>BPTQ01000008.1:141761471-142481191 GCA_019973895.1 Chrysanthemum seticuspe
AAAAAAAAAAAAAAAAAAAAAAAAAAAAAAAAAAAAAAAAAATTGTTTTTAGATACATGTAAGCTTCTTGTAGATTTTTGGGCACTGTAAGAAACTTACAGTTGTGTTTCAGGCATCTACTATAGCTTATTCCTTTTTGTACTGTTTTATTGTTATAAAAACTCTTAAAAAGTTCTAAAAAGTTTAAAAATCCCTAAAAACTTTCAAAATATAAAAAGATAAACGAAAAACCTCCAAAACATTAAATCATAAAAAAAAATTTATTTATATATGTTCTCTATCTACTTATTTCTGGAAATGAGGAGTAGAAGGAGGACTTCTGCAAACTCACAAAGACCAACTTCCGAAAAGTTCGGTTGAGCACCTTCTTATTTGAGTTTTGCAAGAGAACCTTCTCGAAACCACTTCTACAGATGATCAACCATAAGTCAGGAGTATTTTATCTCAAGGTGGTGTGGAAAAAGGTGAACAAGGGACTGCTTTACTACAGCTTACAGCTATACGAAACGAGAACTCACAACTTGCAACAACGTACTCTCTCGTTATCGTGAAAATAATAGTGTCATGTGTCCCTAAAACAACTTAAGTTTCGGTATCAGTCTATTAACCCTAGAGTAGGTATTCTAAACTCGTGTTGTTCTACTGTACCGATACATAAGTCGGAGACATCTCCTTTATCTTAAAAAAAAAAAAAAAAAAAAAAAAACAAAAAAAAAACAAAATTGAGGCGGAGAAAAATAGTGGTTTATTGTTATTTCAGACAGTAACCCGTGTTCAAAGAAATAACAGAGTCATGCTTTATCTGGTTTTTCAAATCTCATGCTCTGATTCTATAAATACAATTTCTTACTATCTAATGAAAACTAATTGCTTTGAAAAATTACTTGGACTCTATTTTTGAAAATCATCTGAACTTAACAGTTGTCAAAAATATCTATCTCTCAATCAACAACTTATGTCATTGATTGAGGGGGAGAATGATTTTTCAATTAAATTAAAAAGTGTATTTTTCAAACAATGGTACCAGACCGTGGTTATTATTAAGTTTTCAAAAGATATTCAAGCATGTTTAATCTTTGGAGTCCAAAGTCTCAAAATTCGATCCTTATCAGTTAAAACGTTTTCATATTCAAGTCACAATTCTCCTTAAAAGCTTTCAAAATCAATTTAAATCTACAAGAGATCACAAATCTCAAATGATTTGAAAATTGTGATCGGGGGAGAATTTGTGATTTAAATTAGATTTAAACTGATAATTCGATAAATGGTTTTATAAGGGTGTACAAGCTCTCCTCCCCACATGTGACAAACGATTTCAAATTTTCCATGCACATGCTGAGGGGGAGCATCTATTTTAAACCTCAAATTATTGAAACGTGACTGAATTGTCTCTAAGTGCAGGTTCCTTCTAATATGTGCAAACTCTTTCATGTTTCGAGGCACATATTAAGGGGGAGCAAAATTGTGAAAACCTCATCCTTCCTTAAAATGTTTTATCTACTCAAATTGATTAGGAAGTGATGATGATCATTTTAGAAAATGTTAATCAAAATATTGGACTTTTCATTCTTAATCTAACGATTTCAAAGATCTCTTGCCTCCATGTGCTAAACAAATTTTAAAATTTTATGCATATGTTGAGGGGGAGCATTTCTAAAATATCAAAACAATTAAGATACAAAATACTTTGATTCTACATCACAAGTATCTTGGTTGATTTTTCAAATGGTTTTCAATTGGTTCCAATGGAAGATGAACGATACCAAAAAGACCGACCAACTTTACTTTATGTATGGTGATATAAGGATGATAAGGTTAGGTTGAGGTCCCATGATCCGCCAGAACCGGAGGAATCTACCCAGGGACAATCCACTAGTTAGTGTAGAAGTCCTTAGGTATGATGATAAAAGGAGAAATATGAGACATGGGAAGAGTGCGGACTGAGACAGAGCTAGTACTGGAATAAACCCATCAAGGTTCTAGCTATGAAGTCTCGGTAAGCACTGAAGGGGTTGAAGAATGAAAAAGAATTGAATGAGAAAAGGGTGAAAAGAAATAGCCCTCCATTTATTCAACCATAGGGTAGAAACCGGGTACAATTCATATGCTACTGATGGTAACATCGGTATTGAAGACAAGACGTCATGGACCCAGTGACGCTCTGCAATACAACTTCCCAAACCACTCAAGTTCCTCTTATAAGGGCTTGTTTCATTCTCACGGGGAACCGACATAATCTATTGACTTTCTCTTAGAGATTGTTAATATTGAAAAAGGATACCCTCTCCCTAGTCTCCGGTACAGGAACCAAATATGCACAAATTGAGTCTAGAGCCTCGAGATCATCAATAAATCTCATTAGGACACTTTCAATGAAGACTCTCTGTTTCACACAATGTGGAAAAAGAGATTATATCTTGAGTCCTACGCATTATCCTTGTGGTATTGCCAGAACATCTGAGTAATATGCAATCATATTCACAATAAAGATGGAAAGCCTTCTGGAGCCAACATCTAACAAGCTCTTGGTGGGTGGCATGTGAGATCTATCCTATAGATCAACCATGTGACAACTGAACAGAAACAATGGGGCGATTCAATCTTTTGAATCAATCCTGGTTCAGGTTATGGATTGACGGATATCTTTGAAAAACCGGTCGTTGTGCTCAAAACTCTTTTCTATTGCACATCGACTGTGTACAAATATTTCAAAATAAAATGTGTTTATGATTGATAAATGATTTTCATTAAAACCTTCGTTGTATTGCAAAAACAACTTCTATTTGAGCAATACACGATTGTTTTTCAAATCTCTTTTTATCAATCAGTGGATCTTAATTCGCTGGTTCACTCACTCCGTGTTGTCTTCTTTGAGACATTCTGGTTTGAGAACAGCTAGAACAGCTGCGAAACCCTGTCAAGGAGATTCTTCGGAATTATACCTGATCACAGGCAGTACTTTTACTGATCAACGGGGAACCGTGGGCCGTGTACCTCAATTCATCGAAAGTGATCAAAGACACTTTCGCGCGTTTTGTTGTTAACTGTTGTATGCAGGTACGCCCTACATTTGCAGCTGATCAGAATGAAGCGGTCAATCCATACCCGCATGCTCACACAACACATTCATTTCCAAAGAAATCATGATTAGTGCATCAATGACTCTGATATTTTCACTCCATGCTTCTGCTACGCCGCTGCCAATGTCATGAATCAACGAAAGCTTCCGCTACTCTGATAAGAAGAAATCATGTGAGCATATCGGTCCAAAAGTCACAACATCACATAATACCAACATCACAAAGGAAGAGTCAGAGATTTAATATGACTGATGATCTCAAAGCAGGCTCAACAATCATTCTCACGTGGATCAGTAAAAGACCTCCACTTGAATTCCCAAACATGCAATAATGAAGATTCAAAAACTACGAGCTACTGAGCAAAGGACTTAATCAAGAATCCTAGAACAATTTAATGTAATATCTGTTTGTATTCATTGTAAATTGAGGTGACCTCCCTTAGGGGGAGATTGTTAGGAATTAGAAAATTCAGTCGTTAAAGAGTCGGTCACCTCAAGTATAAGCATTCAATAGAAAGCTCGTAGTCGTAGTTATGATATGTTAGTTAGTAGTTTGTTAAGTAACACCGTGGAGGACGGACGGGTCTTTACCCACTGTATGCCTGATCCACAGCCCGTAGGTGACGTTTATTTGTAAGACACTATAAATACCCTCTACCTCCCAAGGTAGAGGGTTGGAGCTTCAATACTATTTTTCTTTGTTTCACATAGTTCCCAACTCTCTTCCATTTCTCTCTCTAGAACTTTCTCTCTCTAAACTATCTTGAACGCCCCATGTTGATTATGGTTTAGTGTGTTTGTGAAATCCCATATCTTACAAAGATCAATATGTGATTTGTTGAAGTTGTTGTGAGAGTTTTCTCCTTCTTTCTTTTCTTCCTTAAATTTTTCATGGTTTTTTCCGTGTGAAAATTTATACTTCCCACGTCCACATCCTCTAAAGTGTTTTCCTTTATTGTCATGTCGTGTGAACATCAATTTTTCTTGGTTGTCCACATGTCTTCCCTTTTTGAACTTAATCCTTTCTTCGTAGGTCTTAAGTCTTCCAATTGCTTCTTCCATAGTCATTTTACTTAGGTCGGAATATTGTTCTATAGAACATTTAGTAGTTTCTGTACTAAGGTTTCATCTTCTATGGTGTGTCCTAGACTAGCGGCTTTGTTTACTAGAGTTGTAAGTTTTGTAGTGAAGGTGTCGATTGTCTCGTCTTCCTTCATGTATAACATCTCAAAGTCGGATTTGAGTGTTTGAAGTCTTGCTTGTTGAACTCTTTCTTCGCCAACGTGTCTAGTTTTCAAAGCATTCCAAATGTCTTTGGCGGTTTTGTGCTTTGTTATTTGAAGTAATTGTTCTTCGGGTAAGGCTTGGTAAAGAAATGCAATAGCAATTTTCTCTTTTTTCTTATTGGGTTGAGTCGAGTCAGTCGGCTCTATTGTTTCCCATAAGCTATTTGCTTCGAGAATGATTTGCATGCGAATTGCCCATAATGAGTAATTCGCGGGCTTTAGGATTGGGCATTGAAATTGGGGTGTACTATTTGAAGTATTAGTACTAGGTTCCTTATTACCACTGTCTTTCGTCATATCTTAAAGATATTGACAATAAATCTCCAAGAGAATTTTAACACGATGTGTGTTGAAATTTCTTATTTTTTAGTGAGCTCGAATGTTTTTATTTTCCTTAAAGGTGTATAAAACTTTTATAGGTCTAGTTTTGAAAAACTATCCTGGGAGATTAAAAATTTTTTAAATGAAATATATTAAGGTTAATTACTCCTTTAAAGTTATATCTAATATAATAAGCAGTGTAATTACTAGGTTACTATATCTAAAAAAATTTGATGAAGTACTAAATTTGTAAATTAAAGTAACTTATCAAACACAAATAATATATATCAAGAATAAAATATATACTATATATAAAAAAATGAAATATTGGTTTTGTAACTTTTGGAACCTAGAAGGGTTGATCGTCTAGCCCGATGCCTTAAAATTAAAAAAATCCTTTGTTGTAGCCCTTAGTTAAATGATGCGCCTCTTTTATATGTATTCTTATCCCTTCTTTTGTGAGATGAAAAGAAAACGCCTCTTATATATTTCTTATATCTCTTTTATTTGAGATAAAGAAAAATAAACGTCTCTTTGGAGAATGTATTCGTCTCTCCTCCTTTTTTGGGAATGAGATCCGTTTCTCTTCTCCTGATCTTTATGGCCTTATTGCCTTACTATCTTCTCCGGTGTAGTTTTCAGTCCGTGAGAGATATGCGTGATTGGAGAGTTTAATTAAGTCGATTTGTGGCTTAATTAACGATCTGGGCTTGATTCTTGATTCGGAACAGGTGTGTTTGTTCTAATTTGAATCTTTTAATTCTGCCCTAATTGATGACTTCGTTTAGTTTTGTTTGAATCAACTGGTTAAAATGATTTAATCGTTTTCTAATCCTATTGGATTAATGATTCAGTTTCGATGGGGAAAAAAATTTTGCGAATTGATTTTTTTTGTTTCCGGGTATGAGCAGTCACGTAGTGATTGTTCCCTCGATGCGACAGAAATATGGAACACAAAAATGATCTTTGATTTGTGTTCAGATTATCTTTGCAGAAATTTTTTTTATCGAGACTGTTTTTCTTTTGATTCCGGAACTAAACGAAAAATGGTAAATGATGATTTTGGTTAGTGTGACCAAACCGCTCTGATACCAATTGTTGGCCTCAACGATTATGGATCAATGATCTTACTAAGTCAGAATCAAAATATACCAAACAAGGAATTGAAACAAAGTTCTGTAAATATGCTTTGTATTAAATCAATAATGTCATCATTGTAATCTGTACAAGTGCTAATCTATTTATACAAAATGGAAGGGCATGTTGAAGAGTTGTGTCGGTTAGGGAGATAACTGTCATAAGGCAGTTATGTTTGTAACTACCATTTAGAAGTTACTTGTGTAACTGTCATTGTTGACTTTCTGTATTTGACCACTTGGGTTGATCGGGTCGTATGGGGTGAATGGGTAGATTGGGATTAACCCAATAAAACTTACCTAGTACTTGATTTAGCTTGTTTTTATGGTCACAACCTCATGTACAACATCAATTAAGCCATATTACATATACTACTTATATCAAATTACATGAAATAATTATAGAGATTATTATAATCATATTGAATGAATATGAAGATAAATAATAGCTTACAAGGATTGGAATAACACAAGTATCACAACTACAAATCAACACCTAAACCCTTATAATCTTTCACCCTTCTCTTTAATCTTTATCCATATTTATAACACTTTGATAATCACTCCAAAGACCACCTTACTTCAGCCCCTAACCTCTTGTATATCTCCAAATTTAACCATGGAATCACTAAAACAACACTTGGACTATGTAGAGCTCACATAGGCCTTCATCTTTCTTGTGTAACTTATGGTATGAATCAAAGCAGGTGATGGTGATTTAGGTTGAGGTGTGAACGACCAAGGGAGGTGAGGGAGAGGGTTTTGATTGATTTTGCATGTAAAAGTTGAGATTGTGATGAAGTTATCTCAAGTGGGAGACATAAGCGGTGGTGTGTAAGAGTTGGTGGGTTAAGAGATGGCCAAGTGGCCTTCTGGGAAGACAATGCATGCCACCTCTCATTGAGGTGGTAGTGTGTGTTTGTTTTGTAATAAATATTGGTTTATGATGTGTAGTTTGGTCCCGGTAATTACTAATGTTAAGCCCTTAAGTCACGAAACTAAAAACCGGGTAACGTAAAAATATAATACTTACAAAAATGTCTAAACTTATCAATATATTCAAACTAGGCATATTAAAAGTATGATAAGTCTAATAGGGTGCTTTTATGTTGTTAAAACCTAATAACGTAGGTTTGAGCACGCGTATTACGTAAAGAGTAAAATATATACTTAAAAATGATAAAGTAGTAATAGTTCATATAAATTATGATTATTGGTGAAAAATAAAGTATTTTGAACATATAGACTTATCGTAGTCTTGTGTTGGTTACAAGGAAAATTACCAGTTACTACCGGTTATCGTATTTGCTTTTACGTTACAGTAAAAATTAAAGTCAAAGGTCAACTTTAAATAGTTGAGCATGTATCTCCCCCTAAAGTAATTCAAAATGTATAAAAGTAGGGGCTATAAAACTTACGGTAATCAGTAAAAGTTTAGAGTACTTATGAAAGTAAATGAAAATAGTTGAGCATGTGTCTCCCCCATAAGTAATTCAAAATGTATAAAAGTAGCGGCTATGAAAACTCACGGTAATCAGTAAAAGTTTAGAGTACTTATGAAAGTAAATGAAAATAGTTGAGCATGTATCTCCTCTAAAAGTAATTCAAAACGTATAAATGTAGGGGCTATGAAAACTCTCCTGATAATAACTGATAAATGATACTAGAAAATTGGGCAGCGCTTCCGCATCTATATTCAAAAATCCATTTCCTAAACTATAAAAACCTCTAAATCACCTCATATCAACCCTAAAACTATCATAATCGCTCCCATAATAAAAATTCGTTCTTGGAATTAGCCGATCTATCCTTGCCAAAGTTTCAAGAAATTTCTGAGAACCACAGGTCTTATCCACCATTGTGTAGCTCTTAATCCAACCACGAAAATATAAAATAAACATAATTTTTACGTAAAGAATACTTATGCCTTCAACTTATGTGTATAACTCGAAGCCTGAAAATCAAGTATGCAGGATGTATGGAGGGGAAAGGTAGCAGCAAGGAGGAAGAAGAAATTGTGTGTGTTTTTCTGTGAAAAAAATAACTAGTTTTCTTTCTATTTATAGTGAAATCTTTTGAAAATATCTAGATATTTTGGATGAATAGTATTTAGATATTTTAATTAATAGTGTTTAGATATTTATGAATAGTAACTAAATATTTATATATTAGGAGTATAGAGTACATTGTTTACATGAAAATCATGTGAAAGCGTTTATTTATTTAATTAATGATAATAAATAAATAATAGGTAATTACGAGTAAGACATCAAATAAAAATGATGTTACTGGAAACGTTTTAGCAATCTGTTGATTAACTCTGGTCCATATGTTATTCAAAAATATTGTTTCTCGGTTACACGATTTAATTTATAAAGTTGTAAAATTTAATTTACCCGAAATAAGTAAATAATAAAAACGCTGTGAATAGTAATTTTCGGGAAAAATTTTGAGTTTAAATAATGACTCAAAAAAACGATAAATATTAAAAATTAATAGTAATAGTGAATAGTGAAAACCCGAGGATGATTAGTTAAAACCTGAAAATGCGAATTGTTACACCATTGTCATCTCCTCATTTGCTTCTTTAAATATTCTTCTAATAACGCATTTTGTACCGCTAACCTGCACTTCAAAACCTTGGCAAGCCAATTGGTGTAGGCTTAACACATTTACTCTTATTTCGGGTACAAATGACACACTTGGGATGTCGTATGTTGCTTTGTTTGTTCCTATCAACATGTCTCCTACCCCATGGGTGAGAAGAAAAAAGGATTTGTGGGATTTCGATTCTACCCCAAAACATCCCTTCAATCTCACAAATAATTCTCTAATTGGAGACATATGTTTTTTATATTTATTACTAACATACCAGATTTTTTTCCAATCGCCCTTGTCCGTTCTTTCCACGATAAAATTTCCCTTTAGTCCAATTGTGTTGTAATGTAACTGCACATAGTGAGAGTCCATCTTGACTTGATCGTTGGCCATCAGATTTTTGTACATAGGTTCGTTAGCAACTTGGTTTGAAGGACAATTCTGCCTTGTATGCCCCATTTTCCTGTATATGAAGCACCTTTTTCTTGGGATGCGACTGTTTCGTGTTGTACGAGGGTTCAAGGACAGATTCTTCATGCCTTCCACAAAGTTATCACTGAATTGATTCTTGTAACTTGTTCTATGTTGCCCTCCTGGTGCTCTGATACCACTGTTAACATGTGGCCTTCGATAAAATCTCTTCCTCAGATTGGAGGGTTTCATATTTTCGGTGTGAATGAAATAGGAAGATTGTAACAAAAAGTAAGCAAAAGAATGATAGCAGAAACTGATTAACAAGTATTCGAATATATAATAGATGAATTGAACATGTATTGATTATGGTGTTTTGATTATAGACTTGACCTTTATATACTAATGAATTTGTGCCATTGATACATCGTGACTGTTAGACAAAGAGGCATACCGATTCAAAAAAGTAAAAGTCGTGATCCTCTAAAACGGTTTATACCGTTATCCTATGACTCAACCCAAACAAACTATCTTGAGTACCCTAACTTTGCGTCTATAACATTATTGGTCCAACATTGAAATAACAAAGTTCACCAATCTTTTCTCTTTTTCTTGCTATCTCTATATCTCGCTACTTTTTTCCCCTAGACTGCTACTTGAATTTTGTGTGATTTGATAACATGTTGGAGACCTAACATAATCATAATTCTGCATAATAGTTAAAGCAATTCTACATTCACTCATAATAATGCTCTTTTTCGCCCAAAAAATTAACTAACTAATGAGAATAAAAACTGCAAATTAATTCTAATAATTAGTAATTTTAGTAATCAAACGGCTGCTATCAAATATATAATTATTAGGGTTGAGAATAAAGTAGCAAGATCCAATGGTTGAGAGGGCTTTAACCAAGTGTTTAAAAAGTTAAACTCAACGACAACAATAATAAAATAATAAGTAAAATCATCTAAAAGGACAATACAAAGGAAAATGATTGTCATGCCTAAATGGCATGACTAATTTTATGCCTAATCCACTCAACATATGACAAATAGAGTATGATATTTCTCTCTTCTCATGATAGCCTTTAATTAGTACAAATGTTATAAGCTAATTGTTAGGCATGAAATTAGACATGCGCATGCCAATCACAACTCCAATACAAAAGCCTTATCACCATCCAAAACTCTCGCTTTCACATAAAATCACACCCAAATCAATTCTCATGCTTTTCATCTACTAGTATCTATACAACAAATTCCTAGTTGCAACTGCAAATACCAAAATATGCAAAAAAAAGATTGCAAAATACTAAAATCCAAAAAAGAATTAATGCAATTCCAATGCTAGTGGCCCAATTTGTGTGGATGAGTAAAGAAGTTATAGATTAGACCAAATCGTGACCAGGGGATTGGTCGGATTGGATGCTTAATATGGTCCAATGGTTCGAGCCTGTTGATGGTAGGACAAGGGGCTATGTGAATGGAATCAATGGACTTTACACTTTATTTGGAACCATATTAGACCCATGGCATGAACCTTGCTGTCATTTTAGATTCCATATTGACATACTCTATTTCACAATTCATTGTTAATCACCATAGTGATGACATAATGTTACATGAAAATCATATGAATACATAGTATTGTTATTCGATCATTATGTAATTTTATTTTATATCCTATAAAGAAAGAATGTAATGTTTCGATTACATTTCTCCACTAACGTAAGTTTACGTTTGAGCATACTTGAATTTCTATTTTAATCCTAATATCAACATTCAACGTCACTTGTTTACAAATGTATACCATGAACATTTTAACAAATCGGTAAAAGAGTTATACTTTTTATTAGAGACGTGTAAACTTAATTTAACAAGCTTGAGGTGAAATGTGTGAATCAAGTAATCAACCAACGTTAAAGTTCAGGCATAAAGTAAGGAAAAGAAGAAGAAAAAATACATAGTCATAAAAAGAAAAAAACTTTATGATAAAATGTTGGTTACGTGCTCCATCGTTTGAAAGACCTCAAGTTTATACGATCACCTCATCATATAGGATATGATTTTCTCAATTAACTAACCTTAATCTTTCAAAGGTTTTTCCACCACCATTGCCACCACAAACCAACATTTATAAAACCCCATATATCCACACAAATTCTCTCCACATATTACCCTTAAACCCTATAAATATATTTCATTGATCCACAATTCTTTAACAATACACACCTTATCTTCTCAACCATCTTTCACAATTAACAAAAACATTTTACACCATCAACTTTGTGTATTTAATCTTATTTTCATAGAAACAACAATGGCTTTAGCGTACAACCCTCATTTGATACCATCAGAAACAGCCAACATAAAAAATCCTATAATGACGACATCTAGCCCATTGTCACAAGATGAGCTTAAAAGAATCGCGGCATACAAAGCAGTTGAGTTTATTGAATCAGGTATGGTTGTAGGATTAGGAACAGGGTCGACCGCAAAGCATGCGGTCGACCGTATTGGAGAACTTCTCCAACAAGGTGCTTTAAATAATATTGTTGGAATACCAACATCCTTAAAAACACAAGAACATGCATGTGCATGTAATATTCCATTATCGGATATTGAAACACACCCGGTTATTGATTTAGCTATTGATGGAGCAGATGAAGTTGACCCTGATATGAATTTAGTTAAAGGACGTGGCGGGGCATTATTACGTGAAAAAATGATCGAGATTGCTTCTAAAAAGTTTGTTGTTATTGTTGATGAATCAAAAGTTGTTAAGTATATTGGTGGGAGTGGTTTAGCTATGCCGGTTGAGATCGTGCCGTTTTGTTGGAAATTTACATTAAGAAAGCTGGAATTGTTGTTTGTGGAGGCTGGTTGTGTTGGCAAGTTAAGAGCGTGTGACGAAAATGGGGAAATATTTGTGACAGATAATAAGAATTTTACAATTGATTTGTATTTTAAGAAAAGTATTGGGGATTTAAGAGTTGCTAGTGATGCTATATTGAGGATTCCTGGTGTTGTTGATCATGGGTTGTTTATTGATATGGCTACGACTGTGATTGTTGCGGGTGAACAAGGTGTTACGATTAAGAATAAGTCTTAGAGGTTGATTTGATATGTTCTTTTGTACAACAGATATGCAAAATCATATAAATGGTTTTAGTTGGCAATGTGGCCAATGCCAAACACAGAACTTAAAAGATGTAAACTTTCTTTGGATTTGAGTAGTTGGATAACAATATTAGGATATGAATGATACGTTATGTATCGATAGTTTGCACACTTCAAGCGTATGCGAGCTCCCTAAGAATTTAGAAGAAAGAAAAGAGAATTATTTTGACAAAACTTAAACTTCCTGTATTCCATAGTTCGGTATAAATAGCAAACAAACACGATAACTTGTATCAAAAGATAACTCCTAAAACGACTCACAATATACTTTCCTAATATGACTCAATCATGACTAAAAATAAAGATAATCACATGACATAATCTGCATGCCATGCGGGCTTGGCTGTAGCCCTTTTGGGTCGCGGTTCACCACCCAGCTCTTCATCAGGCTCAATGGGCTCTTCATCAGGCTCGGTCGTAACATTCCCCACATCTTCAGAAATCACCTTGTCCTCAAGGTGGTAAGCTGGATAAGCTAACTGAAACTCAGTAAACCATTCCCATGTTGCTTCTTCTGGTGATCTTCCGAACCATTGAACGAGAACTTGTCGAGTTGGCAATCCATTGCGTAACACTACCCGTGAATCACAAATGCATAACGGTCGTTCCACCGGATGACCTTCAAATACCTCCTCAGGTAGCTCTACAACGATCCCAGGTTCGGTCCCTTCAAAAGGTTTGAGTAACGATACATGAAACACCGGATGTATCTTACTTGTAGAAGGAGGTGCAAGACGGTAAGCAACCTTTCCTACACGTTGAAGTACCTCAAATGGCCCATAATATCTCTTAGCTAACTTATTAGAAAAACGTTTGGCTAAGGTTACTTGTCGATAAGGTTGTAGCTTAACAAACACCTTATCTCCTTGTTTGAACTCAACATCACGTCGACTACGGTTGGCCTTCATTTCCATGCGATGCTTCGCATCCAATAAATTATGCCTAAGTTGTCGTAACAACTCATCTCGTTCGGTCAACACTTCATCAACGGCAGCCACTTTCGATGACCCTGGTGGATATGGAATAATTGTTGGAGGTAAACGCCCATACAATGCTTGAAAAGGAGACATTTGGATGCTACTATGATAACTAGTATTATAACAGTATTCGGCCCAAGATAAGAACTTCACCCACTGCTGAGGCTGATCACATACCATCGCAAGAAGATATTGTTCAAGACCTCGATTCACAACTTCTGTTTGACCATCCGTCTGAGGGTGATAAGCCGTACTATGATTCAATTTAGTACCACTGGCCTCAAATAAGTGCTTCCAAAACTGACTGACAAATATAGGGTCACGATCAGATACGACGGTTCGGGGAAACCCATGATATTTAACTACCATATCTACGAACAACTCCGCCACTTTGGAAGCATTAAAACTAGTTGGTAATGTCCCAAAGTGTGCATATTTGGAAAACCGATCCACCACCACAAAAATTATTGTCAAGCCTTTGAAACTTGGCAACCCAGTAATAAAATCCATTGAAACATCTTCCCAAACCGCTGATGGTGTTGGCAATGGTTGTAGCAAGCCTCCTGGAGCCTGCGTCACATATTTGGTTTGTTGACATACAAGACATTTTTTAACATACTCTTTAACCGATTGACGCATACCCTTCCAATAAAACAAAGCGGATAATCCCACTAGCATTTTCTTTATTCCCCCATGCCCGACACTAGGCGTGTCATGGAATTCAGACAACAATGGTATTTTTAGTTTGGATTCCGCACCAATGTAGTAGCGATCCTGGTAAATTAATATACCCTTCTCACGACGGAACCCGTCCACTTCTTCCCCTTGATCGAGCTTATGATTTATCTGTTGTAACTCTTCCAGCACTTCATTCTCTTCATGCAATGTGGTCATTAAGTCCACAAGTGGCTGGCTCATGGCCATAAATGCCGTTGTGACACTTTCCTCCTCTTCATCCCGACGCGACAAAGCATCAGCCACCTGATTCGACACTCCAGGTTTGTACTCGATAGAAAAATCAAATCCCATCAATTTCCTGACATACTTTTGCTGTAAAGGAGTTTGAATTACCTGTTGCATAAGCTCTTTAATGCTCTTATGGTCCGTTCGAACTATAAAGAGACGCCCGATCAAGTATTGTCTCCACTTGTATATGGCTTCCACAATAGCGAACAACTCTTTTTGATATGTAGCTGCAATACGCATGCGAGGACCCAACTTACGGCTAAAAAAACTAATGGGTTGCCCTTTTTGTAATAACACAGCGCCAATACAATTGGTCGACGCATCCGCCTCAACAATAAATGTTTCATCAAAATTAGGATGTCCCAAAATTGGTGCATGAGAAAGTTGATGCTTGAGAGCATCAAAAGCCACGTCTTCCACCGTTCCCCATTTAAAACCATCCTTTTGCAACAGATTAGACAATGGCGCCGCTATGGACGCATAGTCCTTAATAAACCGCCTATAATACCCCGCAATACCTAAGAAACTCCTTACCTGTCTTTGTGTTTTAGGCACGGGCCATTCCACTATCGCGGCCACCTTCTTTGTATCCACCTCAATCCCACGTGCCGAAATAATGTGCCCCAAGTATTCAAGTGTTGTGGCACCAAATACACACTTTGAACGCTTAACATAGAATTGATGGTCCTGTAAACATTGGAACACACACTGCAAATTCTCTAAATGCGCCGTAAGAGTATCACTATAAACCAATATGTCATCGAAAAACACAATCACAAATTTACGTAAATATGGGGAGAATAACCGATTCATGGTTGCTTGAAAAGTAGACGGAGCGTTGGTAAGACCAAACGGGATTACCAAAAACTCATAATGACCGTCATGCGTACGAAAAGCTGTTTTGTAAATATCCCGTTCATTCACACGTATTTGATGGTACCCAGCCCGTAAATCAAGCTTGGTGAAGATAACTGCACCCCCTAACTCGTCAAACATTTCATCAGCCGTGGTATTGGAAACTTATCCTTAACCGTGACCGCATTCAATGCCCGATAATCAACACAAAAACGATAACTACCATCCTTCTTCTTTACTAACAAGACAGGAGATGAAAAGGGACTATGACTATAGCGAATGATTCCCTGACTTAACATTTCATTAACCAACTTTTCCATCTCACTTTTCTGGTAATGGGGGTATCGATAAGGTCGAACATTCACCGGTTTAGTATTAGGATATAGGTGAATATGGTGATCAATAAGACGATGTGGAGGTAATTCAGTGGGTACCTGAAAAAGTGACTCAAATTGCACCAAAAGTTGTTCGATCTCAGGAGGTGTGACGCTGTCCGCCACCTGTGCACTCTCGGGCCCGTCATCCTGTATCGTAACACTATGTAACTCATAGACCCCATAAACCTCGTCTGTATCCAACAACGCCTGCATATGATGGAAACTGATATGTTTCATGCGTAACGATGCATCCCCTTGTAATGTATACGTCGTACCAGAAAGTTTGAATTCCATTGATTGCTCGGCATAATCGTGAGTCACCTTACCCAACTTCTGTAACCATTGTATGCCTAACACAACGTCTGGTCCTTTCATAGGAAGTACATACAAATCAAACTCCATCGAGAACCCTTGCATCTGTAACATGACTTTAGAACAAATCTTTTCACACAATAACGTCTCCCCACTCCCGATGTAAACCTTAAAAGGTTTGATTGTCGTAATGGCTAGCTTCATTCGTTCGGCTACACCTGGTTGAACAAAGTTATGGGTACTCCCATTGTCAATAAGAACATGAACATTGCCAGTATTAATCGTACCCCAACTAACGAATTTAACATGGAAATATCTCCACTCTCCACAGCCTCCTTAGTTTCTCCTGATGTCACCGAATGCACGACATCCTCTTCCTCCGCCATAAGTAACAAGAATTTACTCGGACACTTATGCCCACGCACCCATTTGTTATCGCAGTTAAAACATAAACCTTTACTCATACGCTCCTGACGCTCCGCGGGTGAGATCCACTTAATTGGTAGTGGTGTTGTTCCAGAAGCACCCCCAACTGTAGAAGGTGTTGCTAATAGAGGTGGCTTAGAGTGCTCCAGCCGTGGCGCCCCAAAACGATAAATCGACTTGGAATGAGGTTGGGAAACACTGGTACTAGCCGACCCACTGGAATTCGCTTGGATCCCTTGATCGTCAAAACGTGCCTCAGTAATACGTGCCAAAGAAAAAGCATCACCAAGAGTCGTTGGTTTGGACACCAACAATTCCCGCTGTAACGAAGGTTTAAGTCCCGATATATAAAACGAAATCAACAATTTTTCTGGAATCTCTGTGACCCGATTCATAAGTTTTTCAAAGTCACTTTGGTATTGTGCCACGGATCCTAGTTGCAATAGTTTAGACAACGCCCCCTGCGGATCCTCATACTTACAAGGACCAAACCGATTGCGAACACTCTCCAAAAAACTGTCCCAATTGGTAATCAAATTATTGCGCGACATCCACCGAAACCATTCAGCAGCGTCTCCTTCCAGATTAAAACCTACAACTTTGAGTCGTTGTTCATCCACTGTTCCGAGAAGATCAAAGTATTCATGGATAGCAAAAATCCAACGTTCAGGATCTTTGCCATTAAACTTAGGAACCTCCAAACGCATGGATCGCGGCAACCCTGGTTCACCACCGCCCGCTCCATGTCGGTTGAGCCCTAAATTTCTGATCGCCTGTAACTCCACCTGTAATGCAGCAAACTGCTGGTGTAGCTCCGCGTATAGTGCATCCGAATGATCCTTCAACAGCCCACGTACCGCTGCTTCATCCATTAGCAATGAAAGCACCAGTTGATACGTTATGTATCGATAGTTTGCACACTTCAAGCGTATGCGAGCTCCCTGAGAATTTAGAAGAAAGAAAAGAGAATTATTTTGACAAAACTTAAACTTCCTGTATTCCATAGTTCGGTATAAATAGCAAACAAACACGATAACTTGTATCAAAAGATAACTCCTAAAACGACTCACAATATACTTTCCTAATATGACTCAATCATGACTAAAAATAAAGATAATCACATGACATAATCTGCATGCCATGCGGGCTTGGCTGTAGCCCTTTTGGGTCGCGGTTCACCACCCAGCTCTTCATCAGGCTCAATGGGCTCTTCATCAGGCTCGGGCTCTTCATCAGGCTCGGTCGTAACAATGAATTATTTGTTCCCTGTTATAGATAATGTTACAGGGGATGATGGTTTGTATTGTTCTTCAGTTGTTAGTGTTACATAATGGGCATTATTTGCCAGAAATCTTTGTTTCCTTCAATATCAAATCTAAAAGTTTTTTTAAAGGCCCAATTATGTGTTTTGGTCTTGTTTTACATTTCGTATAATGTTTCTTAATAAAGCTAGTCTTGGGATCATACTTGCATAAGCTGCATTTTATCCTGTGATATCTGTATTAAAACAACTAATCTTTAATGTTATGTGCATATATTAATTCATGTAGTCATTGTTCATATTAATGCTTAACCAAGTGAAACTGGCGACAAATAAGCTCTTAAGCTTTTGGGTTAAAAATATGTGAGTAATGCAAGGGTAAGAGATGATGTTGAGTTGTCGAGGCACTTTTAGCTGTCAAGTTATTTGGGTTCGATGGTTAATTGCTTTGAAATATTGCATTTGGACCACAAAGATTCAATTTTGTGGATATTGTATAACATCAATGTGCCACTAAAACTTAACTAGATTGTTGTCATTATGTATGATAAGATTAGATTGTTGAAACTCATAACCGGATAATCTATTTGCGTAAAGGCTTTCGTTATCTTGAATATGGTAGCAACCTGGTCTCGAAGTGACATTAGTTTTAAACTCCTGCTGTTTAAATTGCAAAGGCAGTTTGTTTAATGAAAACAAGCCAAAGACCAAACAATTTGATATACTGAATTAGTTTCTGTATCCCACATCGGTCGACTGAGCTAAGCAGCCAATATGATGGTCTCTTTAAAAATAGAGGTCCTACTATGGAATAAGCATACCTTTCTCGGCCTTTTGGCAAAGATCAAGTGTAGTATCTGTTCTTATCGGTTTAATATCTGATATGTGAGCCAGAGGCTTACTTGATATTAATCTGATTTTTGAAGGGGGAAACTCATCACAATAGCTTGCTATTGGAGTCTCTACGATTGCCTTGGCGTTGCACTATTGCCTTGGCCTGGTCACCAATCTATAGTTTTAATTTTTATAAATTGCTATTGGTTGCTTGCTTATGAGGCCTTGAGCTGAGTTGTGTAATTGTTTGGCTTGAGTTGATTACAGTTCATGAGTAGACTCTAGTTTGGTTTGTTTAATTCAGTATACATTTGACAGGATTTGTATAGCTTGTATTCATTTAACAGGACTGATTAAAATGCTTTATTCAAAGCCTTAAATTAAATTGAATCGCAAATGGTAGTTGGACAACATGGAACAAAGTCAACCACAAAATATTTAATTGTTCGGCAATAATTTTATATACTACTACGTACTTGATTTGACTCAATATCTTGTTCTTCCATAAGTATTGTTTCTAAAAGTTCTGTCGGGGAATTGGTTATGTGTTTTCAGTTTTGTTTTAGGGATGTCTGCTATCTTATATAGTCAATCTTATTTTATGCTAGTTTTGAGATCATACTTGCTTAAGATACGACTTATATGTGTTTAAGACACGTCTATAATGTTATCTATACTACTTATAAAGTATCTTGACATTTTCCTCCTATTAATTTTTTAAGACTTCGTAAAATAGATTTTTAAACAAATACAAGTAAAGAAGTATCATTTACAAGTATTTGAAACAAAAATAAAATTAAAAGACATTATTTAACACATACAACTAATAAATTATTTAAATAACCCATTCACCAAAATATACAACCATTTAACCCAAATATACAAACTAATCAAGCTTCTAAAAATTAAATCTGAAATCCATATAGAAAGCTACTTATTAGTGCCATTAACACCATCTAAATTTGCTGCCACCACTACCAAGAGCATGTGCTGTCGCCACCACCATCTTATATGGTTTTGACCGATTGTTTGAACTGGGTGGTATGGCTGGTGGTTTTGGCTCCGCGATGGTGGTTTTTTGTTGCTTTTGGGGTGTTTGTTTAAATTTTGACCTCATACATATCATCAGTCCAAAACATAAAAGTAAAAGAACAATGAGACTCGAACCATAACCAACAACTATTATGACCATTCATCATCTCAGCCAACATCAAAATAATCAACCCGCTTATGCCTCACGTCACTCCCCAACTCACATCGCTCCTCAACACTCAATCACAATTAAGACTCGAACAACAATAATAAACGGAAAGGCCTCAGTTTGTTCGAAGATCTTAAAGATCTTTAACTTTTTGAGCAAAATCCATCATAGATCTATGTAAAGTACCACTTGCTAAAAGATCTTGAAGCCAAAGGATTCGAACCTAGAGGATTGTTTGGAAACTAAAAGAGAATATAGATGGTTGTGTGCTGTCAAGATAAAAAAGAGACCATGTTTTTCTTTGTTGGTTGGGTAACAAGAGAAAACACAGATAAAAGAGGGTGTGTATTTACTTTTTAGTGTTATGAATGAGAAATTAGGGATTGTTTGCATTAGGGTAAAGTTAAAATAAAAAAACAAATATCCGTACAAAGAATAAAAAAGATTTTTTTTTTTTATAAAAAATTCACTAAAAATTATAAAAAAATTCCACAAGATCGGGTATGTTGGTGCATAAAACTTTTGTGAAAACAGTTTTTATAATTTTGAGATTTTATACGTTTTTTTTTAATGCACAAAAACCGAATTTTGATGCGCAAAAAAATTTTGATGCACAAAATTTTCAACTTGTTTTATTTAGATGCGCAATGTTATTTTGATGAAAAAATTCAAAAGAAGTTGGGTTCGAAAAGCAATTTTTGATGCACAAAAAACGATTTAATGCGCAAACGTATTTTTTCATAATTTTTTTTTTTCGGAAAAAATATCCACTTTTAGAAAAAAGTTTTTTACAACTTTTTCATGCACCATCATACACGATCTTGTGGAGTTTTTTGGGAATTTTTCGAGATTTTTTTTGAATTTTTTTTTTTAATCTTTTTACGGATATTTGTCTTTTTATTTGATCTTTACCCGTTAGCATTATATCCCTAGATATTATTTAGGATCTATAATAGATAATGGGCTTAAGTGTATTTCAGGCTTTATCATTTGTTGGAATGGAAAATGGGGCAATTCGAATTTTGCATAAAATTAACCATTGGGCCATAATTGATTTAGTACTATCCGAAATTTAGAAAGTGTTTGTGCTAAAATTTGTCTAATATTTGATTTTTGCTATAAAGTAAAATAGTACATTTTCAAATTTGGCTAATTTTTTATTGTACCGGAGAATTATGAGATCCAAATGTATAATATATTATTGTTATAGCCTAAAGTTATTTTAATTTAAATTATCATTTATTTGAACGGTTATTATTAGAAAAAACATATAACCGAATAATATTTGCTCGCCACAAAATATAGTCACAGACTCACAGGGTACCCGCCGCATCGCGCGGGTACCCTGCTAGTGTATATATAATATAGCCAATGCTCATATTTAGGCTTAAACCGAGTTGAAATTGTGACAAAGTTCTTATCTTTGCCATTAGAATGTATAATGTGAATAGAAGGTGTTAACTGGTTAAAGCACTTTTAATTGTCATGTTCTTTGGGTCTGAGGGTTAAGTTCTTTGAAAAAAATGCATCTGGACCACAAGATTCGATTTTAACTTCATGGTGTCTTGAAACTTTATTATATTGTTGTGAATTTAAACCAATATGCACAATGAGACTAGATTGCTGAAATTTGAAACCACACAATCTATTTGAAGAAACCTGGAATTGAAGTGGCATTTGTTTTAAACCCCGTTAAGATACGATTCTGGGCTTTGCAGGTGGATGCAAAGATGGAAAACTGAAAACGAAAAATCATGTTAGTAATGAATTATTAATAAAAGTGCAAAGGAAGTTTGTGAATTTAGATGTAGGTATCAAAGTGTGTTTCACGTAGTTTACATTCAGAAGGAAAACAAGCCAAAGACCAACAATTAGGTTTTGTGAAACCACTTATGTGTCCCACATCGGTTGACTGAAGCAAACAACCAAAGTGATGGTACCTACAAGAACAAAGCCCCAACTATGAACAAAGCATACCTTTCTTGGCCTTTTGGCTAAGATCAATTGTAGTATATGTTCATATCAATTTAATATCTGATATGTGAGCCATTGATGACTCACTCGATATTAACCTGATTTTTTTAGGGAAGAAGACTCATCAAAATAGCTTGCTATTGTGTTCTCCATGATTGCCTTGGCGTTGCCAATTATTGGTCACCATTTCATAACTTAAACGAGCTTAGGTGTTTAATTATACTCTCTAGTTTGGTTTATATAGTTTCTGCTTAGGTGTTTACGTATACTCCAGTTTGGTTAGTTTGGTTTGTATAGTTTCTAGGGGTGTTCAAAAAATCCGAGAAACCAACGAACTGAGCCGATCCGCTCAATTCGAAACCGTAAAAAATCGATAACTAAAGAAACCGAAACCAAGGAAACCCGAAAATGAAAAAACCTGCTTATAACGGTTCGGTTTCGGTTTTTACTTTTAGTTATCCGCGGTTACCCGAATCGAACCGTGTGTAATATACATGTAGATTTCAACAAACCATTCATAGAAATGTATAAGGATTAACTATATTTTTGCACTACTTTTATCGTATAACGCATTTTTACTTACCTAATGTAATCATTTACTAAGGTCCATGGATTACATATGATTAAAGTGATCGTAACCTATAAACGTCAAATAAATAGTATTAGTTATTTCGTTACATATGATAATTTGAATGTTTTTATTGCGACGGATACAATGACTCTAATCTCTTCAATGTTATTTAATTTTACTACCTTTTAAAATGGTTAACCATGACCCGAACCGCGGGTAACCGCTCATTTCGGGTACTCGCATGTCCGGTTACCCGTCTAGTATGGTTCGGTTTCAGATACTAAAATGAACTATCCGTCCCGCGATGGATAGTTAAAATATTTAACCAAACCGAGTCGAACCGCCACGTCAAACACCCCTAATAGTTTCTATATATATATTACAGGACTGATTAAAATTACCTTATTCAAAGGCATAAATTTAGTTTAACTTAGCGTATAGGAGAATTTCTCCAAGAAGATTTTTTCGAACAACAATTTGATTAAAAAAGCTAGCAAGGAGCTAGAAAAACATAGTTACAAAGTGAAGAATAGAGTGTTACAAGGATTGCAAAACCACTCTATCCAATTAACGGAACAATTCTTAAGTTTGCTAGTAATCCAAATGTGAGAGTAGTGTTTGATGTCGTTGAGGATTAAATCCTTATTCAGACGCTTGGAAGCAAAGACCAATTCATTTCCTGCACGCCAAAGGAACCAGAGGGTTGTGTGAATCACTGCATTAAAACAGCGTATCAGATTGGGTGTGAGATGAACATGAATAGTAAGGGAGAACAATTCATTAATGGTTGAGAACAATTTCTACAAGAAGATGTATTACCCAAAACCAACATCTTTAAAAACATAAGACCAACCATTATCAACACAGAAGCAGTTTGATGGTGTTTGAGATTACGGGATTAAAGTTGTAATCCCAAACACCTCTTTTAAAATTATGTGAACTTATTTTAAATGTGTTGTTGTGGTTTATGTCTCCCTATCAAACATAATTAAGAGGAAATATTTGATTGTTCTACACTTAATTATTTGTAAACTAATTGACTGATTTGCTTCGTTCAACATTTTGATCTTTCATGAGTATTTTTTTAATAAGTTTTGTTGGGGATTCAGTTACGTGTTTTCAGTTTTGTTTCCGCCTTTTGGATGTCTACTTTGTTAGTTAGTGAATCTAATCTTATTTTAAGCTCATTTTAAAATCATACATGTCTAAAATACAACTTATCTTGCAAAATGTGTTTAAGACAAGTCTTTAATGTTATGTCTATATCATGTAACCAATGTTCAACCATGTTGAATATGTGCCAATGTTCTTATCTTTGATGATAGAATGTATAATGGGAATAGAAGATGGCAAATGGTTGAAGCATTAGCGTTAATCTTTGAAAAAAAAATGCATTTGGACCGCAATATTCGATTTTGTGGATATTGTAACTTCATTCATATGTCTTGAAACTTTATTAAATTGTTGCGAACTTAAACCATTACGCACAATGAGATTAAATTGTTGAAATTTGAAATCATGCCATCTCTTTGCAATAAGGCTCTCGTGATCAAAAACATGGTGGCAACCTGGTCTTGAAGTGGCATTCGTTTAATGTTAAGATAATACTATTATGGGCTTTGCAGGTGGATGAAAAGATGAAAACCTGAAAACAAATATTCATATTAGTAGTGAATTCTTAATAAAAGTGCCAAGAAAGTTTGTGAATATAGATAAAGATATCAAAGTGTGTGTCACATAGTTTAATAGGAAAACAAGCCAAAGACCAACAATTTGGTTTACTGAAACCACTTTCGTGTCCCACATCAGTCGACCAAATCAATCAACCAAAGTGATGGTTTCTATAAGAACAAAGCCCTAACTATGAACCATGCGTACCTTTATCGGCCTTTTGGCTAAGATCAAGTGTAGTATATGTTCTTATCAGTTTAATATCTGATATGCGAGCCATTGACTCACTCGATATTAATCTGATTTTTGAAGGGCAGAAGACCTAATGCAATAGCTTGCTATTGGGGTCTCCACGATCAGCTAGTGTTTGAAGGTGATAATTCCTTGCCTTATCATTATCAACAACTAATCACTATATAGATTACAGGGATTATTCTAGAGAGTGGGCTTTATTAGGCCTCATTACAAAGAATACTAAACGGGCCTATGTCGACACTAATCAGTCGACTAATACTCCCCTGCAGTTTGATCGGGAGGAGGTCAGACGCTCAAACTGGATCTAAATTCCTCAAACAAAGCTGACGGAAGCCCTTTGGTAAAGATATCTGCATACTGGTAGCGAGATGGCACATGGAGAACACGGACCTGACCAGCCGTAACCAAGTCACGAACGAAATGTATGTCGATCTCAATATGTTTCGTTCGTTGATGTTGCACAGGATTAGCAGAGAGATAGATAGCACTAACATTATCACAATAAACCAGCGTGGCAAACGATAAAGGAGAATGCAGCTCTCGGAGCAAATTGCGAATCCATGCAGTCTCAGCAACGACATTAGCAACCCCCCGGTATTCGGCTTCAGCACTAGATCTGGAGAGAGTGTGTTGCCGTTTGGAGGACCAAGATAATAAGTTATCACCCAGAAAGACACAGTAACCTGATGTGGACCGTCGTGTAAAGGGGCAACCTGCCCAATCGGCATCAGTATAACCAACTAAAGAAGTAGTGGATGATGAGTATAAATGTAAGCCAAGATCGATAGTCCCCCGAACATAGCGTAGAATACGCTTAAGAGCAGCTAGATGTGGCTCTCGTGGATCATGCATGTAAAGACATATCTATTGAACTGCATAAGATAAATCCGGACGGGTGAAAGTGAGATACTGTAGACCACCAGCAAGACTACGATATAAAGTGGGATCCTGAACTGGAACCCCTTCAGGACCCAGTTTAGACTCCGTATCGACCGGTGTCCTAGAGGGGTTACACTGAGTCATATGGGCACGCTCAAGTAGTTGGAGAGCATACTTCCTTTGAGACAAAAATAACCCTGTAGGATGACGTTCAGCAGAGATACCAAGAAAATAATTGAGTGGCCCGAGATCAGTCATATCAAACTCTCTGTGCAAGGAGGCAATAACCTGGAGCTGCTGTTGGGCCTGGAGTTGGGCCTGGTGGTGTTGGGTCGTGGGCTGCTGTGGAGCAGCAGTAAAGGCTAGTGGACTGGGTGTTTGTTGATGGGCCAGTGGAAGTGGAGTGGTGGGCTGGTAAAGGAGTTGAGCTTGGCGAGTCTGGTAGTACTCTGGTGGTGTCCAGGATGTATGGTGCAAAGTATTATGAGTTACTTTGGGGGATCGAGGGTTATGAGGGGGTATACCAGTGGGGTTTTTGACAACCAATCCGGACCTATTACGGTGATCGTGTATGAATTTACATCGATCACTAAACTTGCAATTTCCTCTATTAAAGTGGTTACACAATTGAAGCATGCTTTGTGATTTAGAGGATTGAGTGGTGAGGTTACCTTTGGGTTCTGATTTGGTGGCCATAAGAATAGTAGGGGAGGATGTAGTGGTATCAATGGTGGGGGTATTCTCAGCTTCCTGACTTTGGTTCGACTCATCAAGCAACAACATGGTGCGCGCCGTTTCGAAGGATGGCAGAGGCTCGCGATGGCGAATAATCTTGACAATGGTAGCAAAGCGAGAATCAAGGCCTTTAACTGTATACCAATGTTGCAAAACTCGTGAATTGGTAGTCGGGCGGTCAACCACCCTGCAGCGAGTAATCGGTCAAGTCGGGATTAATCGGTGATTAATCGGATTGACATTTCCTGCAATTTTTTGGTATTTCTGAAGACCAAACTAAAAATTTTTACTGATTCAAACCTGCTATGTTTCTAAACCTCAATAAAAGGCTCCAATTCTGATTATGATGCCCATTGTGCGTTATAAGTGAAATATGCGATCCCCAAATTAAGTAGAATGCCTAAATTATTATTGTTTTTAAAAAGACCGATTTGCCCGATTCGGCCGATTTTTTACCGATTCGGCTGATTTTTTACCGATTCGGCCGATTTTTTACCGATTCAGCCGATTAATCGGCCGATTCGGCCGATTTTTTGACTGCTTAGTGTCGATTTGTTTCCTAGGCCGATTTTTTGACCGATTTTCAAAAATCGACGAGGTACTCGGCCGATTAACGATTAATCGGCGATTAATCGGCCGAGTTGACCGATTTTTGCAACATTGCTGTATACATAACTAGGTTTTTGTCACTTACGGGGGCGCCAAGATTCTTGAGTCTATCCGCCATTGATTTGATTTTGGTGCAATATGCGTTGATGGTCATGTTGCCAATCTTGATTGAGCGTAATTCGTTGTCAAGATTGATTGCCCTATCGTCCTTGTTGTCATGAAACAAGTTTTCTAGAGCGTCCCATAAGTCTTTAGCAGACCCGGGGGTTGAGACAACTTGTTCTTGCAATGAGTCACAAAGAGATCCAAGGATCCACATCTTGATGAGATCATCAAGTTTACACCATTCGGGGTCGGGAGTGCTAGAAGATGCCTTTTCTTGGATGTGGGATTTGAGTCCTAAACTTCCAAGATGAATCTTGAAGAAGGAGCTCTATGAATTGAAGTTGTGTTTTTCGAGGTCTAGCTTTATAGGAACCTTGTTTGAGATGCTAAAGGGAATGAGTTTCTCGGCATTTGGTGGTGGAGGGGGTGGTGGGGTGTTGGTATCTCCGGTCATTGTTGATGATTAGGGTGTTGAAGGAGGTGAGATGGGGCGGCAGATGGAGGAGAAGGGAGATGAGATCCGAAAGTTTTGGAGGGAAGAAAAAAGGAAAGGATCGGTGTATTTTATTGTCTTGATACCATGTTTGAAGGTGATAATTCCTTGCCTTATCATTATCAACAACTAATCACTATATAGATTACAGGGATTATTCTAGAGAGTGGGCTTTATTAGGCCTCATTACAAAGAATACTAAACGGGCCTATGTCTACACTAATCAGTCGACTAATAGCTAGGGGTTGCACTACTGCCTTGGGTTGGTCACCAATTCATAGTTCAAATTTGTGGCCAATTAACATCTTCTTAACTTGCGTTTATTGACACTTGACTTTGGTATGCTCTTACAATATTTTAAACTTTTCAATGACTATTTTTGATTGAAACAAGTTGCATGACTTTTGTAACTTGATCGAAGCTAAACATGATCATAGCATTGTGATGGTATAATACTAACGGTCTGCATACTAAAGATCTAGAAAACTTTCCAACTCGTATTAAACACTCAAGTTTACCTATCACCACAACTAAAGAGGTAATAAAACAAGGGTACCAAATTACAAGTAATTAAGCAACTAATCTGTAATACTATGTGCAAATCTTTCATGTAGTCATTGTTCATATTAATGCTTAACCATGTTAAATTTGAGACAAAACTCTTAAGCTTTGGCATTAAATTATATCATTAGTGCAAGTTTAAGAGCAAGGTCGGATTAAGTGGTTAACACCCTTGCCTCGGGAGATAGAGGTCCCTCTCTACCTTAGGTAGGGGTATTGCTGTCTACGTCTTAACCTCCCCCATACACCGTGGAAGACGGTATTGGGACCCATAACCCGTGGAAGACGGTACTGGGAGTTACCTTACTCTACTTTACTTTACTTTTGCAAGTTTAAGAGACGATTTGCATTGTTGAGGCACCTTTTAGCTGTCAAGTTATTTGGGTTCGATTGTTAATTGCTTGGAAATATTGCATTTGGACGAGAATAATCAAATTTGTGGATATTGTAACATATTGACACTGAAACTTAATTAGATTGCTGTGAGTGTGACACGTTATGCATGATGAGATTAGATTGTTGAAATTCATGTCCGGATACTCTGTTTGTATAAAGGGTTTCGTGATCATGAACATGGACGCAACCTGGTCTCGAAGTGACATTAGTTTTTAAACCCTTGTTGCAAATTGCAAAGAAAGTTTGTTTAATGAAAACAAGCCAAAGACCAAACAATTTGATATACTAAATTAGTTTTTGTATCCCACATTAGTCGACTGTACTAAACAGCCAACGTGAATGTTTCTATAAGAATAGAGGTCTTATCAGTTTAATATCACTGCAAGTATATGTTCTTATCAGTTTAATATCACTGCAAGTGTTCATGAACATTGTAGGTAAATACCACTGATTTTAGGCTAAGTAGGTAAATACCACTGATGATGTACACATTTGCTTTAAACAAAAAGGAAAAGCCGATAAGAACAAGAGTACTAATTGAAATTGTAATAAAATTTGCAAAGAAGGGATGGCAACAAAAGTTCATAGAGATGGCTGAAGGTAAACTTAGAGGTTCAAATGATGTTTAGTCAGTGACACAAATTTCTTAGGTCAGGTAAGAATTTCAATTATACATATTAGTAAAACAAGTACGTTTCTTTCTCAGCCTCTCAAGGAAGAATGCGAGGAAGAATCAAGAATACAGAACAACAATCAAGTTTGTACCGAAAAAGTTTGCTGAATTTCTTTTCAACACACATCGCTTGGGTGAGCCAAACAGATCTAGATGTAGGGGAAGTCATCATTAAAAGAGACGCCCATCTATTAGAAAAGCATACCGTTCTCGGTCTTTTGGCTAAGACTTTAGTATCATTTTAATATTTGATATGTGAGCCGCTAGCTTACTTGATATTGATCGGACTTTTGTAGTGGAAGATTCAACACAATAGCTTGCTATTGGGGTCTTCACAAGTCGCCTTGGCGCTGTTGCCTTGGTCTGGCGCCCAATTTATAGTTCAAATGAATTTACTTTTTATCATTATAGGGAGCTTGAGTTGGGATATGCACTTGAGTATGACTTGTGCAAAGATTGGAATTGTACCTAATTTTGAGTTGATATTATCTACACTTCATTTTATCTTGACTTCATATCTGATTGAAACTGTACATAACTGTGACTTCATATTATATAAACTTTTTTAAAATTTGTGTTACTTACGAATGAATTTGTAATCAAATAGTTTAACTTAACCTTGGGAAACATATTGTAACAACCCAAGTTCCTTTCTAATGCTTTCTAGGCTAAATTAAACTAGATTGAAATTATGAGAAGCTTAAGATTTTGGTTAGAAACTCACAATAAAGTATCCCTCTCAACATCAACATAGATTTCTCAAAAAGCCAAAATGTATATGCACATCCACTATAACTTGTTCCTGAAAAGGCCAAATAATTAACGATACCAAGTACAATCTTGCTTCATCATCAAAGTACAAACAATATAATAAACTAACAGTTAAAAATCAATAAAATCAGATCTAAGTTTCGTTCATGTGCAAGGCTTTGTTTTATA
Organism: Chrysanthemum seticuspe; assembly: GCA_019973895.1. NCBI lineage: Eukaryota > Viridiplantae > Streptophyta > Magnoliopsida > Asterales > Asteraceae > Chrysanthemum > Chrysanthemum seticuspe. The sequence goes on from BPTQ01000008.1 coordinate 141,790,552, forward strand.
ATCAACTGATTAAACATATAGCCAAAAGCTATTGAATTACCACGAATGCCAACCTATACTATTTTTATCTTCACTGTGTCGACTTTAAGGAAAAGGTTAAAAAACTCAATCTTGTCTTCAACCGCGACCTCCCAATCAAGATCAACATTCACGCTTGGAGGCTTCATGCAGAACATATTCCAACATGGTTCAATCTAGACAGATCGACGGGGCGTGGACCTTCATTCAATAAGATGTCCCGTATGTGATGGAGCCATCGAAACCTCCCAACATCTCTTTCTTGAATGTCCTATTGCTGTTCGGCGGCTATGGGATATGATTACGATTTGGTGGGGTCTAACAGATTATCCGAAACAAATAAAAAATCTTATCATGTGGAGTGACTCGGCTGTTATTGATAACAAGTTTAAAACTTGTTTGATGCGGTGATCCAAACAACGACTTGGGTTATATGGTGATATAGAAATCACGTTTGTTTTGATTTGAAGCCTCTGAGGAAAGATACCTTAGCCGAAGAAATCAAGGTCCTATCTCACTCTTGGATAACTCATCGGAACAAAGACTTGAAGCTTGATTTGACAAAATGTTGTATCAATTCTTTGTAACTTGTATTTTTAACTAGTGCTTTGCTAGTTTTTTCTTTTAATAAAAATTGCCGTTAAAAAAAATACTATTTTTATCTTATTTTTCTAACAACAAATTTTTCACAACCTACACCACATATCTACAAATATTATCTCGCACATGTCTCCAATGAAACTTGAACCTACAACCTATTAGTTGATGAACTACGTACTCACATATCGTTAGGCCAAATGTCTTTGAATATCTTTATTTATTTATTTAACTGGCCTTTTTATGTGTCATAAAAATTAGAATAATTCAATTCCTCCTTCCATCCCTAGTTATATGTCCACTTTCTTTTAATTGCTTTCAAATTTCAACCAATCAAAATATTCCAAAGAAGTTCGGATGACATTTTATGAGTTTATATTGTAATGAGCCCGTTTTTCTTAAACTGTGCGTCGTGACTTTTAAAGTGAATTGTAATTTAAGACAGAAGCTGAAATTTTAAGGAGTAGAAACTTAAAAAGTGTCCCTTTACATAAGACTGGTTTTTACTTTATTCTTTCATGATGTGGGATTGTATGACACTTCATAAGAAAAACATAGTTTGCATTCAAACAAGTCCAGATTAAGATTTGTGAAGTTGTTGAAAAGCTGAAGATGATGCACAATCCATTGTTTGGAACCCTATTCTCTCTTTCTCCATATCATAAACAACTTCCACATTTTGTTGTTGAAAGTTTCCAAACACCCCAGCTGGTCCATAATCCTCATCATCCATACTTTGAAACAGCAAACACTTTACTACGGTTGAGTTACGTGGTGCCCCCATTACGTAAAAGCTGTTCCCTTGAGGCAAAACCAAGCTCACATTATTCAAGAAATGGAACGTGATTGCAGGAAGAAGATGGTCATCTAGATCCATTATAGTCATACCATCTGTAAGGTTGTTAATACATGGAACTCTATAGCAAAGATCAAACCCTGTTCGCGCCTCCACATCCTTTGCTCGAGGGTGGTATATGACAGATTCAAGCTGTGATAAAAGTTGAGTGTAGAATGGTTGTGGTAAATGAGTGTATGTGGTTCCTGAATCTATCAACATACCACCATTTCCGGATGAATCAAAGTCTCTCAAGTTTGTTGGAACTTGAATTAGGGAACCCGACCCTATGCCTAGGGTTATGCCTTCTAATCCTATGTAATAGTAGTTCGGGTACATAGGGTTCTTTAACATTGGAGTGAATTGCAAATTTTCTTTTGAAGATATTGCAAGATCTCCAATAACTAAAGGGCTTGAAACATTAGGGTTATTGACAAACTTGAAAGCCAAGAAACAATGAGAAAACCCCTTTTGGAGAAACCCTAATTGAGAAGGTAGAGAAAGAGAACCTTTCCCGAACCCTGCAATTCCAATAGGCTCCCTATAAGTTGATCCAACACACCCAAATCCAAAGTTTGTAACATCCCTAGTAACGTCACGATCGGAACTTCCATGAATTCTTAGGGTGTCTCTACTTAGGGTACCTGCAACAACACCTTCCCCATAGGTGTACACAAAAGAAGGGCATGGTCTTGAGCAGGTGCCCTTGATTAAGGTAACTAACGAGCAACCTGCAATGTTACAAGGGTCATAAGCGTTTTCCGAGCTATGAACATCAATACAAAACTGGCTAGTGCAAGTATCCCTAATGCAAGTAGACGAACGTAAAGGTGAATACTTGGGCATGGGAGAGTTATTTGGATAGTCGTCGCAATCAATACAATTGAAAGAGAGGTTACCACAAGGTACCCAAGTAAGATCACTTCCGGTATCCATATACACTGGAATAACTTGTGGAGGCGAGCCTAGGTTTAGTGAAATAATGTAGCCGTCCCTGATTTCTCTCAAGGGCTCCATCATGTCAAATGTTTGTGAAGATTGGGATGTAACTTTAAGGTTTAAGGTTGAAGATTCTTTGGGGAGTTTAATGGTGGTCCGAGTATTAGTTAAACCTAGGACTATAGAATCTGAGGTTGTCTGTTTTGGGTGTTGTCTTGCATGGGTATGGTTGGCAATGGTAAAAAGAGAAATGAAGAGGAGCAAGTTGAAAATAGTATCAAACATGGATGGATGGGTCATTCTTGTACTTGATTTTGGTATGTTAATGTTTGTTAAACAGCATGATATTTATAGACAAGACCAAAACCTTCATTTGTGTGAAGGGAGATATAATTTCTAGATTTTATATTAGAAAAACTTGTAACAATCAGTTAACCATCATGTTCTTATTTTCTTACTATTAAAACATTAGCTACTTAGTACATCATTATCATTTCACTAGCCATCACATACTCATGAGCTTAATGATAAGATCAATTTTTGTATATATATATATATCATATGAGTGATCTTTAGGCTAAATGGCGTATAGCCAAGTCTATGAATGGGTTCTTGTTGATTTGTCAGTAACCAAAGTCATATATATGAGTGATCTTTAGACCAATTTTATATACAGTAACTGTATTTCCTTTTTGTTGATTTGTCAATCCAGATGCACCATCAACCTCACTGATTCGGCTCTAATTCCAGTACGTCCAAAGGCAATATTTGATGCAGTCATTCCGGTATATATGGAAACATCAGAATTCTGTTATTTTTCACAATAGAAAGCTCTCGAACAGCAGTGTCTTTGAAGAAGTAAAGGTGCTGTATCCCAATGCAGACTAATAATAGGAGTCTTAAGTTTTCATTCCACCGGTCGCAATGGATTATAAGTAAGTAAGTAAGTAACCTTGATAATCTCACATATGACAGTCACTTGCAATGCCAAACACCTCTCAGTTGTGTATTTAATTTATGGGTTGAAGCCATCTAACATCAAAGAACTTTCTCAAATGCTCACTCATCAGTCATGCATGGACCCAATAAAATACCACAATACCCATCAAACTTTCAAATTTTAGTTTAATATCATACTTTTACTTATGTGTAATGACCGGCAACCGGCTAAAACGGTTAAATTGCTTACGTGGATTTTTTATATTATTTTTCTTAGTTAATTACGTGTAGAGTTAAAGCCATCTGATTGCAAAGAACTTTCTCAACTGTTCACTAATTATCAGTCATGGATCCAATAAAATACCACAATATTCATCAAACTTTGTTGGTTTTACCTTGTGCAATTTGAGGGTTTTAAGTGTTAGGTTTTTTTGGTAAAATAGCTTTCAATTTGGGGAGGAACACATATATATAATATAAAGAATATGATGTGGACAATAACGGTACAATTTATGAGGTGACATGTACATTTGACGGATTTTGGAGGTAAAAAACCGGTTTTTTTTATATCAACCCAAAACCAACAAAGTTTTATGAGTATTGTGATATTTTATTGGGTCCATGACTGATAAGTGAACATTTGAGAAAGTTATTTGCTATTAGATGGCTTTAACCCTTAATTTATGGGTTTATCTTGAATTTATCAACTAATAATGAAATAAGTGAAACGTAAAAATGAACAGAAAAGCAGATACAGATTAACCAAGACATATAAAACTGAAATATATTCTCTGACCGGTTATGTTACTCTTTCTCTCATATACAAATACATGTGAAACACACAAACAAAGTTAAGTTTTCATGTAAGTAGGTATGTTTGTATAATATAAAGCATTAACCAAGTTTATTCATCAACAGTGATGATTAACAAAGAGAAACAAAACCTAAAAATGTACATACATATAAGCAAATGATAGGCAATTAATTAAGTTCAGCCAAATAGATATATAACTTAACGTTTATGACACTTCGTGTCCATTACCTAAATAGCTTTATTAATCAAACTTGCGAAAATGTTATTCCACGTGGCGGTTCCTATATTTCTCAAAACTTTGCATCATATCATAAAATAGCAACATTGAACTGAAATCATTTTGACAAATTTGATTTTGCAGTAACCAGATGCATCTGAGGATCTTGTTTTCGTTAAAATACTAGACCATACGAGGGTTCGCCAAAACATTTTTGTGCAAGGAATCGCCCTTTTGAAGCATCAAAAAAGTAAAGTGTTACTATACCTCTTTAATATTGCATAATAATGCTTAAAAACTTAGTGGTCCTCCAAGAATATACAATAAGCTAAGATAATAAAACCAGCAGTCTTTAATGCTTAGGATCAAGATTCTCTGATTTGTTATGATAATATATTAATTAGTAATCACCCACTTGCTGATATAGATATGCTTATTGCATGACATTTCAGGGGGAAACATGAAGACATACGCATTGGCACTTGCTACTTTTGGAAAAACAGTCTTATGATTGAACCTCGTGGTCAATCAATAGTTAAGCCACTTTCATAGAGAATTTTATCTACAACTCAATGTGTGTGTACTGTTGTGACCCTTTCTTTAATAAAATGGTGTACTTGAAACTATTTGATTATAAGTTTATGGAAGATGACATCAAAAACATCATTAGCAAAAAGAGGTTGTCTTAGTTAGCGGCTTATCACAAATGCACAAACTATTGTTTATTTAATCATTCTAACTTGACCGTCGGAGGTGGACCCCGGGGCTACGGCCTCGGGTCCACTCCTAACGGGTTCTCTTTGTTGACAGGTCTACTTAGGGCTCGAGAAGACGACTAACGGCCAAGGAGAGTCGTTGAATCCTGCCCGCGCCAGATTATGCATCAACAAGTTGGCGCCATCCGTGGGACCACGAATAAACTATGTTTCGTGTTCTCATATCACCGAAAGCAGAAATCAATTTCTAAAGTCGGTAACTCTAAAAACTTTGTATTATGCCATGCGTAACTTTGCATTCTGCCATCATGTGCATTCTGCCATGCGTAAATAAGTTCTATTCGATTATCATGGCAGAAATCATATATCACGTCAAAGCACTGATGTAATAAAAACAAAAGTTATGTTTTGATAAAAACAAAAGTCAAGTTTTCTCACTTTTTATAGACTTTGATACATGGAAACAAATTTACGTCTGTTATAGTGATACTGTTTGTGGAAATTATATCGTCAAATCTAAACGTTGCATACAACATTACGTTAAATTGCATATTGTTATCAAAAGATCATTATTTACGAATAGTCTATTCTTTTATTAAGATAGATAAAAAGAAACAGTCCGGACGATCGGACCTATTTTATCTTTTCGTCAGCACGATCGGACATAAGAAAATATCCGCACGATCGGAGCTATTTTCCCTTTTAGCCGCGAATTAATTCGCGCAGATACTGTTTTTACGGTTGGTACGCCTGTTTGCGCTCGAACAGCGCAGTCGCGATAAATCTACCCGCGTTAGGTCGTGCGTTCAGACATCTTCGCAGAGAACGCGTACGAGCGAACACCACGATGCTAGTCAATCGCCATGATGCGCACTGGACCAAAGGCCGTGGTATAAACATCTGCGATCATCCACAAACGTTCGAGTCTATGCGGTTACGATAAATCCATCTGCGTCTATTAGTCGCGGTCACGGTACATCCATCCGAGTTTTTATTTTATACATTAAAAAAAAAAAACACAATTAATTATTTCGTTGGTACGCATCCCACGACGGGTGCGCACTGCCACTTTTCTTATGTGCTAAATATTATTTATGCTATGCGCAATATATTACTCATGCTATGTGCTGTCTATTGTTTCAATTCATTAGGTTTTATATGCTGCGATTCGCGGCATATACTTTTAATCTTTGCATTCAGTGTTTTTCGCAGATTAAATAAGTTTAATGCTCCTACACGAGTAGCACCATCCAACTTGGGGGGCTACTAGGGTATATGCTACTACTGTTTCCGTACGCGTCACGCAGGTATATTTGGAAGCAGATCGTATGTAAGAGGTATTGCAAGCCCGGTACAAAGACGGATTTAAATATTCGCACCATCTTACCGCAGGGGAGACGTTCTCTGTCGGTTGAAAAGACGGATGTAATGCGCGCAGAAGCACGTCTTCTGTCGCACCTCTTTGTCGCGCACAACGCGCACTTCTACTACAGAAGCACGTCTTCTGTCGCACCTCTTTGTCGCGCACAGCGCGCACTTCTGCTACAGAAGCACGTCTTCTGTCGCACCTCTTTGTCGCGCACAGCGCGCACTTCTGCTACAGAAGCACGTCTTCTGTCGCACCTCTTTGTCGCGCACAGCGCGCACTTATGCAACAGAAGCATGTCTTCTGTCGCACCTCTTTGTCGCGCACAGCGCGCACTTCTGCTACAGAAGCACGTCTTCTGTCGCACCATGCTGTGTCGCTACTGGTACAAAAGGTACGCCCTCACCCAGGATGCAGCATGCGGGTTCCACTTTCACCTACGCGACCGTCAGAACTTAAGTCTAGCATAACATAGCCATGCGCTATCTCATACTAGACTTGGGGGGCTTGTGGACGTATGGTCTGGACTGGGCCAGGAATGGGTCAGGCCCGGCAGATGCGGCCCACTCTACACCTAGACCCTAATCCATGCCCTATAAATACATGGCTGGATCTCCTTCTTAAGGACACACAATACACAAGATGACAGGTTACTCTAACCCTAACTCATCACATCGCACCGATACTAACTTGACCGTCGGAGGTGGACCCCGGGGCTACGGCCTCGGGTCCACTCCTAACGGGTTCTCTTTGTTGACAGGTCTACTTAGGGCTCGAGAAGACGAAGAACGGCCAAAGGAGAGTCGTCGAATCCAGCCCGCGCCAGATTATGCATCAACAATAGCAAAACAACAATCACACACTTGTCCGAGTTAGGACTTGAAATGATTATCAGGTTATTTAGATTGTTCTGTTTAGATTCATGCTTTTTATAAGATGTTTGGATCTTGTTATGTGTGTTGTAGTTAATTTTTTTTTTAAAGTGGATAAAAGTTAGTTATAAAACTTAAAAATGCTCTGTTTGCATACAAGATTATGACTTGTCATACAGAGTGTTACTTCATGCGTCAATTGCAACACAGACATGCTGGAAATCCATTTATGAGAGGAAACACTCTTGATCTATCGGACTTCATGTGTACGAGACCCTCAATCTACTTACTGCAGCCTAGATTACTGCAGCACAGGTAGAAAAACTCCATCTAGGCTGTTGTTTGAGAGGTGTTTTTTTTAATAAATTGATAAGTATAATTCCTTGGATTTGAGTTTTGAAAATACACATCGGATATACTTTTTTTTAGAACAGCTAGTGATCTGAGTCGTGCAGCGACATTCAAGTGGACAGTATGCCTTCTTCGAACCTTCGCCTTTGGAGAATAAACCCCACTCCTTTTTTCCGCTTCGCCTAGGAGGAATACCCTATTGGCAAGACTCGAACAACCCCCCCCCCTAAAAAAAAATAATAAAAAAAAAAAGTTACCCCTGGTTGCCACTTGGTGCTGATGGTGTTGTTGGTGCTATTGTTGTTGCTGAAAATGATTAAAATTTTAGCTTTTTATTTATGATAGTGTTTGGCAAACAAGCTGAAATTGTAAATTAAAAGTGTAAAATGACATAATTGGACATACAAATATGAGGGTTATGGAATCATGTAGGAAAACGTGGGTAATTTCAAATGGCAAATCGATAATTTTGCGAAATATAATCTCCAGCATATTTTTTAAAAGATTGTGTAACTTTTTTTTGGCGACTTATTTTTCTAAAATAATCTATAATCTTATCACCAAAACAGAGATTATTTTTCTAGTGTGAAATCTTTTTTAGCAAAATAATTTTAAGTTCCTATAATATTTCATAATCTGCTGCGCCAAACACACCCTACATCAGATACACTTTTCTTTGGATAGTGCTAGGATCGCTTATTTTAAAGTGCTTTTGTGTAACAAGATAGTTTTAAGTACACCTACATACTAAAAGTTTACTTACACATGATCAATCTTATCCACTCATTTTATAGATGAGATTTGTTATAAGTACCTCTCGAGACGTGATGTTTTGTCTTCCACCTTCCCTGGCCCACCATGTTTCCAGTACATCACAGTTTTTTATCAAGTTTTGTTCCGCATATTCTGTCAGTTTAATACTTTTGATTTATTAAACTTTATATTTTTTATTCTGTACTTTCAAATTTATAGTTTTATAATATAAACAAAATTATAAAAATAAAAAATAAATAAAAAATAAATAAAAAATCCAAAAACATAAGGGGGGGGGGGGTACCCATTTTTAACTATTCTTTTTTCAAAAATTAATATTTTTTAAACCGTTAATCGTTAAGCGAAAAAATTACACCATCGCGACGACTATTTAATTAACTTTTTATAGACGGACACTTTGATATATTTAGACAAATTTTTTTTTCGTCTTTTTTTTTTGTTGTTGAAACTTACATGAGAAATCACAAGTGATTAAACACTAATTTGAATATTCGAATATCTAAATATGTAATAAAACGAGCATAACGTTTTCTACAATATTTTAAAAGTTTCACCGTTTTTATCTTGAAAACTAGACATTATAGCTTTCCAACCATATATAACACATTATATTTTAAATGGTAGATTAGTCCAGAAGTTGGATAAAACACATAAAATCACATGTGATTTTAACCACACGTAATCTCAATCACATGTGGTTTTTACTACATGTGTTGTTTCACATGTGATTATATAAGTTTCACGAATTAATTACTATAATCTATAATTCGAATAAAATGTGTGATATATAGTTGGAAAGCCATGAATGTGTGTTTTTCAATGCAAAAAAGGGGAAAAGTCTTTAATATATAGAAAAATACTTATGTCAATTTTAGTACAAACGTTTAGTGTTCGAATTTCGATATTAGTGTTAAATGACATTTGATATACATGCTAATTTCAATACCGAAAAGAAAACGTGAAAAACGAACAAAAAAAAGTTTGTTGAAAATATATTAAAGTGTCCGTCTATAGAAAGATAATTAAATGCTAATCGTAACGGTATAATTTGTTTTCTCTAACGATTAACGGCTTATGAGATATTTAAATAATAACAAAAAAAAAAGTAATTTGAATTTTTAATTTAAACATTAATTAATCTCCTTTTTTTCAACAGAAAAATGAGGAACTAATATGTCCCTTGATCTCTTATAAACTTTTGGTATTCCTCATAAAAATAAACTTATATTTTGGTGTAGAATAAACAACAAGTCAACTTTATCAAACACTAAAGACTTTATATGAAGGCGAGCACTGTTTCAAACAGTTATCACAAGCAACAATGTAACAATACCCAATCCCATGTGCACAAAGGTATGGGGACGTGAAATGTAGACAGATCATACCCCTACTTTAGGATGAACCCGAGAGTAGGAAGACTACTTCCAGAAGACCTCCGACAAGTAAAAATGAAAGGGAGAAAGTGATAAAATAAATAAATAAATAAATGTGAGAACATGTAGCGAAGCAACAAATATATACATACCAGTATACCACCTTATATATATAAGGGCCAAAAATGTTTTAAAAATACCAGAATGGTACAAAACCAGGATCAACATTCCTGTTTTGTATCCAAACTCCAAAAAAATTTACTTGTTACCGCAACTTAAATCATATAAGTATATAACCATTCACAAAGCTCAAAATCTCCGCTCCAACTTCTTCTCGGCCTGAAATGTTTTTGGAAGAATTTAGACCCTAATCTACCACATCTAATCACTGACTACTAAATTTTCTTTAAAAAGTGAGGTTTGTGAAAATACTTCCGCTTTTGTTGTGACCTCCAAACGTATGCTAATGCTCCAAACAAACAACTAGCCACTGCAATCGCCACTGCAGCTCCAACAGGCACCACTAGTGCATTATTTATCGAAGCCACCAAATCTTCTGAGCCCGTGTTGCCTTTTAAGTCAGTTTGGCTAGCGACCTTTGTGTCCTTGTCCTTGTAACGAGACACAAGCATGTTCCCATAGTGAATGATTAAGAAATTGTAGACCTCACTGTAATCCCATTTGATTTTACTGTTACTTGTAAGGTTTCCTGAATTATTATAACAAGATGGGCAGAGTTGTTGTGGTGGCCAGATTATTTTTGGAAATTTGGGATCACCGGTTCCTAGAGATGATTCGGTTTTCATTAGTCGTTGGTTGACTATGTTGTGTGCGGACCATAGCCAGAGGACAAAGTCACGTGTCGTGTTGATTGGAGTGGAAACACTGCAGAGTGGAATTATTTAGTGTAAAAAGTTTAAAGAAAAAAAACATTAACGAATTCATAATTAAAGCATGATAAAGGGAAAGTATGTTACCTTGAGCACATGTCATAAAAATGTTGACTACACTCCTCACAGATGAAAAACTTATGTATAAAATCACAGGTGGTCGTAAATGCCAGCTGGGTCTCTCCATCGTCCACTCTAACAGAAATTGAATGTAATAGTACCCATAGCCCGCAACTGCAAAGTCACAAACTAATGATAATATACCTTTCTCAACAAATTATAAAAAAATTATTAAAAATAATCGGGGAACTTTCAGTTATTAAAAAAAGTGAAGTATAAGGGACTGTATACCTGAAACCCCTAGTATCGTTCTTACTGCCACGACAGAACATCTAAATTTTAATATCAGGAACAATATGTTATAACACAGTATTTGTTGGTGAATCATATGGCATGATAACATATCACATTTTAAATTCAGATTCAAAAATCCAAAAACTTATGCGAGAAGATACAGAAGCTCGAAATTACCCAATATCCACGAGGAAGTTGTTTTCCACATATTTGAAACGTATGCAGAGCACCGAGTCCCGTGCTAGTAGTCAATTCATCTTTATTTTGTGACAACATATTTGAAGGGTACAAATCATCAAAGTTCACAAGTATGTCAGCACTTCCCTTTCGACACCTGAATTCATAATCCATTTATAATCAGAATCAGACAATAAGAAATAGCAACTATAAGAACATGTCCTGAAAGAGGAAAGGTGGATACTAACCTTCTAGAAGGATGATGAGCCACCATCATTTGCAAGAACTTTATAAACGTGACCCGAGTATCGAATTTGATCATCTATTAAATACTCATAACAAAAGGGTTATTAAGTATCATAGCTTACGTGTGGCAGGAAATTCCAAATAGAATAATATGTAGTAAATCAAATGTGTTAACCTCGTGCTCCAAAATGATGTCGAATGCAACATTTGTAGCCTCTTCAACATCATATATAGCGCATGCAATCTAATACATTTTCAAAAATTTATTACTTTGCCTAAACTTTAAAAAAGGATCAAATTCACTTTGCTGTCAACCTGTTCAGAGTCTGAGGCATTTGAGTGAAGAAGCTTATCATTTTCAAATTTTGCATCTTCAAACCTATATGAGCTAAACAGAAAACCGAAACATAAAGTTACAACACAAGCATATACCAAAGAAAGAATAATTATAATTTCTTCAAAGTACCTTCCTAATTGTCTATTAATCCATTTGAGCAGTCGTTCAGCGGTCCTTCCATCATCAATTGGAGTAAATTCACTATTTTCTTTTTTTCCATTCCAACGACCGCCAATGAATTTAGCAGCTGGGGCCCATAAGAGCATCGGGTAATAAGGAATAGAGAACTTGTTACAAAGCTTAGTATTTATCTGTGCTGCCATTGAAAATATCACATACTAAAAACAGTCGAAACGAATATTTGCCAACATTACTTGATAAAAATATAAATAACGATACCTTGTTGGCACAGTCTACTCTTGTCATCAATAATATCCCTGGATGAACTGCATCTCCTCCATTGAATAGCCTTGCAACCTTTTCATACTGGGGCTGCAAAATTAATGTTGACATTATCAGAAATGCATATAACATGTGAATAACTATGAGATGATGTTCATAAAACTGAAATAGAAATACCTTATAATTTCTGCAAGCTGGACACCTGCATAAACCATATAATAATATATAAGATCATCAATCAAAAGAAGTTTGCTTTAGGTAACATGTGAATTTTGTGTATAGCTATGATTAAAGAAGCATGAGTGGCTAAACATACCAAGTCATATGGATCAAAAGGACCTTATATTTTTAAAATCGGCCAACTAGTTGGTCATAAAGTTTGATCAGAAGACGCATTATATTTTAAACGTTGATTATCTTCTAAAGGAAATTTTAAAATGTGTCTAATGAATGAGTGGTTCTTTATACTTGTCTTACATTTTTATTTTTCAAGCACAACCTTAGTAATGAGTACTTCCTAACCCAAAAAAACATTTTGACTTTTCTCAGTCAAACGGGTTACTTTAGGATTTTTTTTTTTTTTTTTTTAATTATTTACTTTTCATTTTTTTATGGAAAATTTACACCACCTATCTCACATATGTCTCCAGTGAGACATGAATCCACAAACTCTTGGTTGAGCGCACAAACTAATTATCTTATAATTGTGCTTCCAAACTGTACAAAATTAGTTTTGATAATTCGGACAGACGCCATTTGATCATTTTAGAGTGTCTGTGTTTGGGATTAAGTACGTAAATAATTACTCCGTATAAGCTACCCTAGGGCACACTGCGTTTTGTCTCTAAGAAAACACATATTAGATCATCAGTGTTCCCAAACGTTTTGCCAAACACTGTTTTCTGATTATTTATTTTAAATAAACACGAGAATCAGATGATCTCCTCCAAAACCCAATCCCAAACACCCCTAAAATTCTAAAAATAACAGATGTACAGTTACCCAAAGTCCCAAAAAACTTAAAACACATACTCATACATTAATATTTCATTAACCCTGCATGTAAATATACTAAGGGGTGTTTGTTTAAGCTTATATGTGGCTTATGAGCTTATTTGTTTTTCGGCTTATATATCAAATAAACTTATATAAGCCCACAAGTCTCCAAATAAGCCGGAAAATTGAGGCTTATGATATATAAGCCGAAATAAAATAAAATATAAGTGACAGTGAACATAACTCCACATTAAACATAGAACGATAAACCCTAGAAATAATTTATAAAAAATAAAATAATACAGTAATACCAGTGAGCGTAGAATTTAACAATGACGAAAGTAGCAGGTGTTTCCTTAAAAACAACATCGAAATTAGTAGCGTTTAAATCAATGGCATAATTAGAGACATCAGTGTCACGTTTTATAGCACGTAGTATCGTACGATTCGTTGGGAAAGCTGATAATTGGATGGTCAAGAAGAGAATAATGAATACTAGTAATTTATACATTGGGTTTGAGTGATGTGTTGATACTTCACTAGTGTAATTTAGGAATGTTGATCATCAACCATGGTGAATTTTGTGAAGGTGGTTACGGGGTGTTTGGAAATGAATATTTTACTTGTTTAAAATGTTCTTTTTTAATTGTGAAATAATCACACTTCTTTTTTTCATTTTAACAAAGCTATATGCACGCAAAAGGTTTATATAAGTTTCATACGGAACAAGTTTTATCTAAAGAACAAATAAGTATATCTCAACCATTCATCTTTTTTGAATTCAACGAATTAGATTAATTTATATTTTAAATCAAAATTATACTTAGGGTGGTAAATTCACATTTCTTTATAACTTCTCACAAATTAACTCAAAAAAACACACACAACATCACACACGTTTTATTGTAACCGCCCCCAAAACCACTAAACGGTCCCAATCCACCGGAAACCGCCCCCAAACCACCAAAACCACCGTGAACCCCTAATTGTAAAACATCATTCATTTAAAATGGATATTCGAGACGAATTAGCTCTATCTAAAGTCGATTCATTGGCAAAACCTGCTTCATCTAAAGTTCCTGATCAAAATATGCTTCGAAATGTCGATTATGGTATATTTTTAACTTATTTGGTTCTATTAGTTAGTAGATGTTGATTTATTGCTTATTTTATTGCTTATTCTTTATTATTTTTTGATTAGTAGATGTACTGATTGAATTTTGTGATGGAATGAATTTTTGGATTAGCTTATTTTTTGCTTATAGGAATCAGTATATTGAATATTTTTTGATTGATTAGCTTATCAAAATCAGTAGATTGAATATTTGTGTTTATAAGAATCAGTAGATTGTAGTGTTTACTGATGTTAGAACCATTTTGGATTAGCTTTTACTTATGTTAGAGTTTTTGGATTAGTATAAGTCGAAAACAAATAAGCTTATATTTCGACTTATGAGCTTATTTGTTTTTCGACTTATTTTTTGGATTAGCTTTTATTGAAAATTAAAGTGACGCTGAGATTACAGAATCCCATGGGATTCATAATATAAGGTAGAAGATTATGTTTATTGATTTTTTTGTACTTTGGTTAGCGTAGGCGCATTGGTTAGCATGATATTTGTGTATGTTAGTGTTTAATTTTGATGTTTGTTGTTGTGTTAGTGCTTATATGCGGGCTTATGAGCTTATTTGTTTTTCGACTTATATTTCATAAGTCCAAGTTTTCCGGCTTATTTTGAGACTTATGAGCTTAACACAAGTTCCATTATGGAGATGATGTGCTTTTGTTGCATTTCTGCCATGCTATGAGAAACTATGTGTTGCTGGTTACTGGTCTGATTTCTTGCACTCTAATATGACTGAATATATGTTTTTTCATCTTTAAGAAGTCATTGTGATTAAAGGTCTCTCGACTGATTTTTCATCGCTTCACCAATAAACTTACCTTCAATTATGGCGCATTGGTTAACATGATTTTGTGTATGTTAGTGTTTACTTTTGATGTTTGTTGTTGTGTTAGTGTTTATTGATGTTTTGATACATTTGATGGTGTGATATTGCTAGGTTAGGATCTAATGATTTAACGAGAATGCTAGTTAACGAGA
Organism: Chrysanthemum seticuspe; assembly: GCA_019973895.1. NCBI lineage: Eukaryota > Viridiplantae > Streptophyta > Magnoliopsida > Asterales > Asteraceae > Chrysanthemum > Chrysanthemum seticuspe. Next base: position 141,805,870 of record BPTQ01000008.1, read on the forward strand.
ATGTCTTACTAGTAGTAAACATATAATTAGATTCTTCTGATTTATTTTGAATCCCATGAGATTCATACTGAATCTCATGGGCTTCTTAATGCTCAGTTATTGTATAACTAATTTTTTTTTTTTTTTTTTTTTTTTTTTTTTTTTTATTATTTTTTTTTTAAGGTGTTGTCAGTGGTTCTCCACGGAAGAAGTGGGTTACAAAATCTGATATCCATCAGGAGAAGGCACCGGTTGAAAAGGAGAAGGTGCCGGCTGAAAAGGAGAAGAAGGTACCGGAGAAGGCACCGGTTGAAAAGGAGAAGGTGCCGGCTGAAAAGGAGAAGAAGGTGCCGGATAAGAAGGTGTCGGAGAAGGCACCGGTTGAAAAGAAGAAGGTGCCGGATAAGAATGTTAAGGCACACACACAGGGTAAGGAGACACAGGGTAAGGAGACAGAGGTTAAGGAGCGAGAGGGTAAGAAGGGTAAGGAGGTAGTGGGTAAGGAGCGAGAGGGTAAGAATGTTAAGGCACATGCAAAGGGTAAGGAGACAGAGGTTAAGGAGACAGAGGGTAAGAAGGGTAAGGAGCGAGAGGGTAAGAATGTTAAGGCACATGCAAAGGGTAAGGAGACAGAGATTAAGAAAACAGAGGTTAAGGAGCCAGTTGGTAAGAAGGGTAAGGTACAGGCGCGTGCGACTGGTTTGATTGAGCCACAAGATACCGCAAATGTTAAGCTATCTACTCTTCTAAAGAAGCCAAAGGATAAGTTGCCTAAGGCTGATTTATTGGTTAAGGATAAGCCGAAGACACAGTCTTTTGAAGCAGTTGAGCCTGAAGATAAACCGAAGAGTACAAAAAAACTGAAGGTTTATCAGAAAAAACTGCAAAAAGGTATATTTTTGATCTCATGGGATTTATTATGAATCCCATGGGATTTTGTATGGATCCCATGGGTTTGATTTTGAATCCATAAGTACATAAGTGCTTATTTGTTATAAAGTATTATTTTAAGCTGCAAAGTTGGTTTTTACAAAAGAAAATCCAAATTCAAGTTTTTTAAAAATCTGTTTTAAGCACTTTTACCCCATAAAGGGGTGTTTGGCTTAAACTTAGTATTGGGTCTAAAAACTGGTTTTTACCCATTTGACCTTTAAAGTCAAAGTTTTTGTAAGTTTTTAAGTTAGTTTTAAAAGGTTGAATATGATATTACAAGTTTGTACAAGTTTAGGATAGCCAAAAAGTTTTATGTCTTCAAAATCCTGCACACAGAACAACAGCCTATGCTGCTGTTCAAAAGCTTTTTATACAGCTTATTGGTAATCAAAACTTTTCAAAAATTGTTTTTCGTAGGTCTTTATACACCCAACTCACCCTGTTTTTACTTGGTATGCATGTAGGAGTACATTAGGTAGCCCAAAATTGCACTTGAAATCTGCCTTTTGTCTCTTTTTGTTCCTGTTACAGAACCATAGGATCTCATAAGCCCATTTTGCATGCTCCCTTTTTAGTTGTTAAACAATTCTAAATTAGCTGATGAATCCCATGGGATTGTATCATGGGATTTTTTTGATCAATATATTTATATTATGTCTTTTTTTATGTAGATTCCAATGATAAGTTGGATAAACTGGAGTCACAGTCTGTTGAACCAGTTCAGTCCAAAGATGAAGTGAAGTGGAAAAGGGTTTTGTCTTTATCAAAATTAGACGAGAGTAAAAAAATTGAAGGTTAAGCAACAAAAAGGTATAGTTTTTAGAAATTTGTCTTTTTTATGTGTTTTTTATCTCATGGGATTCATATTGAATCCCATGGGATTTTGTATAGAATCCCATGGGATTTTTTTGACCAACATATTTATAATGTCTTTTTTTTATATAGATTCTGATGATATTGAAGATAAGAAAAAGGATTTGAAGAGAAAGGGTTTGTTGAAGAGAAAGAGGGAGAATTCAGGTTCCGATTGTGATGATAAGGGAACTATAAAAAAGGAAGAATTTGATGAAGAAACTGTCTCAAAGTTGAAGATGAAAGGTAAGAAGCAGTTGACACCTGAGGAGGAAGCGCATGAAAAGTACGTTGCTAAGTTTCCAATTCTTCATGCAAGGACAACACCTATAGCTCTTTTTTCTGCCATCCGTGACTCCAAGGTTGACATGAGGAGGTTTTTGGCCGAGATAGGATTTAGTTCGTTATACAATGTAAACATAGATTGCATTCCGTCAAAGTTGGGAAGGTATGTAGTTTCTAATTTTCATGCAGAAACTTGTGAGTTGATTTTGGAAAATGGCAACTCAATCATGGCCACTACTTCCAAAATTCGTGAGATATTAGGTGTTCCTTTTGGTGGTAGATCTCTTTTTTCTTTAGAACCTAGATCAGAAAAAGATGAGTTTGTGAAGCTTTGGATTGGTCAGTTTTATCCTAAAGGACTCAAGGATATCCGTGTGAATGACATTGCTTCTAAATTGATTAAGTCTCGGCAAGCTGACTTCCTTTTTAGAGTATACTTTTGTACCATTTTTGCAAACATGATGGGTATGGTTGATGGGTTGAAGGGGCAAATATGTTTGGAGGTTTTTTTAAGACTGGATGAAGATATTAAAGTTAGCGATATTGATTGGTGTGAGTTTATTTATTGATGCCTTAAACACCATAAAGTCCCAACAACTCTATCTAATCACTACACTGGTCCATATACCTTCCTCGTTGTAAGTTTCTAAGTTTCAACTCTATTTTTTTATGTTTAAACGTGTTTGTGTGACAGATTTGTTCTAACCTTCTTTACACTTTTTTGTTTTTTGTTTTTCAGCTTTTGTATCTAGATTCAACAAAGCATGAAAAGATTCCTGTTGTTCCGAGACGTCCTGCTATCAGAAGTTGGCCTTCATATTTAATGTCCCAAAGACAGGATATAGAACTTAAAGGAGAACGTTTGGGTTTGCTAGAACTTCAACCAGAATGGACTGAATCCGAGGTTCAACTGGCTGAAGGGTTTATTTGTGGTGGTTCGCAAGATTCTTATTTGAAAGAGGTTCGTTTAAATTTTTGTTTTTTGTTTTTCATTTATTTTTGTTAAATGATATCATTGTGAATCCCATGAGATTCTAAACATGATCCCATGGGATTGGTTGTGAATCTCATGGGATTTTGCCAAAATCCCATGGATTCACATACAATCCTATGGGATTCAGTTAGAAATCACATGGGATTCATTGCAATGTGCTTTATTATGACTATTACAATATTTTTTACTGCAGGATTTGTTTAATAAACTTGAAGCAAAGTTAGATTTGATTTGTGATGAACGACTTGTTGTTGAAGATTATTTGACGAAAGCGATGTCAGATTACCCTGGTGATGTAAAGTTGCTTGAACTACATCAAAAGTATGCTCAAATTTTCAAGCAACCGAAGCCATTAAATGATGATGGTAATGGGGAGGATGACAATGATGAGGGTGATGAGGAGGATGACGATGACGATGGTAATGGGAAGGATGACGATGATGAGGGTGATGATGATGATGATGGTAATGGGAAGGATGACGATGATGAGGGTGATGAGGAGGATGATGATGACGATGATAAGGATTGGAATGATAAGGTAACTTTAGAAGATTTTGGCAATGAGGCCAAGAAACGAGATGATACATCTGTGGTTGATGAATCTGAAAAAAAGAGGATGATGCAGTTCCTGAGAAGCAAGTTGATCCATCAGATAAAGAAGAAAAATGTGAAGAAGAAGAAGAGTCTGAGATCACGTGCACACCTGAGACGTTAACGCAATGGTTAGAAAATAATTTAGATAATGTTGATGAGGTAATCAATTGTATAGCTGCTGAGTACGCATATGTAATACTCTTGCATCTCTTTCTTTTTTCCTAAAATTTTGTTTCTTTTTAATTAAATCTTTTTATTTTTTTCAGCTTGACTCACTCAATGGAGGTGTGGATCCAATGAATATGGAGGGAATGAATGTTGTAAATCCTGAAAAAATGGCTACTCGTTCATCAAATGTATGTCGCAGTGCTGAAAAGCGTTTGGTGAAACCTTCTTCGTACCTATTATCTCCCTATATGAATAAGAAGACAAAGGTTGTATCCAAAATTACAAAGCTGGAGTTTATTCTCGGAAATAGTTTGTTTGCGATGCAAGGCGACAAGCTGTAAGTTTACATGTGTATTTTTTATATAAGTTTCATAGTTAATAAAAATTCACATCTAATCCCATGGGATTTAATACAGAATCGCATGGGATTCACTACAAATCTAATGGGATTCATTATGAATCCCATGGGATTCATTATGAATCCCATGAGATTTGTAGTGAATCAAATGGGATTCTGTATTAAATCCCATGGGATTCATACAAACTCCCATGTGATTCTGAAATGATTTGATTTTTTTTCTTTTTCTTTTTTACTCATATAGTGAGTGAATTTTTGAATCACATTCTAGGGAGTTCACGGTGTATTCCGTTCGTTTGACTATTGAAATGTTAGCCCTCGGTTTGTGGATTGATTCCAATGTTGTCGACTGCTGGAGTGCTATTCAAAATTATGAAGAGAGATTTAAAGATCATGGTTCTCCATCACGACACTTTTTCCCAACAGGATGTATTGTAAGTATTTATTTTTGATTTGCTTAGTAAACTTCTTATTTGTTTAATAAACTGCTTATCATCTTATCTGACTTACCAAACACCCCCAAAGCAATACAAATCATAACATCATCTTGTAAATTGCATATACAGACATAATCTATGTTTGATGGAACGTTGGCGTCTGAGGACGAGAAATTTGAAAGTTTTGAAAATGAAATTTCAGCTCAGTTTGAAGACAATGTTGCTGGCTTGGCTCTCGACGGCATTGACTTGGTATTTTTTTTGTTATAAATTTTTGTTTGTGTTTTTACTTGGGATTCATTTTTATTATTTTCGTTTTGTTAAAACAGGCTTTCTTTCCAATTCGCAATGCTGACCACTTTTATGTCATCGTCATCAGCCTTACCAAAACAATATCAATAACTATACTAGATAACAGTGATTCCGGAGCAACATATGATTCCAAATATAAAAAAGCATGTGAACTTCTTGTAAGTATTTACTTTTCTATTTGTAAAGAGATTCATAAATAATCCCATGGGATTCATAAGTAATCCCATGGGATTATTTGATTAATCCAATTGGATTCATACAGAATCTCATGGGATTCATACAGAATCCCATGGGATTCATTGTGAATCCCATGGGTTTCTTTGATGAATAGTTTATGATTTATACATAATCCCATGGGATTCATACACAATCACATGGGATTTTTTTTGATGAATCCCTTGTGATTCATACAGATTCCCATTTGAATCGCTATTGACATTTTCCCAAAATTCTAGTAATTTATGATATTTTTTAATAATTTTGTAGAAAAAGTTGTTTTCACGTCATCTGAAGCTGTATGGTCACAAGAAACATGCTAACATTCTTAAAGTCAAAACAAGAATCCTAAAGCTCAAATGGAGAACAAAGAAAAATTTTCGTGATTGCGGTATTTTCACCATGGTACATATGGAATGTTACAACGGTGAACCTGCTACGAAATGGGATTGTGGGCTGGTTGCCGAGTCTGGACCGCAGACCGACAAGTTGAGACAGTGCGACATGTTGAGGTGACTGAGATTCAAGTTTGCTACAAAGATCTTGTTACGTGAGATTAATAAGCATGCTGGTAAGATGTTTGATCTAGAAAAAGACTTTGATAAAGTTCCTCCTCAAGAAAAGATAAATATAATTGTTGAAGCTATTAAGAATAGGGAAACACGCGAATTGATTGTAGAAAAGTTACCAGTTGATCCAGTTGAAGCTACCATCAGTTGATCCAGTTTGTCCCATGGTATTCCTATTTGAGAATGGTTGAACATTTTTATAACTAGTCTTTTGAAAACATGTTAATTGATGGTAGATCAGTTTGAGAATGTTCTTTTGAAAACATGTGAATTGATGGTAGATAATTTTGAGAATGTTAGAAAAGTTTATGATAGTTTATAATGGTAGAATGTTAGAACAGTTTATGATGGAGTTTATAATGGTAACTGCTATGTAGTTTCTTTTAAAATTTATCTTTTATCTTTATGTGATTTATACAGAATCCCTTGGGATTAACAGTGAATCCCATGGGATTCATTGTGAATCCCATAGGATTCATTGTGATCCATACAGATTATCCATGCAAGTTTTTGAAACAAAATATAAATAACAAACAATATTTGAAACAGAATATAAGTAACAAGGAAGAATAAATTTTCTTTGAAAATCATCTAAAAAACATCTGAATATTCAATCTATATATTCAAGAAAATAAGAAAAAGAACTACAGTTTATGATGGAGGAGTTTATAATGGTAATTGCTGTGTAGTTTCTTTGAAAATCTGTCTTTTATCTTTATGTGATTTATACAGAATCCCATGGGATTAACTGTGAATCCCATGGGATTCAGTGCGAATCCCATGGGATTCATTTTGATCCATACAGATTATCCATGCAAGTTTTTGAAACAGAATATAAATAACAAACAATATTTGAAGCAGAATATAAGTAACAAGGAAAAATAAATTTTCTTTGGAAATCATCTAAAAAACATCTGAATATTCAATCTATATATTCAAGAAAATAAGAAAAAGAACTAACAAAAAACAAGAATATAAGTAAATTAATTTTTTTCAAACATCAGTTGGTTTCGCCTTTCGCCTTGCCTTTGGGTTCATCAGACAAGTTGTTTTCGTATGCAAGTTGGTCTTCTCTCCACAATGTCCACAAGGCTTCATTTGTTTCTTTTTAACTTGAAGCGCTTTTTCTCTTTCACTCTTTCGCCTTTCATTTCGTTCTGATTCTGAAGTATTCTCTTTATTTCTTGCTTTTGTTGGATTGTTAACTATTTTGTTCTCAGGTTTAGAAATAGCAAAATGTTCACCAATCACATCTCCTGTATTTCTTGAAGGAGGATTTGGCACCTCGGCCTCCACTTCTGTTTTCAATGTGTTAGGAATTAGAAAATTCAGCCGTTAAAGAGTCGGTCACCTCAAGTATAAGCATTCAATAGAAATCTCGTAGTCGTAGTTATGTTATGTTAGTAAGTAGTTTGTTAAGTAACACCAAGGAGGACGGACGGGTCTTTACCCACTGTATGCCTGATCCACAGCCCGTAGGTAGCGTTTATTTGTAAGACACTATAAATACCCTCTACCTCTCAAGGTAGAGGGTTGGAGCTTCTATACCATTTTTCTTTGTTTCACATAGTTCCCAACTCTCTTCCATTTCTCTCTCTAGAAATTTCTCTCTCTAAACTATTGTGAACGCCCCATATGTTATTGATATGACGTGTTAGTGAAATCCTATATATTACAATTGGTATCAAGAGCCATGGTTTGATCACTCATCTTTCATGCTCTTTGTTTTGGTGGATTTCATAAGGTTTTTGGGGGTATTAAGGGTTTAGGAGAGTTTGATTCATTTGGACAAATTCTAGTGTTAAAGTTTGAAATTTGCTTGTACTTTTGTGCTTAGGATCATCATATGTGTTTATGTTTTGAATTGGAAGGCTTAAATCATTGTGGTTTGGTTGTTTTTTATTGATAAAGTGGTTATTTGTGAACATAGGACGAAGCGAGTTGAGTATCGGACTTGTTTTTCTTCAAAGCGAGTTGCTTTGTTTCTGTATGCGAGTTAGTATATGTGACTTGGCTATTTAGCGAGTTGATTTTCATGCGACTTGGGTTCTAAGCGAGTTGTTTCCTTAAGCGACTTGAGTTCTAAAGCGACTTGTTTCATTAAGCGAGTTGTGTGTCTTGCGAGTTGATACTAAAGCGAGTTGGCTATTTAGCGACTTGTTCCATTAAGCGTGTTGACAATGTTGCGAGTTGATGCTAATGCGACTTGGCTATTTAGCGAATTGATTCCTTAAGCGAGTTGTCTCCTTGAGCGAGTTGGTTGTTTAGCGAGTTGATAACTAAGCGAGTTGTGTGTTTTGCTACTTGTCTATTTCAGGCTTGTTACTTCTTCGTGATACATTCTTACGGTTGTTCTTTTGGTTTAGTAAAATCCCGTGAAAGAATCAATTTCCCGGTTTAATCAAAGAATAGTAAAATCCCGCAGAACTTGTAATCATGGCAAACATCGTTCCTACTATTTCTTCAGTAGCTGAGGACGTTCAAGCTGTTGGTTCAGATACTCGTCCACCCATGCTTGACAGAACTGACTACGACTCTTGGGCTCAAAGAATCAGACTGTACTGTCTTGGAAAGGAAAATGGGGTCAACATTCTCAAATCGATTGATGAAGGACCTTATCTGGTTGAGACTACAAGAGACATAATTGATACTGCTACAGATGGAACTATGATTTTTGGACTAGACAGGCCAAAGACGTATGATGAGCTCGATGATAAGGAGAAAAAGAGATTCGATGCTGATATCAGGGCTTCTAACATCGTACTTCAAGGTCTTCCAAAAGATATCTACAAGCTAATCAATCACAACACCGAAGCCAAGGCAGTGTGGGATAATGTCAAGATGCTTCTGTCTGGTTCTGAATTAACTATGGAAGACAGAGAATCACAACTCTATGATGAGTTTGAGCACTTCAAGATGAAACCAGATGAGAGCGTCTATGAGTATTACGTGAGATTCCACAAGCTTGTCAATGACATGAGGAATATCAGAATGACCATGCCAAACATTCAGTTGAACTCTAAATTTGTAAACAACATGAATCCCGAATGGCACAAGTTTGTCACTTCTGTGAAGCTAACCAAAGGATTGAAGAATACAAACTATGAGCAACTCTATGCATTCCTTCTTCAGAATGAGAGACATGCTATGTTTGAAAAAAGGATTCTTAATCAGTTCAAAACCAACCAGGGAGAGACAAGCTCATCGAATGATTCAACTGCCTTCTACTCAAACATAGGAATCACAACCAAAGCCTCACAAGTCATACCCATGGGTAATGGTAATCACAAACTCATTCCCGACCCAATGTTCAAACAAGCTGATGCTGATGCACACGTGGGAAACTTCATTAATCAACTGGCTCTCATGATCAGTCAAAACATGAAATCTCTCCCACACACCAACAACAACCTCAGAACAGCATCTAATCTACACAATCAGGCCACTGTCAGAGACGGAAAGGTTATGGTACAACTTGTTCAAGAAAGACAGTATGAACAAGGAAGAGGTGGAGTTGGTAGAGGTTTTGCTGCAAATCGGAATAGGGGAAGGAATGGAAATCAAGGACAAGTAAAGCCGATCAAGTGTTACAACTGTGGTGGTGAGGGACATATTGCAAGAAACTGCACAACACCAAAACGCCCTCAGAATGCCGAGTACTTCAGGGATAAGATGTTGCTAGTGCAAGCTCAGGACAATGGAGCAGCTTTGGATGAAGAGGAGTTACTGTTTCTTGCTGAAGGGAATGCCAAGACATATGATGCTGATGTTGACGAACAACCAATTCATGAGATTGGTCATAATCATCAGAATGCCTTTCAAGTAGCTGATTGTGATGCATTTGACTCTGATGTAGATGATGAACCTACTGCTCAAACAATCTTCATGGCTAGCATCTCACCTATGGTTTCTCCAAATGTTTCATCACCACAAGCTGGTCCATCCAAAGACAAAATCATTTCTGAGGAACTTAAACTATACGATGAAGTTGATATGCAAAAGATACATGATGAAGTACAATCAACTGTAATTATTGAGTCAGATATTGAAAATATGGGCAATGTCGATGTTGTCCCATATGATCAATATGTGAAACAAAGTGAAAGTGAGATTGTACCATGTGATGTATCTTATGCAGTCAATGATGACTATGCTTTTGACGAATACACTGCATGTACCTCTGATGAGTCAGTTATCTCTGAACTTAATGCTTATAAAGAACGTGTTGCTATTTATGAACAACGAGCTAAGTTTGAGTTAACCACTCGTGAGCAGGAGATGGATGACCAAATGCGTACAACTATTAGACAAAGTAAGTTTAGAGAAGAAGTATTAAAACAAGAGTTAAAATCCTTACAAGAAAAGCTTTCTAAAACTGCTAAGCAAAAACAAGAACTTCAAGAAAATGTTAAAATGCTTAAGCAAGAATTCTGTGCTAAGGAATCAAAATTTTTGAATGATTTTTCTAATCTAAAAACCTTGAAAAACAAGCTTGAAAATAAGTTGTACGTACAAAGAAATACCATTCAAACTGCTCACTTAATCACTAAGCACAGAGTTTTAAGTGATAAGCATAGTGATAAAACTTATTTTAAAACTAAAAATATATTTTTTTGACTTATTTTGTATTTATTATTAATTTAAAACTATTTAAAACTAATAAAAATGCTAAAAAATACTTTTTAAACTAAGAAAATTATGGAAAAATACTTTTTATTACTTTTATATTTATCTTAACCTAAGAAAATTGAAAAATCATTTTTTTGGACTTTTTATAATTTATTTGTATTAAAAGCTATTTAAAAATGCCTAAAAACTGTTTTTAATTAAGAAAAATAGCAAACAGTTATGAAAAATTATGAAAATTTCAAGAAAAGTCTATTTTAATATGTAGAATCTAAGAAAAATAGAAAAACATGATCTTGTGTGGAGAAATAAGCAACTGCAGTGGCAACTGCTTATTTATAAGCACTTGAAAAAGCCAATTGATAACCAAAAGCTACCAACTTGATACAGAAGCTAAAATATGCTATAAGAACTAAAATGGAACAGGTTTCAACAAGTCCTAACCCACAGAATCACAAGCTTAACAGATTTGATGCTTTGAGCTATATGAGCAAAACAGATTATTGGTAAGCTACTTTGAGCTGATGCACAGATCACCAAATAAGCTAAAACTGAAAAGCAATGATTGGAACTTGTACTAGACCTGGGTGATAGTGTATAAACCAAAACTCAGACCATGATAAGCTCTTATGAGCTTGTGAGAAGCTATTTCAAAACTTGACAAAACACTGAGTTGAAACTCAGTTAATGCAGATTGACTTGGGACAAAATGATAAGCTCAAGCAGGCCTAGTAAATAAGCTGCAACTGGAAATTTAAAACTTGTGTCCTTAAGATGGCTTGGTTGGCTATCTAAGAAAACAATTTTGACAAGCTAAGGTGCACTGGATAGCTTTTTACAAGCTATTGAAAATGAATGTAAACCTGTGCACAGGGCACTGTATTGAAATGGTGTGAAAAATAAGCTAAACAAAAAGCTATTAAATAAGCTGTAAATTGAAAATAGGAACTTGTAACCTTGAGACAGCTAGGTTGGTTTCTCAAAAAGTTAAAATACTCAGGATTAAGCTAACTTATAAACTCTGTGTGAGCTTGAGAAATTGATAGGCTCACTGATTCACAGGACACATTTTGACTTTTTTAGAAAACTGAAGGTTTGACTTTAATGAACTTGTGATTGATCTAAAACACTGATATTGATGTATTAAGGTGTATAAATACTGATTTGAACAAGTGTACCAACTTCTTAACACAAAACCATGATTATAAGATTTAGAAATCCAACAGTTAATAATCTATGTGATATTAAGAGTGATTTTGACTTTTCACCAAATAAGGTCTTGTTTTTATTGTTTGTTTGAGTTCTTGAATACTAGTGTGACAGGAAACAAGTGCAAGCAATAACACAAACAACCATTAACACAGTAAACACAACAAATCCAAACACTACTTTCAGAAACTGATTTGATGTTTTTCAAAGGATAACAAAGATTCAGACCATGAACATGATTTCAAACCTGATATTATCACTAAATAGGACTAAAGAAGCATTAACTGATAATAATAACAACTTACAACTAACAATTTAAGCTTAAGCTTATTTTACTGTTAAAATGGAATTTTTACTAACTTCTGATTTAAAAGAACAAACCACTTGTTTTAAGGCTTAGATATACTTAATTATAACTATTGATTGTTAAGAAATAAATATTACAACTACTTGACAACTTAAACAAAGAAATGCAAAAAATTATCAAATAGCTTACAAATGAGATTCCAAGTCAAAGAAGAGAACCAAGGACTGTAACCAATTCCTATATGCTCTCCACAGAGCTCTAAACCAAGGCCATCACAAATATACCTTGCTCCAGCCTGCTAGAACCTTGCACCATGGATTTTTTATTTTTAAGCTATTTAATTGATATTTTTGCGAATTTTTGATTTTTGCTAATAAACTGCTTTTAAGAGTATCTAAAAGCTTTGATAAGCTTTATTAGGAGCTTATATGAGCTTCTAAGTCCAAACTAACCACTGATTACAAACATTCACCATATTCAGATTTTTAGATAATGAAAAATTTGCATAACTTGATATAAGACCTCAAAAGTGAAATTGATGATATCAAAAGTTTTAGGTTACACTGGAAACATGAAATACAAGATTTAAAAGCTTTAAAATGCACTGGAATTTAGAATTAAGCTAAAACGACATTCAAAAATAAAATTACACTAGATATTTCACAATACTGCTTCTATCTCTATCTTTATAGACTTGAAACATCCCATGTCGACCTCTGAGCTAATCCCATCACATCTAGACCATTGAATTAAGCCAGATCATTGATTTGCCATTTGTCACTTTTTGGCGCCAAAATTCCAACGAGCAGGTTATTATCATTAATTGGAGTTGGATTTGTGTGGAGGTGGAAGGAAAATGTAATCAAGTGGGAAAGTGAGGTGGAAATGGTGAGGTGGAGGGAAAACCACCACTGGTTTTGGCTAAACCAGTGTGGGAGAGATGAACCTACAGTGGCGCGGTTTTATTCGAATTTAAAAACTGGGCCGGGTCATGGATTGGGCTTGGGTTGTGTTTAATATTGGATCCGTTTGGTTTTGTTAGCTTAAATAACCACAAGGACTAAAAATGTAATTTAGCCAAAGTTGAAGGGTTTATCTTGAGCATTTTCCAAAGCTCTCACAAGGGTTAAATCTGCCAAGTAATAATAGTACAAGGACCTTTGTTGATAATTTCCATTTTTACAAATCCAGGGACCAAAACTGTCAATTTAGAAACTATAAGGACCAAACTTGTAATTTTCTCCAAAGTTTATCATAAGGACCTATATTGCCATTTATTAATAGAACAAGGTTAAAAGTTGATAATTTTCACTTTTTAAATTAACCAAGGACTATTTTTGACAATTTTCAAAGTTCAGGGACTAAAGTTGTCATTTTGTGATTTTTAAACTTTAAAGGGTTTGTTTTGACAACTTTTGAATCTTAAGGACCTAAAATGATATTTTACAAGGTTTTGAATTACCAGGGACTGATTTTGACAACTTTTATAACTTGGGGGACTAAAACTGCCAATTATGCAAACTTGATACGTTTTTCATCAGATTTTGATGTTTTTGCATTTAAAACATATAAACACTTGTTTGTGATATTTTTATCATTTTGATGTGTTTCTGAGTGTTTTCAGATGTTTTTGGCATTCTAACAGTATAAAAATGATGAGTATTTAGACACTCATCACATAGTACTCCCCTTGTTGAGGAACCAAATCCAGAGGTCATTAAAAAGGCTAAAAGTGCTCATAAGGTAATCTATGATGGTAATGAAATCCTTAAGCCTAGACAGAAACCTAGTTGCGTTGAGTGCACTGAGGAAGATAGAAAATTAGATGATGCATCTAGGGAGAAAATGAATAAGAAGCTAGATGATCCTTAATGTAAAAAGAATAACATAATGATCAAACCCCATGATTACAAAAAGGAAAATTGGATTTCCTTAAACAAGTTTAAGCCTCAAACTTTGTTAACACCTGAACAAGTGTTTTGGAAAAAGGACTTAGATAAGCAAAAAGCTGAAAATATTGTTGAAACAAACCCTCCCCTTAGGAGAATGCCTGCAGCGACTGTGTATCCTCCCAATACACCAATGCATTTAGTTCCTATAACTATTGCCACTAAGAGCAAGACCTTAATCAGTCAATATGTGATTTTTCAACTATTTGTCGATTTTGAGAAAACTTGTAATAAAAGGATCACACCCACTAGGATAACTGAAGGGGAAAGGGGTTTTGAACAAACAAAAGAATGTTATTTAACTGAAGTCATGCCTTTCTTTAAACAATTAAAAGATCAATTTGAAAGTCTTAAAAAGGGGATGGATACAGATATTAAAGGGATGGAAAAAGAATTTGATGCAATGATAATTGAAGTTAGTGACTATGAGCGGGCATTAAAATATAATGAAATTGAGAGGAAGAACTTGCATACCTTAAATGAGAATCTGATTTCTGAATGTATCTCTCAAGATGTGTTTTATACTGCTACTAATTGCTCTATTACTGCTTCTCAATTTCATGAATTATCTGTTGCGTTGAAAGTCTCCCATGATCGTGTCATTGAGCTTGAAATCAAAAACTCTAAACTAAGTGATAAAATTGAACAGGATGATCACGATAATTTGGTAAAACATTTTTCTAAGCTAGAAGTTGAACATTTTGATTTGCAACTAAAATATCAACATCTTAAAGAAAATGTTAAAACCTCAAACATCAAGATATCCTCGGATGTTCCAGAGTTTGATGTAGTTTTTGAACTAAACAAACGTGGCGAACAGATTCAAGCTCACTGTAACACGATCAGAAAGTTGAAAGCCCAAATCTCTCAATTAAAGGGTGAAAAGAACAATATGACTGGCTCCCAAATGCCTCCTCCTTTAGATTCTTGGAATTCTCAAAATTTTCATCTTCAAAACTTGGTTAATGCCTTACAAAAGGAAAATGAGAGTTTTCTAGAAGAAAATGAAAAGGTTAAACGTCATTTCAATGAGTTATTTGAGTCAATTAAAGTCACTCGTAACAAAAATAACGAAAAAATAGCCTCGTTGTAAAAGGAATTTGAGAATCTTAAGAGTCAGGTAAAAGAGAAAATGCCAATGACCAATGGGGAGAATGGTGCTTCAAAGGTGCATGTCTGTAATTAATATGCTTTGTCTGTGAAATATGTTCCTCCTCATCTTAGGAATAACAAACTTGCGATTCAAACATATTTCTCATGCCTTAAGGAAAGCCTAGAATGTCTCCGTGAGATTGTAGAAGAGGATAAGTTAGAGAAACCAGATGATAATGCAATTGGCCATGCATGCTTATATGCCAAACGATCTCAAGAACTTCTAGAATGCTTAATTACAATATGCCCTAAAACCTTAGGTGAGCAAGTCAATCCCTTGATACCTTGCTCTATGCCTAGTGCCAAGCATGCAAGTCATTCAATACCCAATATTACGAATGTGAACCTTAGAGTGCCTTCAAGTAGTTTAGACTCCAGACCTGTTAGTGCTAAGAATGCGAACTCGAGTGTGCCCTCTAGGAGTTCAAAACCCAGCACTTCTAGTATTAAGAAAGTGAACTTTAATGTACCATCAAACAGTTCAGATCCCAACACATCTAAACAGGAAATGCATAAAGTAGCAAAACCAACTAATGTTCCCATTCCCTCTACAGGAGTAATCAGTGACATTAAAGCAAGCAGGTCAAAGTCTCAAGATAATACAAGGAATGATAGGACCTCGCAAGCTAAAAATGTGCATTGGAAGAGAGTAGAAGATCACCCTAGGAACACTAAGTTTGAGTTAAATAAAACGAATCGTGTTGATTCTAGTATTAGCTATAAACGTACTGTAATTAATTCGAATTCTGCTGCTACTTTTGGAAAAACTTGTAATGATGATTGTGTAGTTTCTGTTACTAATCATGAATGTGGTGTGAATGCTTTGTCTAATACGGTCAAATCCCCAGTTAATATTGTTAATGCAAAAAATCATTCTAAGAAGGCTAAAAGGCAAAGGCGAAAGAAAGTTAGAAAATAGTGGAAACCCACAGGAAGAACATTTTGTAAGATAGGTTATCAATGGATACCTGTTGGCCATAAGGTTAATCAGACAATGCCCACTAGAAAATGGATGCCTGCTGGTAGAACTATTCCCTTAAGAAGTGAACATACTTTGAATAGGGCAAATACAGACACTAGTACTGCATCTATTCATAATGATTCCATTTCTTCTATTTCTGATATGGATCTTTCTATTTCTGATGTGGGTGTTCCAATCACTGTTACTAACCAAATGGAACCCATTCTTGCATGGGGATCCCAATTATCCAGTTATCCATTCTTGTCTGTGTTCAACTGCAGATCGTTCAAATTGTTCTGTGATACCTGGACTCAAGCTGTTCCAAGCATATGACTGGAGACCGGTCGCGGCTCATGAACTTCGTGAGTAAATTCATCGGGACAGTTAGATTCGGGAACGACCATTTTGGAGCTATTATGGGTTATGGAGATTATGTGGTTGGTAAAAGTGTGATTTCCAGGGTATATTATGTGGAAGGTCTTGTTCACAATCTGTTCTCTGTTGGTCAATTCTGTGATTCCGATCTAGAAGTGGCTTTTAGAAAACATTCTTGTTTCGTTAGAGAACTTGATGGTGTGGAATTATTAAGAGGTACTCGAGGTTCAAACCTATACACCATCTCTATCGACGACATGATGAAGTCCTCTCCAATCTGCTTGCTATCAAAGGCTTCTAAAACAAAGTCTTGGTTATGGCATCATCGTCTCAATCACTTGAACTTTGGTACCATAAACAACCTTTCCAGAAAGGATCTTGTCAGAGGTTTACCCATATTAAAATATGCAAAAGATCATCTTTGCTCAGCTTGCCAATTGGGAAAAAGCACGAAATATGCCCACAAACCAAAACCCACAAACTCTGTAATGGAAGTTCTTCATACCCTTCATATGGATCTGTGCGGACCAATGAGAGTGCAAACGATAAATGGGAAGAAATACATTCTAGTAGTTGTTGATGACTACTCTCGATTTACTTGGGTAAAGTTTTTGAGGACAAAGGATGAAACTCCAGATGTCATCATTAAACTAATCAAACAGCTTCAGGTTCGACTCAACAATACAGTCAGAATTGTTCGAACAGACAATGGCACAGAGTTTGTTAACAAAGACTTAATTCAGTTTTATGAAAGTGTTGGAATCAGTCATCAAAGAAGTGTTCCACGAACTCCTCAACGGAACGGTGTAGTTGAAAGACGAAATCGAACTCTTGTAGAAGCCGCAAGAACAATGCTTATTTATTCAAAGGTTCCAATGTTTCTATGGGCTGAAGCCATTGCCACTGCTTGCTACACCCAAAATCGTTCCCTTATTCACACCTCTCATGAAAAAACTCCATATGAACTTATTCATAAACGAAAACCTGATCTCTCCTACCTTCGTGTGTTTGGTTCCTTGTGTTATCCAACGAATGATGGTCAAGACTTAGAAAAATTAAGAGCAAAGGCAGATATTGGAGTTTTTTTTGGTTATGCACCAAACAAGAAGGGTTACAGAATCTACAACAAAAGAACCCGAAATATCATTGTCAGGAATTAGAAATTCCCGGTATTAAAGAGTCAGTCACCTCAAGTATATGTAATCGTTAGAAAGCTCGTAGTCGTAGTAATTCTTAAGTTAAGTAGTATTTAGTTAAGTAACACCGTGGAGGACGGACGGGTCTTTACCCACTGTATGCCTGATCCACAGCCCAAAGTGTGGCGATTTATGTAAGAATATAAATACTCTCTACCTTCCAAGGTAGAGAGTTGGAGCTCATAATAATATCTTTCACTTTCTCTCACTAAGTTCCCTAAACCTCTAACTTTCTCTCTCTAGAATTCCATCTATATGCTACTTTGTGTTATGGTTTGATGTGTATGTGAAAAGTTATATCTTTCAATTGGTATCAAGAGCCATGGTTAGATCATATCTTGCACATCTTTGGATTTATAGTGGTTTTTAGGTGGTTTTTGAGTTTGAAAAAGTTTAGTGGTTTTTGCATCATTTGGGTGATTCCTTGTGTTAAAGTTTGAATTTTGTTGGTACTTTTATGTTTAGAATCATCACAAGTGTTTAGGTTTTCATTTGGTAAGCTTGAATCATCTTGGTTGGGTTGTTTTTGGATTGAAAAGTGATGTTTATATGGTTTTTCAAGCTAGCGACTTAGTTCACGGAATATTTTCTTGGTAGCGACTTGCTTCACATTTTTGTAGCGACTTACAGTGTTGGAGCTAGCGAGTTAGATCTAGCGAGTTAAAGTACAAGTAGTGGACTCTCCACTACGGGTAGCGACTTGTGGTAGCGACTTGGTCAGTAGCGAGTTGCTCTTTAGCGACTTGTGTCTCTAGCGACTTGTGTAGCGAATTGCTGCCAAAATTTGGTTAGCGACTTGGTCTGTAGCGAGTTACTACTTAGCGACTTGTTTTTCTGTTAGCGACTTGGGATTCTAGCGACTTGGCTGTCTAGCGAATTAATTGGTAGCGACTTAGTGCATTTGTTTCTAGCGACTTAGTGCATTATCATCTAGTGACTTGAGTGATTGTTTACGGTTTTCTCTTGATTTAGTAAAATCTCGTGAAAGAATCTATTTCCCGGTTTAATCATAGAGTTATAAAATCCCGTATAATCTGTTAACATGTCTACCAACGTCCCTACTGTCATCTCCACTGTTGCCGAGGATGTTCAAGCAGCTGGATCAGATACTCGTCCACCCATGCTTGACAGAACTGACTACGACTCTTGGGCTCAACGAATCAGATTGTATTGCCTTGGAAAGGAAAATGGTGTCAACATTCTCAAATCCATTGATGAAGGACCATATCGAGTTGAGACGACTAGAGACATACTTGATACTAATGATGATGGAACTCCTATTTACGGAATGGACAGACCTAAAATGTATGATGAGCTTGATGATAAGGAGAAAAAGAGATTCGATGCAGATATCAGGGCTTCTAACATTGTTCTTCAAGGTCTTCCTAAAGACATCTACAAGCTGATCAATCACAACACCGATGCAAAGGCAGTATGGGATAATGTCAAGATGCTTCTCTCAGGATCAGAATTAACTATGGAAGACAGAGAATCCCAACTCTATGACGAATTTGAGCACTTCAAGATGAAACCAGATGAGAGTGTCTATGAGTACTATGTGAGATTTCATAAGTTAGTGAATGACATGAGGAACATCAGAATGACTATGCCTAACATTCAGCTCAACTCAAAGTTTGTGAACAATATGAATCCCGAATGGCACAAGTTTGTCACAGCTGTGAAGCTCACTAAAGGATTGAAGAATACAAACTATGAGCAACTCTATGCCTTCCTCCTTCAGAATGAGAGACATGCTATGTTTGAAAAATTGATTCTCAATCAGTTCAAAACCAACCAGGGAGAGACAAGCTCGTCTAATGATTCAACAGCCTTCTACTCAAACATCGGAATCACAACCAAAGCATCACAAGTCATACCCTTGGAGAATGGTAATCACAAACTCATTCCTGATCCCATGTTCAAACAAGCTGATGCTGATGCACACGTGGGTAACATCATTAATCAACTAGCTCTTCTCATTAGTCAAAACATGAATTCTCTCCCACAAACCAACAACAACCTCAGAACTGCATCTAACCCACATAATCAAGCCACTATTAAAGATGGAAGGATCGTGGTGCAACCAGTTCAGGAAAGACAGTATGATCAGGGAATAGGGGGAGCTGGGAGAGGTTATGTTGGCAACCAGAATCGAGGAAGAAATGGTAACCAAGGTCAAGCTAAGCCAATCAAATGCTATAACTGTGGTGGTGAAGGACACATTGCAAGGAACTGCACATCTCCAAAGCGTCCACAGAATGCTGATTACTTCAGAGATAAGATGTTGCTGGCACAAGCTCAGGACAATGGTGCTGCGTTGGATGAAGAGGAATTGCTGTTTCTTGCTGAGGGCAATGCCAAGACCTATGATGCAGATGTGGATGAGCAGCCTATTCAGGAGATAGGTCACAATCATCAGAATGCCTTTCAAGTCGCTGACTGTGATGCATACGACTCTGATGTAGATGATGGACCTACTGCACACACAATCTTTATGGCTAGCATCTCTCCAATGGTTTCTCCCAAGATCTCTTCTTCACCACAAGCTGGCCCATCCAAGGACAAACTCATCTCAGAGGTATTAAAACTATACAATGATGCTGATGTGCAACAGATGCATGACAAAGTACAACCAACTAAAACTATTGAATCAAATGTTGAAAATATGGGTAATAACAATATTGTCCCATACGATCAATACGTGAAACAAAGTGAAAGTGAAGTTGTATCAAGTGATGCATCTTCTGCAGTCAACAATGACTATGTCTTTGATGAATACACTGCATGTGCTCCTGATGATTCCGTAATTTCTGAACTAAATGCCTATAAGGAACGTGTTGCTATTTATGAACAACGTGCAAAATTTGAGTTGACCACTCGTGAGCAGGAAATGGATGACCAAGTGCGTACAGTAATTAGAAAAAGTAATTTTAGAGAAGAAGTATTGAAACAAGAATTAAATTCCTTGCAAGAAAAACTTTCTAAAACTGCTAAGCAAAAACAAGAACTTCAAGAAAATGTGAAAATGCTTAAGCAGGAATTTAATGCAAAGGAATCAAAGCTCTTAAGAGATTTTTCTAATCTGAAAACTTTGAAAAACAAACTTGAAAACAAGTTGTACATGCAAGGAAACACCATTCAGACTGCTCACATGATCACTAAGCATAGAGTTCTAAGCGATAAGCATAGCATTCCCATTATAGATAAACCCAACCCTGAGTATGGAAAGATAGCAAAAGTAGCTCAAAGTGTTATCTATGATGGCAATGAGATTCTTAAACCTAGACAAAAACCTAGTTGCATTGAGTGCACTGAGGATGACAAGAAATTAGATGAAGTCACTAGGGAGAAAATGAATAAGAAACTAAATAATCCTAAATGCAAAGAGAAGAAAGTAATTATCACTCCCCATGACTACAAGAAGGAAAACTGGATTTCCTTGAACAAGTTTAAGACTCAGACATTGTTGACTCCCGAACAAGTCTTCTGGAAAATGGATTTAGATAAGCAGAAAGCTGAAAATATTGTAGAAACAAACCCTCCCCTTCGGAAAATGCCTAGAGCGACTGTGTATCCTCCTAATACACCAATGCATCTTGTACCTAGAACAATTGCCACTAAAAGCAAGACATTAATTAGCCAATACGTTATATTTCAACTATTTGTTGATTTTGAGAAAACTTGCAAGAAAAGGATCACACCCACTGGTATAACTGAAGGAGAAAGGGGTTTTGAACAAATGAAAGAATGTTATTTAACTGAGGTCATGCCTTTCTTTAAACTTCTAAAAGATCACTTTGAGAGTCTTAAAAAGGGGATGGAAACAGATATTAAGGGAATGGAAAAGGAATTTGATGCAATAATAGTTGAAATTAGTGACTATGAGCGTGCACTAAGATATAATGAGATTGAGAGGAAGAACCTGCATACATTGAATGAGAATCTTATTACTGAATGTGTTGCTCAAGATGTGTTTTTCACTGCTTCAAATTCCTCTATTAATGCTTCCAAATTTCATGAACTTTCTGTGGCCCTGAAAGTCTCCCATGATCGTGTCATTGAGCTTGAACAAACTAATTCTAAACTGAACGAGAAAATTGAACTGGATGATCACGACAATTTCGTTAAACATTTTTCTAAACTAGAAGTTGAACATTTTAATTTACAACTAAAATATCAACATCTTAAAGAAAATGTCAAAACTTCAAATGTCAAGACATCTTCAGATGCTCCAGAGTTTGATGCAGTTTTTCAAATTAACAAACGTGATGAACAGATCCAAGCTCAGTGCAACACGATCAGAAAGTTAAAAGCCCAAATCTCTCAATTAAAGGGTCAAACGAACAATATGACAGGCTCCCAAATGCCTCCTCCTTTAGATTCTCAGAATTCTCAAACGTTTCATCTTCAAAACCTAGTAAATGTTTTACAAAAGGAAAACGAAAGTTTTCTAGAAGAATATGAAAAGGTTAAACGTCATTTTAATGAGTTATTTGAATCAATTAAAGTCACTCGTAACAAAAACAACGAACAAATAGCTTCATTGCAAAAGGAAATTGAGAATCTGAAGAGTCAGGTAAAAGGGAAAATGCCAATGACCAATGGGGAGAATGTTGTATCAAAGGTTCACTATTGTAATAAATATGCTTTATCTGTGACATATGTCCCTCCTCATCTAAGGAACAACAAACTTGCCATTCAAACATACTTCTCATCCCTTAAGGATTGCCTAGAATGTCTGCGTGAGATTGTTGAAGAGGATAAGCTAGAGAAACCTCATGATAATGCACTTGGACATGCATGCTTATATGCCAAACGATCTCAAGAAATCTTAGAATGCTTGATCACAATATGCCCAAAGACATTAGGTGAGAGAGTTAACCCTTTGATTCCATGCTCGATGCCTAAGGCCAAATATGATATGCACTCGATTCCCAATGTTTTGAATGTGAACCGTAGTGTACCCTTGAGTAGCTCAGATTCTAGATCTGTCAATGCTAAGAGAGAGAACTCAAAGATGCCGTCTAGGAGTACTAATCTCAGTACCTCTAGTTTTAAGAAAGTGAACCTTAGTGCACCTGCATGTAGTTCAGATCCCAGCACATCTAAACAGGTGGTGCAAAGAGTAGTAAACCAAACTAATGTTCCCATTCCCTCTACAGGAGTAATCAGTGACATTAAAGGGAGCAGGTCAAAGTCTCAAGACAATACAAGGAATGATAGGACCTCGCAAGCTAAGAATGTCCACTGGAAAAGAGTAGAAGAACAATCTAGGAACTTTATGTTTGAATCGAATAAAACGAATCGTGTTGATTCTAGTATTAGCCATAGGCGTACTGTAATTAATTCGAATTCTGATACTATTTGCAAACCTTGTACTGATGTCTGCTTGAATTCTGTTTCTAATCATGAATGTGGTGTTAATGTTCTGCCCAATGATGTTAATTGTCCAGTTAATGCTAAAGTTCATGCTAGGAAGGCTAAAAGGCAAAAACGTAAGAAAGTTAGAAAACAGTGGAAACCCACAGGAAGAACATTCAGTAAAATAGGCTTTTATTGGACACCTGTTGGTCTTAAGACTAATCAGATAATGCCCACTAGAAAATGGATGCCTACTGGTAGAACTATTCCTTTAAGAAGTGATCACAATGTGAACAGGGCTAATACTGACACTAGTACTGCATCTATTCACATCGATTCCATTGCCTCACTTTCTGATATGAATGCTTCTATTTCTGATGTGGGTGTTCCAAACATTGTTACTAACCAAATGGAACCCATTCTTGCATGGGGATCCCAATTATCCAGTTATCCATTTTTGTCTGTGTTCAACTGCAGATCGTTCAAATCGTTCTGTGGTACCTGGACTCAGGCTGTTCCAAGCATATGACTGGAGACCGGTCGCGGCTCATGAACTTCGTGAGCAAATTCATCGGGACTGTTAGATTTGGTAATGATCATTTCGGTGCTATTATGGGTTATGGAGATTATGTTGTTGGTGATAGTGTCATCTCTAGAGTGTATTATGTGGAAGGTTTAGGTCATAATCTGTTCTCTGTTGGTCAATTCTGTGATTCTGATCTAGAAGTAGCCTTCAGAAAACATACCTGCTTTGTTAGAGATCTTAATGGTAAGGAACTGTTGAAAGGAACTCGTGGCTCAAACCTTTACACCATCTCTATCGATGACATGATGAGGGCTTCTCCAATCTGCTTGTTATCTAAGGCTTCAAAAACAAAGTCATGGTTATGGCATCGTCGTCTCAATCACTTGAACTTCGGCACCATCAACGATCTTTCCAGAAAGGACTTAGTTGTAGGTTTACCTAGACTAAAGTATGAAAAGGATCATCTTTGTTCAGCATGTCAATTGGGAAAAAGCAAGAAGTATGCCCATAAACCCAAACCTACTAACTCCGTCACGGAAGTTCTTCATATGACTCATATGGATTTATGTGGACCAATGAGGGTGCAGAATATCTTTGGGAAGAAATATGTGTTAGTTGTGGTTGATGATTATTCTAGATTCACCTGGGTCAAGTTCTTAAGGACAAAGGATGAAACTCCTGATATCATCATCAAACTCATCAAACAGCTGCAGGTTCGACTAAACAAAACTGTCAGAATTATCAGAACAGACAATGGAACTGAGTTTGTCAACAAACAACTTAGTGAATTCTATGAAAGCGTTGGAATCAGCCATCAAAGAAGTGTTCCACGAACCCCTCAACAGAACGGTGTAGTTGAAAGACGAAATCGTACTCTTGTTGAAGCCGCTAGAACAATGCTGATCTACTCAAAGGTTCCAATGTTTCTCTGGGCTGAAGCAATTGCCACTGCATGCTACACACAAAATCGTTCCCTGATTCACACTATTCATGGAAAAACTCCATATGAACTTGTCCACAACAGAAAACCTAATCTATCCTTCCTTCGTGTGTTTGGTGCATTGTGTTATCCAACTAATGAGGGTCAAGACTTAGGCAAACTTAGGGCCAAAGCTGACATTGGAGTATTTGTAGGATATGCATCTAACAAAAAGGGATACCGAATCTACAACAAAAGAACCCGAAATATCATGGAAACAATTCACGTTACGTTTGATGAGCTGACCGGTCAAATGGCTCCTGGACACTCCAGCTCAGGACCCGCACTTCAAAACAGTCCCATTGGTTCATCCCTTGTTCCAAACTCCTCTCAAGAAATTCCATATGTACCTCCATCTGAAGATGATGTAATGAAATTGTTTGATCCTATGTTTGATGAACTGTACGATTCAATTACTAATGAGGTGCTGATCCCTACAACAGAGGTTGCTCATATTCCAGTGAATGAAGTCAATCCTTCAGTCTCAATATCTTTAAGCCAAGAAGCACCTGCTGCTGATCCTTCAGTCTCATCAACAAATCATCATTCTTCAAATGTACATCATGGAAATGTTTCTGGCATCAATGATGAAGTTAATCCCTTTGCTACTCCTGAAGATGCTCCATTTGAAAACATATTTGCTACTCCTGAATCATCATCAGAACCATCTTCTTCAGGAGACATCGACTCAGCTACCTCAGTTCCTCAACAAATGCCACATGAACACCTCAGAAAATGGACTCACGATCATCCATTAGACAACATCATTGGTAATCCCTCTCGTCCTGTATCAACCCGGAAACAACTTGCAACCGATGCCTTATGGTGTTTCTTCAACTCCGTACTATCTAAGATCGAACCAAAAGATGTTAAAACCGCCATGAATGAAGACAGCTGGTTCAATGCTATGCAAGATGAAATTCATGAGTTTGATCGTCTTGATGTATGGGAGTTAGTACCTGCTCCAGACTGTGCTATGATTATAGCTCTAAAATGGATCTTCAAAGTAAAACTTGATGAGCATGGTGATGTGTTGAAGAACAAGGCTCGATTAGTTGCTAAAGGATATCGTCAAGAGGAGGGTATAGACTTTGAAGAATCTTTTGCTCCAGTTGCTCGAATCGAGGCAATCAGAATCTTTCTGGCTAATGCTGCTAGTAAGAACATGGTAGTTTATCAGATGGATGTAAAGACGGCATTTCTAAACGGAGATCTTAAAGAAGTCGTCTACGTCAGCCAACCTGAAGGATTTGTGAATCAAGAGCATCCTACTCACGTTTATCGTTTGAAGAATGCTCTTTACGGTTTAAAGCAAGCTCCAAGGGCATGGTATGATACACTGTCAAAGTTTCTTCTATCAACCGGATTCATCAAAGGAGCAGTTGATCCTACATTGTTCACCAGGAAGTCAGGCAAACATTTGATTCATGTTCAAATTTATGTTGATGATATTATTTTTTCCTCGACTGACCCAATGGAATGTGATCGTTTTTCAAATGAAATGAGTTCAAAGTTTCAAATGTCAATGATGGGACAAATGTCATTTTTCTTGGGATTACAAATTTCTCAAAGTCCCGGAGGCATTTTCATAAATCAATCTAAATATGCAACAGAGATTTTAAAGAAATTTGGATTTGATTCAAGTGACCCTGTTGACACCCCCATGATTGACCGAACCAAACTAGATGAGGACCTCTCAGGGATCATGATTGACCAAACGAAATATCGGAGTATGATTGGATCCCTGATGTATCTCACTGCTAGTAGACCAGACATCTTGTTCGCTGTTTGCATGTGTGCTAGATACCAGGCTAAGCCTACTAAAAAGCACCTTGAAGCAGTTAAACGGGTCTTTCGGTATCTCCAAGGAACCATCAATATGGGACTATGGTACCCGAAGGACACCGGTATGTCACTAACGGCCTATGCAGATGCTGATCATGCAGGTTGTCAAGATACACGTCGAAGTACGTCAGGAGGTGCTCAGTTTTTGGGTGATAAGCTGGTGAGCTGGTCTTCAAAGAAGCAAATGAGTACTTCTATTTCCTCTACAGAGGCTGAATACATAGCCATGTCATCTTGTTGCGCTTAAATCTTATGGATGAGATCTCAATTATCTGACTATGGCTATGAATTCAACAAAATCCCTCTGTACTGTGATAATAAAAGTGCTATTGCTCTCTCATGCAACAACGTTCAACACTCAAGAGCAAAGCACATCGACATTCGACATCATTTCATCAGGGAACAAGTAGAAAAAGGTGTGGTGGAACTATATTTTGTAAGGTCTGAATATCAATTAGCTGACATCTTCACCAAAGCTCTTCCAAGAGAACGTTTTGAGTTTATTCTTCCACGTCTTGGCTTGAAAAGCCTTCAACCAGAAACACTCAAACGTCTTCAGGAGGAAGACGAGGAGTAAAGGTCTATCTTCATCTATCTCTTGTATATATCTATTCAAAAATCAAATAGAAAAATATAAAACTTTCAAAATCCAAAAAAAAAAAAAAAAATTTTGAAAAATTCGAAAAATCTTCAAAAAAAAAAAAAAAAAAAAAAAAAAAAAATTGTCATTTTGTCATGTTTCTCTCGGTTCGATTATATCTACGGTCTTTGTGTTGTCATTCAAAGAATGACACGGGACTTTAGATGTTGTTCGAATTCTTAAAAAAAAAAAAAAAAAAAAAAAAAAAAAAAAAAAAAAAATTGGGAGAAAGAGAAATGGTTTATTGTCATTTTCAGGCAATAACCCGGTTTTAAAAGAAAGAACAGAGCCATGTTTTATCATGTTTTCAAAATTCCATGCTCTGATTCTATAAACATTTATCTACTGAAAACTAAATGCTTTGAAAAATAACTCGATCTCTATTTTTGATAATCATCAGGACTTATTTGTCAAAATCTCTATCTCTCAATCAACAACCTATGTCATTGATTGAGGGGGAGAATGATTTCAATTAAATTAAAAAGTTATTTGGCATTAATTTGTTTTCAAAAGGTATACATGCATGTTTTATCAATGGAGTGTAAAGTCTTAAAATCCGATCCTTATCAGTTCAAACGCTTTCACAATCAAGTCACAATTCTCCTTAAAAGCTTTCAAAATCAATTTAAATCTATACGAGATCACAAATCTCAAATGTTTTGATAATTGTGATCGGGGGAGAATGTGTGATTTAAATTGGATTTAAACTGATAATTCGGTAAATGGTTTCATAAGAGTGTACATGCTGTCCTTCCCACATGTGACAAACGATTTCAAATTTTCCATGCACATGTTGAGGGGGAGCATCTATATTAAACCTTTGATTTGAAACGTGATCATTCATCCCAATGTGCAGGTTCCCTCTAGTATGTGCAAAACTCTTTTCAAACCTCGAGGCACATATTGAGGGGGAGCAAATTTATGGAAACCTCATCCTTCCCAGAAATGCTATTCCTACTTGATTTGTTGAGGGAAGTGATGTTGATATCTTTTAGAAAATTGTAATCAAAGAAGTTAATTCTTTCTCTTGCCTCCGTGTGCTAAACATTTTCAAATACTTGATGCACATGTTGAGGGGGAGTTCTCGTTCTAAAAATATCAAAAACAATTCAGGTACAAAATGCTTTGATAAATCACAAGTATCTGAATTGATTTTAAAATGGTTTTCAATTGGATCCAATGGCAGGCGAACAATTCCTAATTGACCGACCAACTTTACTTCATGTACGGTGATATAAGGATGATAAGGTTAGGTATGTGTTCCCATGATCCGCCAGAACCGGAGGGATCTACCCAGGGACAATCCACTAGTTAGTGTAGAAGTCCTTAGGTATGATGATAAAAGGAGGAAAATGAGAAATGGGAAGAGTGCAGACTAAGACTGAGCTAGTACTGGAATGAACCCAACAAGGTTCTAGCTATGAAGTCTCGGTAAGCACTGAAGGGGTTGAAGAATTAAAAAGAATTGAATGAGAAAAGGGTGAAAACAAATAGCCCTCCATTTATTCAACCTTAGGGCAGAAACCGGGTTCAATTCATATGCTACTGATGGTAACATCGGTATTGAAGACAAGACGTCATGGACCCAGTGACGCACTGCACTTCAACTTTCCAAACCACTCAAGTTCCTCTTAAAAGGACTTGTTTCATTTTCACGGGGAACCGACATTATCTATCGACCTTCTCTTAGAGATGGTTGATATTGAAGAAGGAGACCCTCTCCCTAGTCTCCGGCACAGGATCCAAATATGCACAAATTAAGTCTAGAGCCACGAGATCATCAATAAATCTCATTAGGACACTTTCAATGAAGACTCTCTGTTTCACACAATGTGGAAAGAGAGATTATATCTTGAGTCCTACGCATTATCCTTGTGGTATTGCCAGAACATCTGAGTGATGTGTTTACATATTCACAATGAAGATGGAAAGCCTTCTGGAGCCAACATCAATCAAGCTCCTGGTAGGTGGCATGTGAGATCTATTATATAGATCAACCATGTGACAACTGAACAGAAACAATGGGGCGATTCAATCTCTTGAATCAAACCTGGTTCAGGTTATGGATTGACGGATACCTTTGAAAAACCGGTCTTTGTGCTTAACAACTCTTTTCTTTAGCATATCGACCGTCTACTCATTTTTCAAACCAAAAGGTATTTTTTTATGATTGATAATTGATTTTCTATAAAACCTTCGTTGTATGGCAAAAACAATTTCTATTGAGCGATACACGATTGTTTTTCAAATCTTTTTTCATCAATCAGTGGAATTAAAAATTCGCTGGTTCACTCACTCCGTGTTGTCTTCTTTGAGATGTTCCGGTTTGAGAACAGCTAGAACAGCTGCGAAACCCTGTCAAGGAAATTCTTCGGAATTATACCTGATCACAGGCAGTACATGTACTGATCAACGGGGAACCGTGGGCCGTGTACCTCAATTCAACGAAAGTGATCAAAGACACTTTCGTGCAAGTTATTGCTAACTGTTGTATGCAGGTACGCCCGACGTTTGCAGCTGATCAGAATGAAGCGGTCAATCCATAGCCGCATGCTCACTCAACACATTCAACTCAAAGAAATCATGATTAGTGCATCAATGACTCTGATATTTTCATTCCATGCTTCTGCTACGCTGCTGCCAATATCATGATTCAACAAAAGCTTCCGCTACTCTGATGTGAAGATTTCATGATCCAGAATGTGAGCATGTCGGTCCTAAAGTCACAACATCACATAATACCAACACCACAAAGGATGTGTCAGAGATTGTTGATAGCTGATGATCTCAAAAGATGGCTCAAAATGACTATCACGTGGATCAGTAAAAGACCTACACTTGAAGTAACCAAACATGCAATGTGAAGAATCAATAACTACGAGCTTAGGAGCAAAGGACTACATCAAGAATGCAAGATCAATTGTTAATGTATTATCTGGTTGTATTCAATATGTTTTTGGTACATGATTGAGGTGACCTCCCTTAGGGGGAGTGTCACACCCCCAAAATATCGCAGCGGAACGATAGTGTCATTGGGGTATAACTTCATAGCACAAAGTATGGATACAGAAAACGACCTCTATAATGAGACGTTTTGAAAAGTTTACCATTCGATAAATAAGTTAAAGTTTACACAACAAGAAATCACAAGGTTTGATAACACATAAAGAGTTTACAAAACATGTCGAATGGTAATTGTTAAAAGCACAAGACTCCAATGTATGCCATGCGACCCAAAAGCTCCATGAAATGCTATCACCTTAAGACCTGAGATAAACATGCTAAAAAGTGTCAACACAAAGGTTGGTGAGTTCATAAGTTTGTAATAAAATGATTTGAAATACTTTGAGAAATGTTCACACAGCAAAGGCATTGCAAATCCACTCAGTTCCAAGTTCCGCCCATACAAAACTTGCAACCTGTGTGTTCACAACCCACTGCCTAAAATAGAATGACAATCATGAATATGCACAATAAGGTAGTTAAAGGTATAAATGTCACCACAAGGGTCTTCCAACAACTCGTGTTGGGATGTTCCTCCAACGCTCACGTTGGGATGTATCCATAAAAATGGCCTTCCAACATATAAATGCCGGGATGTTCCTCCAACGACTCACGTTGGGCTGTATCCAAATAATTGGCCTTCCAACATATAAATGCCGGGATGTTTGTTTAAGTCTAGTCACGACACGCACCAAATCTAAAGTATAAGTAATGTTGTTTGGTAAAAGAGTTTAAATGTTTGGATAAATAAGCACGTATCTCGCCCCAAATAGTTTATAGGAATTTAAACGAGTAAAAGCGGGGTATGAACTCACCTGGTGTGATTGATATGCTAACAAAATGAAGTGCACGAAAGTGAGGCTCGGAAACTATCCGCGACCTAAAATGAATGTTATGACTTGAGTTATGATATGTTGTCGTGAATGCATGATTTGAAAACGTATCACCCAATATGCTACTTGAAAACTAGTTATATAAAAATATTGTTACTTGAATGTGTGACGGTTCCTTGTCAAAAATAATTACTTTTGAGCTAATGGTGAAAATGTAGTTAAAACTACGTAACGGTTTTAGTAATTGACAAATCGGTTTACATCGGACTTAATGTAATGTATACATACGAAAACTAACTCGTTTTTAAGGTCCGTTTCTCCCGAAACGTCCGTTTAGGCCCTCAAAACCCTTGATTAAAATCCTGACAGCTTACTAACGCTGTGAATAGTGTTTTCAGC
This sequence comes from Chrysanthemum seticuspe, assembly GCA_019973895.1. NCBI lineage: Eukaryota > Viridiplantae > Streptophyta > Magnoliopsida > Asterales > Asteraceae > Chrysanthemum > Chrysanthemum seticuspe. Next base: position 141,836,928 of record BPTQ01000008.1, read on the forward strand.
ACGTTTTTGACTCAAAGTTCGGTTAACCATAACTCACTCGTTTTAAGTCCGTTTTTCAAGTTCTTTATATCCACGCGAAGGTAATTAAATGTACTAATATATTTTTAAGCTTCGGAGACTTCACAGAAATTTTAAGGCCACTGTTTGGTCAGTTAAAACTCGGAACTGCATGTACAATTTCCGGAAAATTGTAGTTTTTAAATCGTAACTTGAAAACCACGTATCTTTTTCGTTATAACTCCGTTTTAGTCCGTTCAAAAGGCCACGTTCATAACTAAAAATCTATTTTCTAAAACTTTAATAAGACTTATAAAAATGACTAACTTTTCGGAAAAATTATAAATTTCGACAGCGCTTCCGCGCTTATTTTAAACTTTACCATTTTTTTTCTCTACTTGTTTAACCACAACTTCACCACAAAAATCCCTTAATCTACTCATCACCAATCCTACTAGTAAAACAACTTCATTTGATCATAACCAAAATAAATATTCATTGTGAGGCTAAAAATATATATACAAACTTAAATAAACATATATAAAATTTATGTAACCATTTCCTCCAAAAACCACAACTAGACTTTGATGATCCATTTTTCAAACTTCTCATTTTTATAAACTTTTAACTAGCACATGATTGTTATAAATATTTATATAGTACATATGGGTGATACTCTTGGATGATAATGAATAAAATCACAACAAATCAAATATGATCATGAGGACTTCAAGAAAATATGTATGAAAAATATATATAAAAAGGTAAAAGATGAAGTTTCATGCTTACAAGTTGCTTGATGAGGTTAATGATCAAGGATTAAGCTTAAACACCCTAGGTTTTTATTTCAAAACCTAAAACAAGAGTGTATCTAGGTTGTGTAGAACTTGATTAGAAAATTTTTGATGATCACTCCATGATCTCCTATGGTGGCCGGATTTGGTGTGGAAGAAAAGAGAGAAAAATTTTGATCTTGACTTTACACCTTGAATGATTGAAGTGTGTGTGAAAAATTCTTGGAGTGTAGGACTATATAAGTAAGAAAATCTTGCAATCTTTAGTGAATCTTGTATTAAATGATACATACATATATATTTCTCTTATTTTTATTTTATTTATTATGTTTACAAATGTGTAAGTGTAAGTAATGTAAAGTTATTTGAAAGTAAGTAGTAACTTGTAGTATTGTTAAATAAAATTAGTAAGTTGTATACATATTTGAATATTTAAGGTAGCGTTAGATAAAAATAAATTTTCACAGGTCAAGATAAAATATATCGTAGTCATAAAAATTATAAAAATACATTTCTTGCAAAATTTGAGTGAAATAATAATTATCGTATAGTTTTTAAGAAAACCGTCGTAATAATATAAATTTAACAATTTATATCCAAAATAAATTTAAAACACTGGGTAAACTCATAATATTATTTTTATAAACTTAATGTAAGTATAAAAATATATCGGGATAATTTTTGGAAGTACCGGGTCAAATGTTCAAAATAAATTTATTACGCGATAGCGTTTATTTAATAAGAAAATAACGTGTAATGAAAAATGCAAAACCACGCACGAACCGTTATGAAATGATGAATATGGAGTATGAGAAATGACCGGAAATTGAGAATTGTGACATTCTTCCCCTGATAGAAGAATCGCGTCCTCGCGATTCAATCGATGATACATAAGGTTCTACCCTAAGGTTTAGAGAAATCAGAATGTACGGTCAAAGTGCTTATGCCAAAACTTACGCGTCTAGGTTTCTTATCTAAGGAGACTCACTGAATCTGAATAATACGGTGGATCACTTAATGGTCTAGGAAAAACGTACCAGTTACGCATTGCGGGCTTCCTCGGTCCCTATATAGAATGCTCGACCTCGGGGTGGACTGATATTGAGTACAGGGTTTGGGTTATTTCCTTCAATTGCCACTGCTAGAGGAGCTTGCATCGGTGGCTTATTCAACTGAGGACAATTATTCCGGTAGTGATTCGGGCTGTTGCACTCGTAGCAAGTCCTTTGGTTATTCCTCATGTTGCCCGTGTTAACCGTTGTTATTGGTCTTGCACGCTCTCTACACTGGCTTGAAAAATGACTCGACTGATTGCATATTGTACATAAGCGGCAGGGTTTGGACTTCGGGTGATGATAAGCACATTTAGCACATTTGGGATGTGTACCCGCATACTCTCTTTGTTCAGTACCAGTTGCCACAAAAACTCTTGCCCTTTTGTTGTCTGCTACCACGTCTATTTGCTTATTCGACCCACTTGCTTCCTTCCTCTTATCACTGCTCTTCAAAGTACCATTTCTAACCATCTCGTCTGTCAGGGTTCCTGCCCTCAGTATTGCACTTTGGATTGTAGACGGCTCAGTTGTTTTCACAGTTCCACGGATTTCGGGGACAAGACCATATATGTACCTCGAGATTCTCTTGGACTCAGGGGTAACTAGATGAGGAACTAGTCTAGCTAACTCATGAAATCGGTCTGTGTAGGCTGCGTGACCAGCCCCTATCATGGAGTGGTGATAAAATTCATCCTCCAGTTTCTGCATTTCATTGTCCGGGCAGTACTCCTCTTTCAATAACGCCTTAAATTCGTCCCAAGTCATGCCTATAGCTGCTTCTCTGCCCCTAGCCTGTAGCTGTGTGTTCCACCATGTCAATGCCTTCCCTGATAGCAAACAAGCAGCATACTTCACCCTCTGATGTGTGGCACAATTGCTGATGTCGATCACTGACTCTGTCTTCTCTACCCATCGAGTATACGCCAAGGCACCTCCTATACCATCAAACTCCACAGGTTTGCATGCCGAAAATTCCTTATATGTGCATCCAATTCTGTTGTTGTTGTTGTTGTTGTTAGTGTTGTTGTTGTTACTGCCAACTACATTGTTGATGTCGCCAGTACCGTTCCCGTTCCCGTGGTTTCCCGAGTTATTCATATGAATTCCAACTTGTGTGACAATAGTGGGAAGCAAGATTTGAAGTTGTTGAGCGATGATGGCGGCAAAGTCAGGGTTTCCGCCAGTGTTGTTGTCATTGTTACCCATGTCGCTACCACCTCCTCTACCTCCACGCCCACCTGTCATTCCACCTCTTGGTGCCGCACCACCTCGGCCAGTACTGCGTGTTACTCTCTTTGGTGCCATTATCTCTGCAAGGGAAAGAACCGTTGAATTCCCAATGTCTATACTTAACGTCCTCAAATATAATACCACGCCACAAATTGGTTCCTAAGGTGTACCCACACCGATCTACGTATGCGTGGTCGCATATGTCCACGTGGGTTGTGACGCATTTATAATTATGTTGGCCACCATAATTATAATTGCCTCATTTCACACGTGTACATACCACCAAGCATACATGTCCCGGCGATTGGTGTTACTTAAATAGGTAGCCAGTCTATCATCCGATTCTAAACGGTGAAGGAGGGATTTAGGGTAGGTATCTAGGGAGAGTCGCACTTGGTGTGTAGGAAATTTCGTTAGGTGCTAAAGTCACTATGAGGTTTAGTCGCCAGCAGTTCCCAAAGTATCCTCAAGAGAACTCCCATCCTCGGGCAAAATCATCAAATCTATCCAGCTTTATAGTAACACTTATTTAGCTCGATCTCGCATCTCATCAAACAAGAACTGTCACGAGATCAAGTTAGATAAGTGCTCATTACTGAGCTCCATATCTTTGATGACCCAACTAGATTTTGGGACTCCCCTATTGGTACAAGGAAACTACGTTATCTAATGAGGTGGTTCTAGAAGGAATACTTAAGAAAACATATGCGCACGAAAAGTGTGTAAGGTGATAGGAAAAGAAAGGATCAACGTGAGAGCGGTTATAGTCTAGGAACTAAAATGCAACCTAGTTCTCTATAACCAAGGCTCTGATACCAATCTGTCACACCCCCAAAATATCGCAGCGGAACGATAGTGTCATTGGGGTATAACTTCATAGCACAAAGTATGGATACAGAAAACGACCTCTATAATGAGACGTTTTGAAAAGTTTACCATTCGATAAATAAGTTAAAGTTTACACAACAAGAAATCACAAGGTTTGATAACACATAAAGAGTTTACAAAACATGTCGAATGGTAATTGTTAAAAGCACAAGACTCCAATGTATGCCATGCGACCCAAAAGCTCCATGAAATGCTATCACCTTAAGACCTGAGATAAACATGCTAAAAAGTGTCAACACAAAGGTTGGTGAGTTCATAAGTTTGTAATAAAATGATTTGAAATACTTTGAGAAATGTTCACACAGCAAAGGCATTGTAAATCCACTCAGTTCCAAGTTCCGCCCATACAAAACTTGCAACCTGTGTGTTCACAACCCACTGCCTAAAATAGAATGACAATCATGAATATGCACAATAAGGTAGTTAAAGGTATAAATGTCACCACAAGGGTCTTCCAACAACTCGTGTTGGGATGTTCCTCCAACGCTCACGTTGGGATGTATCCATAAAAATGGCCTTCCAACATATAAATGCCGGGATGTTCCTCCAACGACTCACGTTGGGCTGTATCCAAATAATTGGCCTTCCAACATATAAATGCCGGGATGTTTGTTTAAGTCTAGTCACGACACGCACCAAATCTAAAGTATAAGTAATGTTGTTTGGTAAAAGAGTTTAAATGTTTGGATAAATAAGCACGTATCTCGCCCCAAATAGTTTATAGGAATTTAAACGAGTAAAAGCGGGGTATGAACTCACCTGGTGTGATTGATATGCTAACAAAATGAAGTGCACGAAAGTGAGGCTCGGAAACTATCCGCGACCTAAAATGAATGTTATGACTTGAGTTATGATATGTTGTCGTGAATGCATGATTTGAAAACGTATCACCCAATATGCTACTTGAAAACTAGTTATATAAAAATATTGTTACTTGAATGTGTGACGGTTCCTTGTCAAAAATAATTACTTTTGAGCTAATGGTGAAAATGTAGTTAAAACTACGTAACGGTTTTAGTAATTGACAAATCGGTTTACATCGGACTTAATGTAATGTATACATACGAAAACTAACTCGTTTTTAAGGTCCGTTTCTCCCGAAACGTCCGTTTAGGCCCTCAAAACCCTTGATTAAAATCCTGACAGCTTACTAACGCTGTGAATAGTGTTTTCAGCACGTTTTTGACTCAAAGTTCGGTTAACCATAACTCACTCGTTTTAAGTCCGTTTTTCAAGTTCTTTATATCCACGCGAAGGTAATTAAATGTACTAATATATTTTTAAGCTTCGGAGACTTCACAGAAATTTTAAGGCCACTGTTTGGTCAGTTAAAACTCGGAACTGCATGTACAATTTCCGGAAAATTGTAGTTTTTAAATCGTAACTTGAAAACCACGTATCTTTTTCGTTATAACTCCGTTTTAGTCCGTTCAAAAGGCCACGTTCATAACTAAAAATCTATTTTCTAAAACTTTAATAAGACTTATAAAAATGACTAACTTTTCGGAAAAATTATAAATTTCGACAGCGCTTCCGCGCTTATTTTAAACTTTACCATTTTTTTTCTCTACTTGTTTAACCACAACTTCACCACAAAAATCCCTTAATCTACTCATCACCAATCCTACTAGTAAAACAACTTCATTTGATCATAACCAAAATAAATATTCATTGTGAGGCTAAAAATATATATACAAACTTAAATAAACATATATAAAATTTATGTAACCATTTCCTCCAAAAACCACAACTAGACTTTGATGATCCATTTTTCAAACTTCTCATTTTTATAAACTTTTAACTAGCACATGATTGTTATAAATATTTATATAGTACATATGGGTGATACTCTTGGATGATAATGAATAAAATCACAACAAATCAAATATGATCATGAGGACTTCAAGAAAATATGTATGAAAAATATATATAAAAAGGTAAAAGATGAAGTTTCATGCTTACAAGTTGCTTGATGAGGTTAATGATCAAGGATTAAGCTTAAACACCCTAGGTTTTTATTTCAAAACCTAAAACAAGAGTGTATCTAGGTTGTGTAGAACTTGATTAGAAAATTTTTGATGATCACTCCATGATCTCCTATGGTGGCCGGATTTGGTGTGGAAGAAAAGAGAGAAAAATTTTGATCTTGACTTTACACCTTGAATGATTGAAGTGTGTGTGAAAAATTCTTGGAGTGTAGGACTATATAAGTAAGAAAATCTTGCAATCTTTAGTGAATCTTGTATTAAATGATACATACATATATATTTCTCTTATTTTTATTTTATTTATTATGTTTACAAATGTGTAAGTGTAAGTAATGTAAAGTTATTTGAAAGTAAGTAGTAACTTGTAGTATTGTTAAATAAAATTAGTAAGTTGTATACATATTTGAATATTTAAGGTAGCGTTAGATAAAAATAAATTTTCACAGGTCAAGATAAAATATATCGTAGTCATAAAAATTATAAAAATACATTTCTTGCAAAATTTGAGTGAAATAATAATTATCGTATAGTTTTTAAGAAAACCGTCGTAATAATATAAATTTAACAATTTATATCCAAAATAAATTTAAAACACTGGGTAAACTCATAATATTATTTTTATAAACTTAATGTAAGTATAAAAATATATCGGGATAATTTTTGGAAGTACCGGGTCAAATGTTCAAAATAAATTTATTACGCGATAGCGTTTATTTAATAAGAAAATAACGTGTAATGAAAAATGCAAAACCACGCACGAACCGTTATGAAATGATGAATATGGAGTATGAGAAATGACCGGAAATTGAGAATTGTGACAGGGAGATTGTCAGGAATTAGAAATTCCCGGTATTAAAGAGTCGGTCACCTCAAGTATATGTAATCGTTAGAAAGCTCGTAGTCGTAGTAATTCTTAAGTTAAGTAGTATTTAGTTAAGTAACACCGTGGAGGACGGACGGGTCTTTACCCACTGTATGCCTGATCCACAGCCCAAAGTGTGGCGATTTATGTAAGACTATAAATACTCTCTACCTTCCAAGGTAGAGAGTTGGAGCTCATAATAATATCTTTCACTTTCTCTCACTAAGTTCCCTAAACCTCTAACTTTCTCTCTCTAGAATTCCATCTATATGCTACTTTGTGTTATGGTTTGATGTGTATGTGAACAGTTATATCTTTCAATCATGGAAACAATTCACGTTACGTTTGATGAGCTGACCGGTCAAATGGCTCCTGGACAACCCAGTTCTGGACCCGCACTTCAAAACAGTCCCATTGGTTCATCCCTTGTACCAAATCCCTCTCCAGCAACTCCATATGTACCTCCAACTGAAGATGATTTGAAGAAATTGTTTGATCCGATGTTTGATGAACACTATGAGCCAAGTGCTAATGAACTGTCAATTCCCACAACAGAGGCTGCTCATATCCTTGTGAATGAAGTCAATCCTTCATTCTTAATATCACTAAGTCAAGAAGCGCCTGCTGCGAATCACTCTATCTCATCAACAAATCATCAATCTTTAAATGTACCTCATGGAACTGTTTCTGGCATCAATGATGAAGTTAATCCCTTTGCTACTCCTAAAGATGCTCCATTTGATAACATATTTGGTCCTGAATCATCGTCAGAACCATCTTCTTCAGGAGACATCGACTCTACTACTTCAGTCCCTCAACAACAGCCACATGAACACCTCAGAAAATGGACTCACGATCATCCATTAGACAACATCATTGGAAATCCCTCTCGTCCAGTATCCACATGGAAACAACTGGCAACCGATGCCTTATGGTGCTTCTTCAACTCCGTACTCTCTAAGATCGAACCAAAAAATGTTAAAACCGCCATGAATGAAGACAGCTGGTTCAATGCCATGCAAGAAGAAATTCATGAGTTTGATCGACTTGATGTATGGGAATTAGTACCTGCTCCAGATTATGCTATGATCATTGCTCTAACATTTCTCTCTCTAAACTATTGTGAACGCCCCATATGTTATTGATATGATGTGTTAGTGAAATCCTATATATTACACAATGTCTTTAACTTTTCTACAAAAGCACCCATCTTCACTTCGTCTTTGCTCAACCGAAACAAACATTCATCCACCAGAAACGTTGCCTCATTTGTAAATCTTTCAATTTTTTTCATTTGTTTCACCATATCTGTTTCTTTTCCTTCTCAATTCAGGTGGTATTATATCCCTTGTCCAACGCCTCAAAATATATTGTTTTGGAATGACGTTAATATCACGATTCTTCAAAACACAGAATATGTGTCGGCATAGAAAACCGAATCGTACAAAATGTCTGCAACTACACACCACCGACCCATCTTCTATATTACGCAGTACCTTTTTAAAACACAATAATTATTATCCAATCCCATTAGACAATCCCATAGGATTTACAAAAATCTCATGGGATTCATAATCAATCCCATGGGATTCCCAGTGACTCCCAATAATTATTAGCCAATCCTATTAGACAATCCCATGAGATTCATACTGAATCCCATGGGATTACTAAAAATCCCATGGGATTCATACTGAATCCCATGGTATTGATTATGAATCCTATGAGATTGATTATGAATCCCATGGGATTATTTGATTAATCCCGTGTGATATTATAGTAGTTTATACCAAAAAGTAATGTACCTTATAGTCTACAAATTTTTCTGTTGCTACTGTTTCGCCTTCCGCTGCTAGTTCTTTTGCAACTTCCTTATTAAGGATTCTATAAGCTGCCGGATTTTTGTCTTTAACCGTGACAATCTCACAACCTTCTTCTATTTTTAGTTCCTGTATCGCACAAGTCCAACATGCTTCTTTTATTTTCGTTTGAACAAATAGAAATATTGTCCTAGTATAAACTCTTGCTGCATGACGTTCAATTGCTAACTTTGTTTCACATTTTGAAGCCGCGTCTAGTGTTTTAAAGTCCAAATGTTCTTGCCTATAACGTTGTCTTTCCATTGCTGATTCATAGGACATCATGAAACTAACTAGCGTCGCTCCTGGGCTTGTGAAACTTTTGAAGAACGAGTTTTCACTCTCAGACCTTGATGTGGTTCTCATCAATCCAAACGAAGGCGAGTTGATAAAATAAGCTGGAATCCACATTTCTCGTAGTTTAAACATTTTGGTCATTCATTTGTGGTTTTGCAAACCAAAATCTTCAATCAACTTAGCCCATTTCTCTTCAAATTCCAACGGTTCCATGAACGTATTCCAAACGATCTTGTTTAAACGCTTCTTGAAATCAGTTTCATTGTATATTTATTTACAAATATGTAAATAAAATGATAAACACATGTAAACCACTATCGGATTCACAGATGAGTCCCATGAGATTCATATATGAATGCCATGAGATTCAGAAATGAACCCCATGAGATTCATATATGAATCCCATGAGATTCAGAGAAGAATCCCATGAGATTCAGAGAAGAATCCCATGATATTCAGATAGAAACATTCGATAAATTACCTTTGCTGGAATCTTTTGGTGAATATGCCACATGAAAAGTCTATGTTTCGATTTAGTGAAAACGGCTTCAATGGCTCTCTTCATTGCCCCGTCTTGATCCGTCACCACCATCGTTGGTTCTTTAGAAAAAGTAGTCATGAATGCCTTTAGTAGCCATGTCTAGGATTTAGTGTCTTCTTTTAAAAGCATTCCCGAACCAAGCGTGATACACTTTCTGTGATTATCGACACCGGTGAATGGTACAAACACCATGTTGTACCTAAAAATAACAAAATTTTAGTGACAGAATCCCATGGGATTCATGGTGAATCTCATGCGATTCTCTATGATCCCTGTCTTTTAATAATTTTACTTATCAAGTATCTTTATGTGATTTAAAAATAATCTCATGGGATTTATAGAGAATCCCATGGGATTCTCAAGGATCCCTTGTGATCCATACATATTACCCATGTGATCTAGTTTGTATAATCCCATGGGATTCACATATGAATCCCATGGGATTTATAACAGAATCTTATGTGATTTTTCAACAAAATAAATTATATTAAAAACAAACACTTACTTATTACTCCTGAATGTTGCATCAAAAGATACTATGTCTCCAAACTCCTTATAATTGTATTTTGCAAGTTCATCAGCCCAAAACATTGCGACTAACTCACTATCTTCTACCTTATACTGAAATGTAAAGTTTGGCACATACATCTTTCTGTTTTCCATTTTATTTATAAGCATTTGTGCGTCACTTTCTCCTATGAACATATTAATATCCCGCGGCTGAGTCTTAAAATCATCGGATGTCCCATGAACATGTTCATACCCACCTTTCATACTCGTTAACAAGTTGTGAGCCATTGTTGCACCAATTTTGTTTGTTGCCGCTTTAACAACAAACATTTTTTCTGCTTGTGTCATTTTTCTTTTCTTTTTGTAAAATGTTTATACTCTTTTGGTATAAGCATATGATTGTGTTTGGCAATAAACTTAATTAGCTTGTATTTTCCATAAACGATATCCAATTCTAACCTTATACAAGCTTGACAACCTGTTACATGCAGAGTTGTATTTATTTTTTGTTTCTCACTATGCTTAGGATCCAAAGTGTCTACATTAATATGTCTTGGAGCTCCTTCTTTGTTACACATGATGTATTTGTGTTGTACAATTCCAGATTTTGTTAATCGTTGTCCTGCTTTTTTGATTTGAAAACCTCTTGCTTCAGCGTAGTTACTATACATATCTATAGGTTCCTTTATAGTATCATAGTATCTCCCCTCTTGTGGTACAAGAATTCCTTCCACATGAGGCTCCTAATATATCGATCCACCCGGTGTCTCAGTGTGTTCATATAAAGTTGGTCTTGGTGATCTCATAGATTCTGCATATAGAAAGAATAATCTTAAGGGATTAAGATAATAAAAAATGTAAATCCCATGGGATTCATTGGGAATCCCATGGGATTCACTGTGAATCCCATGGGATTCATTGTGAATCACATGGGATTCAGAATGAAGACCTTTATTTTTCATGTTTAATCTCATGTGATTTAATACAGAATCCCTTGAGATTGAGATAACTAAAACCCTATGATTTACACTTTTCTCATAGCATTACACAACTAAAAACTAAATGTCAAGTGATTTCTCAATCTCATGTGTTTCATTTTGAATCCCATGGGACTCACTGGGAATCCCATGGGATTCAGAATGAAGACCTTTACATTTTCATGCTGAATCTCATGTGATTTAATACAGAATCCCTTGAGATTGAGATAACTAAAACCCTATGATTTACACTTTTCTCATTTCATTACGCAACTAAAAACTAAATGCCAAGTGATTTCCTAATCTCATGTGTTTCATTGTGAATCCTGTGGGATTCATTGGGAATCCCATAGGTTTCAGAATGAAGACCTTTATATTTTCATGTTGAATCCCATGTGATTTAATACAGAATCCCTTGAGATTGAGATAACTAAAACCCTATGATTTCTACTTTTCTCATAGCATTCCACAACTAAAAACTAAATGTCAAGTGATTTCCTAATCTCATGTGTTTCGTTATGAATACCATGGAATCCCATGGGATTCACTAGGAATCCCATGGGATTCAGAATGAAGACCTTTATATTTTCATGCTGAATCTCATGTGATTTAATACAAAATCCCTTGAGATTGAGATAACTAAAACCCTGTGATTTACACTTTTCTCATAACATTACACAACTAAAAACTAAATGCCAAGTGATTTCCCAATCTCATGTGTTTCATTGCGAATCCCATGGGTTTCAGAATGAAGACCTCTATATTTTCATGTTGAATCCCATGTGATTTAATACTGAATCCCTTGAGATTGAGATAACTAAAACCCTGTGATTTACACTTTTCTCATAGCGTTACACAACTAAAAACTAAATGTCAAGTGATTTCCTAATCTCATGTGTTTCGTTGTGAATCCCATGGGATTCACTGGGAATCCCATGGGATTCAGAATGAAGATCTTTATATTTTCATGCTGAATCTCATGTGATTTAATACATAATCCCTTGAGATTGAGATAACTAAAACCCCGTGATTTACACTTTTCTCATAGCATTACGCAACTAAAACCTAAATGCCAAGTGATTTCCTAATCTCATGTGTTTCATTGCGAATCCTATAGAATTCATTGGGAATCCCATGGGTTTCAGAATGAAGACCTTTATACTTTCATGTTGAATCCCACGTGATTTAATACAGATTCCCTTGAGATTGAGATAACTAAAACCCTTTGATTTACACTTTTCTCATAGCATTACACAACTAAAAACTAAATGTCAAGTGATTTCCTAATCTTATGTGAATCCCATGGGATTTTCACTTTTACAAAAAAATTGAATCTCAAGGAATTTACCAGTAATTTCTTTCACAGCATCATCGTTATCTTGACTTTCATCTACTGGAACATCAATTAATTCACTTTCATCTACCGGCGGTGGTATTTTCCGGTGAATGGGAATAAGATGAACGTCAGAGACGACGACTTTATGTGATTCCAAAGACTCAGATGGTGGTTTGATGGTGATTCCGACGGTTTGATGTGATTCCGATGACTCCGACGGTGGTTTCTAGGTGATACCGGCGGCTTGATGTGATGGTGATGGATCCGACGGTGGTTTCATGGTGATACCTAGAGTTTGATGTAATGTAGATGAATCCGACGGTGGTTTCATGTGATTCCGGCGGTGGTTTTGTGGATTCCGGTGGTGGTTTCATGGATTCCGGTGGTTTTTTGGATCTAGGGTTTGATGAGAGAGAAACTGAAATGTTAAATGACAGGATTTGGGATTTTTTTTCTTTTTATTGTAACTTGTGATTTTACTAATATGCTCCTATTGGTTATTTTCAGATGAAATCTAGACCATTGGATGAAAGAAGGTTGGATGGTTGAGATGATGTCATTTGTTCTTTGGATAGGAGGTGTTTTGCATAGATCTCACCTCATATATGAATTAAAGAGCATATAAAAATTTAGCAGTGCTTGATATTTTTATAACTGTGATATTATACGCACGCGGTTTAGATTATAAGAACAACTAATAATTATATTTTAACCAAATTTGTTTGATGAGTGCTTATAAATCATGATTCCATTTTAATACTTATGATACTTATAAATCGTGTTTTCATTTTAATAGTTAAAATCTCGTGCATCTACATTTTTTTATTACAAATAGATTATTTACCATTATTCGTATTCTAGTTTTAACCCATGTACGCATGGGTTATTAAACGTGAATTAGGTTCGGACAATGACTATAACTAATAATAATATCTCAACTATATTTGCTCGGATTTTAAAACATGATCAATTTTGTTTAATAATCTTACTGTTTGAAGAGTTTATATATGTTATCTATAATTCGTACATATACTCAATAAAATTTAAACGTACGTTGAGAGTGTTTTAAGTCTTACATTAAATTTCATAATAATAATTAGGGGTAATTATGAAAACATATCTTTTGCTCAAGGTGTCAACACTTTTTACGAAAAAAGTTGGGGTATTTCCAAAATAGACTTTGAGACTTGCGACTTTTTCCTTCCAATCTAAGAGTGCCAAGTGTCCTGACACTTTTCAGAACCCAATCATTGGAATTACCTTTTTGTACCTATTATTTATAATCGACTTATATCCAGCGACTTTTTAAGATTCGAGCGATTTTTTTTTTTATATTTTCGAGGAAAAAGTCAAACTTTAGAAAGTATTATTTTATTCCTTTTGCTCCTTCCCAATGCCGAGCGACTTAAGCGAATTAATTTGAGCGGTTTTTTAAAAATTGTACTTTTGTACTGTTATCCATTTTTTACACGACTGTAAAATACTTTTTACTTAAGCGTTTTTTTTTCTGCGCTTTTTCATATCACATATCTTTCGTAACCTTATTCAATGAATTACAAAATACTCCTACAAGTCAAGAACTATCCGTCTTCTCGAAATCTTGCAAAAAAATGTTTCGTATTCGGGTATGTATTTCTATGTTCATATATATAAATTGTTCGTATCTTTGTTTTTTCCGTATTTTATTTGAAATTAATCATGTTTAATAGTAGTTTTGCAACAACAATTTAGTTTATTTAAGTTAGCAAAAGGTTTTAGATTGTGTTGGGGTTTGTAATTTATCTGGTGTCTGGAGATGTGATGCTTTGTTGTTGTACCTTTATTACAAAATTGTACTGTGAGGCTTGGATGATTGAATGCAGCTTTGTTACTCCCCTTATATGTAATTAAGTAGAATATGTTTTTGATTTTATTTTCTTTTATTTATTTATTTATTTTATTTTTTCATTTGTAGGAATATGAGGCGAAAATCATCATCAGAAGTAAACCAAACTACTTTTCTTTAATAAAATCCAAGTTGGATAAAAAACGGAGGAAGTTGTTTCGGGGAACTTGTTTCGGTAAATGGTTGGACCTTTCTTATTTTGACCACGAAGCACATATGATAGATTATATTTTACAAAAACAATGTTATCCGAATGAAAATCATTATGATATGCCGATTGTATATTATATTGAAGACCGTCCCCTACATTTCGGTCGTCCAGAGTTTTCGCTTATCACTGGTTTTCATTTTGGAAAAGTAAGTTTTGAAAAATATGGATCTGGACACCTCAATTTTAGGCCAAGGGTTTTCCCAAAACGCTCAGGTTCAAAAATTACAAACTTAGATATTCTTGGCCTAATTGAGGATGAAGAGGCATTTGGTATCATATGCGACGAAGATGCAGTACGTCTTTGTCTATTGTTAGCTTTGGAGGTTATCTTCATGGGCAGATTATTGGTTCAGGAAGTTGATGATTCTCTCATGCGATTAGTTGAAAACCTAGATGATTGGGATGCCTTCCCATGGGGAGAGCATATTTGGAGGCATTTGTATGATGAAATTTTGGATGTTGCGGATAAACACAAGTGGGATTTCCTTCAAGGTATTAACAAAGACCACAAGTTTGTTCCAACCTATACACTGTCAGGATTCGTTTGGGCTTTCAAGGTTAATATTTTATATATCAATATACACTGGAGTCATTTTATGTATCAATATTTTATGTTATTATTTTTTATTGAAATTCCAAAATCCGTATAGATATGGATACTGGAGTCTTTTGAAAGAAGCATTCTATGGTGGAATAAAGTTCCTGATATTATGCCAAGAGGAGTAGCGTGGTCAAAGAATACACCCTTCAAAAGATCTGATTATAAGTTTCTTTTTGGAAAGGTAAAAGTAATATTTACATTTTTCTTATTAATGCAATCTTTTATTCTACATTAATGCAATCTTTTATTGAACATTATTATTTGATTTTTAAGGATTCCAATCCTGTTAAAGAACTTACACCGACAATAGCTGAGAGGAGATCTGATTGGTATATAAAGTTTACGGCGTTTTTCCATGATTACATACCTAGAACTCCACCAGTGAAAACCACACATCTTTACGACGAGTGGTTGAAGAAGATGGCCGCAGCACGCAAACGTGGTAAGACTGAAAGGAAACATTTACCTATTATACGCAGGAGTGAGAGCAGTATTGTTAGGTCACTAGTTTTACAAACACAAGTTATAAGAAAAGAGATAAGGCGATTGAACAAGATCTAACACACACACAAACAATAATAAGAGGCGGTTATGCGTAGGTGAATGTGAAAGAGAATAACTTGAACAACCAACCCTCAAATGAGGGTTTACAAGAGTATTTATAGGAGGGAAGCTAGGGCAACACTCCTAGTTCCCATCCTTTCTTATGTGGGCTTGGGCCTAAGCTTATGGGCCTTCTACATAAGCTTGACCTTAAACAAACATAAAGGCCATAATAAAGCTACCTATTACATATGAAATATAAATACTTGAAATACTGTTTAGGAGTGATTCCAACAATCTCCCCCTCAAGTATATATGAATGTAAACGGTGAAGGCGTTGATGTAATAGTAGCTGTGACGTCTTCTGACATTGTTCTTTCTTGTGAGAGGAAATGCCTTGATTCGATCAATCTCCCCAGTGTAGAGAGATAGTTATCTGTGAACAGTTATGCTTCGACGTCATCTTTAACTTTGTTCTTTGATCATTGTTCTTTGTGGTGAAAGTGATAGTATGTTGTTGTCTGCATCAGTCTGCCTTAGGTCTGCTTCACTGCTCCAGTGTCTCCACGTCATTCTTCAACATGCTCACACGCTCTTTGACATTGGAATTCAATGCTGATGAGGTTCTTTAAGTCTTTAACATTGTAGAGTCTTTGGTTTGACGAAGAATCATTCTGACGGTTGTGTTGCTTTTGAATAGAACTTCCATTAGTGATGATGTTGGCGTGAGCATGAGAAGAATCAGCACGATCATCCCACTCCGGAGCTTCCATAAGAAGAAAACATTTCAAACGGTTAGTAATAAGCGGTTTCCGGCACTTACAAGTTTGAACTTCGAGAGTGTTAACAGCATAGTGTGAAAACACAACTCTAATTCTTCCAAAGGCCGTTCCTGAACTGGAGTCCCACAAGTGAGATAACGCGATGTACCGAAGTACATCTACAGTTCAGATGAGTCGCTGAGGTACACCGAAGCATCACCTCACGACTGTAGACCGTTTGAGACACACTCCGCGTAATCCACGGGGAGTTACCGAAGTGACCTGCTGTCAGGGCTGTTTGATGTTGACCCTGGCAGGAGTTTCCATTCAATCACTGAGGATCACAGATGTGAACCTCTCATAAATGTTCTCGACAGATTGCTAAGATCTGTGAAGGACTCGATATGAACCACTGATAATCTTATTTGTTGATCATCAAGTGATTAAATGTCAAGTGTTCCTAAGAGATCTTTTGATGAATCTCGTGGCTCTAGACTCAATAGTGCGTTTTGGTTTTCCTGAGCGGAGACTAGGGAGAGGGTCTCCTTCTTCAATACCAGCGATCTCTAAGAGAAAGCCAATAGTTTACGTAGGGTTCCCTGTGAGAATGAAACAAGCTTCTGTTGAGAAAAACTTGAGTGGCTAAGAAGGTTTAGTGCATGCGTCACTGGGTCTATGACGACTTTTAATCTTCAATACCGGTGTCACTAAGTGACAACCATTAGCATATGAATTGAACCCGGTGTCTGCCCTAAGTTGAATAATCTGGAGGGCTATTTCTTTTCACCCTTTACTTTACATTTCTTTTTGATACTTCAACTCCTTCTTTCTCCGATTCTCATTTTCTCCTTTTTACAATCATTCCTAAGGACTTCTAACACTAACTAATGGTAGTGTCCTTGGGTAGATCCCTCCGGCTCTGGCGGATCATAGGACGGTTATTCCTAACCTTAGTCACCTTATAACTCCATGACTAACCTATGTTTGCCATTAAAACCACTGTATGTGTAAATATCTCTCAAAGGGTTTGTTAATGAAAAACATGTTTGAACCACAGTGAGAGATGATGTTTTGCATAAATACTACCCCTCCACATGTGCTTAATAGTTTTAATGGTTAAATGCACAGTGAGAAAAGAGCGCGCACTTTTTGAATTGATCCACTGA
Source organism: Chrysanthemum seticuspe (assembly GCA_019973895.1). Classification (NCBI taxonomy): domain Eukaryota; kingdom Viridiplantae; phylum Streptophyta; class Magnoliopsida; order Asterales; family Asteraceae; genus Chrysanthemum; species Chrysanthemum seticuspe. The sequence goes on from BPTQ01000008.1 coordinate 141,854,426, forward strand.
AGATAGACAATCCCCCGCGAGACACGGTTACGTTGCATAGTAAAAGAGTTACATTGTTAGCTTTTAGGTGACAACTAGCTCTAATAACTACCTTGAAGGTGTAGACAAACCTCGAAAGGTTGTCATACCTGTCAGAGTTCATGTCTATCAAGAGTTTCTCGAATGGTTCTTTCTACTTGGACAAGTCCTTTGCGAGACACGTTTACATTACTAGCGAACTAGCTTGAAATTATTACCCGTCCAGGACAAGTCTTTTCGAGTTACAAACAGTTTAGTACCGTCAATTCGTTGGTTAAGTCTGAGTTACACAGATTCATTTGCATTTTGTACAACATATTTCTTATCACACAATTTTCTCCCCCTCAAAAATGGCATAAAGAATGTTATTTCTGAACTGTTGACAATAAATATGACCATTTCGAGTGTTGCGGGAAGATGACCACTATGAACAATTTGTGAACAAAGTTTTAATTCAAATACTCCCCCTCAACTAGTGATATAAGCGGTTGAGTTTTTGAAAATCATATGGGGAAGTACTTGTGTTTTTGAGCAAAACCTTGAAAAATGAAAGGTTTGATAGGTTTTACTCAAAAATAAGAAGCTTTCGCTCCTTTTATAAGGATTGTGGCAATGAGGCGTACCACAGGGTCCTTTCTTGACAATTACGGGTTGTACACTGTTATGTGTGCACAAGCCATGAACATATATAATCACACATCCAAATTTGTATGAAGGAAACAATTCAAGGGGTACCAGGAAGTGCAGTGATCTTCCCAGGAGTACGAACAGGGCGTTGATAGCCTGTGATGTTGATCCTAGGTCGACCACCAACAAAACTTTCCAACGTTCTGAACTGATCCCTTCTGAACAACCGTTCATCAATCATGGTGATGATCCTTCTCACATTCCTCCGATCCTGAGAATTCCATCGCTTAGGGTTCCCAATGTTTTCACGTATGTCCTTCAATCGATAAGCTAATCCGTCCCTAACCATCTTCAGAGTATGATCTCCAAATTTTTGAAGCTCATTACACGCCATCAAGCAACTGCGATGAAGTTCACTACGATAAACGACACCAAACGGTTTGCTGATGAGTGTTAATTGTGACAGCTGGTTGATATCGGGAAGATCAAGCTGTGGTGGAGTGAAGTTGACACGTTTCTGATATGATTCAACGGCAAGCTGAAGATCTTCAACACGTTTTTTGATGACTATGCGTCTGATGAAGATGAGCAGTGACTTGATGAATTCACGTTGTACTTCAGTTGGAAATTGTCGCATGCGACCTTGAACTTTGGCAAGGTACATGTCTTCAATATCGTTGATGTTCAAATTCTCAAAGTCAGCTTCAGAGAATGCATAGTCCCTTTCGTCTTGTCTTTTGACCACAATTTTCTTGAGAAAAGTGTAGTCCCATTTAGACGATAGACCAACATGTTGGATGGACACGATACTTTTAGTACTGAACACTGCATGTTGAGACTTCTGGACCAAGCAGCTTCTGTAGTAGATTCTTCGGCGTTCCGGCCAATGGTGAATCCCATACATTGCATCTTGGTCATATGCTACCACTTTGTCGGAGAACATGTGGGTAGCACGTTCCTCGATGGCTATACAATCAGAGTATATGGCAGTAGGGAATGGAAGTGTCAGTGATGTAGCGTATTTCCTTGAACCATCGCCACCGTGTTGAAGAAAATCTAAGTCTTTGTTGAAGAAATGTCTGAAAGGAATCCTAGGCTGATCAGGTTGGCCAATGGTAGGTAGAGGTCGAGACCAGTCGGTGTAATATGGAGGATTGTCCCGTTTGGTGAAGTCGATGTTTGCTTCTGGGTTGAGCCAATCCATGTTGTTAGACATGGCTCGAGCAATGTTGTCAAGGTGATACTCAACCTCGATTGCACTTTCCGAGCTGTTTTTCAAAAGTAGGAATGCGTCATTCTTGATGTGCTTCAACTCAGATTTCGTCATCTTCTTCACACGGAACCTTTCTTGCAAAATCTTTGCATGCTCCAAGGTACTACCGTCTACCAATTCTTGACCTTCTTCAGGATAGGGAGTGTTGTTAACAAGTGTAGCAAACCATTCAAATTCGTCAGTTTTATCGTCATCTAGCCATGATACGACGTCAGTATGAAGCGTCTTCTTCTTCTTTTTCGAAGGCTTGGATGATGATGCTGGTTTCTGTCCTTGTTTGGGAGAGGTGGGTTGTTGTTGGGGCTCAAGGACCTCTTCATCGTCACCACCCGTATACTCAAAGTAATCACATGTTTTTTGAGTCAGGGGTGGTAACTCAAAATCGTCACGAGGTTTATCAGTAGAAGACCGAGGTGGAGGAGACTGTTGTTGAAAAGAAGTCCGTGGTGGAGGAGGTGGCATCGAAGTAGATTCACCAGACTGCTTCTGACGTTTAGGTGCAGAGTCCTTGTCCTTATCATCGTCATCTCTTGGTCGTTTGGGTTGGTCGGCTGACTCTTTGCATGATGATCTGAGTTGAAAATCAAGTAGACTTTCGAAAAATTTAGCTTCATCCGAAGTAAACGTTCCAGATCGCTTTGACATTTGCATCACTAGTTTAGCGATTAACTCAGATTCAGAGAGATCAGCTTCTTTGGCCATTGTGTGTTTAACCAATGCGACGATGTTCGGAGTGAGTTGTCTGGAGAATACTTCTCTAGTCACACCGGGGACAGTGTCGAGAAGAAACTTGTGGGTATGATCTCTTGCTGTCTTCTCCAGTTCCTTTTGGACTTTAGGAACGATATCCTGAAGGTACTTGTTAGTGTAACCTTCGATCATTTCGTTCAGTTCCTCTTTACGATGACTCTTCATGAACTTCTGAACAAATTCCCTTTCTTTCTGCATCTTGTCTTTCTCATCATTTAAGTACTGAATTTGGTCAGCAAACCAATTCATTTTTCTATAAAGTATGTCCTTCTTTCTGACTTGTTGGACAACTTTCACAATTCTTTTATGAGTCTGAGAAATCCAAGATTTAGGTGGTTTCTTCACGGATTTGGATGATGATTTGGTTGACTGCTTAGATGGTGGTTGTGATGAATGAGACGAAGAATCCGATGATGATGAGATGTGAGGAGATTCCGGGTCCTTTGGTGGTTCAGAAGTTTCCTTCTGTGAGCGTGTAGGACTATCCAGAAGCAACTTGTCATAATCATCATCTTTATCTTTCTCCGTCTTCTCAGTTTCCGGTTTCTCAAAATCATATACAATAGTATCCTCTGCAGGCTTTTGTTGTTGCAGAAGAGTGGTGGCACCAGATCCCTTATCGGGTCGATTAAACGCATCAGGATCTGGAGAGGAGTGGGCAGCACCACTTGATCCTCCGGGGCCACCCATTTGATCTGTAGCAAATTCTTCAGCCTTTTGACGATGTCGGACGATTTTGAACTTCTTCCTGTATGATTTATCCAGTTGCTCTCCTTCTTCTTCATCAGAGCTCTCATCATAGAGTACAATTGCTGGAGTCTTCCCTTTTTCTTGGACAGCTGGAGGACTTGGAGGTTTTGCTACTGAGGCAGGTGTTTCGGTTGCAGTTGCAGAGTAATGAAACTCTTCACCTGTATCAGTATCTTCAGAGCTCTCGTCCCTAAGTTTTCTTTGTGGTTCAAGTGTGGGAATAGGTTCGGCTTCCTTTACGGGAACAATCCTTTTAGAAGGAGGATTCCTTTTAGGAACCTTCCTTTGACTCACAGTACTTGTTGCGCTTCCTGCACTTCCTCTTCTGGTTCTTCTTACAGGTGTTCCAGAAGATTTTTCGTCGAGATGACCAACTTTTCCTTGTCTAACTGCTTCCAGATACCTTTTGAACGTTTCGAGCTTTCTGACATCTTCAGTTAGAAGGAAATCTGGCAACACAGCACCTTGTTTCTTTGTAGACAATTCCTTGATTCTGACAGATAGAATAGGTTCCGTCAACATATCGTGATTGTCGGGGTCATTGAGCCGCTTGGGAATATCAGGATGAAGTCCAAGTGCTCTCTGGATCAACAGTTTAGTATATCTGATGTAGGGAATCTTTGAGCCAAGTTTGTTGAGAAATGACATCATGTCATCCCAAATCAGAGCTTCGATAGCGATGTGTTTCATGTTGACCAATGCCCAAAATATTTGCAGTTCCATGAGCTTAGGATGCTAATAGCCAATGTCACGACCAGAAACAGACTTGGTGATGATCATGTAGAGAGTTCTCCAGGGTTGAGGAATACTCTTAAGCTCTACGTGAGAATGCTTGGTGATTACTCCTGTAGCCTCGTCATAACCGATATCGATTAAGAATTGGAGAGTTAGCTCTTCAGCAGGTGTGGCATATAGTTTGGTAGGATTGACTTCAGGAATTAGGAGAGCAGCCCTTAAGTCTGCAGGTGTAATGGTGACTTGTTTGTGATTCAGAGTCACCGTCACAGCAGTCCGTCCTTTGACCCTTTCCATAGTGTTCCAGAACTGTTGGATATAGATCTCAGGGACATTTGCAGAGTGAGTGAGCATATTCTGATACGGATGAGTCTTCAAAATATCAATAGCAATTAGACACGAAGATTCTGAGCAAGTGAGGGTGTCAAAGTCAACACGGAGATTACTCTTTCCTATCTTCATTGGATAGCCATAGGGATAGATATCAGCAATGGAGAGAACTTCAGATGCATCCACATTCATTTGTTCAGCCATGTCGTGATCTGAAATAACATTAGCCAAAAGAACCAACATATCGAAAGACATAATGTTAGTCAACAGAAGGTCTTAATGTCTAGTTATTGAATGTACAGTGTCAATGATTGTTACGAGTCCTAAGTCACTTGTATGTCCAATAGTCTAATGACGTCGTGAAATGTTTCGTGAGTTAGTTAACTTTAAGTTTTAAAGTTTATGTTATCACTTATTGTTCACAGCATATTAGACGATTAAGTTTATTAGTGACATTATTGGATTCGTGACGTTATGATTAGTTTATTTATAAGTTTGTACACGTAACAATTCATCATGAAGGTCAATCCAAGGTTAAGCGTAGTTTTGGCAAAGTTAAGCGTAAACAATATTGACATATGTGTAGACGAAAGCTTACGCGTAGGATCCTAACTTACGCGTAAGAAATGTTACGCGTAGGAAAAAGGGGACCTTATGCGTAGAGCTTACGCGTAGGCGTATATATACCTTACGCGTAAGGCTTACTCGTAAGAGTAGACCTTATGCGTAGAGGTCACTGTTTACGCATATCCTTCACAGGATACGCGTAGTCCATTGTAGAACCTTACGCGTAACTGTTATGCGTAGGATTATTCTTACGCGTAACATGACTACGCGTAGGGTAATCCTTATGCGTAAAGTTGCAAATGACCTTGATTCTGAGTTTCACGAGTAACAAGCCTGAAATAAAACCATCATATCATCAATATTAACACATAAATCCACTTTAACAACAAATCATGGCAAGAACACATGTCAAACAGTTATGCGTAGAAATCCTTACGCGTAGTCAAAAACCCTAAATTTACGCGTATGAATTTTAGCCATAGAATTTGCACCAAAGTTTTACTGGTATATCTTAGATGTTGTGAGAGCATATTGACCAAGTCTTAACACTTAGTTTGCAGTGAATCAAAAATACCCAATTTTTAGAACATTAAACCCTAATACCTAATTCTGAATCAATTAAGGTTTCTGGGTGGTTATAAGGCATGGATATCATCAATTCAACATCTCATAAGCATAACACAACAATCTTTTTGACCAAATCACTTCACATTCGAAAATACCCAATTCGACTCATAAACCCTAATTTTCAAAAATCATCAATTCGTGTTTCTGGGTGGGTTTTGATGGTTAAAATGGTATCATTGATATAATAATAACATTTTGGCACTAACCTTTAACTCAAAAACACACAACTTTGATCATGTGTTCTTACGCGTAAGCGAAGAACACAAAATCCCTCATATCAGTAGTTTTGACCGTTGGATTCATTTGAAAAACAAAACCAATGTTCAAAAACATGTTAAAAACATTAATTCTCTTACAAAATGATGATCTGAAACACGGATTTCTTGAGTGAATTTTAAACGTAGGATGGTTTTAGGTTTTTTGCAATAAATGAGAAGTGAAAGTAGGTGGGAGGGTGTTTTATTAAAAGAGAGTTTAACCTTTTGACAGTTTTGGTCCCTCCACCTTTTCCTTTTTCAAACAAAGCCTTTTAACTTCCATTTTGGTTACCAAACAAAGTTTTTAGGAAAGAAACATGACAACACTCCCCCTCGACTTGAGAAAAATAATGAAAGGTTATTAATTTAAGTCCGAGGAGTGTCTTTGAACCAGAAAATGTACCACCATTTGTAACAGAATCAACCGAGATATGATAACATGCAAGTACACAGATGTTTTGAAACAGTTAAGAGATTATTTTCTCCCCCTCAACACTTGATCGGAAAAATATTGAATTTTGAAAGATAAAAGTGTTGACGGAAGAAATGTACTTGCCATTTTGAAAGAAAGATAGATAAGGAGAATATTTTTGTTGTTTTATCGGATTTTATATTTTTGTATTTTGTTTTTGAAAAGATATTTACAGAAGATGTTTTGGTGTTTGACAGGTTTTTAAGACAGTTTTAAGAGGTCATCCAATTCCTCTTGAGTCAAACACCTCATACCAATCCGGTGGACCAACTCATTAAACCTAGCGGGAGGCAAGGCTTTGGTGAGCAGATATGCCAATTGGTATTCAGTACACACAAAGTATAATTCAACGGTACCCTGTTCCACGTGGTCCTTGATGAAATGATAGCGAAGATCGATGTGCTTTGATTTCGAGTGCTGAACTGAGTTGCACGAGATCGCAATGGCACTCCGATTGTCGCAGTACATCGGGATTCTGTCAAATAGGTAACCATAGTCTTTGAGTTGTGTTCTCATCCAGATGACTTGAGCACAACACGCGGACATGGCTACATATTCTGCTTCGGTTGATGACAGCCATGTACAATCCTGCTTCTTTGATTGCCAAGACACGAATAACATAAGATTTATGTGGTTTGGAGGCCTTGGTTGGTGAAAGTAGATGAAGAACATCATCTTGCTTAGTGAGAGAAAGTAGAGAGAGGGAGGAGAAAACACAAGATTTTATTAAGAAACACACACAATACAAATAACCTAATGATTCACCTCACCCCTCATGGAGAGTCATGAGGGGTATATATAGGCCCTAACTTTGCCACATACACGATACTAGTCCCTAAGGGCAAAGTATACTACGCGTCTAGTCCAATTCACGTAAATGACGTTATCTTTATAAAAAGCGAGGCTAATAGCGTCACACGTGAATGGTTACAATGAGACCTATAAATACAAAACAAAGTAAATTACAATAGTAAAGAACAATGTTGACTTTCTTGAAGCGCAGAGTCTCTGTAGTCTAGATACTGAGGCAAACTTGACGTTCTCCCTTCCGATGACCTCGGCAAATGATCTTCTTGTAGCTCTGAACTTCAACTATAACGGTCTAGTTAGGTTATTACTCCCTCCTAACTAGTGAGCCTTTTTTCTTTTTTTTCTGCTCCCTCCTGAACCGACAACACTCTTCCAACACGTCTTTAATCTTCAGACACGCAGCGGAGAAAGTAAACTCTTGAAGCACAATGGTTGTCGTTCTGGGAACATCAACATAACTCACTTAGTATTGCATCCAAGTTGGTAAAAAACCCCGATGTACACCACACTACTTCTCCTTCTTTAGTCTTAAGCAAAAATCCCTTCGTAATCCAATCACGGAAGATGAAATACCAACTTCTCCCTCCTGATGGTTGCGAGCTATCGGAATCATCATAATGTTGCGTACATGCCGTATTACCTTCTTGATGCAATATTAACATCATTGCTTGATCAAATTTCCGTGAGAATATGTCGCAAAAATACTCTCAATACTACGTCTCTCAAACCAACCTTTAAACGAACCTCCTTTGAATTCACCGGCTAAATGTAATGACCACATATGGAGATAGCCCGATACGACTAACTTGAAAAAGAAGTAAGCATCCCGACTTGTGACTTGCTGCTTGTTCTAAATTTTTGAACAATCCACAACTTCGTGTGACACTGAGCATAACAACGTAACTCCTTAAAGTGATGGTTACTTACTGTGAGCACTACAACGTTACTCCTTACCAGTTATAACCAGATTGTCAAATTTTATAATGTGCTCCAACAAGTTATCTTGAGACATGCATCCAACCAACCATCGTCTCAAAGATAAAGAAGTCCACCCGTGAAATGTCACTTCAATTCCTCATTAATAATACCGTACAAAAACCCCGTAGTCATTTTTCACATCTTCGTTCAAGCCGTGAATTATGTATCCCTCCGTGAAAATTAATACCATACCAAAAAATACCACTCTTTAAGTTGTATCCAATAATTCCTTTTAGGAGAAAAATTGGATAACAATGTTTTCTTTCACATCCATTTTGTGTAGGAAAAGTGAATATCACATTTCATTTTGAGCAGATGAGTCAAACGCCCCAACCAATTATACCAGGAGCCCATAACGTAGATAAACACAAGGCCCATCATCCCTTGAGAGGGTGTTAAAGCCCACGATCCACGTTCAAATCAATAAACCTGTATAAAAACTTAACCTAAAGCCACATTACTCCACTAACCCTAAACACACACTCACAAAATATCCGCCTACCATCTAATGGTTATTCTCTCACCCAACTCATTCTGCTCCACAAGACTCATCCAAAACTGATCATATCTCCATCATCACAACATCACATCACAACTCAAACAACACACACACAATCAAGCACACCCATCAAATGACATACTTGAGGGGTATTTATAGTAAGAGAGGATGATGCCCTAAGGCTTGGCCATGGGCCTTGAGATGGACTTGGATTGGGCTTGGGTTTCACAAACTAGACAAGGCTAGCTTAACATAACTTATGCCCAATTAGCTTAGCCCAATCCACGAGCCCGTTGACTATTCTATCACGATATCTAACACACATTACAAAGTTCCTAATCGTGAATGACCATCACTTCTAATAAAAATAATCAAGGCTAACAATCTCCCCCTAAGGGGTGGTCATTCAAAAGATGCTCCACTTGAATAGGTCTTTAATCTTTTTGAGCTTGAACTTTGTGAGTAGATATAGAATAGTCTTAATTCTTTGTTCCTTCATGCTTTGTGATCAGTTAATGTGGTTGTCTGCCGTTGTCAACTTCGTTGGTTAGGTGTCTCCACGCCTTTCTCCACCATGCTCACACTTCTATTTGACTTTGAGTTTCCAATGATGAAGTTCTCGAGTCTTTACACTTTGTAGATTCTTTGACATTGACGAAGAATCATCTTTAACTTTGTGTAGCCTTTGATTTTGATGAGAACTTTCATGCGTTGTTGGTATGAGCATGTAGAGAATCTGCACGATCCATCCGCTCTGGAGCTTCCATAAGAAGAAAACATAAAACAGGTTAGTAATAAGCGGATTCCGGCACTTACAAGTTTGAATTTCGAGGGTGTTAACAGCATAGTGTGAAAACACGTCTCTAATTCTCACAGAGGCCGTTCCTGAACTGGAGTCCCACAAGTGAGATAACACGATATACCGAAGTACATCTACAGTTCAGATGAGTCGCTGAGGTACACCGAAGCATCACCCCACGACTGTAGACCGTTTGAGACACACTAAGCGTAATCCACGGAGAATTACTGAAGTGACCTGCTGTCAGGGCTGCTTGATGTTGACCCTGGCAGGAGTTTCCATTCAATCACTGAAGATCACAGAAGTGAAACTTCTAATAAATGTTCTGGCAGATTGCTAAGATCTGCGTAGGACTCTATAATATATCACTTGTGCCCTTAATGATGAACAACAAGCGATGTCATGTCAAGTGTTCCTATGAGATCTTTTGATGAATCTCGTGGCTCTAGACCCAATAGTGCATTTTGGTTTTCCTGAGCGGAGACTAGGGAGAGGGTCTCCTTCTTCAATACCAACGATCTCTAAGAGAAAGTCAATAGATTATGTAGGGTTCCCAGTGAGAATGAAACAAATCCTTTTAAGAGGAATTGAGTGGCTAGAAGGTTTAGTGCAGTGCGTCACTGGGTCCATGACGTCTTTGTCTTCAATACCAGTGTCAACTTAGTGACAACCAGTAGCAGATGAGTTGAACCCGGTTTCTGCCGTAAGGTTGAATATGGAGGGCTATTTCTTTTCACCCTTTCTTTTACTTTTCTTTTTAATTCTTCAACCCCTTCTTTCTCCTTTCTCACATTACTCCTTTTTTCTATCATTCCTAAGGACTTCTAATACTAACTATTTGTGATGTCCTTGGGTAGATCCCTCCGGCTCTGGCGGATCATAGGACTGATTTCCTATTCTTAGTCACCTTATAACTCCATGACTGTCCTATTGTTGCCATAAAACCATTTTTCTTCAAAATCTCTCAAAGTGTTTTTGATGGAAAACATGTTTGGAACACTTCGAGAGTTTTATATTTTCAGAAACACTCCCCCTTCACATGTGCTTATAAGTTTTGACAGAAATCTGCACATAGAGGGTAGAGTTCACACTTTTTGAATTGATCGACTTTAAATGAACTAGACCGATTCGAGACACGTTTACATCACTAGAGAACTAGCTTGAAATTATTACCCGTCCTGGTCAAGTCATAGAAAGTTTCTCGAGATGGTACATGATTCTTCGTCAATTCAATGGTTACGACTGAGTCGAGCTCTTTTTTAGATTCAAACCACGATCATTAAACTTTTTGATCACATTTTAATCACGTTTCTCCCCCTAAAAAATAAAATATTCGTGATATTTTTTATATCAACGGATTAAACAACAATTTAGAAACTTTTGGGGAGACAAACGGATTTGAATTAAGCATGAATTTGGAACATTTTTGTTTTATACTCCCCCTTTAATAAAGCATAATCAATTAAAGGGTTTTAGAGGGAGTTATCTTGAGCACAGAATATTTTGAAAGATATTGAAAATCTTTTTGAACAATCTTGATAAGGTGCTCAAGATGATGATGATTTCTCACCATTTACTTCCCCATATGATTTTCAAAAACTCAACCGCTTATATCACTAGTTGAGGGGGAGTATTTGAATTAAAACTTTGTTTACAAATTGTTCATAGTGGTCATCTTCCCGCAACACTCGAAATGGTCATATTTATTGTCAACAGTTCAAAAATAACATTCTTTATGCCATTTTTGAGGGGGAGAAAATTGTGTGATAAGAAATATGTTGTACAAAATGCAAATGAATCTGTGTACCTCAGACTTAACCAACGAATTGACGGTACTAAACTGTTTGTAACTCGAAAAGACTTGTCCTGGACGGGTAATAATTTCAAGCTAGTTCGCTAGTAATGTAAACGTGTCTCGCAAAGGACTTGTCCAAGTAGAAAGTACCATTCAAGAAACTCTTGATAGACATGAACTCTGACGGGTATGACAACCTTTCGAGGTTTGTCTACACCTTCAAGGTAGTTATTAGAGCTAGTTGTCACCTAAAAGCTAACAATGTAACTCTTTAACTATGCAACGTAACCGTGTCTCGTGGGGGATTGTCTATCTTCAGTGGATCAATTCAAAAAGTGTGCGCTCTTTCCTCACTGTGCATTTAACCATTAAAGCTATTAAGCACATGTGGAGGGGTAGTATTTATGCAAAACCTTATCTCTCACAGTGGTTCAAACATGTTTTTCATTTACAAACCCTTTGAGAGATATTTTCACTTACAGTGGTTTTAATGGCAAACATAGGTTAGTCATGGAGTTATAAGGTGACTAAGGTTAGGAATAACCGTCCTATGATTCGCCAGAGCCGGAGGGATCTACCCAAGGACACTACCATTAGTTAGTGTTACAAGTCCTCAGGAATGATTGTAAAAAGTAGAAAATGAGAATCGGAGAAAGAAGGAGTTGAAGAATCAAAAAGAAATGTAAAGTAAAGGGTGAAAAGAAACAGCCCTCCAGATTATTCAACTTAGGGCAGACACCGGGTTCAATTCGTATGCTACTGGTTGTCACTTAGTGACACCGGTATTGAAGATTAAAAGTCGTCATGGACCCAGTGACGCATGCACTAAACCTTCTTAGCCACTCAAGTTTTTCTCAACAGAAGCTTGTTTCATTCTCACAGGGAACCCTACGTAAACTATTGGCTTTCTCTTAGAGATCGCTGGTATTGAAGAAGGAGACCCTCTCCCTAGTCTCCGCTCAGGAAAACCAAAACGCACTATTGAGTCTAGAGCCACGAGATTCATCAAAAGATCTCTTAGGAACACTTGACATTTAATCACTTGATGATCAACAAATAAGATTATCAGTGGTTCATATCGAGTCCTTCACAGATCTTAGCAGTCTGTCGAGAACATTTATGAGAGGTTCACATCTGTGATCCTCAGTGATTGAATGGAAACTCCTGCCAGGGTCAACATCAAACAGCCTTGACAGCAGGTCACTTCGGTAACTCCTCGTGGATTACGCGGAGTGTGTCTCAAACGGTCAACAGTCGTGAGCTGATGCTTCGGTGTACCTCAGCGACTCATCTGAACTGTAGATGTACTTCGGTACATCGCGTTATCTCACTTGTGGGACTCCAGTTCAGGAACGGCCTTTGGAAGAATTAGAGTTTTGTTTTCACACTATGCTGTTAACACTCTCGAAGTTCAAACTTGTAAGTGCCGAAAACCGCTTATTACTAACCGTTTGAAATGTTTTCTTCTTATGGAAGCTCCGGAGCGGGATGATCGTGCTGATTTTTCTCATGCTCACGCCAACATCATCACTAATGGAAGTTCTATTCAAAAGCAACACAACCGTCAGAATGATTCTTCGTCAAACCAAAGAATCTACAATGTTAAAGACTTAAAGAACTTCATCATCATTGAATTCCAACGTCAAAGAGCGTGTAAGCATGTTGAAGAATGACGTGGAGACACTGGAGCAGTGAAGCAGACCTGAGGCAGACTGATGCAGACAACAACATACTATCACTTTCACCACAAAGAACAATGATCAAAGAACAAAGTTAAAGATGACGTCGAAGCATAACTGTTCACAGATAACTATCTCTCTACACTGGGGAGATTGTTCGAATCAAGGCATTTCCTCTCACAAGAAAGAAGAATGTCAGAAGACGTCACAGCTACTATTACATCAAAGCCTTCACCGTTTACATTCATATATACTTGAGGGGGAGATTGTTGGAATCACTCCTAAACAGTATTTCAAGTATTTATATTTCATATGTAATAGGTAGCTTTATTATGGCCTTTATGTTTGTTTAAGGTCAAGCTTATGTAGAAGGCCCATAAGCTTAGGCCCAAGCCCACATAAGAAAGGATGGGAACTAGGAGTGTTGCCCTAGCTTCCCTCCTATAAATACTCTTGTAAACCCTCATTTGAGGGTTGGTTGTTCAAGTTTTCCTTTCATTCACTCTATTACGCATAACCGTCTCATATTATTGTGTGTGTGTGTTTGGTTCTTGTTCAATCGCCTCATCTCCTTTCTTTATAACTTGTGTTAGTGCGGACGTTTGGAAAAGATGCAACTATTCCTGTTTCAGTAGAGGGAAACACATTAGCAACTTGTGATTTGGCAGTGGGAATTCTAGGTTCACGATTACTAAGTGTGACTGGTGCTAATCTCTTAATTACAGTAGGCGGAAGTTGTTCATACTTTCCTAACATTTCCCGTAACTTAGAGATGGTGTGAATCAGATCTTGATTTTCAGAACGAATAGTACCAGCAAAATTCATGACTTCACTAGTGTGAGCAAGATAGTGATCAAGTTCGTTTGATGCTTCAAGTCGAGTCTTTTTGAGTAAATCAAATATGACACCATATTCCTGTTTAACTTTTAAAATTTCTTGTTCATATTTTGAGATTTGACTTTTCAAAGACACGTTTTGATCATCCAGTTGCTCAATTTTAGGATCAGAAGATTTTGCACTCAACTGAGCGATTTTCTTTTGAAAACTAAGTTGATGGTTGTGAATATCTTTTTCACACCAATGAAGACGACGTTTTGCATTGTAAATTTCAGTGAGTAATCGTTTATTTTCAGCTTTTAAAGACTCGATCTGAAGCACATTATCGGTGTTCTCAACAGTAACAACAGTTTCAACAATATCAGCAGAGATATGATCAGATGCATATGGCAAAGAATAGAATAACACAACATTATGGATATCAGCACAGATAACATCTTCCAAGAGTCGATCAACATCTTTTCTCAAGAGTTTCTTTTTACATTTAGTATTAGAAATAGATGTTTCTGTTTTCTCGAAAACGTTTTTCATTACCCCAAGTTCCTTATGAAAATCCTTTTCCCAGGCAATTGCACAACTTTTCAAGTTTTTAACATTAGGTAAAAGATTTTTCTGAAAAATGTCTCTTTGTTCTCGCGCTAGAGGCGATTGAAAATGTTCAACTTTGATTTCAGATCGATATTCTATCTCATGTTGTAAAATTTTGAGGTCAGCCATGAAAATGTCAAAATATCGAAGGATTTTTCGATTTTCAGGTTTTGAGTTTACTTCACTAATGGAAGGTAAAGGACCATAAGTTTGTGCAAATTCTGTTTTGGGATTAACATTAGAAGACTCAGGTGTTTTGATGATAACCCTTGGTGTGTTAGAAGAATCCGTTGGTGTGACGAAAGTGACCGCGTTTTTATAATTAAAAGGTTTGTGGTAAACAACGTTTTTTAATTTTGATCGACTCTCGTCTTCTGCATCTAATTCCTCTTGACGATGATATTCAACAACACTCATAACAGTATTATCAATTTTGTATTCTGCACTGGAAACTTCAGGAGTTGGTTTGAATGTTTTTAGTGAAAGCTTTGGTTTGTAATCAGCTAGATTTTTTCCATATCCTTTTGGATTGGGTTTTAAGGTAAACTTTTCAATAGCTGTTACGGATTCACCATGTTTGTAAACAACAGTTTTAAACTCTTTAAGTTTGTTTTGCAAGCCGAGAATTTCATCAAGAAGGTCATCTACCCGATTCGTTGAATGCTTTTTGTATGCGGAGAACTGTTTTTGACAATTTAACAACTCAGCCTTAGCTTTTTGATTATCCAAGGTGAGAGCGTTAATTTGATTTTTATGTTTGTGTTTCAGTTGTTCTAATTCAGACAACAAAGCATTCTTCGAGGCGGCTAGATCACGCATCTGTCTCTCTAAATATTTTTCGTTTTGATGAGATTTTGCAAAAGCGGCTTCAAAACCTTTTTCACGGTTTTCTTGAGTTTTGAAAAAGTTGAGTTGCATTTGTAAGCATTCAAAGTCCTTGGTTAACAGTGCATTTTTACTTTTTAAGGACTGATTTAATGCAACACATGCAGCAATTTGGGATTGTTGGTCTTTAAGTAACAGAACAAGATCTGGATGGGGCAAAGGTTCATCTTGTTCAACGTGAGTCACAACATGATCATTATTTAGATCCTCAAGTATAACCACGGAGTCAATTTGATTATCAAGGGAAACCATAAGGTCTTCTGGATCGTCAAATGTAACTACGGGGTTTATTTGAAAATCGTCAGAATGAGATGTAGATGACTCATTTTGAACATTCTGAGCCGTGCCGGATTCAGATATTGATGGAGATCTTAGTTCAGATATGATAATGGTTTGTTCGGGTACCTGAGACAAGCCATCAGTGTCATACACTGGGCCTGTTTCACTCATGTGTAACTCTTGCATATTAGCCATCAACCTAACAGCTGCATTGGCCTGCAAGTCCTCCATATCATCATCTGAGTCTGCATCTGCCATAAAGCTCTGTTCTTTGTCTGTGAGAGATCCACCAGCTTCATCCTTAAGAGCCAAAAGTAAATCCTCTTTGAAATAAGCACTGCCCCTAGTCCTTGGCTTTGGGCATGCATTAGCCAGGTGTCCTTTCTCATTGCAGTTGTAGCATCTAAGACCATTTAACCGATTCTGAGCATTTCCCTGTTCCACCACTTGAGCTCTGTTGTTATTCCTACCCACAGCATTAAACCCTTGACCACCGCCCATCTGACGACCATAATCACGATTCTGAACTTCAACACGTCCATTGTTCACAACAGCTTGAGTCCGTATGTTAGATGAGGAACGAATACGATTGTTGGATTTGTTGGTGTAACGGCCAAAAGCTTTAGCAATCATCACAAATCCTTGTTGCAATGCTTCGAATGGATCGATTTCCTCAGCCGCTTCACTGACATATGCTTGAGCATTTTTGCTGTATGGAACCAATTGATTTTGTTGAGGTTGTTGCTGTGAAGGTGTGTTTGAAGCAGTTGGTTGAGTTGCTGGTTGAGAGGGATAATTCTGTTGAGCATACAAGGCAAGTTGTTGATTATCCGGTTGTGACTGTTTAGCAAGTTGAGCACGGAGAATCCTTTCCCGATCAACTTCCTTTTCATGAGGCTTCAAGTAATCGTACAACAATCCATAAGTAGAATGATGCATATTCTTCGCTTGACGGAGAAAAATGACATACTTCTCCCATTCTGGACCAAGACTACTCAGGAACTTAGTATTCACTGCAATTCTTGGCATGATGATGTTGTGTTTATCCAAATCATTGATGATATCTGAAAATCGATGATGATAGGACTCTAGTGTCTCTCTAGGTTCAATCATGAAGTGATCATAAGCCAAGTAAATTTTGGATTCTAAATCCTCCTGATTGAGTACAGATCCTTCCATAAGAAGACGAATATGATCCCACATCTTTTGTGCAGTCTTTTGAGCATCAACACTACGAAGAATTGGGTTTGGTAATCCTAAGAGGATGTATTCCATTGCAAGTTCATCAGCTTCATAGTGTAGAAGTTCTGTAGCATTAAGATCTGCAACCGTAGCAATGTTGGTTTGTTCATCTCTTGGTGGAACAGCAGTTGGATCTCCGGGTACAATGACAGTAGGCATCTCAAATGGACCTTCCAAGATAACCTTCTTTAAGAACTTTCCATGTGGCTTCTTCAGATCACAAAACCTAAAGAACCTTATCACCCATTGATCGTAGTTTCCTGGAGTGAGCATTGGAGGTCTATCAAGTGATCCAGCTTCATGAATTGATTGTTGGCTGCTTAAAGCTTCACACATCTTTGCAAACCAAGTGGGTTCCTTCATAGTGTTCCTTGATGGATGTTGATTGAAATCATTTGTGTAGGTTTGAACTAGAAGGCTTGGTGGTGGTTGTACCATTTGTGGTTGTGGAATTGCACCAAGTTGTGGAGTATGTTGCTGATTAAATTGTTGTTGATAAATAGCTTGTTGTTGATTCCATTGTTGATGTTGTGGAGTTAATTGTTGTTGTTGTTGATGATTATAAGTGTGAGGGAAATAGTTAGAGTATGGTGGTTGAGACATGATGATAAACTTGTGTAGTAAAAAATGGATCTTTGTAGTCGAATGAACCTTTGTTGATGAAGTGTCCTTAGGCGTAGAAAAGACAAGAACCAAATAGCACTTATGCGTAAAAACACCAAAAGTTACGCGTAACAATGAGGAGTTACGCGTAGGTTTTAGCTTACGCGTAAGTAGGAAAAACACTAAAGTTATGCGTAGACAAAAGTTAGGCGTAGAAACGTAGGCGTAGGATTACCTTATGCGTAGACCTGAGTTTACGCGTAAAGTGAATCTTATGCGTAGGATTTCTACGCGTAAGCTTATGCTTATGCGTAAGTTTAGGGTTTTTGCCCAAATGATCTTTTACACTTCACAGTGCAAAAGATATCCAAAGTCGACGTATTTTCAGACTTATCCAAGTAAGAAAACACGGAATAAACCAGGAAAATGTAGATCAAACCAAGGAAAAATCTTACGCGTAATTTTAGGGTTTAGATACGCGTAGGATTGCTCGTAAATTTGATTTTGCCCAAAGATGTTTCTAAACCAGTTTTTTGTGTGATGAAATAGCTTCAATAACACCAAAAGACACAAAAGTGTAAAACTTGATGATCCAAAGCTCGTAAAACAGTTACGCGTAGGATGAAACCCTCGTACAAAAACAAGCTTAAAAACGTAGATCCACGCGTAAAGTTTGAAACTTTTTGCCAAAAACAAGTATTTTAACACCTCAAAACATTGAAAGTACAAGAATCTTGAATTAAAAAGTGTAAAAAACAAGTTTTTAAGCGAACCAAAGTATCACTCGTTAGCCTTACGCGTAGGACCAAAACCCACTTCAAAAGCAATAACGATTCACCCAACTATTAGGCGATTGATACCACTGTTAGGTCACTAGTTTTAAAAACACAAGTTATAAGAAAAGAGATAAGGCGATTGAACAAGATCTAACACACACACAAACAATAATAAGAGGCGGTTATGCGTAGGTGAATGTGAAAGAGAATAACTTGAACAACCAACCCTCAAATGAGGGTTTACAAGAGTATTTATAGGAGGGAAGCTAGGGCAACACTCCTAGTTCCCATCCTTTCTTATGTGGGCTTGGGCCTAAGCTTATGGGCCTTCTACATAAGCTTGACCTTAAACAAACATAAAGGCCATAATAAAGCTACCTATTACATATGAAATATAAATACTTGAAATACTGTTTAGGAGTAATTCCAACAAGTATAATAGAGACCAGCATAACACAGGATGGTGTTATTACAGAGTTAAATAAGCGTTTGTTCAAACTCGAGACAATTATTCAGGTTATTTAAGCTTTATATTCTCCTCATAGACCCATCAATGATCACACGACTACTGATAATAATATACGTCCTTTTTTTCAGGTTCTTGCTCGAGAAAGAAATGGGGTAATATATCCTTTTTTTTCGTATATATACTTTGACATCATTTTCTGTTGATCGTCAAATAAGTTTGCACCAAAATTTACAAAACAGCCCCTCAAGTATCCATTATCAGGAACCTGCTAGCAGTGGATTGAAAACCACTAGCAGTGGTTTCATATACTCTAGCAGTGGATACACCAAATTTACAAAACAGTCCTTCAAGTATCCATTATCAGGAACCTGCTAGCAGTGGATTGAAAACCACTAGCAGTGGTTTCATATAATCTAGCAGTGGATACACCAAATTTACAAAACAGCCCTTCAATTATCCATTATCAGGAACCTGCTAGCAGTGGATTGAAAACCACTAGCAGTGGTTTGAAAGACTCTAGCAGTGGATTGAAAACTTAATTTATCTTTCGTATATATGCTTTTTATAAATACTTTTTTTCATTCTTAGGAGAAATTGGAGTTAACTAATGATCTTCGGCATCTTAGTGCACAGTTTTGTGATGAGCTTAATGATGATTTTCTTGACTTGTTTGGATCAAGTCAGTCAAGCATTGATACTAGTTCATCAGCGCGGCTAGATGAATTTTCTGATGACAATCTTGCAAAGGTAATTTACAAAATCAGTAAACAAGTGTAAAACCCTTTCCGTACCATAACATATCATAACGATAGGTTCTTTATAAACGCTGACAGGAATTTATTATCCAAGAAGAATTAAGGTTGCGACATGAAGAATTACAAAGTGCCCTGTTAAAAGAGCAGCAGTTGATGCAACAAGAGAAGAGGTTAAGGATGGAAGAGGACAAGTTGATAATGAGGGAAGAGGAAAAGAGGTTGCAGTATGAAAATGAACGAAAGAAAAGGGGAGAAGCAATCATGAACTCAGATCATATGAAAGCTAGTAGAGCGCGTTTTGCAGTTTCCAAGAGGAGTGAACAACGTTCGGGTGAAGCTAATTCGTATTATTGGACCAAGGCATATGCTGAAAAGAAAAGGCGATGCTCTAGCTTACCTGATCCAGATATGAGTGAAAAACTTAAATTTGTCACGCCTTGGGTTGAGGTATGAAAAATACTTCTTGACAACCTTTTAAAATATATCTTGTTAATGACAATTGATTATAAGGATCTTGCACGCTCCACCGATGCTGTCAACAGAGTTCATTTTACAAATGAATTTGACGAATTTCTTGGACAAATTGGACCCCTTAACTGCAAGTTTCCTTGGTGTGACGATGTGTGTGTGGATAGAAGGTTTTGGGAAAGTTTGGTTTGCTTAGACCCGCCTAGGAAAGGTTGGCTAAGGGATGAGGCAAGTACTCATACAACTGTACCTACTGAATTGATTTCTTATAACGTTTATCACACTCATTCATGTTTCAAAATCTACAGCACATAGAGTTGTGGGTTAATTACCTTTGCCATGTTAGGCCCGATACGGCTGATTGGGCGATGGTTAGTAGCTATTTTGTTCAGCTTCTGTTACAAAATTCTTTGCCGTTGTGGTATGCTAATGGTGAAAGATACTCTATTCCATGGTCTGACGTTAAGCACGTAAGTGACGATATATATATATTTTATTCTAGTGCAGTCTCATTTATTTAATTATGCTGTTTAGCTTTTGCCATATATTAATGTTATGTTTGTGACCCAAACGTTATAGGTTTTCATGCCTATTAATGAAACTGAAGCTCATTAGTGTCTTGCGCGTTTGGAGATAGACACTGGCATTGTTACCTTTTATGATAGCGGTCAAACTTTTGAAGAGGAATGGCGAGAGTTTTATATCAAACTGAGGGAGTGTTTACAGGTTTGACTATTTATTCATATGTCATAAGAATTAATACAGAACCGTTTAACCAGGTTTTAAAACATTAGATTTTTTAAAACAGTGTAACTTTTGTCCACAGCTACAATTACCTGAGGTCCTAGCACAAGCGCAAGTATTTGAGAAGAAAGGCATTGATCCGGCAAGTTATTTCATTACATTTACTATCGCTGAACAAGTACCAAAGCAGGCTGGGATATTTGGTGATTGTGGTATTTGGGTATGTATTTTTTTTATACCGCTTGGCTTTTGGTCTATCATTGGATGTGAAGGATCGTATTCAGGCTGCGCTTTCATACCGTGAACAAATGGCTAGGTTTTTTTTTAAACACCATGTTTGTGTTGAGTTATGTTCTAGTTTTGTTGATGTATTACTTGAAACAAATTGATAACCATATGCTCCCTTGAATGGTTTTAATTTTTGTATTCAGTATGTTGTATTATATTTTTGTGTTCAAACTAATGAAATAGGATAATTAGAGACGCTACAAATTTGTATACTAGTAATATTTTTCTAAAAACATAAGCAAAAAAAAAAAAGCACACACCAAACTATGGATATACAAAGTAGGGCAAACCCATGCATGCTACTTTACAAGTATTGTCCATTCGGTAATAACCTATGCATTATCCAACATGTAAACTAGGCGACTTTTTTTGGATGAGTTTGACTATATCTTAGATATATCATTTGAGTATGGCTGTACTATACTTTTTAGACACTTTTCTACTGTTCACTTTTTTTGTACCTTTTGTACCTATTATTAACCAAAACTAAATTTTATCTTACATATATTTTGTGTTTTTCAGATTTCTACTAACTATGGCATCACAAAACAAAGAATCAAAGGCCTGGTATGAATTATGGTATCAAGAATGGCTGTAAGTTTGTCCATTTACTTTTTTCTGTTAAATTTTATCTTAAATATATTTTGTTTTGCTGAATTATTTCCATTGTTACACAGAATGTCTGAAAACAGTCAAGATCTTGGGTTTGATGTTTATCATGGCAGTCAGTTCTTTTTTTATCCCTTAAGTTATTTAGGTGGAGATGTTTTACATTTGAGGTTACCTAGGTTGAGTAGGTTATCGTATTCTCAAATATGTGACATGCTGTTGAAAGAAATTAAGGAGGATATTTGGGCTTGGTATTTTTGTCTTCCAAGTAGTAGTCTGGAGGAAGGGTTGACCCTTGTAGAAGGTGATAATGATGTCAAGAAACTGTATGACATGGCTGAGCTCCATGGTCTAGTTGAGATCTATGTTTGTCATCAGCCACAGGTTCATTTAGTTAGCTACTATCACAAGAACCTGTCTTTTGATTCCTCAGACGATGAACTGACATCTAAAATTAAAAGTCACGAAAAGAAAAAAAAAGATGTCGACTGTCCATCGTTTGAAGAACTAATGGCATGGGAAGAAGAGGAAAAAAATTCACCAGCCTACCTTAGGACACCTTATGTCAAGCCTTTTGTTGAAGCTAGTTTATTCAGAGGAAAGTCTGAATTTGGTGGTAATAATGACCTTGAATACATTCCTCCTTGTTTAAGGACTACAGTCCGACCTTATGTGTCGAATGACTTTGAAGATTCTTGGACACAGAAGTCCATTGTTACCGAGTGTTTGTCAAACGAACGTGGGTTCGAGATTAGTCCGTTAAGAGGTAAGAACCTTTTTAACGACCTTTAGGCTGCTGGTAATCATGACCTTCAGGATCCACATTCTACTAGTTTACTCCCATCTATTCAAACCAGCCCTTTAAAGTGTAAGAGGCTTTTTAATGATATTGATGGCCTTCCTACAGTTGGAAGCTCTACTGTAGTTCAATATGTGTCCAAGAAAAGTCGTTTTGAAACTGGTACCTTGAAATCTAGGAGATTATTTGATGAATTTGAAGCAGTTGGTAGTAATCAATCTGATGATATGAAGGGTGATGAGGCAATCAGTTTGGTTAATGATCAAGTGATAGTTGAAGGTTCCACAGCTGATGGTTCCATGTCATACCCAGCCTCTTCTGATCCAAGTAATTCGAAGGTATGATGAAGGCTACCATGTGGTAGTTATTTGATCTTCCAGGGTGGTATGTACCCTGTTAAACAATTTGTATTTTTGTTCCTTTCCAGGCATGATGACTAGTTAGTGTATGTTACAAACTACAATAACTAGTCATCGTGATGAAACAATTTATTTTCAGTATGTGGTGAAGGCTAGTTAGTGTATGTTACAAACTACTATGTGATGATGGTTCTACTACCATGTGTATGTTACATTGCAATTATTTTGATTAAATATGCTGATGTGTATTTCAATCCTGACTTGGTTCTATCAGCACAACTATCTATATAACAAAACTACAACAATCATCTCAATAAATTATTTCATAGATAAGATTTTCAACACAACCATTACATTGTTAAATGTTATACTCATAACATTCATTATTCAACCATTACATCCATTCAAACAGTACTGCTAGAACCACGTCCTTCTTCAGTTGCTTTCCTTTCCTTGAGTTTTTCAAAGACTTCTTCCAGATCTTTAATCCTTTTTTCCAATGCCTCAACTTTTTCTAGTGTAATGCCATCTTGGTTCTCCTTACCCGTAACATCACCATCTAGCTTTTTCTTCTCAGATAAGTCGAAAGCCATTGTGGATTGTTGTATGTGTACTATCGAATTGTCAACAACATCCTCTTTCCTGTTTGGCACTTGTTCATAATTACCTTTTCTAGATAAGTTCAAAGCCATTGTGGATTGTTGTATATGTACTATAGAATTGACTGTATTTATGCTTATTTTGTTGACTTGTGTTTAGGCGGGAAAATTATTTTGGCGGGAGACTAGATAAGCGAATTTTTTAGCGATATAGTCCGAGTGACTTTTTTAAAGCGATTAATGATACACTAAAACCTTATCTTTTAGCTATTTTTGGCCACATCCAATTTCTACCGACCATAACCCTTGCTTTTTTCGTGCAACTGTCAATTTCGTTCAATTATTAAAATTGAATTTCTCAAAAGGTTCGTGATCCTTTATTGTCATGGTCCCCCATATCAATATTGACTGTATTTTATGTTTCAATATTCATTATCAAAATTTTTGGCCACATTAACTTAACTTTACATGCTTGTAATTGTTTATAAGGTAATCATGGCAATCGAGTTTGTGGTGCGACCAAACATAACTTTTTACCCTGGGTTTCTTGAGCTTCCTCGATTTGCTGACCGCGCTTTTAATAGGAATCGTCATTTATATTTAACTGGAATTCAAAGACAACGGAAGAAAGTAAGGATTGTTGCTCGGTTAGGAGGTCCCATTAGGATTGTAGGTAACAAATGGGTAGAATTTGTTCATGAAAACATGTATACGGATGTTCATATGTTACACTTTGTTCAAGAAGGTGATGACTCTTTTTACGTTACTTGCCATGATTCTAATGGGTTGGAAGTTGAGGAATATGCTGGTGTAGAAAGTCGTCATATAAGGTTTCAGAGTTATCGGCTGCCATACCCTCATATTCCACAGGTTATTTATAAGAATTAATTTTTTTGTTTACGTTTTTTAAAAAATAAGTGTATTTTGTTACTGTATATGTTATAATTGTCAATCATGTTGTTGTTTCAGACATTGCCCGGTAATTTTCTAGATGGTATTGGGTTGCAAGGTACTGTTGTTGTTGTTGTTGAAGGAATGGAGTTTAATGTGGATGTTAGTTGGGGCTATGAACGAGGTCATGATCCTCGTCCTTTGTATGTTATGGATGATGAGATGTGGTCGACTGCTCTTCAATATTCCGATATTGAATTTGGCGATGTTATTTTTTTACTAAATTGGAGAACAATAGCTTGAATATAACCGTGTTTGGTTTCGATGGTAGGGCAAAGATACAGGGGCAGTTTCTTGGTGTGACGCAATTGCTTTTTCCACAAAATGATCTTGATAATGAAGATGGAGGTAGGCTTGAAATCTCATAATCATATTCAGTAATATCATAACATTTATCTTTAAGATTTATTTTGATATTTTTAAAACAGGTGATGAGCAAATGCAACACATTTGTCAATGGTTTGGTCACCTTGATCATTTTGGTGAGCGTCATGATGTATTTTACAGAAGGTCTACTGAAATTCTTCCGTTATGTAAACTTGTAAGTTTGTGTTTTGTGTGTAATTTTTTGTCTATGCATTTATATAATTTTATATAATTTTTGTAATTGTTAAACACCAGGACATTCCAGACCATTTTCTTCACAATCATCCTATGCATTTTTATCAAAATGCACTTTTTAGGAATGATGAAGTCGAATACATGATGCGAATTCAGATTGACTATCATAGAGACAATCCATACCGGGTGAATCATGTGAATGCATTAGGTGACTGGACCTACTTTTTTGAAGATTGTGAGTTTGAGCATGGAAAGATGATAAGGTTTAAGTTCATGTATGTAGATTGTTATGATGGTTTGGTGTATCCTGTTTTCCATTTTGTTAGGAAATCGGATACGTTTCTTGCATGACATTTTAAGTTTTATTTATTTATTTATTTTTTTGGGTTACATGAACAAACATTCAGTGGTGGGTGTGTATATACATGTATTCGATTGGACTGTTTAGACTGTTACAAATTTTAACAGTTTATGGTAAGTACTTTTCAACATGGCCACTTTATGCGCGTATAACGGTTAGGCGGTCAACCCCTTTATACGTGAGGAGTTTCATTAACAACACAAAAAAAAAAAACATTTCACTAAAATTTTTCACAGATATACTTTCAACACAACCATTATGTTGTAATCCTTCATATTAGTGCATAATATCACTATTTTTCGCCTAGGTTTGGTTGATGTAATCTTGGTCAACAGATTGGAGTGTGGTTGGTGTATCCACTGCTAGGACAACCACTGCCAGAAGAATGAATCCACTGCTTGAGTTAAACCACTGCTAGTAGTGCTGTGTAAGCACTATTAGTATATTGTAATCACTGCTAAGCGACTTTTTAGGTGTGAAAAAAGGCATGAAACTGATTAAGCGACTTTTTTAGGTAAATATTAAAGAAATTTTTTTAATCGACGTTCTTACATTATAGTACATCGACAATTGTAAAGTACTATCACATAAACTAAAATATTCTGAGCGACTTTTTAAAAGCGCACTTTTTCAATTTAGCGATTAATGATACACGAATACTTTATCTTTTATCTTTTTTGTGGCCACATTCACTTCCTACCGACCAGAACCCTAGCTGCTTAATAATCTAATTCAATTGTTTTTTTCGTTCAATTATTAAAATTGAATTGTGCGAAAGGTTCGTGATACTTTATTTTCATGGTCCCCCATATCAATTTTGTCTCTATTTAATGTTTCAATATTCGTACCTAATTAGGGTTTACATTTAAAATTATATATATATTTTTTAAAGTATTGTAATTTATGTGTTCTTGTAACAGGATGGCACCTAGTTGGACTTCAGATCCTCGTTACCTGTTTGACGTTCATGTTTTGGGCGAGTTTTATTTCCAACCGCTGAGGTATGAAAATTGGGGTGTTTTTTATTGGAGTGTGTCCAAGGATAGGAAGGTGGACTATAGTAGTATGTGACAGTATCTTAAAATGGGGGTGTTAATGATGTATATGACACATAATCCCCAAAAATTATTTTATTTTTATTATCAAAATCTTAACTTTTATGATTCTGAAGATGATTATACAACTAAATTGATTATACATGGAAGAAGATTAAAAGATTCAAGCAATATGACATATGATGAGCTTATTGCTTGGGCTGAAGAAGAAGCGAGCAGCCTTATTGATGTTGATGTCGATATGTCAGTTAGCCATAGGGATGTAGTTGCTAAGCCTAAGGTTAAGCGTAAGTTGGTTTTCATTGAAGAGCAAGATAAAGCCTTTGCAGGCAATCGATAATAAAAAAAAAAAAAAAAAAAAAAAAAAAAACGCTATTTTTGAGCTGTTAGATGCTACTTTGTGACACATAAATCTAATAAACCAGGCGATATATGTGTCACAAAGTAGCATTTAACAGCCCAAGAATATCACCGTTTTTTTTTCTTTTTTTTTATAGCAGACACTTCTATTTTACCTGGTGCGTCAAAGTTACCAATTAATTCATATCACACTTACCACAGGACACGTATCCATATCGATTATACATTGTTTTGATGATGTAGGTTATGTTTTCAACACTACGTTGCAAGCCAACATATCAAGGGATCAGGTTATAACACAGGTATGTTCCAACAAAAGTACTTAGACAAACATAAATAAGTAAGTGCATATATTAAAATATCCAACAAAATTAACCTTACTAGGTTTATTAAAACATCCATAAGCATAAACATAAACTTTATACATTCCTTAAACCCCACAACCCTAGCCATATATTAAACCCAAAAGACATATGAAAAACACCAGAAGAAACCAGATCAGTACACCATAGACTTGAGCTTCTCAATGAATGACATTAGCTCCCTTGCTCGCTTCTGCTTGTTCACAACCTTCACCAACATGTTTGCAATGTCTGCCAAATCCTCATTTTGCAAAATATTCAACTGTGAAATACTTTGCACACCTAAATCAAAGAGATACAAAAGCTCCAACTCTGCAATCACGAAATCCCTCTCAGCAACACGAGCCCTAATATCTTGGGCTTTTTTGGTTAGTTATGCTTCGTCCACCCTAGTGACAGTAACCTCCCTCCGAAACTTCTCCACCATCATGTCTCTAACGAGACTAGAACCAGCAGCAGCAGCTAACTCCTCGCAGAAAGGCATTTTTGTAGTTAAATCTGCTTCGTCCATCATTTTCTTCTTTTGTTATTTTTTTTAACAAAGAAGCAGTTAAAATTTTCCTTTGGTTTATGTGTGTTTTTATATGAGTTATAAGGTATTTTGATTTGATAGCCACGCATAGTAATTATGGTATTTTGACTTATAAGCCATTTTGATTTGATAGCCAACTTGAACCAAAATAAATAGAGTAGACTACTTGATGAATTTGTTTACTTGATTGCCAGTTTGAACCTTTTTTTTTCTTTAATTTGACAGGTTTCCATGCCTCATAGTAATCGTGACATTAGGAGACGGGTTTAAACATATTGCAAACGTGCATGGACTCAGAATAGTTGTATAGCTAAATTTTATATTCCACAATTGTATTTAGGTGCCCTAAATTTATATTTCTTTATTTAGTTCCCTTTCTTTTAAATTATTAAGCGAATATTTTACCTAGTTTTTTAAACAACTTTTTTTAAGCGATATTTTTTAAGCAATAAACTTTGTCGTAATTCAAAACATTTTGAGCATGTATATCACCCAAGTATCTACAAGAAAGTATGGTCTTTATATACAATAAGACATGTTTGCTAAAAATACAATAAGACATGTGTTTAATAGTACTATCAAGTAAACCGGTATATTCTGAGCGACTATTTTAAAAGCGCGTTTTTTCTTTTTAGCGATTTATGGCCACTATCACACCAACCCCTGACAAGAACTCTAGCTGATTTCAATTCTAAATTTAGTTACAAGTCAAATGCAAATCTTGTTTTGTTGACTCTGTCACAAAATAAGAAAAGTGTAAAGTATTATCACATAAACCAATGTATCATGTAAAGTACTTTCATATAAACCGATGTATTCTAAGCGACCTTTTAAATGCGCCATTTTCATCTTAGCGATTTATGGCAACTGTCTCTTTAACCCGACCAAAACTCTACCTAATTTCAATTATAAAATTTAGATACAACTCAAATCCAAATCTTTTTTGTTGACTCTGTCACACAATAAGAAAAGTGTAAAGTATTATCACATAAACCAATGTATCATGTAAAGTACTTTCACATAAACCGATGTATTCTGAGCGACTTTTTAAATGCGCCATTTTCATTTTAGCAACTTAGACCGACTAGACAAACTTATTAACTAACAAAAAATTGGATACAAAGATTTATGTGGTTGCTATTTTTTTTAATTTTAATTATGTCGATTATGCGATATATTTTTTTTGTAATTCAACGTCAATGTAGGTTGTTTACTAAAACACAAAGACAAATAAGATTAAGATTGATAACGACATAAACAAAAGTAAACACACTTAACTAGTACATCAACCCTAGGTACTAGTCAACTTTCACCATCAACCTGCATCAACACATAACCCTACCTTCATAACCATAAACTAACCTAAATCAAAGCTTTACATAACCTAAACAAACATAAACCTAACATGAAGGCTTCACAAAGTCAAAGGACCATTGACTCAAGATGTTCAATGAAGGATAACAAAGAAGAAACGCGAGCACGCCTTTCTAAGATGGAGGTCTGCTGCCTTCCAATGTCAGCCCTATCTTTAATTTGCCTCCTTCTCATGTGCTGAACAGTCGCAACAGACGAGTTAGTTGGACCAACAACCAACAGCTCTCCAATAAGCACATCCCTACGTTGTACACGAGCGGTTAGCTCGTCAACCTTCTCTTGCAGATCTAATTCATCCCGAACAATATCCCTAACTTCTCCCCAACATTCCACAATCATCATAGACTTGACAGATCGAGAGTTTGCTGTACGGGATAGTTGATCCAAGAGGGGAAGACGGGGTTGGCCATTGTTGTTGTTGGTTGATATAAGTTTTTTTAGAGAGGATTAAAAGTAGCAAGTGGAAATATAGAGTGTTAAACACAAAATGTGTTGGTAGTTGTGATAGGAGTAGTTAGAGTTGATTAAATATAGTGGAAATATAGAGTGTTAAGCAGAAAATGTGTTTTGTCATTTACTTGTTTTAAAATAGAAGTGTAAAATGTATATTGTTTAGAAGTTATCCTCATTTTTTTTAAACATGATGGATGTTTCTCATATATGTTTTGACTGTTCATTTCTGCATGGGAAAAGGTGTTCATATATATGGTTGGATTTGGAGGACATATTTATGACAAAGGATAAACATTAAGGGTGCGTTTAGTTGGAGTAAAAATTCCCTTGTTTTCTATGTCTAGTTTTGTAAAAATTTAGATGGGATATTTATCTACACAAAACACTTGAAAACATAAAAAATGCGTTTAATTGATATTTGTATTTTCTATTTTGAAGAAGAAGGAGGGTTGGGAGTTTTCCATCAAGTTTTTTTTCCGTTTTTGTTTTGTGACAACAACACAAATTCGCTAAACATAATTTCATATATAACCATCAATCGATAACATAAAATGTGTTTCCAAAATCACCAATGGTCCGAAACTATACATAAGCTACCTATACGCAAATGGTCCAAATATATACGTATAATCCATTTAGCGGTAATCCTAACCATGTTATTCTCTACAAACATATCGTAACACATAAGGCGCGAACTCGTGTTAACCAGGCGGTTTTGTCAGTTGACTTCCAATATCTTCTGCTTCTTCAAGTTTGACCAAAGCTTAACCTGCGTATTTTAAATAGCTTAGGGTTTTAGGTAATGAGAACTATCCAAGCATCGTGTATCAAAAAGACCCTTTAAACCATTAAGGTTGAGTTGGTCATTTTAACAATTAGGGTAGGAGGGTAGGATGGTGGATTTTGGGACATAAACCAAGTTCTTGGCAGGGTGTTGGGGTCCACCCCCTTTCATGTGTAATAGCACTTTAACTAGGTTAATGAGATCATGTTGTGTTCATATGCTTGTGATACAAAATATTTGATCGTGTTTGCGTACGACTATTTGAACAGTGTGTATATGGTTGAGGGTTCCTGAAAACAAAGGAATGATGTTAGTGTGTCTACTTAAAGTGATATTATACCATTGCCCGACACCATTTCCTTATCCTTTTTACAATGATCACCCCAAAAACTCACCAACAATTCTCTCCTATATTATGAACCAACAAAATTGAAGTTTGCGTCGGTGACATGTGGCTTCTCTGATAGTTTACGACGAGGAGGTACACAGTTTCTTGGTCCAGTAGATACAGGAAAATGTACAACACATTTCTTGTTACGGTTTGTTATGGTTACCTGATGATGAGAGTTGAATCTTGAAGGGTAGAAAGGTGGTGCAAAGTGGTTTAGCCATGCGTTGAGAGTTCATAACTGTGTGTGTATGTTTTTAGTGTGTGTTTTTTGGTGAGAAAGTCCATGTTTCTGTGTGACAGAGAGATGTCAGAGATCATAAGAAATAGATGAAAGGGTTTGTAATGATAGTGATGGCGAGTGAAGTGGAGTTAATGAGGCACCCTCACAAACCCTTTCATATCTCTCACCACCATTATATCTCTATCATTACAAACCCTTTCATCTCTCTTCTTATCATCTCTGATCTCTCTCTGTCACACAGAAACATGGACTTTCTCACCAAAAAACACACACTAAAAACACACACTCAGTTAAACAATCTCAAAGCAAGCTAAACCATTTTGCACCACCTTTCTACACTTCAAAATTCAAACCTCATCATCAGGTAACAATAACATACCGTAGCAAGAAATGGCTTTACACTTTCCGGTATCTACCAGACCAAGAAACCGTGTACCTCCTCGTCGTAAACCATCAGAGAAGCCACGTGTCATGGCCTTTTGACTTCAATTTTGTTGTTTGATAATATAGGAGAGAATTGTTGGTGAGTTTTTGGGAAGATCATTGTAAAAAGGATAATGAAATGGTGTTGGGCAATGGTATAATAGCACTTTAACTATACAAACTAACAGCATTCTTTTGTTTTCACCAACCCTCAACCATAGACACACTGTTCAAATAGTCGTCCACAAACACGATCAAATCTTTTGTATCACAAGCAGATGAACACAACATGATCTCATTAACCTAGTTAAAGTGCTATTACACATGAAAGGGGGTAAACCCCAACACCCTGCCAAGAAGTTGGTTTAGGTCCCAAAATCTACCATCCTACCCTCCTACCCTAATTGTTAAAATGACCAACTCAACCTTAATGGTTTAAAGGGTCTTTTTTATACACGATGCTTGGATAGTTCTCATTACCTAAAACCCTAAGCTATTTAAAATACGCAACGACATATCTTACCTTTTGGCCTCAGCTGTGGTCGCGGCTTGGCCTCTGCTAGGCACCCGTGACACCTAATCAATTTCAACAAGTATAAAAGCAAATCATATATTCCTACAACTAATCAATTGCATATAATATATTTTGCTCAAGATAAGATCGAAACCGATATCAATGTTGTTGAAGGTTTAATGAAGTTTTTTATAAACAATATGAAAGTTATTATAATCACTTACAAACCACAATACCTAAGCTTTTCAATCAATTCGGTGTAACATAAACAAAAACCCATGAAACATTAACCAAATAAGAGATACCCAGTTAAGATTACAACTATATAACAAAAACCCATGAAGCTTTTTACAGTCAGTTAAGAGTATTTATAAAAATTAGTAAACGATACCCGCGCGGTGATGTAGTGGTGGTGGAGGCGGCGCTATGATGTAGTGGTGGTGAAGGTGGTGCAGTGATGAAGATGAAGGAGGTGAGGTGAAAGCAGTTGAGGTTAATAATTGGGGTATGTGTGATATGGGTAGTATGTGAGTTATAGGTTCTTAAATAAAAGTTAAGATGGAATCAGAAAATTAATGTGGAGAAGGTATAAGTTGTTGAGGAGTAAAGTAAGTGGTTGACTTTGGTGGCCGGATGAATGAATTGGAGTTGACCTGATAAGGTATACTTGGGGGGTTGTTTTGTAAATTTGATGTATCCACTGCTAGCGTCTATCAAACCCCTGCTAGTGGTTTTCAATCTACTGCTAGCAGGTTCCTTATAATGTATACTTGAGGGGCTGTTTTGTAAATTTGATGTATCCACTGCTATCGTCTATCAAACCCCTGCTAGTGTCTATCAAACCACTGCTAGTGGTTTTCAATCCACTGCTAGTGGTTTTCCTGATAATGTATATTTGGGGGGCTGTTTTGTAAATTTGATGTATCCACTGCTAGAGTCTATCAAACCACTGCTAGTGGTTTTCAATCCACTGCTAGCAGGTTCCTGGTAATGGATACTTGAAGGGGCTGTTTTGTAAATTTGGTGAAAACGTATTTTTTCCCCCAAATCACTGCCAGTTGAATTAATTGATCTTCAAATCACTTCCAATTGACGCTCAACATATACCCTAACCACTCCAAACTGCTAATTTCACAATCCCACATCATATTCCATAACAACTCACAATGCGGTCGCAGTATTCCAACACCCATAACCTAGTTGCTTACTTAATCAAAAATAATCAATCAGATGGTTTTCATGGCATGATTGATTTTATCAACCACAGTAAAATTCACTTTGCATTAACTGTAGCACCCACAATTCTTAAAGACTATATACATGATTTTTGGGGTAATGCTGAGATACAGGAGCGAGATGGATTAGAGGTGTTTAGGACTGTGGTGGATGATAATGAGATTTTGGTGGATGAGGAAGTCATTAGAGGTACTTTGATGTTCGATGATGCTAATGGACTAGTTAATCTTTCTGATAATGATATATTTCAAGGTTTAGAAAGGTTAGGTTATACAAGAAGGGGAGACATGTTAAATGTTTTGAAATGTATGTTTTCTTCCCAATGGAAGTTTTTAATTCACACCTTGCTGATGTGTCTGAGTAATAAGACCACTGGGTTTAATGAATTTCCCTCCAAAATTGCAACTGCTTTAATTTGTCTATCTGAAGGGAGGGAATTCAATTGGTCTAGCATGATTTTTGAAGGGTTTGTGCAAAATATTAGGAAGAAAGGTAAATATTACTTGTATCCTAGGTTTGTTCAACTTATTGTGGATAGCCAAATAGCAGAACCTGTTGAACATAATACAAAGTATGAGGTGCATTATATGCTTCCTAAGGTTTTTGCTCATATGAGACACCAAAATCCTAATTTCACAATCCCAATTGTTCCATTGTTCCCTCATATGATTAATTTACCTGTCATTGGTGAGTTTGATGATGTAACTGAACCCCAATTGACTGAACCTGAACCCACTGCCACCTTAGTTGCACCCACTGCTAGTACAACTGTAACCACTGACACCAACCCTGATGCTATGATTACTTTACCCAAGGATTCACCCCTCGCACCAGTTCACACAGGTCGAAGTGATGAGGGTAGCTTGGAACATCAACATGAATTGACGGATAATGATCAGGTATATGATGACTTTTCCAATGAACCACCTCTCGGACCAGTTAACACAGGTCGAGTTGGGGATGAAAATCTTGAACGATTAAATGAATTGACGGTTAAATCTACAAAAATGGAGAATACGATCAGATAATTGAAGCACAGGATGTTTGTGATGTAGAAAGTTAGGAGACATGGGCTTAGTGTTGTTAGAAGAGTTAGGAAGCAGAATAAGAAGGTGAGCTCCTCTCAAGATGTGGTTTTGGAGGACCAAAAAAAACAGGGGAGGACTGAAGGATTTGATTCAGGGGAGGCTGCTGTTGTGCATATGGATGAGGATGTGGATAGTGTAGATCATGGAGGGCAGTATGTGGTGTCTGATAAAGATGGGAATGAAGCTGTACTCGAAACCTTGAAGACTGTAGTAGACGATATAGAGAAGGAGGTGGTGCAGGACACATCCACCGCTAGTGTTTCTGTAACCACTGCTAGTTTTTCAGAACCCACTGCTACAAGTTCAACAGATGTAATCACACCCACTGTTGTAGAAGTTAAAGAGAAGGAGGTGGTGCAGGACACATCCACTGCTAGTGTTTCTATAACCACTGCTAGTTTTTCAGAACCCACTGCTACAACTTCAACAGAGGTAACCACACCCACTGTTGTAGAAGTTAAAAAGAATGAGGTGGTGCAGGACACATCCACTGCTAGTGTTTCTATAACCACGGCTAGTTATTCAGAACCCACTGCTACAACTTTAATTGAGGTAACCACACCCACTGTTGTAGAAGTTAAAGAGAATGAGGTGGTGCAGGACACATCCATGGCTAGTGTTTCTGTAACCACGGCTAGTTTTTCAGAACCCACTGCTACAACTTCAACTGAGGTAACCACACCCACTGTTATCTTAGTCTCACACACTGCTATTACTACCACATCTACAATTGTCACAACTACATCTGTTTCACCACCTAAATCAAAAGAAGTTGAGAAGGAGGCTGCTAGTACACTGATAAATTTAAGCAAAAGTTCATCAAACCCTACACCTACCATTGCACCTACTCCTATATTTCTTAAACCAACTGGACCTAAACCCTTGACTAAAAGTTTGACTATTGGTGAGCCTTTGAAGAAGAAGGTGGCTCTACTAGATATTGGAAAGGGAAAAGGTATTGCTGAACCTGAGATAAAGTTTAAGAATAAAGAAGAGCATATTGCTTATGATCATGACTTTGGTGCAAGAATTGTAGCTGAAGAAAAGGCAGAAATAGAAAGGAAAAAGCTAGAAGAGGAGGAAGCTAGTCAGAGATGGTTAGATGATTGGGAGGATACACAATCCTATCTTGAAGCTTCTAATAATATTAAGAATGAGTACACTCCTCAAGAGTGGGCACTGTTGTCTAATAATAAAAAAGCAAGAATCTTGGGTGAATGGGCAACAAGGATCAGCAAAGAGAGGTAGCAAGTCAAAAGAAAGAAACCTCCTACAAAGAGCGAGATGAGAAATGCTATGATGAAGATTGTCAAGAATTCAGGCATACATATTACTGAAAATCTAAGTAAATGTTCATTTGAGAGGATTAAGGAGCTTTGTCTGATGTGTATGAGGGTTAATGATGATTTAAATCCTATGGATTCTGAGAAAGAGGCAGAATGGTTAAAGAAGGGATCCAGTTTTAAAAGACAAAAGGTGGGTGAAGAGTTGAAAAAGAAAGAAAGAACTAAACAGTATTTTAAGGAGACTGATAATCCTAATCCTGAAACTATTAATCCTATTCCTTTAAAAGCAGTTCATCCTATTATGGATTGGCAGATTGTTATAGAAAGGGGTAGAGAAGTAGTTGAGATAACAAGAGGTGATGGATGCAAATCTACTTATTTCAAATTTGGGATCTTACTGGATTGTTTGACTAAGAGTGATTTGGACCAGTTGTGGAAAGTAATGAAGTTCAGATATGGGAAGTTAGGTCCAAATAGAGAGTTAGCTAAGTTTGTATGGGTTGCTATAAAGAACATGTTTGAACCTGATCTTGATGCTGAATATTGGTATGATTGTGAGGTGGTTGAATGGCTATTGTTCTCATACTGCAAGGTTCATGCTGTAAAAACTAAAAAAAAGGAAAGGTTTTTCATGTTTGTTGATAGGGATTATCCTTTATCAAAGAATGTGGCAAGACAAATGCTGGAAGCTAAACTTACTTCAAGAGGAACAAAGGAGACACATCCTATAATTGATCCACTGTTTCAAAAGATAGAGAAGATTGCAGACATATAAGGGCCTTTAGCAATTAAGGCTAAACCTCAGTCTATATAATTGTAAATATTGGAACCACTGCCAGAGGTAATTAAACCACTGCTAGAAGATTGAATCCACTGCTGATGTTAGACCTCGCCTAGTAGTAAAGTATAACGGTTAGGCGCAAAAATTTGGAAACCAAGAAATGGATGCAAAAAGGTCAGACGATACTTTAACAGTAAGGGGCACAATGTTATGTTAATGTCTTCGATTGTTCATTTTTGTTATTTTTGCAATCTCATTTTAAATTAAAATCCCATAGATTGGAGAGGATACCCTGGATATGATGAAAAGACAGAAGATTCAAGACCATCCAACTATTGAAGACAAGAAAAAAGGTGAGTAAATAAAATGTATTTAACTCCTACTTACTAGGAAACTTTATTGAATAAAGTATGTTACTAGAAAAGCACGTACGATATAACACTAAATACTTGGAAATCAGATACATTATAACACTAAGTACTTACTAGGGGCATATAGTACTCTTAGTTACTAGGAGATCACATACGATATAACACTTAGTACTTCGCATATCTCACAGTGCTTATAGCGGCAACGTACCCTCAAGCTTATGAATAAAGAAATTCTTGTTTCGAGCACTCAGCTCCAGTTCGCCTGCCAAGATATTCATTTGCATCACTTTGTGTTCACTAAGGGCTTGCTCCTGCTTCAGAAACTCAACAGTTTTTTGTGGCACCTTCTTTCGCACAGTTGCCATCTCTTGAATAACGGCAGCCCTTTCACGATTAAGTCTAGCCAATTCTTGAGTTAGGATGTTCAACTTTCTTGCCAATTGAACATCTTCGATTGCAGCGGTACGGCAGTAGTAAATCATCATGTCTGTCCAGTTGTTAGTGTTAGCAGCAGCTCTTATCTCATCACATTTAGGCAGACCTGACATTGTTTTTGCTTACTTATTTATGGAATGATGTTGTGTGAAAATATACTTGCAAGTTTGCTCTTAAATAGACAAATTGAAAGGTAAATAAATAGTCACATGCATACCATTGACGTTACACTATATGCCTGACTCCTATATGTTTTTATAGAAAAGAACAAAAAATATGCACATGTTCAACAGTTGATTGTATAACATTGTCACAAAGTAACATCCAAAAAAGAAGAAAAAAAAATTGTGCCTCAATAATGAAGAACATTCTCACAAAGTAACATAAAAAAAACAAATAAAGGCAAGCCACTCCT
This sequence comes from Chrysanthemum seticuspe, assembly GCA_019973895.1. Lineage (NCBI taxonomy): Eukaryota > Viridiplantae > Streptophyta > Magnoliopsida > Asterales > Asteraceae > Chrysanthemum > Chrysanthemum seticuspe. The sequence continues at coordinate 141,891,666 of BPTQ01000008.1, forward strand.
GTAGCAATTATTATTCAAGTAACAAACATTGAAAATCCTAGATGACTGATAAGTTGTGCTTCCATTGTGTTAAAGTTCAAATTGAAATAACAACTATAAATCGTCCAAATGAACAACATTTTCAGTCACAGTTTGTGACTGAATGTTGTTAGGAACGTTGTTTTCAGGAGTAGATGATTCACATTTCCATACGAAATCGTTGTTTGACTGACCAGTTGCTTCTCCCTGTTCGACCTCTACACGCGTCCTCTGTCCTCCATGTCGTTCTTGTTCCACTGCTTCTTCTTTAGTTGTAGGGGTGCACGATTGTGAGTTTCTTTTACGTTTCTGAGATGTGACATTAGTTCAAACAACCATATCAGTAATTACATACAAAATTAGATACATTGAAATAAAATATAGAAACACACTTTCCTTGCTTGTCATCAACGGTTCAGTACATGACTGTCTTGTGTGTCCTGCCCTTCCACACCTGCCACAAGTTTTGCTTTCTGGCTCTTCTTCCTGTGATCGGATACGTGTTTTTTCTTTGGGTCTTCCAGGTTGCCGTTTATCCATAGCAGGTGGTTTTACGGTTTGCAAGTCATCAGGAGTACGCCACAAGGATACATCTTTTAGAGGACAAACCCTTGCTTCGTATGTATTTTTTAGTGAAGTTTTCTTAAACCAATCCATCGCCCAACTGCTAGTGTCAGTCATCCCTTCAACTCTAGACACAGCACAAACATGACCACAAGGTAGACCAGATAGCTGCCATTTGCGGCAAGTGCATTCTCTGTTGTCAAAGTCAACAATATGAACATGTTTCGGATCAGTAACTTGGTAAATCTTGTGCATCTCAATTCCGTTAACACCCCAATTAGCACTCTTTGCCATTCTATTGTTTACTTTTGCATTTTGCCCATTAGGTAAGTTCATCCGTTGGAGCATCTGAAATAAAAAAATAATAATACATTTTCGAGCGATGTGCCAAATATGTGATAAACCAATTATAATAGATAGTTTTTTTAAGTTACCTTTGTATTTTGCTCGACGTTCAAAATACCATTTTTGTAGAAGCCTTCGGTAGTACTCCATTAGCTGGGTTATTGGAACCTTCCTAACATCTTTGGTTACAGAGTTTACTGATTCTGCACTATTTGAGGTCATGTAATTGTACCTGTTTTCAGGGCAGTAAGCACGCGGCCATTTATCAAATCCAGCTTCATCTTTTAGTTTTTTTATACACATCTGGTTTTAATGATTGAATCTCAGAAATTGAAGCATCAAACTCCTGCTCTGTGTAAGCTTTGCATGTCCTCCAATATATAGCCTTCCACTTTCTAGTTTTCAAATTGTAGTTCATCATTAAATGACGACAACAAAAACCATGAAACACGTTGGGAAAAACGGTACTACATGCATGTGCAATTGCCGGATGTCTGTCAGAGATGATGGCCAAATCTTTTACTTCACCAATGCATTATTTAAGTTTGCTCAAAAACCAGGTCCATAATTCATTGGTCTCACCTTGAGAAACACCAGTTGCAATAGGTATAATCTGGTTGCTGCCGTCCATCCCAACAACAACCAGATTCGTACCAATGTATTTCCCTTTAAGATGTGCGGCATCAATGATTATCAATGGTCGCATAAAACGTAAGAAGCTCCGAATCTATTTTAAATCAATCAGAAACTGCTTAATTAATAATATTTACATAATAATGAAGGTATTACTTAGAAATAAAAGATAATAGAATTTATGAAAAACTTACAGCAACACCGAAACCAATGAATACCATCTTAAACCGATCTGTCTCAATGTGTGTTACTGTCCCCTCATTTTGCAACTTTAAGTTATAGCAGTAATACGGCAACTGCTCAAAAGACTCCCTAGGACAACCATTCAACAACTGTAATGCAATGTTTTTCCCACCCCAAGCTCGGTAGTAAGAAATGTCTACTTTCCAATCAACATTAAAATCTTTTTTTATGTCCGCACCCGTATAGACCCTTTTGCAATTCCTCAATTTATCAACAAGTATGTGACCCACTAATTTTCGGGTAGCATTTCGATGATTAGGATGAATTTTTGTTCTGGAACATGTATGACAGTCGTTAATGGAAGTAACATAGAAGTATCGGTTAACAACACTTTTTCGTGCGTTAATGTACCAGTTGCAACCTTCTTCAAAACAAGCTACACTGTACCTTTTCTTACATGAGTTAGTAACTTTATACTCAAACATATCAACCAACGCTTTTATTCCTATTGCATAAATGCATCCTTGCTTATCATCAAACCGACTACCCACCTTTAATTTAGATACTACAGGGTGTTTATAGTTACTTAACTTTTTAATTATGGGATCAGGTGAACTGGGTGGATCAGGGATATTTAGAAATGTGGTTTTCTGCCAACTAGGCTGCACATCTACATTAACGTTTGCGCCTCCACCCTCGTTATTATGATCTTCAACTTTTGGTGTTTGAAAATCAGATTCTTGAGGCAACAAAGGAACATTAAGATCAATATCAAGAGTCTTTGAAGAAGTAGACGACTTTACCTCGGAAGTTTCTCGATAAGTTTGATGTAGTGTCTGGATCACGTTCTGCTTATAGCATATTTCATGAACGAAGAAAGAAACATCATCATCGTCACTTACATCAATTTTGGTTGAAGCGGACATGTAGTATAAACTGATGATCTTATCTTTAATCTGATATTTGTTAGTGAGATAGGTAATCAGATGTAGGTAGGTGATGTTAACTGGAAGTAAAACTCCACGAATTGATCTCTCAAAATCCAAATAAACTTTGAATTTTGGTGAAATAGCCGAAGTCATTTTTATGGGATTTGTGTTATGGGATTTTACAAACCAAGAAACCCAAAAAAAATTCGCTGAAAAGAGGACCTTTTAGTCGCTTAATATAAAATTCGCTTAAACTTTTCCCTCCACAACATTCATTACCCGCTCATTCACAAAGTATATTTCCCTCCAAATTTGATGTCACTCTACTAGAAAAGCGTCAAGTTTACTCATTGGGTGAAATAAAACAATGGCTCCCTCCTCTGCCTCTACTTCCAGATCCAATCGAAAGCCCTTGGAATACTACATCAATGCTACACACTGCGAATGTCCAAAACCATTACCGGTGGAAGTACAAACCTCTTAGACCCGGACTCATCCTGGTAGAAGATTCAAGGCCTGTCCAATTTATGTAATATTATTATGCATTATACTTATTTTACTTGTTAGGTTGAATATGTGAATTTAACAAATCTTATTTTTAGGACAAAGAGACCAAATGTAACTTCTATGGGTTCCTAGACCCGGAACTACCAAGTCAGTATTACAAAGATTTGTTTTACAAGGAACATGAGAAAAAGAAACATTTAATGAAGACGGGAAAGCGTTCAGTCTCGGATGAAGTTATTGAGGTTTCAAACAATGATATCATGAAAATGTTGGATGAGTTGACTTTTATCAAGTCAAGAGTGCAAGTTCATGACAAAGTTGTGTTGGTTTTTAGTTTGATTGTTCTCTTCAGTGCTGTAGTTTGGATATGGTAATCTGTTTAGCAATAAGTGTTATGTAATATGTATGTTATAGTGTTTTAGCAATAAGATTGTTTGTAGTCGTTTTTTCAAATCAAATGTATGTTTGTAAAAAACAAACATTTTAGCAATTTACACAAAATGTTTGTTGCAAATCAACAGTATCACAACACGTATATACAGAAACAAGGGCTTAAAGAAAGCCTACATGGCTGTTAGGAATATACCAAGTTGCACTACACAGACATGCATAAGAAGTTGTCTTTTGATGTCCTACACAGACATACAGTTTGTGGTTACATTTGGTTGAACAACAAAAGTCTAAACCCACATACAAGCCATACCCAAAGAGATGAAATGCATCTTTATTCATCACTTGTATGAACAGCCACCTTATACTTCCAAAAGTACTCCACCATATGCTCTCGATACGCCAAAGCAACTTGAAGAGGGTCATCAACCTTCATACTTAAGTTGTTACCCAGCCTGTGCAAAAAAATACATACCCAAACTCCACAATCACCGTATGCATTGGCTTGTAAAGGGACATCATCCGCAACTCGAAATGTGATCTTATAATCAGAAACAGCTATTGATTTGGCTTGAAGAACTTGACACAAGTCTAGATACTGTGGTAGCATTCTCTCAAAAGTGACCCTCATTTCTAAATTTTTTTCTCTCTTCTCAGGTTCTGGCGTACCTAGTGAGTCATAAATTGTTATAACTCCGGTATGAATTTGTAACTCGGCGAGAAACCAGTGGCAGTCGGGTACGTTCACAGGAAAGTATACCTAAATGTCAACAAATAAACTTTGTCGTAATTCATCACATTTTGAGCATATATAGATTTACCCAAGTATCTAGAAGAAAGTATGGTCTTTATATACAAACCTTCTCGACACTAGACCATGGCAATGGATAGCGTTGACCAGTGGCGTAGTAGTCACGCATAGACCCATCAAGGATAGAAGACGAGAAAAATGGTCCAGCCATAGCCCAATCGGCATTGCCCGGCCTGAACTTCCACATTAGATCAACCCAAAGATCCAGATGCTGCAAATTTTTTTTATAAGATACATTCCGTTAAACTAATTCAAATAAAAATTAATTTTTTTATGGAAATTAAATATCTGTTAAGTACCTCATCTCCAAGCCATCCTTTTTTATTACCCCTTCCATACCCCAACAAAGCCAACCAAAAATTTCGATGAACAACGATGTCGCCAAGACACCAAGGAAAGTTATGCGATGACTTAAATATTTTTTATAAAGATATCCATAGACGCTGGTTTAGTAATCTTGGTGATATCGCAACCTTCAGGACGTGACAGATCCTGGAAAATTTTAAAAACCAGATTAATGTATATGTCTTTAAGATGTCTGTTTGTAAAAGTAGTTCTGCTATACCTCTACCCATGTTTCCAACTGATTATCTTCACCACGTGGGGGATTAATATCTTTTCACAGTCTTTTGGAACGTCGTTTCGGCAACTGTGGAGTCGTGGAAGGGAGGTTCACGTATGGGTCCTGCAAACACTTGCCTACCTGCTTTGTCCTTTTTGAGTCAACATCTTCTTTCAAAACAGGAGTACTCTCTTGGGTAACTTTGGCATTACTCTCTTTGGTAACTTTGGCCTTTCTAGTTTTCTTTATTGCTAGGCCATTATAATGTGACTTTATGAACTTACTTGCATTTCTCTTCCTTTTAGCACGCATGAAAACATCCTATACAAAAAAAATTCATCATTGAAATAAAATCAAACTTTTGAAGTACATGTGGTAACTTTAATAAATAATGTAGCGGTACCTCAGAAGCTGTAGTCAAAGGCTTATTGGCTTGTCCGTCAGAATTATGAAACATGGCATGTCTTGCTTTCACAGCATCATTATCAATTTTGTCTAATACCGCCTTGGTTGACAACTCATTTGCAACCAGTAACTCAACCCCGCTTACTTTCTCGTTAATGTGGCCATCAACATTGTATGCTTCATTATGAATAACCATCTCTCCAAGATGATTCCTATGCTCATCCCCCATCCCTGCCATTTGTGACACTGCTTCACTTACTTTCTGACCATCATGAGAATCTATAATGTTATTTTGATTACCTTGAACCCCCTCTATAGATTTCTCAGCAACATTTAACACTGCCTCACGATCATGAGAGTGTTCATCAGCAGCATTGCAATCAACAATGTCATTTTCATTAACTTGAACGTCCTCTATAGATTTATCATCCACATTTAAAACTACTTCACCTACTTTCTCACGATCATGAGAGTGTTGATCAACAGCATTGCAATCAAGAATGTCATTTTCATTACCTTGAACACCCTTACAGATTTATCATCAACATTAAACACACCTTCATGAGCATGTATTTCATGTGCTTCAACCGCATCTTCGGGTTTATCATCACTAGATTTATCGTCAACGTTAGACACACCTTCACTTACTTTCACCGTAACATCGGAATCATGAGCATGTATCTCAGTAGCTTGAACCGCCTCTCCGGGTTTATCATCACCAGATTTATCATCAACGTTAGACGCACCTTCACTTACTTTCAGTGTAACATCGGAATCATGAGCATGTATCTCAGTAGCTTGAACCGCCTCTCCTTGTTTATCAGTACCAGATTTATCATCAACGTTAGACACACATTCACTTACTTTCTCCGTAACATCGGAATCATGAGCATGTATCTCAGTAGCTTGAACCGCCTCTCCGGGTTTATCATCAACACTTACCACTACCTCAATTGGTGTTTCGCCATCTTCCTTGTTTTCAGCAGCCTTTTGTTCATCTAGCTCCAGCTGTTTATCCTGAAATTCCGAAGGTCCATAAACAGAGAAATCATCTTCTACCTCCAGCTGTTCATCTAGCTCCAGCTGTTTGCCCTGTAATTATACAAGAAAAACACAACTATATGGATGACCAGATCTAGCAAACATCTATAGATAGTGCATGTGGAATTAATATATACGTACTTCAACAGCCGATTGAGAAAATTTTTCATTCAAATTAGGTAAATTCAAATGACTAGGATCATGATCTGGAATGTGATCAACTAACGGCAATGGTTCGTCTTGAAGACAATAATCCGCAAGCTGCGACATAGCTGATGGAAAAGCGGCAGGGTCTATATAAGTAAGCCCACCTTGTTCGTTTTCAGCATTAACACAACTCGATTTATGGCAAGATTGATCAGGTTATGGGCTTAAGGTCTGTAGTAAAGAAAACTGATTTAGGTATGTAACAAAATAACGATAAAATAAAAAAGTACTATTAAAAGGAACATAACCTTTTTATAATCACCCGAATGAACATCGTGAGAATGAAGATCAAACAAGCTAGGACTACCATTCCAGTTTTCATTATGAATTGGACTTGAAGTCTGAATTTCCATGGCATTTTGGCCAAAACAATCCTCATCCGATTTGTCGTGCATATGAGTTGAAGTCTGAAATTTAAAATATACAATATTTTATACTACTAAAGAAACGAGACCTAAATGATTAACAAATATTAAAGTAAATTACCATGGCATCTTTGGAAGCCAAATTTTCATCAACACATTGCCTTATTTGCAATTGATCCTGAATAATGTATGTATATAATCCATTAGTTGGTGAAAAACCAATAAAAATACCTATCTAAATGATGTAGATTAAAAATGAATGTAAAGAGCATGTTCACCTTTGGACGTTGTATCTTTAGAGCTTCCTCAACAACGGCAAGTCTATTTTTAATATCATTAAGGACCTCCACATTGGCTCTGGGTTGTATCTTTAGAGCTTCCTCTACAGCGGCAAGTCTATTTTTAATATCGCCAACCTCGGCATGTATGTCTAGATGATTGGAACTTTGATCTTTATCAGTTACTGGCACATCATTATCAGCTAAGGCCACCTCTTTACCAGCTAAGACCACATCTGTATTAGTTATCAAACAATCTTCATGTACCTACATAGCAAGATCGAAACAGATTGTGCATTGGTCAATTGTCAACGTGAATAGTCGCACGAACGACGTAGTTGATATGGATGAAAAATAAATGATACAAAATGGGCAACTTACATCATTAGTGGGATCATCGGCAGGTAATTGATCTTCTATACTATCCAACTAGCTAAAATAAGCATTACTAGGTGCAAACCATGGTTGTAACATTTCCGCATTTGTTGGAACAAGATCCAATACTGGAATAGAACCCTAGTAAACAAACAATTATAAAGTAAAAAAACAAATATAACGAAGTCGTAACTTATTTGACAAATACAAACGAATGGAAATGCTTACAGGACCAAAACGTTTGCCATAATGGCGTTTAGCAAATGTTTTACCCTTTGACCAACAAAGACAACGTGGTATCTTTGACGGGTCTTTGTTCCACCATGAACTGCTTGTGGGATAACTCTCAAGAATCCATATATAAAGTGAAGGAAAACAATAAAAGCATTGTACAATGAAAATAAGTATAACAAATTTGTATCCAAAAATAGTAAACAAAAACTGAGATGTTCATAAATGTCTACACATCTAACCTTAAAAGCCAAGATAAAGCCAGAAATATTATATGTTGCAATTTTAGAAGGGTTTTCTAGCAATTTGTCTTTGTAGTGAGCATTGTAATGCCGGGGTACAACATTGGCTAAATTTTTGTAAAAACGGCTCCACAAGAACTCTCCCCATGGATATGCATTCCATGCCCCAAAATCCTCAACCAACTGCAACAAATGATTGTCAACGATGTACCAAGGTCCACGACCTATGAACATGACCTCAGCGACTAGCAACATACATACCCTTACCGCATCCTCATCTGATAAGTTTGAAAATTTTGTGTCATTCCCAAATAAATCTAAAAGCTCATTACCTTTTACAGTTACCTTTCTTATAAATTGTTTTTCAGGAAAGACACGCAAACCAAAAGGACTGCGATCAATTTCTACAGGGGGAGGCAAACGACCGAAACGAAATCCGGTCATCAATAGAAACTCTCGCCGACCGAATTTAAATACATTATTCCCAATTTTGTATAAAATGGGGGGGACAAGAATCAAGCAGTTTTTCGATATATACCTGGTGTTGTAAAACGAAATTCACCATATGATTGCCTTTACCTAGCTGAGGAATATCTAACCATGGCCCAAAAACTGTTGCCCTAAACAACCTCATTCGATCTGGATTGCTTAACAATTTAGAGTTAATATCCGAAAGCAACTTAACCTGGGAACGAACCGTTACCTTAGCATCAAAATATTGCGGAATGTAAGCCATTTGGGAGTTTAATTGACTGAATAATTAGGGGTTGATTTAGGGTTTCACAATTTTGAATTGTGTTTTTCTGGTAGTAGAGTGTTAGTGTGTGTGTTTGTGTTTGGGTAAAAAATTTAAAAACAAGGTAAAATTTTTAAAAAGTGTAAAAGTACTGTTAAAAAGGTACTAAAAGGTACAAACAGTGTACAGTAAAAAAGGCGCTTAAATTATTTCGCTTAAGTCGCTCAACATTGGGAAGGAACTAAATGTATAAAAAAATATTTTAGTAACTTTGACTTTTTTTTACTAAAGGACAAAAAAAAATTTCGCAAAATTCTTACAAAAGTCGCTGAGATTCGGTCGCTGTACTATCATTGCTGTAAAAGTCAGAAACAATAATTGGGTACACAATTTACGAAGGACACTTGTCAAGATTATATGAAAAGTAAAAAAGTCGCAAGTCTCAAAGTCTATTTTGGAAATACCCCAACTTTTTTCCTAAAAAGTGTTGACACCTTGATCAAAAAGTGTATTCTCATATTTACCCCTAATAATTATTATAATAATGATAAGAATAATAATAGTATCAACAGGTTTATAATTTTTTTTTAAAGTATATGGGCATTTTGTTAAACATATAAATATTTTTTAAAATTATAAAAATTGAGGATTTTACACTCAAGTGTATAAATTAGATTTAAGATTAGCCTCTCTTTAAAAGTTTAAAGTTTGCTTGTAAATTCTATTAAGCAATTAAAATATAACGTTTATTTATATTTAAGTCCGAAATAAAAAAATAAAAAATCACAAGGCCATGCATATTTTTATTTTTTTTCTCCACAAGATTTCTCTACAAATTTTTTAAAATTTTGATAAACTAATTCAGTTTTTATTTTTATTAGCCAATAAGATGTTTTGATTTTGCAAGTTAACTCCCATGGTCAATTGAAAAAATCATTTGTCCAATTGATATCTTTTCTTATTTTTTTGGGCAAATGATAAAAAAAAGTATCATACTTGTCATCATTTGCTTTTGTAGGTAGCGAACAATTTTTTTTTGCTTTTGTGGGTACTATACTTTCAAATTCATCCTCTTTAGGGTACTATGTGACATTTTTGCCCTTCGGGAAAAAAAAAAATTATATTAGCTAAGAGGGGTAAAAATGTCCAAAATTTTTGGAAAATACCCTAAAGAGAATGAATTTGAAAGTATAGTACCCACAAAAGAAAAAAAATTTGTTCGCTACCCACAAGAGCAAATGATGTCAAGTATAATATATATATATATATATATATATATATATATATATATATATATATATTTTATCATTTGCCCTATTTTCTTATTATATAAGAGATTGGGTGTATTGGTTAATAAGATTGTTACCATATAAACAAACTGTTACCACATAAACAGATGAGTGCTCAAGTTATTTGGATAAGTAAAGTCTTTTGATTTAGATGTACGTGAATTAATTAAAGTATTTGTGTGATTGTTTCTGGCTTTTTAATCGATCACTCCTAAATATGTAGTTGATGAAGTTTTAACATTATACCACTCGTGAAGAAATTAGATATCTTACCACTAGGGCAATTTGGTGTGGCCTTACCTAGTTCAGTGATGGTAACAAGTTTGTTAAAGCTTAGAGTTTAATAATGAGGTAGTTTATATAACTAAGAAATAAAAAGTTTGCTTAACACGCTTACATTTATGAAAGCTTTTACACGATATGATCTTTTCAAAGCTTAAACTAATAGTAATGAGCTTTTACAAACTAGTAAAGCTTCTAAAATGTAAAATTACTTAAATACTCTTCAAAATATCAACAATGAACATGCAAAAGCTTGAAATATGTGTGAATTTAATTTGTACTTCTTCCAAAATACTTCCACAATCCCTTAAACCTTACACTAGTTTACTTATTTCTACGTCATCATATTTTTAATCTTTTATTTAATATAAAAGTTCTTTAACTGTGAATAAAACACCACATAGTATAGTTGTATGGTTGCTAAACTATCTAAGAAAATAATTTGAACAAGATAGATAATGGGGACCCTACTTTTATAGTATAAAGACGATGTGTATAATCTTGGACATCAATTAAATAGATGTTCTATATGGCACATCCACAATCGTTTGTAGGAGCATTATGAATGCCTTTAGAATAAGCTTCAACTTTAGCTAGTTTCTTCAAACACATATCTCAAATATTGGGAAAGGTTAAGCATCTGTGATGGATGAATTTTTCTTGGAATGAGAATGAATCGTGTTTGGTGTTGTTCTTGCTCATCACTAGTGAGATCGTAACATGAAACCTATGCTTTTTCATTTTTTTAATTTCTTTTACTTTTGTCATTTTGATGTGAGTATATTTAGCTGAGAAAATGAAACTATTACAAAATATAAGTGACAGGATAATGGTTGAAAAAGAAGTTGATGTGTCGTGGAGTCACTGCCATTGTTATCCAGTGATCACATAGACCAATGAGGATGCTCTTATGGGTAAGAATTGAAGTCGGCTAGTTAATTGGTTTGAAAAGCCTTAAACCAACGCGAACACTAGAGCCGTGAAACCACAATTTAATGTTACGGGAGACCATTTCATTATTGAACCATAACGGTATACGTTGTATTCCATGAGCCTAGAAACTTGGATTCGCTAGGGATGCCTGAGTTTAACATTTATAATAAGCTTTTTGTAGCTTAGGCATGCTTGTCTCATGAAACATTTTTACGACGCTCACAACATGTTTATATAAATATTACAAATAAATTTCCAGGTTAAGTAACGTGTAAAGGGATTTGTCAAATTAACAGGTTGCAAAACGGGTTCGAATAAAAATTGATTTAGGGTTCGTTTGGTTTGTCAATGAGTTTAGGATTTAGATTTGGATTTCATGTAGAAGAGGGAAAATATATAATAAAATATTTAAGTTATTGGTAAATAAAAAAATATAATATGAAGACCCATAGTTTTGTGAAAATACGAAATGAGAAGATAGAAACAAGAAAAAATAAGAAAAAAAAATGGGTTTGTAGGTTGTTGGACAAAAGTAGGCACTAATGTTAGGATTTGTCCATCCCTTTATATGTGGGGTTCATCGTCATTTTTAAAACACATGTATTACCACCAAACAATTTATATTACTTTGAGTCCAGACCTCTTGGGTAAAAGGATCAAAACAAACGCCTCCTTATATATTTTCTAGCTTTAAACTTTTAATAATTGGTTGGGTTGAGCGATTTATCCACAATATGCCCCTGCATGACCTATTTAATTACGCTTAAGTAGGACGAGTCGCTTAGACATACCCCAAAATTTTCTGTTTTTGTTGTGTGATGTGAATTGGTGCCACAATAAAACAACCTAGCAGTTTAGATGTCCAGACTCGTTATCTTTATATTACATAAACAAATAAGAAATTTTGATATGCAAAGACAAACACTCTAGAGTATTTGACAAATTTTGAGGGCTATCAATTTTCACCAATACCGAACGAACTTTTTCTGTTTGGTCTTGAGTTATACTTTTGAGTACAACTTGGACAATACCTTTTTTTTCCAAAACCGAACCGGTTTCAAAACCGCTTTCAGTTCAAGTTACCTAGTTAAAAAGCGGTTTTACCTCAAACCAGTCCGGTTTGAAACCGATATTGGCAAAGGAAAACCCAAACCGGTAATAACCAGTTTGGGAACGGTCTAAACTGGTTCAGAAAATGGGTTCGGGGATATCCAAATTTTTTTAAGTAATTTTTTTTAACAGTGTGTTGGGTTGGGGAACTTGGGGGCCAAATTGTTTGAAGTAATTTTTTTTAACTATATATAAAGTATATATAACTATATAAGTATATAATAAACACAAAGACTAAACATATTTAAACATCAAATATCAAATTGTTTCTTGAATACATAAACGAGATACATAAAAGGAATACATCGTCTTCTTGAAAACATTAAAGGAATAAAATAAAGAACGTCTCCGTCTTCGTTTCGGTCATCGTCTTGAATTAATCATTTTGGTTGATGCGTATTTCGTCTTCGTCAAGAGTTTGGGACATACCAAATGCTATTTCTTCCACGTGTATTTCTTCTTCAACCCGTTCCAAGTCGCCTTCGAGTGGTGATATATGTTGAATCCTTTCTACGCTATCGAGGTGTTCTTTCAAACAAATGCAAACTTCCACCGCCATGGAGTGAGTTTTGTTTTTCTCGGTGAAATAACCCTCCCACTAACAGAAAAGGCGGATTCCGAAGCTTCCATAATTGCTTGGACCGCTAGTAGGTCACCCGTCATGGCGGCTAGAACCAGTAATTGGGATTTCTCATTCTTTTCACCAACCCAAAATATCCAAATTCTCAAACTCTTCAATGGTCATTTGGGACAAAAAAAATTGGATCCTTGGTCCCTTCCGAGCTCGCTACTAGGGGTGTTACCTCGAGCTCGTTTGGTATTCTCACTTCTTAAAAGATTATACATTCGAATGGACTTGTTATTACCATTAGAACTTGAGTCCGCCTCTTGATGCATAGTATGAATATGTGAAGAACTTAAGCCATATTTTGTTAAAGAAACTTGAAACATTTTGTCAAAATCATCGTTAAAGCGAGCACATTGACGAGTAATATAGTTCGGGTCATCTTCGTTCAAACCCAAATTGTAAGCAATGTTCATAGGCAAAGTCTCAACCCCGGATTGGTTTAGATACGAGTTCAAAGCGGCGGCACAAGTTACAACGGAAGGCAATTCTTTAAAATATTTTGTAAACTTTTTCTTTCATTGGTTGCACCATATTTTCAAATAAATCGCTTTTCGTTTCAAACGCGTTTATTTTTTAAGTCATTAAAAAAAGTTTTTTAAAAACTAAACAACTTGGAGGATAGTAAACTCCCGATAACAAAGTGGTAGCATTTTTAAAAACTCCAAGCATTTTGAAACAAGTTCTATAGTATCCCAATATTGTAAGATGTTGGTTTTCATAAACACACAATCATAACAACAAGATTCGAATGAGGTTTGTCTAGAGAGAGACATTGGAGAGAAATGAGAACTTCTAGTAAGAGAAAGAAAAAGTATATTATGAAGCCCCAACCCTTTGCCTTGCTAGGCAAAGGGTATTTATAGTGTCTTACGATAAACGCCACCTACGGGCTGAGGATCAGGCATACAGTGGGTAAAGACCCGTCCGTCCTCCACGGTGTTACTTAACTAACTACTAACTATATCTAAACGACTATGACTACGAGCTTTCTGACGACTACATATACTTGAGGTGACCGAGTCTTTAACTAACGGATTTTCTAAATCCCAACAATCTCCCCCTAAGGGACGTCACCTCAATTACAAACAGATATTACATTTTGTGTGTTCTTGGATTCTTGATTAAGTTCTTTGCTCTATAGCTCATAATCTTTGATTCTTCATATTCCGCATGTCTTCTATTTCAAGTGGAGGTCTTTAACTGATCCACGGATTGTTTGTTCTTTGAGCCTTCTTAGAGATCATCAGCCACAGTAAATCTCTTGACTCATCCTTTGTGTTGCCTTCATGTGATGTTTGTGACGTTGGACCGACATGCTCACAGTATTTGATCATGACATCTTTCCATCAAAGTTGCGGAAGCTTCTTTGGATCATGATATTTGCATTAGCGTAGCAGAAGCATGGCATTATGGTGTCAGAGTGAATGCAAACGTCTCATGATGATATTATAGCAAAAGAGTGTAGACGTTCACTTGTCATGATTTCTTTAAACGTGAGTGTGATGTGTGAGCATGCAGTTATGGATTGACTTCTCAATTTTGATCAGCTGCAATCGTCCGATGTTCCTGCAAACAACAATTAGCAATAAAACACATGAAAGTGTCTTTGTTCACTTTCGTTGAATATGGTTACAAGAACCACGGTTCCCCGTTGATCAGTATAAATACTGGCTATGATCAGATAGAATTCTGAAGAATCATCTTGACAGGGTTTCGCAGCTGATCTAGATGTTCTCAAACCGGAGCATCCCAAAGTAGACAACACGGAGTGAGTGAACCAGCGAATTGAGATTCAATGATTGATGAAAAATGATTTGAAAAACAATCATGTATTGCTTAAGAGAAAGGGTTTTGCAATACGAAGAAGGTTTTAGAAGAAAAATCAAGTTTCAATCATAAATACCCTTTTTGAATTTTTGAAAATTCAATACACATTCGATGTGCTAGAGAAAAGAATTGTTGAGCACGTCGAATGGTTTTTTAAAGGTATCCGTTAATCCATTTCCTGGACCAAGGTGATTCAAGAGTGAATCGCCGCATTGTTTCTATCCAGTTGTGACTAGCTTGATCTTTTGGAATGATCTCACATGTCACCCACCAAGAGCTTATTTGATGTTGGCTCTAGAAGGATTTCCATCTTCATTATGAATATTTTACTGAAAAGGATTGAAAAGGTACACTTTTGAGGGGTCATTTAAGCATTTAATCGCCCACTTTTATATCCATTATTGCTTAATTTCGTTCCTTTTCACTTTTTAGGTCTCTTGAAGGCAAAATGCTGGAATGTTGCTTATTTGGACGAAAAGGCGTGAATATGTGAAAAAAATGGCTAAATTCAAGATCAAGACACTCAAGCTGCTGGAAGTGCACCCGACGGCGTGACAAACAAAGGGCGACACCGTCCCTATAATTGTGACGGCTCAAGAGTGAATTTGCTATTTTGCACCTGACGGCGTCAGGCTTTGAAGAGTAGGGCATCACGAAGACCTTTTTCCTTAGACGGCCTAGATCCAGATTCAGAAGGCATCAGAAGTTGAAGCTGACGGCGTCACAACCACAACGTGACGCCGTCCCAAAGTTGACTTGGCCAAGACGAAACCCTAATGGCGGCGATCTGACGGCGTCACATTTAAAAGGTGACGCCGTCGCAGTTGTAACTCTATATATAGAATTCGATTTTCAGACTTTTAAAAAAGGTAGATTTGTGGAGTAAAAACCTAAAACGACTTTTGTCCGGTTTGGGCAGTGTCTTAGGGTTCTCATACCCTATTTTACATCTAGATAAGTTATTTACTTCATTGATTTCATTATGTCTTCGATTGTATGTGTGTATGCTTGCATGTTTACCATGTCCGGCTAATTTACTTGTGTGTTTGCCTAGATCCATGAAACCTAATTATTAATTATTGATTAGTTGTCTCTTATCTTAATTGTAATTGGCTTAGGATTGCAATAGGCCATCGTTGTGTTTTTAATGCTTGAGTAATCTTTGTAAACCTTAGTTTATGATCACCTAGAGTAATTGTAGGCTAAAAATCCAAAGATAACCTTAGAGTTAGTTTATAAATCCTAGAGATTTTGTAGGTGATAACCTTAAGGTATTCTCAAAGAGTTAGGGAGAAAAGCATACCCTACGACCTTAGAAGACACAACGCGTTAAGAATAAGGACGTGACAATTCAACCATCAATAAAAGATAACTAGGGAGTAATAGTATCTAGGTAGACACATTTTTAATCATCATACGAGCACACATCAATAGACATAGACTACCCCTTAGCTTAGTTAATTTGATAATTAGAATAGTAGAGTAATTGGTAGAAGTACCACCCCCCAAATCCAAAACCCGAGATCGTACTTTCATGTTCTAAAAAATATAAAAAAAGATAAAAAAATAAACTTCCTCAACCCCAACCTTGGCGTAGTAATTTCTCACTAGCATTCCTATTCCCCTAGAGAACGATATCAATCCCGAGGCTTACCCTAATACTACACTACAACGGTTAAGTTCACTACCTAGTTGGTTGAAAAACTTGCTCGAAGAAAAGGAAGTTTCCTTTGACCTCGAATGCGCGTTGTACGCGTATCAAGTTTTTGGCGCCGCTGCCGGGGAATAGAATAGCTAGTTAGATTTCTACCTCGTTTAGGTTCCCTTGCTTGATTCCTATCAAGTAAGCTTTCTTTTTTCTCATTTCTAGCTTTCTCGTAGTCTATCCCCTTTCTTCATGACTTTGTTCGTAAATCTCATCACTTTTCATCATGGAAGGTGATAACCCACCAAACAATAACCTACCATCAAAAAAATACCCACCACTTGATCCAACCTTTTCCAACCAACTACGAGCTCGTATAGTTAGTGAAATTGGAGAGCTTAAGAAATTGAATAAGATAATTGAAAGTGCACTTGAGGAAGCCCTTAAGGAATCCACTAGTACTTTAGATAGTGATTCGACCTCAAGCGATTCGGAGGATGAATTAGAAGAAGGAGATTATAAGGTGTTAGAAATTATGGAGGGTAGTAAGGAGGAGCAGGAACTTAGGGAGTATTTCGATTCATACCCTAACGGGATGGAAACCGCCTATCACTATAACGTAGTTAACTTCCCGCGACCACCTTTCGAGCCTCGCATAAAAAGTGGCGACCCTAAAAACATTAAGATACCGTGCATGATTGGGTAATCATATAGGGATCACACTTACATAGAATGTACGGCACCCATGAACAAACTGTCTAGGCTCTATTACAATTGGATCATGAGCGAAAAGTTAGGACCTATGAGGGACCCCTTTTACCCTAGGAAAGTGAGTAACTATGTTGGGAGGGTTAAAGGATTGCATGTCTTTGTAGGTAACTTCACATATAGGTGTGATTTCATGATCTTGGAAAATGTTAAAGGCATCATTGATGGGTTTTTAGGAGATATGATACTTGGGAGACCATTTATTGTGGAATCTAAGATGGTTTATGATCAATATGAAGGAATAGCCAAGTTCTCAAACGGGACCGAGTGTGTTAAATATATAATGCCCTACAAAAATAAGAATTTTGAGGGTATTGTTGATCTAGATGTAGACAACATTCCGGCCTTTGAAGTAGATTGGGAGAACAAGGTTTACTATACCGCTTGTCTAGAGTTAGGCCCTGAATATATTTGTGATGAGAGAAGAGTTAAGGAAATCGAATGGGCTTCTAAAATAAGGGGAAAGTAAGGTCACGACTTCGAGTCTAGCTACAAGGCTCATAAATAAAGAAAAGCGCTTCGTGGGAGGCAACCCATGCTTAATTGTTTGCTTGTTTATGTGTCATATATCTTTTCATTGATTGTTTATTCTCATATTTAAATTTGTGAAAATGCTTTATTTTGTCTTTAATCTCGTCTTAATTACGTATAAAGGTATTTTAAAAAAAGGATAAGTGTAGGAAACATTACACTCGTTTTTAAAAGAACGTGAACATGAGAATTATGATTATTGAAAAAGATATATATGTGTGTTTGTTAGAGTCAAATGCTTGTATCGAGTCATAATGGATGTTTTGCAGGAATTTTTCAAGATTTTAAAGATGTAGCAGACCAGTTTCTATCAGGATAACCTGACGTTGTCAGAATTGCTACCTAACAGCGTCAGGAGGAGCAGAAACCACTTATCTAACTTTCTCTCGTTTTCTGTGCTACTTATAAATTTTTGGAATTTCTCAGGTCTTAATTTTCCAAAAAAATCTGCAAACATCCATTCCACAAGCATTATATCCAAGTTTAGTAGAGTCATATATAGTTTTACCGCCGATTTTACGTGAAGGTTTCGTCTATTTCCTTAAAGTGTGCAGGTTTTATTTATCAAGAAGAAGAAACATAAGATTGGATGTAGCTTTTCACGCATTCACTCTTCTTGAAGAAGAATTTAACCACTACTTCACACGGATCCTACCGAGCTAATCAGGGGAGTATTAGTCTCTTTCTCTTTTAATTACCTTCCATTATCATAACTTTGATACTTTCGGGGAACATTGGGGACAATGTTCAGTTTAAGTGTAGGGAGGGAGAATAAAACGGGAACTTTGAAACTATGCTTATCCTTGATCATTTGTCTTTTCCTATTTCATTTGTGTAATAAACCATGAGAAATATTGGTTAGGGTAATTTTGGCACCAAATTTAAAATTTTTCATGACATGTAGGTGTGGGCCATTAGTCTTAATAAAGAGTCTCATGGATAGGAAATTATATGACTAGCACAAAACCCTTTACTACTCTAATTCCACCCCAAAAATGTGAGGGTCGCCCCTAGATTTGTAGGAATTAAAGCATTCACCTTTAATGCTTCGAGAGTGTACCGGTAGTATAATAGATTCTAGAACTTGTTTTGTGATGCATCCCAAGATCGCTAGTGAGACTACACTTGTGTAGTTAGGAATAACTAAATGATAAGAGGCATTAGGATAACCATTGTTTGATACCCGTATTATAATTACTTCTTCCACATCGGTTGAGTCATTCGCTCACACACTTGCGTTGTACTCATCTTTAGTACACGATACCTCTAGTTAACCCCTCAGAGCCTATCCTTTTCGCGGTTCTCGTGATGTTTCGGTTTTCCAGAATATCAATGAAGAGCATTGTTTACAATCCACCCCAAAATATACACCCAAATCGCCTTAGCCTACCTTGTATGCACTCACTTTTAGTGCATTATTGTATTCATACTAAACCCTTAGTTCAATTATCTAGTTACTTGCATAAGTTGATAAGTAGAGTCATATCCTTTGTATACAGTTTTGGGATGATTGGGACTCATGGGTAAAGTTAAATTTTATGGAATGACGGGAAAGAACGTTAAATTCAAATTCCCTTTTTTACGTAATAATATACTCCAAGTGTTTTGATCTTTTCAATTCGGGTCAAATTAGTGTTAGAGTAATAAAAACTCAAGCGTAGGGATGTGCCTATAAATCCCTTATATTTTGATGTTATCGTAGAGAATGGTAGAGTAAAAGTGTATGAAAAAAAAAACAAACAAACAAACAAACAAACATACGGGCTACCATCCTACATCTATCTTTATATTTATGTTTGTTTGTTTCAAGTTATCTAGAGTTTAGAGAGTCGAGTCTTGGCTTAGCAATGCCCTTCTTCTCATGCTTGTAACATAAATTTTTTTGACTTGCCACCACTAAATCGCCTATCCAACCAAACCCTTTGTTTCCCTACCGTAAGCCTAACGTTACAACCCTTTAAAAGACCTCTTAGATAGTTTTTCCTAGGTGCTTACGCCAAAGCGATGGAGGTTTGATCTAGTCTCAAGCCTATGGTAATCTATGTGCTATGACCGGTTAATGAGTGTTTATCTTCTATTTCTAATTTGATATATTTCATATACATCCGAGAGATGAGAGTATCCAAACACCACTTATGAGGTGCTAGTATGAAATTTCCGTGCTTGTTATGACTTTTGCGGGGCTTATACTTGTTATGAATTGTTATAAACCAATGCTTCATGCCCCCTAACTTATAAATTGATTGGCCAAAAGCACATTTGCTTGAGGATAAGCAAATACCAAGTGTAGGGATATTTGATAAGGATTTAAAAGGTACACTTTTGAGGGGTCATTTAAGCCCTTAATCGCCCACTTTTACATGCGTTACTGCCTAATTTCGTTCCTTTTCACTTTTTAGGTCTCTTGAAGGCAAAATGCTAGAATGATGCTTATTTGGACGAAAAGGCGTGAATATGTGAAGAAAATGGCTAAAGTCAAGATCAAGACACTCAAGGTGCTGGAAGTGCACCTGACGGGGTCACAAACAAAGGGTGACACCGTCCTCATAATTGTGACGGCTTAGGAGTTAATTTGCTATTTTACACCTGACGGCGTCAGGCTTTGAAGAGTAGGGCGTCACGAAGACCTTTTTCCTCAGACGACCTAGATCCAGATTCAGACGGCATCAGAAGTTGAAGCTGACGGCGTCACAACCACAACGTGACACCGTCCCAAAGTTGACTTGGCCAAGACGAAACCCTAATGGCGGTGATCTGACGACGTGACATTTAAAAGGTGACGCCGTCGCAGTTGTAACTCTATTTATAGAATTCGATTTTCAGACTTTTAAAAAAGGTAGATTTGTGCAGTAAAAACCTAAAACGACTTTTGTCCGGTTTGGGCAGTATCTTAGGGTTCTCATACCCTATTTTACATCAAGATAATTTATTTACTTCATTGATTTCATTATGTCTTCAATTGTATGTGTGTATGCTTGCATGTTTACCATGTCCGGCTAATTTACTTGTGTGTTTGACTAGGTCCATGAAACCTAGTTATTAATTATTGATTAATGCTTGAGTAATCTTTGTGAACCTTAGTTTATGATCACCTAGAGTCACTGTAGGCTAAAAATCCAAAGATAACCTTAGAGTTAGTTTATGAATCCTAGAGATTTTGTAGGCAATAACCTTAAGATATTCTCAAAGATTTAGGGAGAAAAGCATACCCTACGACCTTAGAAGACACAACGCGTTAAGAATAAGGACGTGACAATTCAACCATTAATAAAAGATAACTAGGGAGTAAAAGTATCTAGGTAGACACATTTTTAATCATCATACGAGCACACATCAATAGACATAGACTACCCCTTAGCTTAGTTAACTAGATAATTATAATAGTATAGTAATTGGTAGAAGTACCACCCCCCAAATCCAAACCCCGAGATCGTACTTTCATTTTCTAAAAAATATAAAAAAAGATAAAAATTAATCTTCCTCAACCCCAACCTTTGCGTAGTAATTTTTCACTAGCATTCCTATTCCCCTAGAGAATGATATCAATCCCGAGGCTTACCCTAATACTACACTACAATGATTAGGTTCACTGCCTAGATGGTTGAAAAACTTGCTCGAAGAAAAGGAAGTTTCCTTTGACCCCGAACGCGCGTTGTACGCGTATCATTTACATATCACTCGGATGTTCTGGAAATACCACAAGGATAATGCGTAGGACTCTCAATATATATTCTTACTTTCCACATTGTGTGAAACATCAAGTCTTCAAGAATAGTGTGTCCTAACGAGATTTATGGATGATCTATTGGCTATAGACTCAATAGTGCACATTTGGTTTCCTATGTCGGAGACTACGGAGAGGGTCTCCTTATTCAATATGAACCATTTCTAAGAGAAAGTCGATAGATTATGTAGGTTCTCCGTAAGAATGAAACAAGTCCTTTTAAGAGAACTTGAGTCGCTTGGGAAGTTTTGTGCAGTGCGTCACTGGGTCCATGACGTCTTGTCTTCAATACCGACGTTACCTTAGTAACCACTAGTAGCATATGAATTGAACCCGATTTCTGCCCTAAGGTTGAATTACTGGAGGGCTATTTATTTTCACCCTTTTCTCATTTCATTTCCTTTTCATTCTTCAACCCCTTTAGTGCTTACCAAGACTTCATAACTAGAACCTTTTTGGGTTTGTTCCAGTCCTATCTCTGTCTCAGTCGGCACTCTTCCCCTATTCTTATTTTTCTCCTTTTTTCATCATACCTAAGGACTTCTACACTATCTAGTGGATTGTCCCTGGGTAGATCCCTCCGGCTCTGGCGGGATCATGGGAACTAATACCTAACCTTACCAACCTTATAACTCCAATGCATAAAGTAAAGTGGTCGGTCTATTTGGTACAGTTCTTTCCGCCTAGAAACCAAATGAAAACCATTTGAAAAATCAATCAAGGTACTTGTGATCTAAAATTAAAGCATTTTGTACCTTAATTGTTTTTAATCTTTTAGAAATTCTCTCCCTCAATATGTGCTTCAAGTATTGGAAATCATTTTGGCACATGGAGGAAGAATCCAATGAAAGGTTAGATTTGAAAGCTCTAATTCTTGATAACATTTTCTAAGATGATCATCATCACTCCCCCGATCAGATCTAGTATTTTATTACTTTAGATAAAACATTTTGGGGAAGGATGTGGTTTTCTTTTAATTGCTCCCTCTCAATATGTGCATCGAGATTCGAAAGAGTTTTGCACATATCAGAGAGAACCTGCACTTTGAGTTAAATCAATCACATTTCAATCCTTTTTGGTTTAAGATAAATGCTCCCCCTTAACATGTGCATGGAAAAATTGAAATTGTTTGGCACATGTACGAAGGAGTGCCTTTTATTGTATTTCTAAAACCGCTTATCAAATTATCAGTTTATTTCCAATTTAAATCACAAACTCTCCCCCGCTTGTCAAATTACCATGATCTTGATCCAATTGTATAAAAAATGTTCTTTTAGATTCAAAGATATAGAACATGCTTCTTTTGATGCCAATTGTTTGAAAATATCCTTTTTGAAATGTTTGATATCATTCTCCCCCTCAATCAATGACCAAAGTTGTTGATTGAGTGATAGAGAGTTTGACAAATGATAAGTCCAGATGATTTTCGAAATTAAGTCCAAGTTATTTTCAAAGCAATTTTGTTTTCATTAGAAGACAAATATTTTTCAGAAGAATCCTTAGAAGGAAAAACATTTGTGAGGAAAACATTTGTCTTTTTGGCGACAAATGTTCCTTATGAACTTTTGTTTTTAGGATCAGAGCTTGATATATTAAACTTAATTTAGCCTAGCTCTATCCTTTCTTTAAAAGCGGGTTACAGTCTGAAATAACTGCAAGCCATTATATGAAGCCCGGGTTACTGCCTGAAATGACAGTAAGCCATTGTTTTGAGACCTAATTTAGAAAATATTTACACCTTCTGCTAGAACTTCATCTAAGGTCTCGTGCCATTGTTGAATGACATTTCTAAGACCGTAGATGTTATCGATACCAGAAGACATGCCTTGAGAAACACAATATTTTTGGTATTTTTATGATTTTTCAATTTTTATGGGGTTTTGAAAATTTTCTATTTTCTTTTTGTTGGTTTTATATTTTTGTAATTTTCTTTTTGATAAGATATTTATAAAGAATAGGTGAAGAAACTCCTTTACTCCTCTTCTTCTTCCTGAAGACGTTTGAGTGTTTCCGGCTGTAGACTCTTCAAGCCAAGTCTTGGTAGGATAAACTCAAAGCGGTTTCTAGAAAGAGCTTTTGTGAAGATGTCTGCCAGCTGATATTCAGTTCTCACGAAATACAATTCAACCACACCTTTCTCTACTTGTTCCCTGATGAAATGATGTCGAATGTCAATGTGCTTTGCTGTTGAGTGTTGGACATTGTTGCAGCAGAGAGCAATGGCACTTTCGTTATCACAATACAGAGGGATTTTGTTGAATACAAATCCATAGTCAGATAATTGGGATCTCATCCATAAGATTTGAGCACAACATGATGACATGGCTATGTATTCAGCCTATGTAGAGGATATTGAAGTACTCATTTGTTTCTTTGAAGACCAGCTCACTAACTGAGCACCTCCTGACGTACTTAGATGAGTATCTTGACACCCTGCATGGTCAGCATCTGCATAGGCTGTTAGTGACATACCGGTGTCCTTCGAATACCAAAGTCCCATGTTAATGGTTCCTTGGAGATACCGAAAGACCCGCTTTACCGCTTCAAGGTGCTTTTGGTAGGCTTAGCCTGGTATCTAGCACACATGCATACATCGAACAGAATATCAGGTCTACTGGCTGTGAGGTACATCAAGGATCCACTCATACTACGATATCTCGTTTGATCAACCAGGATCCCCTAGTGGTCCTCCAGTTTTGTTCGTTCCACCATGGGAGTGTCAACAGGGTCACAAGAATCAAATCCAAATTTCTTTAAAATTTCATTAGCATATTTAGATTGATTAATGAAAATGCCTCCGGGACTTTGTGAAATTTGTAATCCCAAGAAAAATGACATTTTTCCCATCATTGACATTTGAAATTTAGAGCCCATCTCTTTTGAAAATTGGTCACATTCATTATGGTCGGTCTAGGGAAATATAATATCATCAACGTAGATTTGAACATGAATTAGGTGTTTGCCTGACTTTCTGGTGAACAATGTAGGATCAACTGCTCCTTTGTAGAATCCATTTGCCAAAAGGAACTTTGACAACGTATCGTACCATGCCCTAGGAGCTTGCTTCAAAACGTAGAGGGCCTTCTTTGTTAGGATTTAGAAAATCCGGTAGTTAAAGAGTCGGTCACGTCAAGTATATGTATTCGTTAGAAAGCTCGTAGTCGTAGTTATTTTAATGTTAGTAAGTAGTTTGTTATGTAACACCGTGGAGGACGGACGGGTCTTTACCCACTGTATGCCTAATCCACTGCCCGTAGGAGGCGTGTCTTGTAAGTACCTATAAATACCATTTGCCTAGCAAGGCAAAGGGTTGGATCTTTTAATATCATTTTTCTTTGTCTCACTAAGTTTCTAACTCTCTTTACTTTCTCTCTCTAGAACTCATATCATACGCCCCATAGATTTATGTGTTTATGTGTTTATGAAATCCAATATGTTACAAATGGTATCAAGAGCCATGGTTTGATCATTCATCTATCATGTTCTTGGATTTCTAGTGGTTTTCATATGGTTTTTGGGTTTGAATGAGTGTAGAGTAGTTTGCATCATTTGGATCATTTCTTGTGTCAAAGTTTGGATTTTGATAGTACTTTTGTGTTTAGAATCATTATAAGTGTTTAGGTTTTGATTTAGAAGGCTTGAATCATCATGGTTGGGTTGTTTTTGGATTGAAAAGTGGTGTTTTTGAAAGTTTGTTGGATGCGAGTTGAGTCACGGTATACATTTCTTTTATGCGAGTTGTCCCATTATGATGCGACTTGTCTATTCTAAGCTTGCTTATTGGAGCGAGTTGTCTTATATGCGAGTTGTCTATTGAGACAAAACGATAAGAAAGGACAAAGTAGTGGAAGTAGTGGTTGTAATTGTGTACTATGCGAGTTGTGTTTTATGCAAGTTGTCATTTAAAGCGAGTTGGTAAACAGGGTGCGAGTTGTCCTGTACTGCGAGTTGTCTGATATTGCGAGTTGTCTTGGCTGCGTGTTGTCTAGGGTGCGAGTTGTCTTGGGTGCGACTTGTCAAGTGTGCAACTTGTCTATTGAGACTTGTCATTTCTTCGTGTTACGTTTTACGGTTTCTTTTTTGATTTAGTAAAATCCCGTGAAAGAATCTGTTTCCTGGTTTAATCAAGAATAGTAAAATCCCGTAAATCATGTCTACAATCACTTCTTCTGTTGCTGATGACGTTCAAGCTGCAGGATCTGATACTCGTCCTCCCATGCTGGATAGAACCGATTATGACTCTTTGGCTCAAAGAATTAGGCTATACTGCTTCGGAAAGGAAAATGGGGTCAATATCCTCAAATCAATTGATGAAGGACCATACCAAGTTGAGACTACCAGAGACATTCTTTAAACTGCTGCTGATGTTTCTGTTATATTAGGATTGGATAGACCAAAGACGTATGATGAACTTACTGATAAGGAGAAGAGGAGATACGATGCGGACATCAGGGCTTCAAACATCATACTTCAGGGTTTACCTAAGGACATTTACAAGTTGATCAATCACAACACTAAAGCTAAGGCAGTATGGGACAATGTTAAGATGCTTCTCTCTGGTTCTGAATTAACTAAAGAAGACAGGGAATATCAGCTGTATGATGACTTTGAGAACTTTAAGAAGAATCCAGGGGAAACTGTTACAGAATACTACTTGAGATTCCACAAGCTTGTGAATGACATGAGGAATATCAAAATGACTATGCCAAATATCCAGATCAATTCAAAGTTTGTGAACAACATGAATCCCGAATGGCACAAATTTGTCACTGCAGTCAAGGTAAACAAAGGATTGAGGAACACAAATTACGAGAAACTGTATGCTTATCTGCTTCAGAATGAGAAACATGCTGTGTTTGAACGAATGATCTTGGAAAAGTTCAAAACAAATGCTGGAGATGCAAGCTCTTCAAATGATTCAATTGCATTCTACGCTAATGTAGGATTTACCACCAAAGCATCACAGGTCATACCTACTGGAAATTGGAACCACAAACTCATTCTAGATCCAGGGTATAAACCTCCAGATTCAAACACATTCATGGAACAACTTGTTAATCAACTTGCTCTAATGGTTAAGCAAAACCTGAACTTCACTCCACACACCAACAATCATCTCAGAATGGCTTCCAATCTTCACAATCATGCTACAGTTAAAGAAGGAAAGGTAGTGGTGCTGGTACAAGCTCAAGATAATGGAGCAGTATTGGATAAAGAAGAATTGTTGTTTCTTGCTGAGGGAAATGCCAAAACTTACGATGCAGATGTGGATGAACAGCTAGTGCAGGGTATGGGACAAATCGAAGAAATACCCCAGACGAGACCATTGTCGTGTCCTCACGCAATGCAATCAACTCACGCTTCTAAAACCAAGGATTTCAATCTCTTTCTACTAAACCTATGAAGAAGTAGCAAAGATTCCTCAAAAGAGATTAAGAAAGCCTTAATTCTAAAAACGCCCCGTTTACCTTTTAATTCACATATAGATATTACGATTAAGCACATTCTGATTATGAGTGACGGTTTGTTGAACTTTCATGTCGATCAATAACTCCAACATTTTTTAAAAGACATTTTAGGATCACGGAGTAGGAAACACAACACAGCGTGAAGTGACCATACGGATAGAATACATCGTCCCTGATTTTTCACAAGTCCCCAAACTAAGCGTAAAATCGAAATCATTGTTAAATATGACTCTAGATGCTAACACTACCCATGGAAGTTACTTGTGTAATTACCTTTTTCTCCCATTTTCCTATTTTCCTCTAGATTTTTTTATTTTTGTGAGAAATGAATTTCTTCAAATTTCTCGTTTCGATAACTTTTATTCCGATAAAGATACAAAGCTAAGTCGCTAATTAGTTATCCATCTTCTCTCAAGAACCATTGTCCCAAAAATGAGGTCCACATCAAGGAATTTTTATTCACTTATATTTTTGACTTTTCCATTTTTTTTTCTCATTTTTTTTTTCATAATTTTTTTTTTTTTTTTTTTTTTTTATCATCATTTTTTTTTTTTTTTTTTTTTTTTTCTTCACTTATACTTTTTACTTATATGAGCTATGAACCACGGAGCTTCACGGGGTAATTCCAAGACTATAGGCTTCATGAAATGAGGATCCCGGCTGGCTAGGCTAAGACCTCACTCAATCCCGGCTAAAGATCCAAGGGTCCGATCTCGACACCGCAGCTCATAACTTTACTTATTACTTTCCACTTATTACTTGCTTATTTATTTATTACGGATCCTTGATGTGTACCCAATTTTTAAAACAAATATTCTTTTAAGAAGATAAAGAACTAACTATCGCCAAAAACTCAACATCTCTAATTATTTATTAGACAGATATGGGGTGAAACAATTTTGTGGGAACAAAAAGCCATAAGTACCTTCGATGGGCTCTAAAGAGAACCAACTACTCCACGCTTAACATCTAAACTCATAAGTAACTCTATCATTTCTCGATCTCCGCAAATTTAAAATCCCAAATAATGAGATCCGCGGATGCTTAGCCGATAATTTATAGATTATCTATGGTTAAGGGAACAAGCTAGGGCTCAACACGCCCGGTCAAGTCAGAATTCCATTCCTACTCTCACCAGCGGAAAGTCAACAAGGTGCCAAAACATATATTAACTTAGCAAATGCTTCGTCTAATAATCTCAAGTCTCGCATTTTCAAAGTCACTTATTAGAAACTAGCAAGTCTTTTCAAAGCTTCGCATATATAAAATAACTTAGGGAGACTTGCAAATTCTTGGCCTTGTGAGCTAGAATCGCATTTTATAGCCTCTTGTCTAAGCAATTAGCAAAGGCTATTTCAAGAAAAACGCATATTTAAAGAAACTTCTAAGAGACTAGCAAAGACTTTTCAATCATAAAACTAACAAAAGCTTACAAAATTTTTTAAATTTTCTCATTTTTTTTGCAAAATTTTTCATTTTCTAAGGAAAAACGGGGTTGCGAGAGTACACAGCAAAAACAAGCAAGTGCGGTCAAATCAAATCGAAGATTACCCACCCCAGACTAAAACGAAACATTGTCCTCAATGTTTAAAAGAAAGGGTAAGAACGAAAATCTAAAAGCCGTTTATTAAGTATGCTCAAAGATAAACGTTAATCGATAAGATTAGGATATCGGATTTCCTTCAGCATCGATCATGAAACTCGAGTGGAGAAAAGACAAACTTCGAGCACGAGAGTCTTCATATCGGGAAAATCCTGGACAAAAACATCATAAAACCAAACACGAGAAATTTGAAGAGTTGCTGATTCTGAAGTTGATTATCAAACACTGTACTTCAGCAAGTTGATTATCACAAAGACTTCAAGCGTTCTTCTCAACAGATTTCTAGTCTTTGGGCTTTCAAAGAGTTGCTGATTCTGAAGTATCAAAACCAGCAAGGGGGAAGGAGACACACATCTAAACACAAAGCGAGTAAACTTGATGAACTTAATACTTCTAAGTGATTGAAGATATCCCGGGAAGACAAATGTTATTACCGCAGAGAAACTCAAGGTTTGACTCATGGCGAGTAAACTTGATGAACTTAATACTTCTAAGTGATTGAAGATATCCCGGGAAAACAAATGTCATAACCGCAGAGAAACTCAAGGTTTTACTCATCAAGGCTTTTAGTGTTATTATTCCAACGACGTGGGGGAAGTGATGAAAGAGAAAGTTTCTAAAGATAAAAAGAGGTACACAAGTGTGTGATGATTTTGATGTTATCGCAATCATCAGGGGAGAGAGGATTGTGTACATTGGGGACGCTCAGCTGTTTCACTTGAGTACTTAATTAGTGATTCAGAGATATAATTACTTATTCCGGAGTTGAAATCCTCAGAGATAGTCCTCCGCAGAGATAATCAGTGATTCGACCTGCTTCTTCAATGTTATCGGTTATTCTCTCTTTGGGCATTCGGGTACTTCGGGTTCTTGAGCTTCATGCACTGTCTTCAGGGGGAGAGAAAAGTATATATCGGGGTTATTCTTTGGCTATTGGACTTAATCTGCTACTTCGATGGTATAAGTTTCTTTGTCTTCGGGTATGTGTATTCGGGTTCGTGAGCTCTAGTCTAGGAGACTGACTGCATCAATTCAACTACGTGGGGAAAGTGGTCTCTTGACACCTTTTGGAATGGATCGCTTCAGACTTCATTGGAAAAGGAATTTGAGAAAGTTATTTAAGCGTGGGATGAAACGTTGCTGTTCTTTTATTGATGATATAACCCCCAACGGAGAACCTCGGTTATCGTTCTTAAATGGAGCAGCGGGATTTATGATAATGGTGTGCTTCTTCGTGCACCTGGCTAAGGCAAGCTTGAAATAGAGCTTCGAATCTGCTCATCTAATGGATCTTCGGTTTGGGGGGAAGCTGCCAAAGTCTATTTTTCTCAAAGGCTCGGGTTCTCTTTTATATTCTGGAGCCTCGGAAGCTTTGGTGGTGGAAGTTTAAGAGATGGCGAATTCTATCTTCTACGAAGTGTTGCTTGATATCCTTATCTCGGTACTCGTATCATCATCTTCTTTTACTATATCATCTTCTCTATCCTTGTATATATTTATTAAAAACCAAATACAAAAATATAAAACCAACAAAAGAAAATAGAAAAATATAAAACCTTCAAAAATCCATAAAAATCAAAAAAATTCAAAAATACCACAAATATGTTTTCTAAAGACATGTCTTCTGGTATCGATAACATCTGCAGTCTTAGAAATGTCATTCAATAATGGCACGGGACCATAGATGAAGTTCGAGCAAGAGGTGTAAATATTCTTTTCTAAACATGTCACAAAATATGGCTTACAGTTATTTCAGACTGTAACCCGGGCTTCAAATAATGGCTTGCAGTCATTTCAGACTGTAACCCGTGCTAAAACTATGGCTTGCTATCATTTCTGATAGCAACCCGCTCTTCAAGGAAGGAAAGTGTTGCGCTAAACAAATTTTCAAAAATTCGTGCACTTATCCTAATACCAAATTAAGGAAAGTATGTCGAACGACTGCTGTTCCTACACAAATGTTTTTCCTTCTATAAATTCTTCAGAAAAATATTTGTTGTTTTCAAAAATGATGGTAAATGAGTTGCTTGTAAATCAATCAGTTTTAGATTTTTTTATAAAATTTGAAAACTCAATCAATGACTTCAGCGCTTTTAAACCTTTTTAGAAAATGAGTCATTGATTGAGGGGGAGAATGTTTTCAAATTTATATCATCTAACGGACTTTCTTAATCATCCTACGTGCTTATCTGAAAAAATATAATTGCCTATGTTGAAGGACTAGGTTTCAAGGATATGATTGTTAGGTTTAGATGATTAGAGTTTGATGAACACATAAATCCCATACCTTATATGAACTGATTGATATGTTGAATTGACTTGAATTAGTCGATTCTTGTTTGGGTGATGTCGACCACCATATATCTGTTTGTGTTCACTAACGTATGCAGGTATTTTGGTAAAAGAATGTTCCCGATCCGGATCCCACATAATATGACGATTGGATGCCGAAAGGAAAGGGTAACTATATCTTGGGTTGACAAATGAAGAAACGGAGCTTAATTGGACTTCTATGGAGAGTTGGCATGGAAAAATGCAACGGAAGAGATCTCACCGTATCAGCATATGGTTTTCTTCAGCAAGTGAAGAAACGGAGCTTAATTTAACCTCAGTTGGCATTAAAATGCAACGTAAGAAGTCTCACTGCATCTGCAGACGGTTTTTCTTCCAAATCCTACAGCAACAACAACGGAAGCTTCTCAACCACCTAACGTATCTTTGTGCATGATACCATTTGTAAACAATTTTGAAAAAAAAAATTATTTGATTAAATTGTTTTGAAAAATGGAAAATATTGTTTTGAAAATTAATTGGACTTAATTTTGAAAATCACCGGACTTCATTTTATCAAAACCTAAGTCACTCAATCATCGACTACTGTCATCGATTAAGGGGGTGAGTGATTTAAAATAAAATATTTTCAAACGATAATTCTTCACAAAAGTTCCGATTTGTACGAAATAAAGTGGTGATCTAAAGATTTAATGTTATGTCATGGTATGATTTTTCTTTAAAATCAAGGTCTTTCAAAATGAAATTTTTTCTGTTCTTGTTTGATTGTGAAACTGTTTTATTTTACTTAAAGATCTCTTAAAACAATCATACCTGACACTAACAATCTTTAATGTCTTAAAATGGTCCTTATCTGTCATTTTTCAAAATCAAATCTTGCCACGTCTTTCCCCAAAATTTTCTAAATTATTTAAATCTTTTGGGATCACAAATCTCAAATGGTTTGAAATCTTTGATCGGGGGAGAGATCGTGATTTAAATCTCTTATCTGTTTAAATGGAATTGGTTTTAGTCCTTTAAAGGCACTCCTGCCTCCATGTGCCAAACGATTTCATATACATAATGTACATGTTGAGGAGGAGCATATATCCAAAAACTAGATGAGTTTTTTAAATCAGGCACAATTTCTCCCATGTTTTCTAAACCGTATTAAATCACTTGGGATCCAAAATCTCAAAGGATTTGATATTTTTGATCGGGGGAGAATTTGTGATTTAATAATGAAATTTGATAAATGATGATCGATTTGATGAAATTGTGCAGGCTGCTCTCTCATATGTGCTAAACGCTTTCGAATCTCGAAGCACATATTGAGGGGGAGCAAATGGTTTCTTAAAGGATTTTGTGATCGTGGATGTGCTTCAAAAAGAACTCTTTCCTCTATGTGATAAAATTATTTCTAAATCATATGCACATATTAAGGGGGAGAATTTTACCAAGAAAATCAAATGGCTTTTTTCCATGAAAATTGTGATCAAAGAAAATATGTCAATGTCCTCTTGCCTCCATATGCTAAATAATTTCTAAATCATATGCACATGTTGAGGGGGAGGTTTTCTAAATGATCAAAAACTATTAAGGTACAAAATGCTTTGATCTCGTATCACAAGTACCTTGATTGTTTTTCCAAATGATTTTTCAATTGGTTTCGAGAAGGAATGAACTGTACCAAAAGACCGACCAATTTACTTTATGCATGGTGTTATAAGGATGGTTAGGTTAGGTATTTGTTTCCACGATCCACCAGAACCGGAGGGATCTACCCAGGGACAATCCACTAGATAGTGTAGAGTCCTTAGGTATATTGAAAAAGGAGAAAAGTGAGATAAGGGAAGAGTGCGGACTGAGACAGAGCTAGTACTGGAATAAACCCAACAAGGTTCTAGTTATGAAGTCTCGGTAAGCACTGAAGGGGTTGAAGAATGAAAAAGAAATGAATGTGAAAAAGGGTGAAAAGAAATAGCCCTCCAATAATTCAACCTTAGAGCAGACACCGGGTTCAATACATATGCTACTAGTGGTTACTAAGGTAACACTGGCATTGAAGACAAGACGTCATGGACCCAGTGACGCACTGCACTAACCTTCCCAAGCTACTCAAGTTCCTCTTAAAAGGGCTTGTTTCATTCTCACGGGGAACCGACATTATCTATCAACTTTCTCTTAGAGAATGTTGATATTGAAGAAGGAGACCCTCTCCCTAGTCTCCGACATAGGAACCAAATATGCACAATTGAGTCTAGAGCCAAGAGATCATCCACAATATCTCATTAGGACACAAAATTAATGAAGACTTGATGTTTCACACAATGTGGAAAGTAAGAATATATTAAGAGTCCTACGCATTATCCTTGTGGTATTGCCAGAACATCTGAGTGATATGTAAAAGTATTCACAATGAAGATGGAAATCCTTCTAGAGCCAACATCCAACAAGCTCTTGGTGGGTGGCATGTGAGATCTTTTCTAAAGATCAAGCTTGTGACAACTGGATAAAAACGATGCGGAGATTCAATCTTGAATCAACCTTGGTCCAGGAATGAAATTGACGAATACTTTTGGAAAAACCGTTCGATGTGCAAATCTTCTTTTCTCTAGCACGTCGAATGTGTACTCATATTTCAAACAAAAAAAGTATCTCTGATTGAAAAAGTACTTTTGAAAAAACCATTCGATGTGCGAATCTCTTCTTTTCTCTAGCACATTGAATGTGTACTATTTTCTAATACAAAAAGTATTTTTGATTG
Source organism: Chrysanthemum seticuspe (assembly GCA_019973895.1). NCBI lineage: Eukaryota > Viridiplantae > Streptophyta > Magnoliopsida > Asterales > Asteraceae > Chrysanthemum > Chrysanthemum seticuspe. Next base: position 141,925,334 of record BPTQ01000008.1, read on the forward strand.
AAAAGTGATCTTTCTCATAAAACCTTCGTCGTATTGCAAAACTCTTTCTTCAAGCAATACACGATTGTTTTTCAAATCATTTTCCTTCAATCAGTGAATCTCAATTTGCTGGTTCACTTACTCCGTGTTGTCTTCTTTGAGACGTTCCGGTTTGAGAACAGCTACAACAGCTGCGAAACCCTGTCAAGGAGATTCTTAGGAATCCTACCTGATCACAGGCAGTACTTGTATTGATCAACGGGGAATCGTGGGCCGTGTACCTCAATTCAACGAAAGTGATCAAAGACACTTTTGTGTGTTTTATTGCTAACTGTTGTTTGCAGGTACATTTGGATGGTTGCAGCTGATCAGAATTAAGGAGTCAATCCAAAGCCGCATGCTCACAGCATCCACACTTAATTGAAGAAATCATGACTGGTGCATATCTACATAACCTAGCTCTGATATTTCTATACTATGCTTCTGCTACGCTGCTTCAAATATCATGAGCCAGTAAAGCTTCCGCTACTCTGATGAAAGATGTCATGATCCAAAAGTGTGAGCATGTCGGTCCGAAAGTCACAACTTCACATGATGGAAACACAATAAAGGGTGATCCAGAGATTTACTGTGGCTGATGATCTCAATGAAAGGTCGAAGATCATCAAAGATGTGGATCAGTTCAAAGACCTCCACTGAAAGTACAGATCATGCGGACTTTAAAGAATAGCTACAAAAGCACAAAGATTGCAGAAATTGAAGAATTGAAGTCTACGAGCTCAAGAACAAAGTCAAGAATAGAATGCTAGGATTCGAAATGTAAAACATGGGGTGACCTCCCTTAGGGGGAGATTGTTAGGAATTAGAAAATTCCATAGTGAAGAGTCGGTCGCCCCAAATATTATCTAGCATAAGTTAGCTCGTAGACTTGTAGTTATTTACGTTATTTAGCAGTTTATTAGTTAGTTTGTAGCGTAGATTAGTTTAGTTTAACACCGTGGAGGAAGGACGGGTCTTTACCCACTGTATGCCTGATCCACAGGCCGATAGGAGGTCGTTGTGTATGTAAGTATAAATACCCCTTCCATCCATGGAAGGGGTGGTGCTTTTAAATCTAACATTCCATACTTTTGTATACTAAGTCTCTAGCAAGAAAACACCCAACTCTCTACTTTCTCTCTCTAATGGCAAACATGTATTTTGATCATCCAAGACCACTCGAATCATCAAACACAATAATATATCGATCCTACAAGGACTCCTTGTACTATAAAAGGAGGTCCTAGGTCATTGTCTTAGGAACGAACTTACATACGTATCATTCACATAAGCTTCAAGGTGTAACCCCAGTGATAAGCAAGATCACTCGTATTATTCATTAATAATATTGGAGCTTAGTTTTGTGTTTAATCTCTGTTCACTTACAATACATCATATAATCCGTCTTCTAAGTATTACTAAGAAAATTCCGCGTGCTTATTAATATAATACAAAATATCACTGACACAAGGTGTGTGTCCAGATCCATCACCCTTAATTGATGACTTTTGTATCTGTTACTACTTAATTTTTTTCCTTTTTACTTTTTAGGTCTCTTGAAGGCAAATTGCTGGAATGACACTTATTCGAACGAAAAGGCGCGAATATACAAAGAAAATGGCTTAAGTCAAGAATCGAGACACTCAGGCTGTTGAATTGAAAGGGGACGCGTCAGGTTCTACTTGTGACGCCGTCGGAACAAGTTTTGTGATGACTCAGTAGCCAAATTGCTTATCTACAAATGACGGCATCAGGTTTTAAAAGAGTAGGGCGTCACAGCTCAGACGGCCTAGATTTGATCCAGACGGCGTCAGAGACTGAAGAAGACGGCGTCACGGGCATAAGGTAACGCCGTCACAATGCTAACGTGGCCAAGACGAAACTCTAATGACGGCGAACCGACGGCGTCACAATTAAAGAGTGACACCGTTGCAGTTTGTAACACAATATATAGAATCCGAATTTTTCAGTTTTCAGTGTGTAGTTTTGTGGAGTAAAAACCTAAACCGAACCAAGGCTGTCTTGTACAGTATTTTAGGGTTCTATAGCCTATCTTACATCAAGATAAGTATTTTACTTCATTAATTCAATTATGTCTTCAATTGAATGTGTGTATGCTTGCATGTTTTCCTTGTCCAGCTAATTTATTTGTGTGTTTGCTTAGGTAATATGAAACCTAGTTATTGAATATTGATTGGTTGTCTCTTATCTTAATTGTGATTGACCTAGTATTGTGATAGGTCATTCATTGTGTTATTAATGCTTGATTAATCTTTGTTGAACCTTAGCATATAGTTACTAGTGGAATTGTAGGCTAAACATCCAAAGAATACCTTAGTGTTAAGTTTATGAATCTTAGAGATTTCGTAGTCATTAACCTTTGGTAGCTTCAAAGAGTTAGGGATAAACGCATACCCTACGACCTTAGAAACACAACGCGTTAAGAATAAGGATTTGACAATTCAACCATCAATAGGAGAAAATAGGGAGTAATAAAACCTAACTAAACACATTTGTAATCATCATACGAGGACACAACAATAGACATAAACTACCCCTAGCTTAGTTAATTAGAATAGATAATAGTAGAGTAATCGGTATAAATACCAACCCCCAAATCCAAACCCCGAGATTCATACCTTTCCATTTCCTAAGAAATATAAAAAATATAAAAAAGATAAAAAATAATCTTCCTCAACCCCAACCTTAGCGTAGTAACTTCTCGCTAGCATTCCTATTCCCCTAGAGAATGATATCAATACCCGTGGTTTACCGTAATACTACACTACAATGATTAGGTTCACTGCCTAGGGTGTTGAAAAACATGCTCGATGAAAAGGAAGTTCCTTTGACCCCGAACGCGCTGTGTAAGCGTATCAAGTTTTTGGCGCCGCTGCCGGGGAATAGAATAGCTAGTTAGATTTCCACCTCGTTTAGGTTCCCTTGCTTGATTCCTATCAAGTAAGCTTTTTTCTCATTTTTACCTTCCTTGTAGTCTATCCCCCTTCTTTGTGTTTTTGTTTGTAAAACCCTTTTCATTTGTCGCTATGGCAAGTGAAGTTGCATTTGAATCATTAACAAATGAGGAACAATTGAATTTCACAAATTGTATTGCTTTTTATTGTTCTAATGAATTTGTGAGTGATCTTAGAGATATCCAAAAGGAGATGGGTGTAAGGTTGGATGAATTTGATAAATTTTGTGCTAGTGTGGCTTCTATTCAATGATCATTGTTAGAATAAACTCCTTTTAGTGAGACCCTCTGGAAAAAAATTTGAGAAAAGCCTCCTAAGCATAAACCATCAGTTGTCACAACTTGAGGAAATGGATAAGGAGGATTTATTCAACCTTAGGCATCATGATCAAAAAGACCTAGTTTTAAAGAAGATGGAACCTAAACCCGAACAAGATTGTGAGATGGTTATAGTTGAACTACCTAGTTGCATGCGTGGGATAGATTTCACCAAAACATATGACACGCGTGAGGAATCCTTTAGGCAAATAGAACATAGTGATCAAATTTTTAAGAATGATTCTTATGAATCGGACCAAGAATTTGAAATGGCTAAAGAAGGATTTAAGATACTTCGGAGTGTATTTGGGTTAGATCATACTAAAAAACATGATGAACATTTAGGAGATCTGGATATAATGGAGAATAAGGTGGAAACTCCAAGCCTACAAGCCCTACCATCACTTGAGGAACACACATCGCCTATAACTTACCCGGAAGAAGTAGAAAAGACTATAGGAACCCCGATTGATATGGAACCTATGGACCAAACGCCACTAGAGAATGTAGGTTTAGATTCTTGTTGTAATGACCTCTCTCTTAGTCCTAGGGAAGTTCCTAATTTTGATGAACTGGAGCCTCAACCAAAAACCTTACCCAATTTTCCATCTTTAGATGTGAATCTTGGAATTGAATTAAGCCCCAATCCACCCATCAAAATAAATAGTCCGGGTAGTTGCTTGATAAAGGTGGTAGACTCTAGGCCATATAGAGTGGAAGCTAATATAGGAGTAACCCATGACCTTACACACTTATATCACCCATTCATGGTTGATAACAAGAAACATTATGGGTTTAAACCGTGTTTATTAGGTCAAGATGGATCCTTCACTAAGAATCTTTTGAAGTTGATAGAAGATGATCCATTTATAGGAGAGAGATTTGATTCATCCGCTACACCCATAAAATTAGGTAAGGTTAGAATGAATGGAGGACATCCCTTTGAGCATATAAATCACCCATCACCCTCTCCTCACGTAGCAAATTTCTCCCCTAAGGGTGTGTATCGCTACTATTACCCGCACTTAGACTTAAGTGTAGAAAAAACTTCCCCTTTATCAGTTAAATAAGGGTAGAGTCAAGCTCGTGACTCGAACAAAAACAAGCACTTCTTGGGAGGCAACCCATGCTTAATTATTTGCTTGTTGTGTGTCGTATATCTTTTATTGATTGTTTATTCTCATGTTTGAATTTGTAAAAATGCTTTATTTTGTCTTTAACCTCGTCTTAATTACATATAAAGGTATTTTACAAAAGGGATAAGTGTAGGGAAGATTACACATGTTTTTAAAAGAACGTGAACATGAGAATTACGGTTATTGAAAAGATATACATGTGTGTTTGTTAGAGTCAAATGCTTGTATCGAGTCATAATGGATGTTTTGCAGAAATTTTTCCAGATTCTAAAGATATAAATTTTTCCAGAAAATCGCAGACCAGTTTCTTTCAGGATAACCTGACGGCGTCAGGGTCGCAACCTGACGGCGTCAGGAGGGGCAGAAACAGCTTATTACTTTTTCTCGTTTTCTGAGCTACTTATAAATTTTTGGAATTTTCCAGGTCTTAATTTTCTAGAAAATCTGTAAACATCCATTCCACAAGCATTATATCCTAGTTTAGTATAGTCATATATATATTGTTACCGACGATTTTACGCGAAGGTTTCGTTTGTTTTCTTCAAGTGTGCAGGTTTAATTTATCAAGAAGAAGATACATAAGATGAGAAGGAGCTTTTCACGCAAACACTCTTCTTGAAGAAAGATGTAACCACCACTTCACACGGATCCTACCGAGCTAATCAGGGGAGTACTAGTTTCTTTCGTTTTTTTTACCTTCCATTATCATTACTTTGATACTTTCGGGGAACGTTGGGGACAATGTTCAATTTAAGTGTAGGGAGGGAAAATAAAACGGGAACTTTGAAACTATGCTTATCCTTGATTATTTGCTTTGTCCAATTTCATTTGTGTAATAAACCATGAGAAATATCGGTTAGGGTAATTTTGGCACCAATTTTAAAATTTTTCATAACATGTAGGAGTGGGCCATTAGTCTTAATAAAGCGTCTCATGGATAGGAAATTATATGACTAGCACAAAAACCCTTTACCACTTAAATTCCACCCAAAATGTGAGGATCGCCCTTAGATTTGTAGGAATTAAAGCATTCATCTTTAATGCTTAGAGTGTGAACCAGTAGTATAATAGATTATAGAACTTGTTTTGTGATGCATCCCGAGATCGCTAGTAAGACTACACTTGTGTAGTTAGGAATAACTAAATTATAAGAGGCATTATGATAACCCTTGTTTGATACCCGTAATATAATTACTTCTTCCACATCGGTTGAGTAATTCTCCCACACCTTTGCGTTGTACTCATCTTTAGTACACGATACCCCTAGTTTTACCCCTCAGAGCCTATCTTTTTCGTGGTTCTCGTCATGTTTCGGTTTTCCGGAATGTCAATGAAGAGCATTGTTTACAATCCACCCCCAAATGTACACCCAAATCTCCTTAGACTACCTTGTATGCACTCACTTTTAGTGCATTATTGTTATCACACTAAACCCTTAGTTCAATTATCTAGTTGCTTGCATAAGTTGCAAAGTCGAGTTATATCCTTGGTACACAGTTTTGGGACGATTGGGACTCATGGGAAAAGTTAAATTTTATGAAATGACGGGAAGGGAACGTTAAATTCAAATTCCTTTTATTTTCATAATAATGTACTCCAAGTGTTTTGATCTTTTCAATTCGGGTCAAATTAGTTTTAGATTAATAAAAACTCAAGTGTAGGGATGTGCCTATAAATCCCTATTATTTTGATGTTATCGTAGAGGATGGTAGAGTAAAAGTGTATTAAAAAAAAATAGAAAAAAGAGAAAAAAGAGAAAAAGAAAAAAAAAGTGTTCAAAAAAAAAGGGGGCTACCATCCCACATCTATCTTTAAATTTATGTTTGTTTTTTTCAGATATCTAGAGTTTAGAGTGTCGAGTCTTGGCTTAGCAACGCCATTCTTCGCATGCTTGTAACATAAAGATTTTTGACTTGCCACCACTAAATCGCCTATCCCACCAACCCTTTGTTTCCCTACCGTAAGCCTAATATTACAACCTTTTAAAAGACCTCTTGGATAGTCTTTCCTAGGTGCTTACGCCAAAGCGATGGAGGTTTGATCTAGTCTCAATCCTATGGTAATCTATGTACTAGGACCGGTTAGTGAGTGTTTATCTTCCATTTCCAACTTGTTATATTTCATATACACCTGAGAGATGTGAGTATCCAAACACCCAATGTGAGGTGCTAGTATGTAATTTCCGTGCTTCTTATGACTTTTGCGGGGCTTATATGTGTTGTGGATCATTCTAAACTAATGCTTCATGACCCCTAATTTATAAATCAATTGGCTAAAAGCACATTTGCTTGAGGACAATCAAATACCAAGTGTAGGGATATTTGATAAAGATTTAAAAGGTACCTTTTTGAGAGGTCATTTAAGCCCTTAATTGATCACTTTTGTATCCGTTACTACTTAATTTCGTTCCTTTTCACTTTTTAGATCTCTTGAAGGCAAATTGCTGGAATGCCACTTATTCGCACGAAAAGGCGCGAATATACGAAGAAAATGGCCTAAGTCAAGAATCGAGACACTCAGGCTGCTGAATTGAAAGGGGACGGCGTCAGGTTCAACTTGTGACGCCGTCGGAACAACTTTTGTGACGACTCAGTAGCCAAATTGCTTATTTACAAGTGACAACATCAGGTTTTAAAAGAGTAGGGTGTCGCAGCTCAGACGGCCTAGATTTGATCCAGACGGCGTCAGAGACTGAAGGAGACGGCGTCACGGGCATAAGGTGACGCCGTCACAATGCTAACGTGGCTAAGATGAAACCCTAATGACGGTGACCCGACGGCGTCACAATTAAAGAGTGACGTCGTCGCAGTTTGTAACACTATATTTAGAATCCGAATTTTTTAGTTTTCAGTGTGTAGTTTTGTGGAGTAAAAACCTAAACCAAAACAAGGCTGTCTTGTACAGTATTTTAGGGTTCCATACCCTATCTTAAATCAAGATAAGTGTTTTACTTCATTAATTCAATTATGTCTTCAATTGATTGTGTGTATGCTTGCATGTTTTCCATGTCCGGCTAATTTATTTGTGTGTTTGCTTAGGTAATATGAAACCTAGTTATTGAATATTGATTGGTTGTCTCTTATCTTAATTCTGATTGATCTAGTATTGCGATAGGTCATTCGTTGTGCTATTAATGCTTGATTAATCTTTGTTGAACCTTAGCATATAGTTACTAGTGGAATTGTAGGCTAAACATCCAAAAAATACCTTAGTGTTAAGTTTATGAATCCTAGAGATTTCGTAGTCATTAACCTTTGGTAGCTTCAAACAGTTAGGGATAAACGCATATCCTACGACCTTAGAAACACAACGTGTTAAGAATAAGGATGTGACAATTCAACCATCAACAGGAGATCACTAGGGAGTAATAAAACCTAAGTAAACACATTTTTAATCATCATACGAGCACACAACAATATACATAAACTACCCCTAGCTTAGTTAATTAGAATAGATAATAGTAGAGTAATCGGTAGAAATACCAACCCCCAAATCCAAACCTCGAGATTCGTACCTTTCCATTTCCTAAAAAATATCAAAAAGATAAAAAATAATCTTCCTCAACCCCAACCTTAGCGTAGTAACTTCTCACTAGCATTCCTATTCCCCTAGAGAATGATATCAATACCCGTGGCTTACCCTAGTACTACACTACAACGATTAGGTTCACTGCCTAGGGTGTTGAAAAACTTGCTCGACGAAAAGGAAGTTCCTTTGACCCCGAACGCGCAGTGTAAGCGCATCACCATTGTTATGTTTAAATGCTTGAGTAATCTTTGTGAACCTTAGTTTATGAATCATAGTGGATTTCGTAGGCAATAACCGTAAGGTAGTCTCAAAGATTTAGGGAAAAAGGCACGCCCTACGACCTTAGAAAACACAACGCGTTAAGAATAAGGACGTGACAATTCAACCACCAATAAAAGATAACTAGGGAGTAATAGTATCTAGGTAAGCACATTTTTTATCATCATACGAGCACACATCAATAGACATAAGACTACCCATAGTTTAGATAATTAGATAGTAGAAGTAATCGGTAAAAGTACCACCCCTCCAAATCCAAGCCCCGAGATTTTACCCTTAGATTTCTAAAAAAATATATAAAGATAAAAAATAATCTTCCTCAACCTCAACCTTAGCGTAGTACACTTCTTACTAGCATTCCTATTCCCCTAGAGAACGATATCAATACCCGAGGCTTACCCAATACTACACTACAACGATTAGTTTCACTGCCTAGGGTGTTGAAAAACTTGCTCGACGAAAATGAAGTTCCTTTGACCCCGAACGCGCCTTGTACGCGCATCACATTCGAATCATTAACCAATGAGGAAAAATTGTATTTCACAAATAGAATTTCTTTTTATTGTTCTTATGAATATGTGAGTGATCTTAGAGATATCCAAAAGGAGACGGGTGTAAGGTTAGATAGATTTAATAAATTTTGTGCTTGTGTGGCTTCTATTCAACAATCATTGTTATAATCAACTCTATTTAGTGAGACCCTCTGGAAAAAGTTTAGAAAAGCTTCCTACGCATAAACCACAAGTTGAATGAAATCATAGGCTTTTCTACATCACAACTTGAGGAAATACATAAGGAGGATTTATCCAACCTTAGGCACCATGAACAAAAAGACCTAGATTTTAAGAACATGGAACCTAAATCCGAACAAGATTCTGAGATGGTTAGAGTTGAACTACCTAGTTGCATGAGTGGGATAGATTTCACCAAAACATATGACACGCGTGAGGAATCCTTTAGGCAAATAGAACATAGTAGTCAAGTTTTTGAGAACAATTCTTATGAATCGGACCAAGAATTTGAAATGGCTAAAGAAGGATTTGAGATACTTAGGAGTGTATTTGGGTTAGATCATACTAAAACATATGATGAACATATAGGAGATCTAGATATAATGGAGAATGAGGTGGAAACTCCAAGCCCACAAGCCCTACCATCACTTGAGGAACACACACCGCCTATAACTTACCCGGAAGAAGTAGAAGAGACTATAGGAACCCCGATTGATATAGAAACCAAACACCACTAGAGAATGTAGGTTTAGATGCTTGTTGTCATGACCTCTCTCTTAGTCCTAGGGAAGTTCTTAATTTTGATGACCCGGAGCCTCAACCAAAAACCTTACCCAATTTTCCGTCTTTAGATGTGAATCTAGGAATTGAATTAGGCCCCAATGCACCCATCAAAATAAATAGTCTGGGTAGTTGCTTGATAAAGGTAGCAGACTCTAGACCATGTAGAGAGGAAGCTAATATAGGAGTAACCCATGACCTTACACACTTACATCACCCATTCATGGTTGATAACAACATTATGGGTTTAAACCGGGTTTATTAGGTCAAGATGGATCCTTAACTAAGAATCTTTTGAAGTTGATAGAAGATGATCCATTCCTGGGAGAAATATTTGATTCACCCGCTACACCAATTGAATTAGGAAAGGCTAGTATGATAGGAGCACACCCCTTTGAGCATAAGTATAACCCATCACCCTCTCCTCACGTAGCAAATTTCCACCCTAAGTGTGTGTATCGCTACTATCACCCGCACTTAAGCTTAAGTGTAGGAAAAACTTCCCCTTTATCCGTTAAATAAGGGTAGAGTCAAGCTCGTGACTCGAACAAAAACAAGCGCTTCTTGGGAGGCAACCCATGTGTATTTTTTTTTCATTTTTATTTGTGTGTTCATATATCTTTTTCATTGTTGTTTATTCTAATGTTTGATTTTGTGAAAATGATTTATTTTGTCTTTAACCTCATCTTAATTACATATAAAGGTATTTTACAAAAAGATAAGTGTAGGGAAGATTACATATGTTTTCAAAGAACGTGAACATGAGAATTACAATTAGTGAAATTGATATATATATATATATATATATATATATATATATATATATATATATATATATATATATATATATATGTGTGTGTGTGTGTGTGTGTGTTTGTTAGAGTCAAATGCTTGTATTGAGTCATAATGGATGTTTTGCAGGAATGTTTCCAGATTTTAAAGATGTAATTTTTCCAGAATTTTTTCAAGAAAACGCAGCAGACCAGTTTCTATCATGACAACCTGACGGCGTCAGGATTAGAACCTGACGACGTCAGGACGAGCAAAAACAGCTTATAAAATTTTTCTCGTTTTCTGTACTAAGTATAAATTTTTGGAAATTCTCAGGTCTTAATTTTCCAGAAAATCTGCAAACATCCATTCCACAAGCATTATATCTGTTAGGATTTAGAAAATCCAGTAGTAAAAGACTCGGTCACCTCAAGTATATTGTATTCGTTAGAAATCTCGTAGTCGTAGTCATTTAGTGATAGTTATTAATTAGTTATGTAACACCGTGGAGGACGGACGGGTTTTTACCCACTGTATGCCTGATCCACAACCCGTAGGAGGCGTTTCATGTAAGAACCTATAAATACACTTTGCCTAGCAAGGCAAAGGGTTAGAGCTTCATAATATATTTTTTACTTTCAGATGGATCGTAGATATTTATGTTGTTTGATGATTTGGGTGGTCTAGGATGATGATAGTATATGAATGCCATGGTTAGAGAGATGAAGAGAGTAGAGAGGGAATTCTAGTGAGATTAACAAAAGTGTAGAATATTAGATTAGAACTTCCAACCCTCTACCTTGGAAGGTAGAGGGTATTTATAGGTTACAAACTAAACGACCTCCTAACGGCCTGTGGATCAGGTATACAGTGGGTAAAGACCCGTCCTTCCTCCACGGTGTTGCACTAAACTAAACTACGCTAATAACTAACTAATAAACTAACAAATAACATAACTAATGATATGTCTACGAGCTAACTTATGCTAGATAATATTTGGGGTGACCGACTCTTCACTATGGAATTTTCTTATTCCTAACAATCTCCCCCTAAGGGAGGTCACCCCATGATTTACATTTTGAATCCTAGCATTCTATTTTATCTTCAGTCTTGAGCTCGTAGACTTTTTAATTCTTAACTTCTGCAATCTTTGTGCTTAAGCAGTGCAACATCAAAGTCCGAATGCTTTGTACTTTAAGTGGAGGTCTTTGAACTGATCCACATCTTGATGATCTTTGAGCTTTCTTGAGATCATCAACCACAGCAAATCTCTAGATCACCCTTTGTTGTGTTGCCATCATGTGATGTCGTGATTTTCGGACCGACATGCTCACACTTTTGAATCATGACATCTTTCCATCAGAGTAGCGGAAGCTTTACTGGTTCATGATATTTGCAGCAGCGTAGCAGAAGCATAGTATAAAAATATCAGAACCAGGTTATGTAGATATGCACCAGTCATGATTTCTTCAATTAAGTGTGGATGTTGTGAGCATGCGGCTTTGGATTGACTCCTCAATTTTGATCAGCAGCAACCGTCCAAATGTACCTGCAAACAACAGTTAGCAATAAATCACACGAAAGTGTCTTTGATCACTTTCGTTGAATAGAGGTACACGGCCCACAGTTCCCCGTTGATCAGTACAAGTACTTCCTGTGATCAGGTAGGATTCCTAAGAATCTCCTTGACAGGGTTTCGCAGCTGTTATAGCTGTTCTCAAACCGGAACGTCTCAAAGAAGACAACACAGAGTGAGTGAACCAGCAAATTGAGATTCACTGATTGATGAAAAATGATTTGAAAAACAATCGTGTATTGCTTGAAGAAAGAGTTTTGCAATACAACGAAGGTTTTATGAGAAAGATCAATTTTCAATCAAAAACACTTTTTGTATTTGAAAAGAGTACACATTCGACGTGCTAGTGAAAAGAAGAGATTCGCACATCGAACGGTTTTTCCAAAAGTATTTTTTCAATCAGAGATACTTTTTGAGTTTGAAACATGAATACACATTCGACGTGCTAGAGAAAAGAAGATTGGCACATCGAACGGTTTTTCCAAAAGTATTCGTCAATTCCATTCCTGGACCAAGGTTGATTCAAGATTGAATCTCCCCATCGTTTCTATCCAGTTGTCACAAGTTTGATCTTACGAGAAGATCTCACATGTCACCCACCAAGAGCTTGTTTGATGTTGGCTCTAGAAGGATTTCCATCTTCATTGTGAATATTTTGAATATCACTCGGATGTTCTGGCAATACCGCAAGGATAATGCGAAGGACTCATAAGATGTAATATCTCTTTCCACATTGTGTGAAACAGAGAGTCTTCATTGAAAGTGTCCTAATGAGATGTTGTGGATGATCTCTTGGCTCTAGACTTAATAGTGCACATATGGTTCCTATGCCGGAGACTAGGGAGAGGGTCTCCTTCTTCAATATCAACAATCTCTAAGAGAAAGTCGATAGATTATGTCGGTTCCCCGTGAGAATGAAACAAGCCCTTTCAAGAGGAACTTGAGTAGTTTGGGAAGTTGTAGTGCAGTGCATCACTGGGTCCATGACGTCTTGTCTTCAATACCAGTGTTACCTTAGTAACCACCAGTAGCATATGTATTGAACCCGGTGTCTGCCCTAAGGTTGAATTATTGGAGGGCTATTTCTTTTCACCCTTTTTCACATTCATTTCTTTTTCATTCTTCAACCCCTTCAGTGCTTACCGAGACTTCATTACTAGAACCTTGTTGGGTTTATTCCAGTACTAGCTCTGTCTCAGTCGGCACTCTTCCCATATCTCACTTTTCTCCTTTTTTAAATATACCTAAGGACTCTACACTATCTAGTGGATTGTCCCTGGGTAGATCCCTCCGGTTCTGGCGGATCGTGGGAACTAATACCTAACCTAGGCATCCTTATAACTCCATGCATAAAGTAAAATGGTCGGTATTTTGGTACAGTTCATTCTTCGTTGAAACCAATTGAAAAATCATTTGGAAAAACAATCAAGGTACTTGTGATACGAGATCAAAGCATTTTGTACCTTAACAGTTTTGATCATTTAGAAAGCCTCCCCCTCAACATGTGCATATGATTTAGAAATTGTTTGGCACATGGAGGCAAGAGGACTTTGAAATATTTTCTTTGATCACTATTTTTATAGAAAAAAAAGCCATTTGATTTTCTTGGTAAAATTCTCCCCCTCAATATGTGCATAGGATATTTAAAAACATTTTATCACATAGAGGAAAGAGTTCTTTTGAAGCACATTCACAATCACACAAGCCATTAAGAAACCATTTGCTCCCCCTCAATATGTGCTTCGAGATTCGAAAGCGTTTAGCACATATGAGAGAGCAGCCTGCACATTTTCATCAAATCGATCATCATTTATCAAATTTCATTATTAAATCACAAATTCTCCCTCGATCAAAAATATCAAACCCTTTGAGATTTTGGATCTCAAGTGATTTAATCAGGTTTAGAAAACATGGGAGAAAATGTGGCCTGGTTTAAATACTCATCTTGTTTTTGGATAAATGCTCCTCCTCAACATGTGCATTGTATATTTCTAAATCGTTTGGCACATGGAGGCAAGAGTGCCTTTAAAGGACTAAAACCAATTCCATTAAACAGATTTGAGATTTAAATCACGATCTCTCCCCCGATCAAAAATATTAAACCATTTAAGATTTGTGATCCCAATTGATTTAAATCATTTAAAAGATTTTGGGGAAAGACGTGGCAAGATTTAATTTTGAAATTGACAGATAAGGACCATTTTAAGACATTAAAGATTGTTAGTGTCAGGTATGATAGTTTTAAGAGATCTTTAAGTAAAATAAAACAATTTCACAATCAAACAAGAACAGAAAAAATTTCATTTTGAAAGACCTTGATTAAAAAGAAAAATCATACCATGACATAACCTTAAATCTTTAGATCAGCACTTAATTATTGTACAAACGGACTTTTATGAAGAAATAGTGTATGAAAATAATTTATTTTAAATCACTCTCCCCCTCAATCGATAACCGTAGTCGTAGATTGAGTGACTTAGATTTTGATAAAAATGAAGTCCGGTGATTTTCAAAGTTAAGTCCAATTAATTTTCGAAACAATATTTTCCATTTTCAAAACAATTTAATCAAATTTTTTCAAAATTGTTTAAAAATGGTATCCTGCACAAAGATAAGTTAGGTGGTTGAGAAGCTTCCATTGTTGTTGCTGTAGGGTTTGGAAGAAAACCATCTGATGATGCAGTGAGACTTCTTTCGTTGCATTTTAATGCCAACTGAGGTCAAATTAAGCTCCGTTTCTTCATTTGCTGATGAAGAAAACCGTCTTCTGATGCAGTGAGACCTCTTACGTTGCATACATGCCAACTCTCCATGGAAGTCCAATTAAGCTCCGTTTCTTCATTTGTCAACCCAATATCTAGTTACCCTTTCCTTTCGGCATCCAATCATCTTAGTTTGTGGGATCCGGATCGGGAACATTCTTATATACCAATATACCTGCATACGTTAGTGAACACACATACAGATATATGGTGGTCGACATCACCGAAACAGCAATCGACTAATAAAAGTCAATCCAACATATCAATCAATTCATATATGGCATGGGAATAATGTGTTTATCAAACTCTAATCATCTAATCCTAACAATAATATCTTGGGCACCTAGTCCTTCAACGTAGGTTAACATCTTTTTCAATTAAGCATATAGGATAGTTAGATAATCTCGTTAGATGATATAGATTTGAAAACATTCCCCCCTCAATCAATGGCTCAATTTATGAAAAGATTAAAAGCGCTGGAGTCATTGATTGAGTTTTCAATTTTTTTTCGAAAACTTTGAATCAGATTGTTTTTAAGAAACTCATTATCCACCATTTTGAAAACACAACAAATATTTTTCTGAAGAATTTTAGACGGAAAAACATTTGTGTGGGAACAGCAGTCCTTAGACATACTTTCCTCATTTAGTTTTAGGATAAGTGCACGAAATATATGAAAATTGGTTTAGCGTAGCACTTTCCTTTCTTTGAAGAATGGGTTGCTATCGGAAATAATAGCTCGGGTTACAGTCTGAAATAACTGCAAGCCATATGATTTGTGACATGTTTGGAAAAAGAATATTTACACATTCTGCTCGAACTTCATCTATGGTCCCGTGCCATTATTGATTTCTAAGACCGCAGATGTTATCGATACCAGAAGACATGTCTTGTGAAAACATATTTTTGGACTTTTTCAAATTTTCTGATTTTTATGGGTTTTTGTTGGTTTTATATATATATACTAGCTTCATAGCCCGCCCAGATGGGCGGGCTAGCTTCATTATAATACATGTGAAATTCTAAATGTATGTAAAGCAATCTTGAAAATAATAATAATAAAAAAATGGTTGTAATACCCGTATTCAAATGAGAGTACATTCTTACTTGTATACAAATACATGAAATATAATTGTTAAAAAAATACATGTTACATAAAAAAACTCGTATATTATAAACATGAATACAATCGTAAAATACATCGGTTGAAAATAAAACCGACATGTGAATGTTCAAAAGTAATAAGAAATAGAAATTATGACAACAAATCTCAATCAAATGGAACATATGTACAACTTCTGCAAGTAAAATAGAAGTAACACTTACAGAAAATAGATTTACATAAAACAAACCACCCTAAGAAATTTACTACCTTCACATTAGAATTGGAGATCAGCAACTTACGTTTGACTTCATGTACATCATTAGCTCATTTATAGAAACTCTTATCATGTGCTTCTGTATGTATTCAATCTTTTTCACCTTATGGGCTTGTGTAGTTAGCTAGTGAATTGACAACCTCCTCTTTATTCTCTCATAAAAAAGAAATGAGTAACAAATCAAAAGCAATAATCACCTATAACCACAATTTGAAGTTGTTAGTTGATTTTTTCCTTTTTCTAACTTTGAGAAAAAGTTAATAAAATGTCAATAAAATGGGTCAAATCAACCATTGAAATAACTATATTGAAGATATTATTGCACCAGACATATTAACAAAGTGGTGCACATATGCTTACTCATGATCGAACTAAAAGGTGAAGGTGTGCT
Source organism: Chrysanthemum seticuspe (assembly GCA_019973895.1). Classification (NCBI taxonomy): domain Eukaryota; kingdom Viridiplantae; phylum Streptophyta; class Magnoliopsida; order Asterales; family Asteraceae; genus Chrysanthemum; species Chrysanthemum seticuspe. The sequence goes on from BPTQ01000008.1 coordinate 141,941,758, forward strand.
TAATATTTGCTACCAAATGTCTATACTAAAGCTTATATAAGACCATTTGACTAATAAGTAATAATAACACTTTCATTAACCTATGTGTCCAAGGTTTTAATGTTGAAGAATGTAAATGAGTGAACTTGAAAGTGAGATATAACTTGTGGAGCATATTTAAGCTACACAAACCTTATGTTGGAGGTCTAGTGAGAATGTCCATAAAAGGTCCCTAAAACTATAATCTTATTATGTCTCTTTAGATGTTATCCATAAGATTATTGTATGGAGATGCACACAACTTTGGTTGGAATTATACTTTGGGTAATAATGTAAAAAGTTTACCTCGCTTAACCAAGAGTTTTCATAGTGTTCTTCCAATATGGGGAGACACCTTTTTTGGGCTTTTGAATTTCCAGCCACCACATTCTTGTGTTCACCATGAGGCGCCATTATCTCAACTCTGTACATATTCCCTCCATAGACACCTCCTGATGTGTTTATAAATTTTCATATAAACTTTGTAACCTAATTATAAAACCAAGAAACACATTTTTATAACCACATAATAATGTATTGCATCTTGTAATTTCTTTCTCATGGTTAGAGCATGCGTAAACGTGGCAAAAGAGTTGGTTGAGAGAATGGGTCAAACCTGAACATGCATTTGCTAAGACTGAATCCACACATGGAAGTGGCCCATAACTAATCGAGGATATCTTCCGTATAACTCTTATGAAGAACCAGAATATTAGAAATGCAATGAATGCTTGATTCCCATAATTCAGTTCAATTACTGGTTTTTCACACAAATTATGTATGACTTTTATACGTAGGTTATATACAAAGTTTGGCATTAGGACTAAAATGCCTCTGATTGAAATGCTTGTGTAAGGCACATGTGTTGCTTAATGGAACTTTCACTAACGATGTTTTTATTTTAATAAACTTGATTATTAATTGTTATAAAGTAATTTAATTCTAAACAGCCAAGGTGGAGAATTAAAACCCATGGACCAAGTTTAAGATCAGAAATTTCTAAATTTTCTTGGGATAAGAGTGTGATGCAATCTCATAAGAGGTCCCTTTTTTCGGTCTTGTTTATAAATGTTTGTATCATAAACTGTTTCAATCAGAAAAACAAATCACTCCATACCTTTGTTTTTAGGATTTCCATCAATTTGCTCAAATAGATCACATGCAGCCTCTACTATACCAGAGTGCCGGTAATGTGTTGAACGTGGCGGACTAAGATTATCACTGTGACAAGAATGAAAAAATTATAATCTATTTAATTTGAAAAATATAAGCACTTAAAAATAAGCAGATAACAATCATCTTTGAAAGCAAAATAAGCACTTCAAAATAACTAATATCAAACACCTCTCAGGTAATAAAACGGGTTGGTTTGGATGTGCTTATGCTTTTTGTAGTGTGAAAATTAGGTAACCAAGGGATCTTAGGGATAGCTTATGCTTTTTGTAGCCATAAGCTTATATTCTAACATCACAAGTTAACAACATTGACCAATCTTTACCCTTATACTTTCCTATGCAGCATATAAAAACACATGCAGTTTGTTGCGCGTATACTTTATTTTAATTCGTATCTGGCATACAAACTATTAGTTAAAAAATGTAAGTCATTTTATTAGCAATCTGATAAGAAATGTTCATTTAGGAATTGAAAAGATAAAATAAAAATCAAAGCATTCATAGGCCATGTAATAATTTGTATGGTTACCTCAAACTTCCTAAAACAACTTCAGTTACAAGAGCAAATGCGTAGCCCACCGTTGGCATATGTGTAGTCTTCTATGAGTAGCTCGATCCATGCGACTTTGTCTCATCAGGTAGTGCTATTACTCTGCAATAAAATTATATAGAAAAGGCTAAAATTTTATGATATTGAAATAATTTTGTTTCATATTTGATATAATTGTACCTTCGCATCAAGTCTTCAAGTAGGTCTTATAAGTCAAAGAACCACCAGTCAAGCGCATGTATTACATGAAAACTAAGAAGCTTGGAATCCGGATGCAAGGAGCTAAAGTTCCAGTGAGTAGTGAATGGTTATATTATTAGGAGCCTAATACAAAAACAGTTGAAATTCAACATACCAGTGACGAACATGTTGGTCTACTCCCGCATTAGCTTTTGCATCAAATGGATAAGTTAAGGGCTCAGCAATACAGATGGTTATAACATTTGTATATAGGAGGAAGTATAAGCTCAATTGCAATGGTCTTTGGAGTTTCAACTGATGTAAAGAAAAAGATTGTATGGGCTCTGTATGATTTTCAGCCTTTGTTGAGCATATATTTTGTTTGGGCCGTTACAGATAAACCAAACCATAGTAAAATAAGATAACCTCCGACCTGGTTTAAGCTGACCAAAAACTCCTACACCCTGACTTGTCGTCAACCTGCCTGCAAACAATATCAGAATATATATAATACTACAATCTTTATTAAATCTCACTTTCAAATTGTTTGCCGATTTGACCCGTTTTCGTTTTAGTTATATTCTTATTATGCGTATCTAACAACTTAACATAACCTGAATCGCCCAATTCATATGTAACTGCACCAAATTGTAACATCTAGTACATATATGTGGAGCATGCGCCCAAATGGTGTTACGCAAGTAAAGAAAGTAGAAAGTTGAATAGTATGACCGATATAGCATATCTCCCATACCAAATAAGATTAAATGAGTGATTTACCTAGTAATTTGAAAATAGCCATTTTCAACTTCCATTACAGCCGGCTGCAATTTGAAACAAAACGCAATTGTCAACTAAAAATTGTCACACCCCCAAAATATCGCAGCGGAACGATAGTGTCCTTGGGGTATAACGTCATAGCACAAAGTATGGATACAGAAAACGACCTCTATAATGAGACGTTTTGAAAAGTTTACCATTCGATAAATAAGTTAATGTTTACACCACAAGAAATCACAAGGTTTGATAATACATAAAGAGTTTACAAAACATGTCGAATGGTAATTGTTAAAAGCACAAGACTCCAATGTATGCCATGCGACCCAAAAGCTCCATGAATAGCTATCACCTTAAGACCTGAGATAAACATGCTAAAAAGTGTCAACACAATGGTTGGTGAGTTCATAAGTTTGTGATGAAATGTAAAGCCTTTCAAAAATTGTTTATGCAGCAAAGGCATTGTAAATCCACTCAGTTCCAAGTTCCGCCCATACAAAACTTGCAACCTGTGTGTTTACAACCCATTGCCAAATTATAGAATTGTCAATCTTGTTTGTAAGTAGGACATAGGTGCATACGATATATACATGTACTTAATGCAAAGAATCACAGCCAACTGAACCTCTTGACGAGTCTAACTTGTTTGCAATGTTTCATTGAATAACAGATTATATTCACCCCAAGTCACGTCATCATGGACCAAGGGTGGGGGCGTCAGCCCGATAGTACTATCAATACCTCTCCGCCGGCTCCCGCAGGAGTTAACCAGTTGCTAAAGTTTGTATGTTGATACATAATTGAAAACTAGTTTAGCACATTAAGGCACATATCGCAATAAACCACACATAATGTCCAAAGTGTATAAGAAGTATTTTGTAACACAATTGTATAAATGGTTTGAGTATTCGCAAGAGTGAAACAAGTATTTAAGCATGTATCTCCCCCAAATAGTTTGTAAGAATTTAAACGAGTAAAAGCGGGGTATGAACTCACCTGGTATGATGGATATGCTAACAAAATGAAGTGCACGAAAGTGAGACTCGGAAACTATCCGCGACCTAGAATGAATGTTATGTTATGTAATGAGTTATGATGTAATGTTATGCATGCATTTCGTATGTTATTTATACCATTTACGAGTTTTGAAAATAATACTTATCGTCGAAAAAAATACTCTTTTGACGTCTTGACCAATCTTAAATTACTTTACAAGTATTTACGTCAAAATGTCATCCTACAATAGTTTCGTAATGATTTATAGTGAAATTATCACTTTTCGTCGTAAAATCATGTCGTCGGAAATTTCATGAAAGTGACAAAAATGGCTTCGAAAAACTAGCCGTAAAATGGTGTACGTCGATCGTTAAGAAACGAATTCGACGGTTTTGGAAAGTTTGTATCAAAATCTAAAAGTTTCAGTTCATGAGTTTTCGACATAAAGGTCTCGAACGTAAAGATAATAAGGGTTAAAGATGGTGATTTTGTCTAATTGTTGTGTAAAAAGTGAGTTTCGGCCAAGTTTGTGCATCCGTAAATAATTTATTAAAACTCCGCTACACAAACGGCTTGTCGTTTTGAAAAATATGCTCGGTGATCTTAATTTTATTAGAAGACATTTCGTTTCAAAAAGTTCTACATCATTGATAAAAACAGCCGCTAACATGGTCGTTTCAGCTACCGTAACACTTGTCTCGTAAAATAATATAGTTTTTCAGAAAATAATAGTTACGACAATTTTATGAAAACGTGCATATCTTTGTCGTTTCAAATCCGTTTTCTACGTATAATACGTCCTTAGCTTCGTATCAAAGTATACTAATATATTTTTGACAAGTCGAAATAATTTGTGAAGCTTAGGACTCGTTTTTGACTCGAACAAAGTAAAAATAGGTTGCTGAATTTTCTGAAAAATATATATTTCGTCGTCAAACTTTAAAAATTCATAACTTCTTCGTTATAACTCCGTTTTAATCCGTTCAAGCGGCCACGGATTCGTTTTAAAGTATATTTTCTAAATATCAAGGCCAAAAAGTCGTGCCTACTGTCGGATTTTCCAGAAAAACAAAATAGGGACAGAACACTTTTATATACTTGTCGAAAATAGTTTTTCTCGTACCAAACCTATTCTAATCCCTTCAAATCAACTCCAAAGCTAATCTAATCCTACCATACACCTTCTTAGGGTGTCATGGGTTCCTAAACATCATCAAGACCAAAGTATACCAAGGGAATAATTATAGGATGACTATATATATTAGACTCTAAAAATCAAAGGTAAAAATGGTATAAACAACACAAGTCTTGCATGTTTTTGCTCAAAAATGATGAGATGAGTATGAAATGAATATGTAAGATGAAAATAGATATGAGATGCTTACAAGTGATATGATGAGGTGATTAGAACCAAGGATTAACCTAAACACCCTAGGTTTTTATTTCAAAACCTTAACAAAAGTGTATACTAGATTGTAGAAACTTGATCTTGGAAAAATTTTATGAATTTCTCTACTCCTCTATGCTTGGCCGGATTTTGAGAGAAAAGGAAGAAGAGAAATCTTGACTTGCACTCTCCATTATTTGATTGTGAATGAAATAAATGAAAAGTATGTAACATTGAGTGAAGAATGCATTATGTAAGAAAATGTTACCATCATTTAATGTTTCATCCCCCTTGGTCGGCCAAGGGGGGATGTTTTTCCAAACTATACATTTTTTTTTTCTTTTATTCTTTGTGTATAATATTGTGTAAGTAAATAAGAAAGTAAGTTGACGTAAATTGTAACTTTGTATATACATTAGTGTATTTAAGGTAGTTTTAGCTAAAAGTAATTTTTATTAGATCAAAGTAAAGTATAATGAGATCATAAAAATTGTAAAAATATATTTCTTGTAAAATTTGAGTGATATAATAATTATCGTATAGTTTTTAAGAAAAGCGTTGTAATAATATAAATTTAACGATTTATATACCAAATAAATTTAAAACACTAGGTAAACTCAAAATATAGTTTTTATAAACTAAATGTAAGTATAAAAATATATTGGGATCATTTTTGGAAGTAACGGATTAAATATTTAAAATAATAACTCACGCGATAACGTTTATTTAATATGAAAATACGTTTAATGTAAAATGTAAAACCATGCATGAACCGTTATGAAATGATGAATATGGAGTATGTGAATGACTGGAAAATGAGAATTGTGACATTCTTCCCCTGATAGAAGAATCGCGTCCTCGCGATTCAATCGATGATACTTGAAGTTCTACCCTTAGGTTTCGCGAAATCAAGTGTATGGTCAAAGTGTTTATGTCAAAACTTACACGTCTAGGTTTCTTATCTAATGAGACTCACTGAATCTTAATAATACGGTGGATCACTTAATGGTCTAGGAAAAACGTACCAGTTACGCATTGCGGGCTTCCTCGGTCCCTATATAGAATGCTCGACCTCGAGGAGGACTGATATTGAGTACAGGGTTTGGATTATTTCCTTCAATTGCCACAGCTAGAGGAGCTTGCATCGGTGGCTTATTCAACTGAGGACAATTATTCCGGAAGTGATTCGGGCTGTTACATTCAAAGCAAGTCTTTTGATTATTCCTATTGTTGCACTGCCCCTTAAAATGGCCGTATCGATTGCAATTTGTACACAAGCGGCAGGGCTTGGTCTTCGGGTGATGATAAGCACACTTAGCACATTTGGGATGTGTACCCGCATACTCTCTTTGTTCAGTACCGGTTGCCACAAAAACTCTTGCCCTTTTGTTGTCTGCTACCACGTCTATCTGCTTATTCGACCCACTTGCTTCCTTCCTCTTATCACCGCTCTTCAACGTACCATTTCTAACCATCTCGTCTGTCAGGGTTCCTGCCCTCAGTATCGCACTTTGTATTGTAGAAGGCTCAGTTGTTTTCACGGTTCCACGGATTTCGGGGACAAGACCATATATGTACCTCGAGATTCTCTTGGACTCAGGGGTAACTAGATGAGGAACTAGTCTAGCTAACTCATGAAATCGGTCAGTGTAGGCTGCGTGACCAGCCCCTATCATAGAGTGGTGATAAAATTCATCCTCTAGTTTCTGCATTTCATTGTCCGGGCAGTACTCCTCTTTCAATCACTCCTTAAATTCGTCCCATGTCATACCTATAGCTGCCTCTCTGCCTCTAGCCTGTAGCTGTGTGTTCCACCATGTCAATGCCTTTCCTGATAACAAGCAAGCAGCATACTTCACCCTCTGATGTGTGGCACAATTGCTGATGTCGATTACTGCCTCTGTCTTCTCTACCCATCGAGTATACGCCAAAGCACCTCCTATACCATCAAACTCCACAGGTTTGCATGCCGAAAATTCCTTATATGTGCATCCAATTCTGTTGTTGTTGTTGTTGGCGTTGTTGTTGTTGTTACTGCCAGCTACATTGTTGGTGTCGCCAGTACCGTTCCCGTTCCCGTGGTTTCCCGAGTTATTCATATGATTTCCAACTTGCGTGACAATAGTGGGAAGCAAGATTTGAAGTTGTTGAGCGATGATGGCGGCAAAATCAGGGTTTCCGCCAGTGTTGTTGTCATTGTTACCCATGTCGCTACCGCCTCCTCTACCTCCACGTCCACCTGTCATTCCACCCCTTGGTACCGCACCCCTCGGCCAGTACTGCGTGTTACCCTCTTTGGTGCCATGATCTCTGCAAGGAAAGAACCGTTGAATTCCCAATGTCTATGCTTAACGTCCTCAAACATAATACCACGCCACAAATTGGTTCCTAAGGTGTCCACACCGATCTACGTATGCGTGGTCGCATATGTCCACGTGAGTTGTGACGCATTTATAATTATGTTGGCCACCATAATTATAATTGCCTCATTTCACACATGTACATACCACTAAGCATACATGTCTCGGCGATTGGTGTTACTTAAATAGGTAGCCAGTCTATCATCCGATTCTAAAAGGTGAAGGAGGAATTTAGGGTAGGTATCTAGGAAGAGTCGCACTTGGTGTATAGGAAATTTCGTTAGGTGCTAAAGTCACTATGAGGTTTAGTCGCCAGCAGTTCCCAAAGTATCCTCAAGAGAACTCCCATCCTCGGGCAAAATCATCAAATCTATCCAGCTTTATAGTAACACTTATTTAGCTCGATCTCGCATCTCATCAAACAAGAACTGTCACGAGATCAAGTTAGATAAGTGCTCATTACTGAGCTCCATATCTTTGATGACCCAACTAGATTTTGGGACTCCCCTATTGGTACAAGGAAACTACGCTATCTAATGAGGTGGTTCTAGAAGAAATACTTAAGAAAACATGTGCGCACGAAAAGTGAGTAAGGCAATAGGAAACGAAAGGATCGACGTGAGAGCGGTTATAGTCTAGGAACTAAAATGCAACCTAGTTCTCTATAACCAAGTCTCTGATACCAATCTGTCACACCCCCAAAATATCGCAGCGGAACGATAGTGTCCTTGGGGTATAACGTCATAGCACAAAGTATGGATACAGAAAATGACCTCTATAATGAGACGTTTTGAAAAGTTTACCATTCGATAAATAAGTTAATGTTTACACCACAAGAAATCACAAGGTTTGATAATACATAAAGAGTTTACAAAACATGTCGAATGGTAATTGTTAAAAGCACAAGACTCCAATGTATGCCATGCGACCCAAAAGCTCCATGAATAGCTATCACCTTAAGACCTGAGATAAACATGCTAAAAAGTGTCAACACAATGGTTGGTGAGTTCATAAGTTTGTGATGAAATGTAAAGCCTTTCAAAAATTGTTTATGCAGCAAAGGCATTGTAAATCCACTCAGTTCCAAGTTCCGCCCATACAAAACTTGCAACCTGTGTGTTTACAACCCATTGCCAAATTATAGAATTGTCAATCTTGTTTGTAAGTAGGACATAGGTGCATACGATATATACATGTACTTAATGCAAAGAATCACAACCAACTGAACCTCTTGACGAGTCTAACTTGTTTGCAATGTTTCATTGAATAACAGATTATATTCACCCCAGGTCACGTCATCATGGACCATGGGTGGGGGCGTCAGCCCGATAGTACTATCAATACCTCTCCGCCGGCTCCCGCAGGAGTTAACCAGTTGCTAAAGTTTGTATGTTGATACATAATTGAAAACTAGTTTAGCACATTAAGGCACATATCGCAATAAACCACACATAATGTCCAAAGTGTATAAGAAGTATTTTGTAACACAATTGTATAAATGGTTTGAGTATTCGCAAGAGTGAAACAAGTATTTAAGCATGTATCTCCCCCAAATAGTTTGTAAGAATTTAAACGAGTAAAAGCGGGGTATGAACTCACCTGGTATGATGGATATGCTAACAAAATGAAGTGCACGAAAGTGAGACTCGGAAACTATCCGCGACCTAGAATGAATGTTATGTTATGTAATGAGTTATGATGTAATGTTATGCATGCATTTCGTATGTTATTTATACCATTTACGAGTTTTGAAAATAATACTTATCGTCGAAAAAAATACTCTTTTGACGTCTTGACCAATCTTAAATTACTTTACAAGTATTTACGTCAAAATGTCATCCTACAATAGTTTCGTAATGATTTATAGTGAAATTATCACTTTTCGTCGTAAAATCATGTCGTCGGAAATTTCATGAAAGTGACAAAAATGGCTTCGAAAAACTAGCCGTAAAATGGTGTACGTCGATCGTTAAGAAACGAATTCGACGGTTTTGGAAAGTTTGTATCAAAATCTAAAAGTTTCAATTCATGAGTTTTCGACATAAAGGTCTCGAACGTAAAGATAATAAGGGTTAAAGATGGTGATTTTGTCTAATTGTTGTGTAAAAAGTGAGTTTCGGCCAAGTTTGTGCATCCGTAAATAATTTATTAAAACTCCGCTATACAAACGGCTTGTCGTTTTGAAAAATATGCTCGGTGATCTTAATTTTATTAGAAGACATTTCGTTTCAAAAAGTTCCACATCATTGATAAAAACAGCCGCTAACATGGTCGTTTCAGCTACCGTAACACTTGTCTCGTAAAATAATATAGTTTTTCAGAAAATAATAGTTACGGCAATTTTATGAAAACGTGCATATCTTTGTCGTTTCAAATCCGTTTTCTACGTATAATACGTCCTTAGCTTCGTATCAAAGTATACTAATATATTTTTGACAAGTCGAAATAATTTGTGAAGCTTAGGACTCGTTTTTGACTCGAACAAAGTAAAAATAGGTTGCTGAATTTTCTGAAAAATATATATTTCGTCGTCAAACTTTAAAAATTCATAACTTCTTCGTTATAACTCCGTTTTAATCCGTTCAAGCGGCCACGGATTCGTTTTAAATTATATTTTCTAAATATCAAGGCCAAAAAGTCGTGCCTACTGTCGGATTTTCCAGAAAAACAAAATAGGGACAGAACACTTTTATATACTTGTCGAAAATAGTTTTTCTCGTACCAAACCTATTCTAATCCCTTCAAATCAACTCCAAAGCTAATCTAATCCTACCATACACCTTCTTAGGGTGTCATGGGTTCCTAAACATCATCAAGACCAAAGTATACCAAGGGAATAATTATAGGATGACTATATATATTAGACTCTAAAAATCAAAGGTAAAAATGGTATAAACAACACAAGTCTTGCATGTTTTTGCTCAAAAATGATGAGATGAGTATGAAATGAATATGTAAGATGAAAATAGATATGAGATGCTTACAAGTGATATGATGAGGTGATTAGAACCAAGGATTAACCTAAACACCCTAGGTTTTTATTTCAAAACCTTAACAAAAGTGTATACTAGATTGTAGAAACTTGATCTTGGAAAAATTTTATGAATTTCTCTACTCCCCTATGCTTGGCCGGATTTTGAGAGAAAAGGAAGAAGAGAAATCTTGACTTGCACTCTCCATTATTTGATTGTGAATGAAATAAATGAAAAGTATGTAACATTGAGTGAAGAATGCATTATGTAAGAAAATGTTACCATCATTTAATGTTTCATCCCCCTTGGTCGGCCAAGGGGGGATGTTTTTCCAAACTATACATTTTTTTCTTTTTCTTTTATTCTTTGTGTATAATATTGTGTAAGTAAATAAGAAAGTAAGTTGAGGTAAATTGTAACTTTGTATATACATTAGTGTATTTAAGGTAGTTTTAGCTAAAAGTAATTTTTAATAGATCAAAGTAAAGTATAATGAGATCATAAAAATTGTAAAAATATATTTCTTGTAAAATTTGAGTGATATAATAATTATCGTATAGTTTTTAAGAAAAGCGTTGTAATAATATAAATTTAACGATTTATATACCAAATAAATTTAAAACACTAGGTAAACTCAAAATATAGTTTTTATAAACTAAATGTAAGTATAAAAATATATTGGGATCATTTTTGGAAGTAACGGATTAAATATTTAAAATAATAACTCACGCGATAACGTTTATTTAATATGAAAATACGTTTAATGTAAAATGTAAAACCATGCATGAACCGTTATGAAATGATGAATATGGAGTATGAGAATGACCGGAAAATGAGAATTGTGACAAAAATCATAATCAGTTGCAAACAAAATAAAGAGAGGAACACAATTACTTGAAATATAATTTTCTACATTCACTAAACCATGGAAACTAATTAGAAAACAACAATAATCTAAAGCATAACACTACCTTTCAGAAACATGCTGGGAGTAGCTGTGACATACATCATTTCCATGACTGCTTGTTCCTTCTCCAAAAACAACCTATACCCTCGTTGTGGAAAAATCAAAATCATATTGAGGTACGATTTATACTGATAACCATATATACTGATAATCAAAACAAAACATTCATTTCCACTAAAAGCAAACAAAACCCATTACCTAAAATCATTAAAACACAAAAGCTACAAATTAAATCACCCAAAAACAACATTAAACTCACTGAGACATTTAATCAAACAGCTGGCATGCAAAAAGAACCAATCAAACCCACGAAATCCACTATGACTGAAATCAAGATCAATTGCAACATAAACATAAAATAGCATCAAATGAAAACACTGATTCATTTATAAAAAAAAAGAGACACAATAATATTATATGATTAAAATTGAAAAGATATACCTGACTGATCGAAATTTTGGAAGGATTAAGAAGATAGTATGAAATGAACTGTTGATTATCTAGCGTATGATGATTATCTAGCGTTGATATTGATTTGTTGTTACTGAGGAGTTACTTATTATGTGTGAAAGCCGGTTGATGATTATATTGATTGAGAAGAGATGTTTTTTAGGGGAGGCATTTTGTGTTTGACCTTTTCAGTCCATTTTCAAAAATAGTTTGAGTATATTATTTTGGAAGTAGAAGATAAAACTTAAATATGTGATGAGCCTCAGTGGTTGGGGCGTTTGTGTTTGAATGTAACAACCCAAGTTCGATTCTTGGTTGCATCAAAAAATTTTTTATTAAGTAACCGGATAAATGTGCCATGGTGGCATTTCCACCTCATCATAAAATGTGCCATGTCAATATTAAAGTGCCTAGTAAGCATTATACATGTGGCATATGTAGTCCCATATATATGTATATATATATATATATATATATATATATATATATATATATATATATATATATATTTTTGAATTTTCTTTTTGAGGTTTTCTAATTTTGTATTTTGTTTTTAATAAATATATACAAAGATAGAATAGATGATATAATTTAAGAAGATGATGATATGAGTATCGAGATAAGGATATCGAGCAGCACGTCGTAGAAGAACGAAGTCATCATCTCTTAAACATTCACCACCAAAGCTTCCAAGACTCTTGAATCGAAAAGAGAAATTGAGCCACTTGAAAGTGAGACTTTGGTAGCTTCCCCCCAAACCGTAAATCTTCTTATTGAGCAGATTCTAAGCTTTCTTTCAAGCTTGCCTTAGCCAGATGCACAAGAACCCACACCATATCATCGATCTTGCTGCTCCATATAAGAAGGATCATTGTAAGTCTCCGTTCGGGGTTATATCATCAACAAGAACAGCAACGTATCATCCCACTCTTTAAAATTCTTCTCAAATTTCATAACCACTGAAGTCTGACGCAATCCATTCCAAAAGGTGTCAAGAGACCACTTCCCCGAGTAGTTGAATTGATGCAGTCCGTCTCTTAGTATAATGCTCAAGAACTCTCCCGAATACACTTCATGAGGGGAATGAAGAACACCAGAACCCGAAGTACACCAATATCCAAGAACTCTCCCGAATACACATCATGAGGGTAATGAAGAACACCTCCCCAATGTTCACATCTTTCGTCCCTGATGAATGTGTATGAAGCTCAAGAACCCGAAGTACACACATTCCCACCGAAAGAATAACTGATAACACCTCCCTCATGTTATACATTTATCTCCCCTGAATATGTCATACTTGTGTACCTCTTATATCTTCAGAAACTTTCTCGAACATCACTTCCCCCACATACTTGGAATAACAACACTAAACGCATTGATGAGTAAAACCTTGAGTTTCTCTGCGGTCATGACATTTGTTTTCCCGGGATATCTTCAATCACTTAGAAGTATTAAGTTCATCAGGTTTACTCGCCATGAGTCAAAACTTGAGTTTCTCTGCGGTAATAACATTTGTCTTCCCGGGATATCTTCAATTACTTAGAAGTATTAAGTTCATCAAGTTTTACTCGCGTTTAGATACGTGTCTCCTTCCCCCTTGCTGGTTTTGACACTTCAGAATCAGCAACATATTATCAGCCCAAATACTTGAAATCTGTTGAGAAGATCGCTTGAAGTCTTTGTGAGAATCAACTTGCTGAAGAACAAAATGAGCAAGTCTAATTGGGGACTAAATATGGCATTTCACTCTCCCCCAATTAGTGCTCTCCCCTAAACCGACAATCTTTTAATAAATGCCCAGAATAAGAAGAAGTCTTTTGATAATCAAATGCAACTCGTCTTTTAGTCTTCTAATCATACAGCAGAAAATGTAGAACCGACTGTAGACTCGACCTTCTTCTAGATTGTCCAGTTGGGGAATAGATAGTTAGCATCTTCAACTCACACCAAAAAGCATACCACCAAAAAGCATCCCAATTAACTTACATCTTGCAAATCCCCTTAACTAAAATCCCACCCAATCAAACAAGAAATGAAAGATGTTCATCAAGGAAATCAGCAATCAGGCCGCAACGAACACACAAGATCGTAACACCAAACTACCAATCACATCAAACAAGAACAGAGAGATTGTTCGGAATCATCATGTTGATGTATACGTGAAGCATTAACCGGAAGCACTTTGTCGATAAACTCATCAATCCGAGTGAAGATATCAACCAACGGCTCTTAGAAGAAACTCCATGTAAAGATGATCCGATAAGAAGAAGCTTGGTTCTTACATAAGTTAGGAGCCGTATGACCATATATTCTCATAAGTCAATCAACCATGCAGAATTATCACACTTCTTCTCCCCCTCAAGAATTGCATACGGAGATGCCATTCTTGATTAAACAAGTGAACATCATCCAAATGTCGTCTATTCACACTTCTCCCCCGCAAAATTGGCACAGGATGTCGCCATCGTCATTATAGTTGAGAAAGTGGAATCATAAAACAATCAACAGTAGCCCGGTTCACTTGATGACTGAAGCGCATGGAAAAAGTATGAAGCATGTTGATGAGAATGGTCATAATAAGAAGATTTCTCTTCTTCAAAAGATAAAGCGCACTGACACGTACACCTTTCTTTTCTTTAGAGAACGAGGCTTGAACTGTTGTGTTCAAACGTCATAAGAAGATTTCTCTTCTTTTGAAGATAAAGCGTACTGAAACGTCCACTTTTCTTTTCTTTAGAGTACGAGGCATGAACTGTTGTGTTCATACGTCATAATCTCTCTCTTTTCAATCTCATTTGGCAAACTTATAATCAACCCCATTATCATTCAGTAGGCTCTTTGTCGTGACAGCTGATGGAGAAAACCCAATATGATGAATTTGACCCTGAAGTAAACTAACCCGAACTCGTGACTTAAACTTGCACATATGTAACAAAGAGCGGTGCCGATTTCCATTAGCATCTCTAAGTACTCTCTATGTACTCTATACTCTTCAACCAACCAACCATCAAGTATAAGACGTACATTACCTCTTGAAAATCCACAATTGAATGTGACACTGAGCACTACAACGTAACTCCTTAAAGTGATAGTTATTTTGTAGTGGTAAGAGCCCAATTCCCCCAAGTGGTAAAAGAAAAGGTAAAAGACACCCAACAATAACTAGATTTCCAAGTCTTTGTTTTTGATAATAAGCTCGAACAAGGATCTTGAAGAATCTTCATCCAACCATCCCCAGATACCTTCAGATACTAAGTACACTCGCCCGTGATATTTCACTTCAACCTCAAATAAATAATACTGAATTAACGCTGTTGTCACATCTTCTTGTTAAAAGCTCAAATCTAGCCTTCTTTGACATTTAAACGAACTTTGATAATGGTTTCATCCCGACCATGGTTAAATGCACATAACCTCGTAAAACCTTGTAATAACCAAACTGCCATGATAAATATTCAAACACACATCCAATTCATTAAGTACA
Source organism: Chrysanthemum seticuspe (assembly GCA_019973895.1). Lineage (NCBI taxonomy): Eukaryota > Viridiplantae > Streptophyta > Magnoliopsida > Asterales > Asteraceae > Chrysanthemum > Chrysanthemum seticuspe. The sequence goes on from BPTQ01000008.1 coordinate 141,957,077, forward strand.
CCTGTTTATCCCATCTTCGAAACAGAAAAAACGTAGCACCAGCATCAAATAAGATCCCGAAATACACTTTCCTTTCTCCAAGATGGTTCCATCAATACGGGATTTTACAATTCTATGGTTTAAACCGAAAAATAGTTTCTTTTGCGGGATTTTACAAAACCAAGAATAAACTGTAAGATAGATCCGGAAATGCACATAACAATTACCAGGATGTTTCCATTGTCACGGGATTTTACAAGTCTATGATTTAAACCGAAAAATAAGTTCTTTCGCGGGATTTTACAAAATCAAGACAAAACCAAAATCAAGACAAAACCGTAAACAATGTCAGCTTGAAAGTGTTATGACAACATTGTTTTCAGTGAATATCTGTTTTAGGGGAACATGCAGCGGTTCATCAGTGGTTCATCAACGGTTCATTATCCAACATCAACAACATCATCAACAATTCCTTACCCATATGTAGACAACTTCACAAACCATACTAAGTCGAGTAGTATACACTACTTCCCCCTGAGATTGACCGTAAAACATCAAAGTACATGATTCTCCCCCATGATGGTTTCGAACTTTTGGAAGAATCATTAACATGTACGACCATTTGCACGAAAAGTTCTTGTCATAAGAAAACATCTTGAAAGATCATGACTGACGTTGAAGATTCTCGAAAGATTTTGCTTAGACAGTGAAGTATCATTGAAATTCAGTGGTATAGAATTGCTGATCACATCTCACCCATTCAATCCTTTGGTAAACACATTATCCACATATTCTGTCGGTTATTGCTGTGACTACATGGAGAAGTAAACCCGATATACCAAACTTGACCATGAAGTGAAATTCCCCAGATTTGTTACTTAAACTTGTACTAATCCTTGTGAAAAAGAAATGGTGTACTCAATGTACAAAACCTCTTGACATTCTCAACTGAGTGAGACACCGAAGTGATAGCTACGTTGTGGGTTAAGTGAGAAAGAATCACAAACGCAACTAAATAGCCAAGTTTTTATCACCCTTTATAAACGCCCAAACAAGTCATCTTCGCAGAAGGGTAGAAAGAAAGAAGACGAAATAAGTAATCGCGCCCGGAAAATCTCACTTCAAATTCAAACAAGAAACATCGTTCAAACCACCCCGTAGTCGACCTTGTTCAAATATCAATCTAAGCCGTGACATAATATTTACCGTTAAAATGCATTCACCAAAGTACCCAATAACTCTCATCCTTAACTCACATACCCCAATCTCATAATCAAATCTCATTATCAAGTCTCATTGTCATAAAAAAACATCTGATCAATATCCATCAAGCCTGGTTCAATTCATTCTAAAGTTCAAGTCCATTCAATCACAAATACAACAAACCCGATTCATTTGCAAAGAAACCAATATTCTCGACTTATATTTGTGATAATATTGTCATGTAAGAATTGTAATATTTGTGATACGTTTCTCTTCTTACCAAATATAAGATTGAGTGAATTTGTTTCCAACCCAAAAATTACGGCCAAATAACTAGCCCATCTCAACACACGGTCCAAATCAATCAATCCAACCCATTCATTTGAAGACAAATACACGCCCCATTCAGAATATTAACGCACAGCCCATGTGATCTTGCATCAATCTTACCCTAATTCTCATGGTATATAAAGCCACATATCCTAATAACTTGCAACCCTAATCACAAAAATACACGCCTCTCTCCAACACATCTCCTCAAACCCTAAATCTTCTCCTAATTATGTCCGCCTCCCATCTCAGCTTCGTAAATCACCAATCTCAACACACATCTTTCATAATCAAACCCTAAATAATAGGTCATTACACACTAACCCTGATTATCTTAAAAAAAACTTACCGCCACCATCCTTAAATAATTCTCACAAATCTACGCTGCTCATCATATTTTCAGTACTTGTGATTAGAATGGGCTCACCACAGGGATGGTTTGAGCAAGTGATACGACTTAGCCACAGGGATGGCATGGGTTTGTGTGATGGCAATGAGAATCACAATCCAATATATCAAGGTAGGTATTATGAACGTTTAATCCATAGGTGTTATGTATTGATTGTTTTTCTTTTAACGAAACAAAGATTGGAGTTAACAATATTGTAAAAAACTAATCTTTAAATTCGAATATAGTCACAAACATTTAGATCAATGATGGTTTCTTAGGGTTTGATAAAATCTGAAAAGATCTTTGATTAGTCTTTAACCCATGAGAAACTGAGATCTCACTCATCTTTTTATCCGTTTTTGAGTTTTGTATAAACGAACTGGCGAGAGAATGATACGGGTTCGTGTTGTTCTTTCACAAATTGTTCGGATATTAACATGAGGCTTGGTCTTCAAACGAATCTATGATGGTTATAGTTCAACTTAAAAATATCTTTGAAAGGTGTGAAATAAAGTTGAACACACTGAGATCTTTGTAATCCTTATTCCATGTCGTATCATGTTTGATGTATGGTGTTGGGATGATGTAGTCAAACTGATAAGGAGATGGTTTAGGATAGTTTGGGATTTGAAGTTGTAGTTGTTGTAGGATTAGGACTGATGATGTTGTATTAGCAGCTGAGGTTAGTGTCTTGTTAAAGAGGTTGTTATTAGAGGTCACAATGTCATACATCTTCATCTCTTCTAGTCAACTCGCATCATACATAGTTGGCAACTCGCATACCAGCCATTGAAACTGGACATTATAACAACTCGCAACCAAGAATACAATGAGTCATGACAGTAAATATTGTCAACTCGCTTTGAACAAACAGTCAACTCGCTTTTGAGATACAATGAATCTGGACTTGTGTTGCACAACTCGCATCTCTCCCAACTCGCTTGACCCAACTCGCAACAGCAGCAACTCGCTAACAAGCAAGTGCAATTAAACTATATGCGAGTTAAGTAACTCGCATTGAAACTGGACCATCGACCCAACTCGCTTTACATCCATTGTATTTGGACATATTTTAGACAAGTCGCATTTCACAACTCGCATTATGACCCCAATTCGCATCCATGAAATAAACCACAACTCGCTGCCAAGAAATACTTGTATAAACCCAGATAAATAAACTGTATAATACTGGGTTACAGAACTAGATACCCACGGACGTTTTGACCAAGTTCTTGAACATGTATGACAATAGAAAAAGTTTACAAACCACATAAATTTGACCACCAAAACAGGTTTAAAATCTGGTAAAAACTTGTACCAAGACATGTTAAGATGCAGTTTGGTCCTTTCGCAAAAATCAGTAAACATGTATAAAAATAGATAACACGTAACCAGACAACAACAATAGCATCAACACATTACCACACATGTATCGAACCATATCACAAATTTAAACAAATCGGATGCAAGAATCACTCAATAAACCGCATACCAAACCACATGAAAAACCATGCAAATCATCAAAACAACACAACCTTGGCTCTGATACCAATTGATGGATCGTAAATATTTATGTTGTTTGATGATTCGGGTGGTCTAGGATGATGATAGTATATGAATGCCATGGTTAGAGAGATGAAGAGAGTAGAGAGGGAATTCTAGTGAGATAAACAAAAGTGTAGAATATTAGATTAGAACTTCCAACCCTCTACCTTGGAAGGTAGAGGGTATTTATAGGTTACAAACTAAATGACCTCCTGACGACCTGTGGATCAGGTATACAGTGGGTAAAGACCCGTCCTTCCTCCACGGTGTTGCACTAAACTAAACTACGCTAATAACCAACTAATAAAGTAACAAATAACATAACTAATGATATGTTTACGAGCTAACTTATGCTAGATAATATTTGGGGTGACCGACTCTTCACTATGGAATTTTGTAATTCCTAACACTTTCTCTCACTAGAAGTTCCCAACTATCTTCACTTTCTCTCTCTAGAACCTAACTCATTCGAATCTATGTGTGTATGATTGTGTGTTTATGAAAACCAATTTCTAACAATTGGTATCAAGAGCCATGGTTTGATCATCTACCTTACATGTTCTTGGATTCTTAGTGGTTTTCATAGGTGTTTGGGTTTGAATGAGTTTTGAGTAGTTTTCATCATTTTGAAAATTTTTAGTGTTAAAGTTTGAATTTTGATAGTAATTTTGTGTTTAGAATCTTTATAAGTATGTAGGTTTTGGCTTGGAAGGCTTCAATCATCATGGTTATAGTGTTTTGGATTGAAAAAGTTTAGTTTTTGAAGTTTTTCAAGGAAGCGGTTTATCCCTCGGAGTTCATTTCTTCAAAGCGGTTTGATACGTGTTTTAAGCGATTTGACTTGTATCTGAAGCGGTTTGTCCAAATTCGTTGTATCTGAAGCGGTTTGTCCAGATTCGTTGTATCTAAAGCGGTTTGTCCAGATTCGTTGTATCTGAAGCGGTTTGACAAAGCGGTTGACTAAGCGGTTTGTCCAGATTCGATGTATCTGAAGCGGTTTGTCCAGATTCGATGTATCTGAAGCGGTTTGTCCCGATTCGATGTATCTGAAGCAGTTTGTCCAGATTCGGTGTATATGATGCGGTTTGTCCAGATTCAATGTATCCGAAGCGGTTTGACTAAGCGGTTTGACTAAGCGGTTTGTCTTCAGCGGTTTGATCTAAGCGGTTTGATAAGAAGCTGTTTGATCTAAGCGGTTTTATAAGAAGCGGTTTGATAAGAAGCGATTTGTATTCCAGCAGTTTGATTGAAGCAGTTTGACAATCCTGCGATTTGACCACTACGATTTGATTAAGAAAATTGAGTTTTGACTTTTACGGTTTGACCACTTGCGATTTGACCACTTGCGGCTTGACCAAAGTTAACTTTTTACGTCAAAACTTTAAACGGCCATAACTTTTGAACCATAACTCCGTTTTCAGCGAAATACCTGTCAAAACGACTGGAACAGCCTGAATATTGTGAGGTTTCACCAGGAAGTCGTGAAATGAATTTTTGAGGCCTAAATCCTCTCCGAAAGGAAGTTGTTGGGATTTTAAGTTTTTAGACCGAAATTTCACCACAAAAACGTGCATCAACCAATCCAAATCTCAACCAAACAACATCTCAGCTAATCCTACAAACAATCATAAGTCCTAACGCACAATCGTCTATCATTGTATCGATCCATCAGTCATCTTAACATGTTCTATTGGTCATTGTTTAACTGTTTCTTCTTGATTTTGTAAAATCCCTCGAAAGATTCCATTTCTCGGTTTAAATCATAGATTTGTAAAATACCGTGCACGTCAACATCATGCCTAATGATTCAAATTCATTTGTATCTAAGATACTTAGGTTATATGACGTGATCAATGCACTGAAGATACCCAACAATGTACAACAGACTATCGTGTTTGAGTCGGATAATGCTAATATGGAATCTTCGTGCTCAAAGTCACAAGAAAAAGAGGAGTACCAGCCAGAACTTGGGCAAGTTAATGCAAAGGAAAGCTCCATGGAATATTCTGATGTACCCAATGCAAAGGAAAGCTGCATGGAAGCTTCTTTTGTACCTAGTTGTGCATCTTCTGCTGAAAATGATGATTATGTGTTGCATGATTACACTGCATTTATCCCTGATGACTCAGTGGCCACTAGGCTTAAGATATATAAGGATCAAGTTGCCATCTTTAAACAGCGTGCTAAATTTGAATTGACTAACCGTGAGTAGGAGATGGATAACTAAATGCATACACTTATTAGAAAAAATAATTTTAGGGAAGAAACATTAAAACAAGAGTTAAATTTCTTACAAGAAAAACTTAATAAAACTGTTACGCAAAAGCAAGAACTTCAAGAAAATGTAAAAGTGCTTAAACAAGAATTTAATGCTAAGGAATCAAAACTTTTAAATGATTTTCCAACCTAAAAACTTTGAAGAACAAACTTGAAAACAAGTTGTACATACAAGGGAACACTATTCAGACTGCTCACATGATCACTAAGCATAGAGTATTAAGCGATGAGCATAGTGTTGGCCTTGTAGAGGAACTCAATCCTGAGTATGGTAAGAAAGCAAAAGCTGCTCAAAAGGTGATTTATGATGGCAATGAAATCCTTAAGCCTAGTCTTGGTATATTTTATAAGGATTTAAAACGTACACTTTTAAGGGGTCATTTAAGCCCTTAATCGCCCACTTTTATATCCGTTACTGCTTAATTTCGTTCATTTTCACTTTTTAGGTCTCTTGCAAGCAAAATGCTGGAATGATGCATATTTGGACGAAAAGGAGTAAATATATGAAGAAAATAGCTAAGTCAAGATCGAAGACACTCAAGCTGCTGAAACTGAAGCTCACGGCATCCCAACTAAAGGGCGACGCCGTCCCTCTCTAAGGATTTAATTAAAATATACTTGATGGCTCAGTAGACTTTTTGCTCAAATACACCTGATGGCGTCAGGCTTTGAAGAGGAAGGGTGTTACTAAGACTTTTCATCTCAGACGGCCCAGATCCTGAATCAGATGATGTCCCTACTGAATCCTGACAGTCACACCCCCAAATTACCTGTTTTGCAGCGGAATGGAATTCCTGGGGATTGACTGTCATTGTATCACAAACACAGTTATATTGAACGACCTAAAGTGTCGTTTAAAAACACATCGTTTGATATTTATTTAAAACATTCAGAGTTACAAGATAGGTCCCAAAAGTTGATAAAGTTTGCGGAAATATTCATTACAAGTCAAACGATGCTTTGAAAGAAAACCATAATATACAATGAGACGCGTCGACGCCGCGACTCTATGAGGGTTCCTTATTCGTGCCATGATGCGAATGTCTTAGTTACCTGAAAATACATTGCTAAAACGGTCAACAATAATGTTGGTGAGAAATCATAGGTTTATGAAAATGTTTTATACGACTACACAAGTATAGACCATGTATGACAATCATGCAACATAAAAATGTTACAATTGCTATAAGTCCATGACACCGAAACTAGACTGATCATGATGTTCGCCCCAACAGAGTGTTTGCCAAACAACTCAAATAATGATATTAAATGAAATGCATCCGTTTAACCAGTTGGAATCCACCAACCCGGATGGAGGAGTCACCCTCGATAGATCTATCCACTCACCCTCGCTTCTATGAAAATAACGGTTCATGTTATATAATGGGGACATTCAATTGGCATGAGGTAACTTAAGCAATGTAAATGAATTTGATATACTTGGCATCGTAATAAAAATGATGTGCAATGTATTCTCCCCCGTAGGTTTGAAAATAAGTATAAACATGTACAACGGGGCTATGAAAACTCACTTGGTGAATTGATGCGAAGACAAAAGTGAGTACACCGAAATGTAGCGTGAATCTCTAACCTCGACCTATTACGAATGATATGATATGTAATAAGTTATGATGTAATGTTATGCATGCTATTCGGATGATAGTTATACCACTTATGAATTTTTGAAGATATTACTTTTCGTCGAAAAATAATCTTTTAACGTCTTGACCATTTTTAAATTTCTTTTACTAGAAGACATCACTTTATAAAAAGTTCTACATCAATGTTAAAAATGACCTTCAACATGGTCACTTGTTGCCATATTACTTGTCTATTAGAAATATAATAGTTTTCCTTATATAATAAAGTTACAGCAACTTTGTGTAAACGTGTATAATTTAATCGTTACAAATCCGTTTTCTACGTTTTATATGTCCTTAGCTTCGTATCAAAGTATACTAATATATTTTTAATAAGTCGACGCAATTTATAACGCCTAAGCCTCATTTTTGACTCGTACAAAATAGACGTAACATGCTGAAATTTTCAGAATTTTATAGTTTTCGTCGCCTAACTTGAAAATTTCATAACTTCTTCGTTATAGCTCCGTTTTAACCCGTTCAAGCGGCCACGGTTTCGTTTTAAAGTGTATTTTCTAAATATCTAGCCCAAAAATTTTTATCTACTGTCGAAAATTCCAGATTTTAAAAATAAAGACAGACCCTTTTTAAAACTTGTCGAAATGAGTTTTTCTCGCGCCAAACCTATTCTAACCAATTCAAAACAACTCCGAAGCTATTCTAATCCTACCATACACCTTCTTAGGGTGTCATGGGTTCCTAGACATCACCAAGAGTGATATATTACAAGGAGTAATTATAGGATGGCATATATATATATATAACTCTTAAAACAATGAAAAAGTGGTATAAACATCCATAAGACTTGCATGTTTTTCTCAAATATAATGAAATGAACATAAAATAAATATGAAAGATGAAAATGGATATGAGATGCTTACTAGTTAACTTGATGAGGTTTATGAACAAAGGTTTTATCCTAAACACCCAAGGTTTTTATTTCACAACCTTAATCAAGAGTGTAACTAGAGTGTATAAAACTTGTCTAGAAATTTTTTGAAGAACTCCTCCTTGATCCTATGGTTGGCCGGTTTTGCAAGAGAAGAGATGAAGAGAGAACTTTTGATCTTTCACTTTGTAAATAATGAGTTGTATGTGTTTGATTTTTGAGTATAATACAATATACAAGAGTAAGATATTTTTCACCTCAAATGACTCACCCCCTTGTGTCGACAAGGGGGTATTAGTCATTACTAATACATTTTTTTTTATATTATGTATAATGTAATATAATGTAAAGTTAATTGAAGATAAGTGGTAACTTGTATACATATTTGAGTATTTAGGGTAGCGTTGGCTAAAAATAAATTTTAACGGGTCAAGATAAAATATATTGAGGTCATAAAAATTATAAAAATACATTTCTTGAAAAGTTTGAGTGAAATAATAATTATCGTGTAGTATTTAAGAAAACCGTCGTAATTATATAAATATAACAATTTATATGCAAAATAAATTTAAAACACTGGGTAAACTCATAATATTATTTTTATAATCTTAATATAAGTATAAAAATATGTTAGGATAATTTTTGGAAGTATCGGATCAATTGTTCAAAATAATTAATTATGCGATAACGTTTATTTAATAAAAAATTTATACGTTTAATGTAAAATGTAGAACCATTCATGAACTAATATGATGATAATGATGCTAATGATATGTAGACTAAACCTAGTCTATATGGAATGTCCTTGATGATTGTTCATGAATTCGCAGCTAAACCATTAAGGTTACGCGAATTTGATACTCGTAAACCTAGTTTACGATAAACGATAAATGGTGAAGCATGTGTAATGTTTTGAAAAAATGACCTGAAAGTACGAGTTGTCACATTCGCCCATCCAAAAAGGAATTCAGTCCCTGAATTCAATCCTTGTTGGGTCCTACGGTGCTGTTGGTGAAAAGATGAGGATATTTGAGGCGCATCTGGTCTTCCCGTTCCCAAGTAAACTCAGGACCTCTTCGAGAATTCCAGCGAACCTTCACGATAGGAATACGACTTTGTTTCAACTGCTTGACCTCGCGGTCCATAATTTCTACAGGTTCCTCCACGAAATTTAGTTTATCGTCGAGTTGAATTTCTTCCAATGGAATAACGAGTGATTCGTCCGAAAGACATTTCTTCAGGTTTGAATTGTGAAACGCGTTGTGTACGTGACTAAGTTCTGACGGAAGCTCAAGTCGATAAGCTACAGGGCCGACTCTGCTCAAAATTTTGAATGGCCCAATGTACCTCGGGTTCAACTTTCCGCGTTTTCCAAATCGTACCACGCCTTTCCAAGGCGATACTTTTAACATCACTTTGTCACCAACTTGAAATTCTAATGGTTTGCGTCTAACATCTGCGTAACTTTTATGTCGGCTTCTGGCAGTTCTGAGTCTATCTCGAATTTGGACTATCTTTTCTGTTGTTTCCCATACCATTTCCTGACCAGTGTGTTGTGCGTCTCCAACCTCGGCCCAACAAACAGGTGATCGGCACTTTCGACCATAGAGTGCCTCGAATGGTGCCGCTTTTATACTGGTGTGATAACTATTGTTGTACGAAAATTCGATCAATGGAAAATGGTTAGCCCAACCATTTCCAAAATCAATCACACATGCTCTAAGCATATCTTCTAATGTTTGAATTGTCCTTTCACTTTGACCATCGGTTTGTGGATGATATGCTGTGCTCATCTCTAATTTGGTTCCAAATGAATCTTGTAATGATTTCCAGAAGTTTGAAGTGAATCGACTATCTCTGTCGGAAATGATGGAAATTGGTGCTCCATGCCTCGAGACTATTTCCTTGACATAAAGTCTAGTGAGTTGTTCCATGGAATAAGTCTCTCTAATTGGTATGAAATAGGCTGATTTGGTAAGACGATCAACGATTACCCATATAGCGTCGTAACCTCCCGATGTCTTAGGAAGTTTCGTGACAAAGTCCATCGTAATGCGTTCCCATTTCCATTGGGGAATTTCTGGTTGTTGGAGTAATCCTGAAGGTTTCTAATATTCGACTTTTACCTTAGAGCAAGTAAGACATCTACTAACGCATGTGGCAATTTCCGCTTTCATGTTCGGCCACCAATAAAGTTTCTTGAGATCCTGATACATCTTATCAGAACCTGGGTGAATAGAATACTTTGAATTATGCGACTCATGCATAATCAATTCTCGTATCCCGCCATAAAATGGTACCCACATTCTATCCTTGAAGCATAATACTCCATCTGCTCTCTTTACAAAGCCATTTGCATTTTCGGGCATACCATAAAGCTTTTCACTTGGTCGGTTTTCCTCCTTGAGTGCCTCTATTTGTGCCTCGAGTATTTTTGATGGTAAAGGTGAACTGATCGTCATTCCTAATGATCGGACTCTTAAAGGTTTGGGTCTTTCTTTCCGGCTAAGAGCATCACCACAACATTGGCTTTTCTCGGGTGATACTTGTCACACCCCCAAATTACCTGTTTTGCAGCGGAATGGAATTCCTGGGGATTGACTGTCATAGCATCACAATCACAGTTATATTGAACGACCTAAAGTGTCGTTTGGAAAATACATCGTTTGATTTAATAAAACAATCAGAGTTTACAAAGTATAGGTCCCAAATGAAAATCAACTTGTGCGGAAATAATTTTGTTACAAGCCAAACGATGTTCTAAAGTTCATAAAACCCAAGTGAGACGCGTCGTCACCGCGACTCTATGATGTGTCCAAATGCATGCCATGAATTGAATGACTTAGATACCTAAGATAAAACATGCTTAAAAAGGTCAACACAAAGGTTGAGTGAAATCCATAGGTTTAATTAATTCGTTTGAACACAATAATCGTAGTGTGAGTTAAATTGTTTCACACCCATCGTTGAAAACAAAACAGTATTTATTTCACTAAGTTCATGACAACCAATGCGTAAACATCGCACCAATAAAAATTGGTAATCATCGTTTCATCGCCGCCCTAATAGGTAAACTTGCCAATTTACCTTAATGATTCAAATATAGTGCGCTCGATTTCCCCTAACTGGGTCAATAAGAGCGGGAGTGTTAATTCCAATAGGCCTATTCACAATATTCGCGCTCACTCGCAAGTGACTAATGGTGCATGATGTAGGGACTTCAAACATGGCAAATACTTAGTGATAATAAAACATTCGGATGTAGCATACAGTTCAAAGCATTTGTGTTCGATTAAAAATGTAGCATGTATCTCCCCCAAGAGTTTGTAAAATAGTTAAAAGAGTAAAAGTGGGGCTATGAACTCACCTGTTGCAATGATTACGATGACAAAAGTGGATACACTGAAATGTAGCGTGAATCTCGAAAATGACCTATTATGAATGATATGATATGTAATAAGTCATGATGTAATGCTATGCATGCAATTCGGATGATATTTATACCACTTGTGAGTTTTTGAAAATAATACTCTTCGTTGAAAAATACTCTTTTGACGTCTTGACCATTCTTAAATTACTTTGCAAATATTTACGTCAAAATGACATCCTACGATATTTTCTTAATGATTTATTATGAAATTATAACTTTTCGTCGTAAAATAATGTCGTTGAAATTTCATGAAAGTGACTAAAATGGCCTCGAAAAGCTAGTCGTAAAATGGTGTACGTCGAACGTTAGGAAACGAACTCAACGGTTTTGGAAAGCTTGTATCATAATCTCAAAGTTTTGGCATTTAAGTTTTTATCCTAGAGGTCTCATTCCTAAAGAAAAATATAGGTTAAGTAGGGTGATTTTGTCCAAAATGTAGTTCAAAAGTGAATTTCGGCAAAGTTTAAGCAACCGTAGTTAATTCATTACAACTCCGCTATACAAACGGTTGGTCGTTTTGGAAAATATGCTTGGTGATCTCAATTTTATTAGAAGACATCTCGTTACAAAAAGTTCTACGTCAACGTTAAAAATAGCCTTCAATATGGTCACTTGTTTACCGTAACACTTGTCTAGTAAAAATAATATAGTTTTTCTTAAATAATAAAGTTACGGCAATTTTGTGAAAACGTGTATATTTTAGTCGTTACAAATCCGTTTTCTACGTATTATACATCCTTAGCTTCGTATCAAAGTATACTAATATATTTTTGATAAGTCGAAATAATTTATAACGCTTAAGGCTCGTTTTTGACTCGTACAAAACAAAAACAGTTTGCTGAAATTTTCAGAATATATATTTCGTCGTCAAACTTGAAAAATTCATAACTTCTTCGTTATAGCTCCGTTTTAATCCGTTCAAGCGGCCACGGTTTCGTTTTAAAGTATATTTTCTAAATATCTAGGCCAAAAATTTTATGTCTACTGTCGTTTTTCCAGAATTACAAAATACGATCAGACCCTTTTTAATACTTGTCAAAATGAATTTTTCTCGTACTAAACCTATTCCAATCCCTTCAAAACAACTCCGAAGCTATTCTAATCCTACCATACACCTTCTTAGGGTGTCATGGGTTCCTAAACATCATCAAGACTAATATATAACAAGGGATAAATTATAGGATGACTTATATATGTATAACTCTAAAAAACAATGTAAAAGTGGTACAAACATCCATAAGTCTTGCATGTTAACCCAAATATGATGTAATGAATAAGAAATAAATATGAAAGATGATGATGTATATGAAATGCTTACAAGGCGAAGTGTACGAGAGAAAGAGCAGAGACCAACGACTTATAACTCGTTATTGATTCGAAACACAACCCGTAATCCTTTATAGCCAACAATAACCCTTTGCAACTTTGTTTTAAAACCTAAAGACTCTACTTTCTTTCTTTCCCTCTTGGCTCGACAGTGGAACAAATGAGTGAGTTGAGAGTGTTTGAGTGAACTTTCATGATGAGATATGTATTGTAAATGTATAATCGGTATGTATATATATAGAGAGACAAGAGATCAAGTTGTCCACTGCCAAAGTAAAGGAGAAGTATTATTTTTGGTCCTTTTTATTGGTTGACCACGCAACAACAAGAAGAAAAGAGTACAAATAGTTCTTCACATGTGAATGTGTGTGGAGTGTTGGAACTTTGTTTCGTGTGACAGTAGCCAAAGAAACAAAAGGAAGAAATGAGACTTTGTACTTTTTGATCATTCATCTTCGCATGTGGAAAAGATAAAGAAAGCAACATGTGTTTGTTGTTTTAAAATGTGAAAGTGAAAGAGTAGTAAAGTGCTAGATTGTATAAGTCTTGCATTTGGACTTTTCAAGAGACAAAAGTACTTGCATGCGTGTAAATATTAGAACGCGTAATAATAGTGTTTATATAAAACTTGAAAAATAAAAAGTGTAAACTTAGAAAATGTTATTGAAATAGTCATAAAAATTATTAAAATACATTTCTCGCAAGTATTGAGTGAATAAATAATTATCGAGTTGAATTTACGAAAACCGTCGTAAATATATATTTATAACAATTTATATACAAAATAAATTTAAAACAATGGGTAAACTCATAATATTATTTTTATAAACTTAATGTAAGTATAAAAATATGTCGGGATAGTTTTTGGAAGTATCGGATTAAATGTTCAAAATAATAACTTACGCGATAGCGTTTATTTAATATGAAATTTACGCGTTTAAGGTGAAATGCAAAATCATGAATGAACTAACATGATGAAAATGATGTTAATGAAATGTAGACTAAACTTAGTCTATATGAAATGTCCGTGATGATATGATCATGAATTCGCTGCCAAACCATTAAGGTTAAGCGAATTTGGAACACGTAAACCTAGTTTACGATAAATGATGAAATGGTGAAGCATGAATTGTTTTGAGAAATGACCTGAAAGTACGAGTTGTCACAATACTTGATTTCACAATCATAATCGCTGAGTAATTCCAACCAACGATGTTTCCTCATGTTAAGTTCCTTCTGATCAAGAACATATTGTAAACTCTTGTGGTCCGTAAACACTGTGCACTTTGTACCGTAAAGGTAGTGTCTCCAAATGTTGAGTGCAAAAACTACGGCCCCCAACTCAAGATCATGAGTGGTGTAATTCTTCTCATGAACCTTAAGTTGTCGAGAAGCATAAGCTATCACCTTCTCGTTTTGCATTAAAACAGCTCCAATCCCTTTATGTGAAGCATCGCAGTATACTACGAAGTTCTCAATTCCTTCGGGTAGTGCCAAAATTGGCGCACTGAAAAGCTTTTGCTTCAACAACTGAAAAGCAGCTTCTTGTTTCTTTCCCCATTCGTACTTCTGGTATTTCTGTGTCAACTTGGTCAAAGCTTTAGCTATCTTTGAAAAACCTTCGATGAATCTTCGGTAATACCCGGCGAGTCCTAGAAATTGTCGGATTTCTGTAGGATTTGTTGGAGTAGCCCAATCTTTTACGGCTTCAATCTTTGCAGGGTCTACTTGTAATCCTTGACTATCAATGACATGACCAAGAAATTTTACTTTGTGGTTCCAAAAATCACACTTCGAAAATTTGGCATACAACTTCTCATTCTTGAGTAGTCCTAAAATCGTTCTTAAATGCCCTTCGTGCTCTTCTTTGCTCTTTGAGTAAATCAATATGTCGTCGATAAAAACTATAACAAACTTGTCCAAATACGGTTTACATACCCTATTCATGAGATCCATGAATACTTCAGGTGCATTAGTTAATCCGAACGGCATTACTTGAAACTCATAATGTCCATAACGTGTTCTAAACGCCGTTTTCGGGATATCCTCCTCCCGAACTCTAAGTTGATGGTAACCTGACCTTAGGTCAATCTTTGAGTAGATACTAGAGCCTTGCAACTGATCGAACAAGTCGTCGATTCTGGGGAGTGGGTAACGATTCTTCACCGTTAACTTGTTCAGCTCTCTATAATCTATACACATTCTGAAGGATCCATCTTTCTTCTTCACAAATAAGACCGGTGCTCCCCAAGGCGAGGAACTTGGCCTAATGAATCCTTTGTCTAAAAGTTCTTGCAACTGATTAGACAACTCCTGCATTTATGATGGTGCTAATCGGTACGGTGCTCGCGCAACTGGTGCAGCTCCGGGCACTAAGTCAATATGAAATTCTACTTGACGTGCCGGTGGAAGTCCTGGTAAGTCTTCAGGAAATTCTCGAGCAATCGGTACATCCTCAAGTCGCTTCTCCTCCGACTTCTTCTCGGTTATATGTGCTAAGAAAGCAAAACAACCTTTCTTTATGTACTTCTCCGTTTTGATGCATGATATAATACTGAGTCTAGTTCCACTTCGTTCCCCACGAATGATCAAAGTTTCGCCGTTATAAGGAAGATGAACAACTTTTTCATTACAAATGATTCTTGCACGATGTTTGGATAACCAATCCATGCCGATGATGACGTCGAAACTACCAAGTTCTACGGGCATAAGGTCTATATTGAAGGGATGATTTAGAAAATTAAGTGTACAACCACGGACAATGGTGTCGGTGCTAATTAAGTTACCATTAGCTAATTCAATGTTGTATGATGTGTCTAATGTGGTTGGTTTGATATTGAGTAAAGGTGCAAATATAGTGGACACAAAACTTTTATCGGCTCCCGAATCAAATAAAACTGATGCATAACGATTATTGATAAGGAACGTACCCGTGACAACATTCGGGTCCTCCCTAGCTTCTCCACCTCCCATGACATAGGCTCTTCCTTGTGCCATTCCACCTTGATTCTTGTTTCCTTGGTTCCTTCCCTTTGGACACTCAGTCTTGTAGTGTCCCCTTTCTCCACAACCAAAACATGTCACTTGTTGTTTCTGATTTTCCCCCATAACTGGCAACTTGCAATCCCTAGTTTGATGACCCACTTTCTTACAATTCCCGCATGGATCAGGACAACATCCCGGCTTGTGTTGACTCGAACACCTCTCACACTTAGGCAAAATCCACCTGTACCCCTTTATCTCCGTTGGGCCTGCAACATAGGCCTTTGCAACCTCTTGTCTCTTAGGTGGTCGTTGAGTGACATTTCCACCTCTGTTGTTGTCCCACTTTCGTTTGTTGTTGTTATTGTTGTTATAGTTGGTGAAATTGTTTCGGTTATTGTTGTAATTGAAGCAGTTGTTGGTATTGTTGTTGTTTCGGTTGATGTTGGCGATGTTGTTTCTCTTTACTACTTGCGCCATAAGCTTTTGAGACACTCGAATAGATTCCTCAATCGTTTGCGGATCAAAAGAAATCACGTCTCCTTGAATAACCTGGGGAAGTCCCCCAATGAAAGCCTCCAGTAGCTTCTCGTTATCCGAAACCATAGATGGGCATAACGCGGCCAATTCTTGAAACCTTCGAATGTAAGTATCGATGTCATACCCAACCGTTACCAGTTCATAGAATTCGGTCTCCAACTTTTTCACCTCCGTACGCGGACAATACTTCTTCGTTAGCAAACCTTTGAATTGCTCCCAGGTGAGCTTGTAAGCATTTTCCATTCCCATTGGCTGAGCATACGAATTCCACCACGACATTGCCCCATCAAGTAGTGTACTTGTAGCAAACTTAACCTTGCTATCCTCCGGGCAATTACATAACAGAAACACAGACTCCATTTTCTCGAACCATCTGACCATGGCAGTTGCCCCTTCATTACCCTTGAACTTAGTGGGATCTCCACTTTTAAAATCCTTATACGAACAAATTCTAACCCCGGACCCTCCTACAATACCTGCAGCAGCAGCAAGTCTAGCGGCCTCGGCAGTAGCCGCAGCCTCAGCAGCAGCCGCCACCGATGCCCTTTCAGTCCTTAATGCATTGGCTATGCTATCGTTCACATACTTCTGCATAGCCGCTTGAGTCAGTTTAGGTGTGGCTTTGTTTGGCGCCATTACTCTTCAAAACCATAAGATGAAACAATTATGAGAACTCGCAAGTAGAAACAAACATTACACATATGTATCCACAACCACAACATGCATAATATAAATGAAATCACAACGGAGCAACCACGAAATATCACAATTAAAATCACAACACACGTGGATAATATACGTGAAAAATTCGGCCTACGTGGACCGATATCATAGATAGTAAAACCATTCCTACATAGTAGAGTCAACACTTGATATATTTGTTTGTACAACAACCAAAAGACAATAAGTTCTTTAAACTATGTCACACACCTTGTGACTAGGATAATAGTAATAGAAACTATACATGATAAAAGTCTACACTAGGCACCTCCTGGTGCTCCACCAGCTCGATCCTGTAGATCTCGAACCTGTGTAGTCAAACTAGCAACCAAACCCCTCAACTCGCTAATCTGACCCTGTGCGGTAACAATGCTCTCACGAGCTAATGCCAACTCCTGAGCCTGACGCTGAAGTTCGTCCTGTGCCATCTCGGCTCTATCATATAACTCAGGCATCTCCTGCCTCAACTCAACAATATGCCCCCTGTTCTCTAACTGTCTAGATTCTAAACCCTGGTGCGACATATCAATCGAAACCCTACCTATCACGAGAGCCTTAATCTCCTCCTCAATGGTCTCCACTCAATCAATGACAATTCCTCCAACTGTCCTAACATCCTATATATCTGTATCTGTTGGCTATCTATACGTGCCCCTAATGTCTCAGTGGAAGGTTGTCTAGTAGCAGCAGCCTTTGAGCTCTCACCTATCTCGAACCTAACAGGTGGTTCGGGCTCTGTAGAGGGTGATGCAGGGATGTCAAAACGTGCACGCTTTTTGAGCGGCAAGTCCAATGTAGGTATAGGGTCCCTAAGATAGTATGATGATGATGATGATGATGATAGTGGTGATGGTGGATGAATCGGGCCATGTGTAGGGCTAACAGGTGGGGTAGGTGCGACTTCGCCCTCCTTAAAGGGTTCGGTCTCGGTGTCAGTCACTATAAGTGGTAGATCTGAAGTAGAGCCAATAGAAGATAAAACTACAGTGGTGTGTGATAAGGCATCGTTCATGTTGGTGTCGGATGAGACATCCTCCATGTTCGTGTCAGATGATATAGGGATAGTGTCGGAATCTGAAGACATCTCTGTGACAACCGATGTAAAATAAAAGTAAATAACTCGAATAAAATGTATATGAATCCGCATGTAAAGTGAATATGCACTCGTGATGAAATGATGAGATGCTATGATGATGTAGTTATAGTCTAGGGTCAATGATGCAACCTAGTTCTCTATAACTGAAGCTCTGATGCCAATCTGTCACACCCCCAAATTACCTGTTTTGCAGGGGAATGGAATTCCTGGGGATTGACTGTCATAGCATCACAAACACAGTTATATTGAACGACCTAAAGTGTCGTTTAAAAACACATCGTTTGATATTTATTTAAAACATTCAGAGTTACAAGATAGGTCCCAAAAGTTGATAAAGTTTGCGGAAATATTCATTACAAGTCAAACGATGTTTTGAAAGAAAACCATAATATACAATGAGATGCGTTGACGCCGCGACTCTATGAGGGTTCCTTATTCGTGCCATGATGCGAATGTCTTAGTTACCTGAAAATACATTGCTAAAACGGTCAACAATAATGTTGGTGAGAAATCATAGGTTTATGAAAATGTTTTATATGACTACACAAGTATAGACCATGTATGACAATCATGCCACATAAAAATGTTACAATTGCTATAAGTCCATGACACCGAAACTAGACTGATCATGATGTTCGCCCCAACAGAGTGTTTGCCAAACAACTCAAATAATGATATTAAATGAAATGCATCAGTTTAACCAGTTGGAATCCACCAACCCGGATGGAGGAGTCACCCTCGATAGATCTATCCACTCACCCTCGCTTCTATGAAATTAACGGTTCATGTTATATAATGGGGACATTCAATTGGCATGAGGTAACTTAAGCAATGTAAATGAATTTGATATACTTGGCATCATAATAAAAATGATGTGCAATGTATTCTCCCCCGTAGGTTTGGAAATAAGTATAAACATGTACAACGGGGCTATGAAAACTCACTTGGTGAATTGATGCGAAGACAAAAGTGAGTACACCGAAATGTAGCGTGAATCTCTAACCTCGACCTATTATGAATGATATGATATGTAATAAGTTATGATGTAATGTTATGCATGCTATTCGGATGATATTTATACCACTTATGAATTTTTGAAGATAATACTTTTCGTCGAAAAATAATCTTTTAACGTCTTGACCATTTTTAAATTACTTTTACTAGAAGACATCACTTTATAAAAAGTTCTACATCAATGTTAAAAACGACCTTCAACATGGTCACTTGTTGCCATATTACTTGTCTATTAGAAATATAATAGTTTTCCTTATATAATAAAGTTACAGCAACTTTGTGTAAACGTGTATAATTTAATCGTTACAAATCCGTTTTCTACGTTTTATATGTCCTTAGCTTCGTATCAAAGTATACTAATATATTTTTGATAAGTCGACGCAATTTATAACGCCTAAGCCTCATTTTTGACTCGTACAAAGTAGACGTAACATGCTGAAATTTCAGAATTTTATAGTTTTCGTCGCCGAACTTGAAAAATTCATAACTTCTTCGTTATAGCTCCGTTTTAACCCGTTCAAGCGGCCACGGTTTCGTTTTAAAGTGTATTTTCTAAATATCTAGGCCAAAAATTTTTATCTACTGTTGAAAATTCCAGATTTTAAAAATAAAGACAGACCCTTTTTAAAACTTGTCGAAATGAGTTTTTCTCGCGCCAAACCTATTCTAACCAATTCAAAACAACTCCGAAGCTATTCTAATCCTACCATACACCTTCTTAGGGTGTCATGGGTTCCTAGACATCACCAAGAGTGATATATTACAAGGAGTAATTATAGGATGACATATATATATATATATATATATATAACTCTTAAAACAATGAAAAAGTGGTATAAACATCCATAAGACTTGCATGTTTTTCTCAAATATAATGAAATGAACATAAAATAAATATGAAGGATGAAAATGGATATGAGATGCTTACTAGTTAACTTGATGAGGTTTATGAACAAAGGTTTTATCCTAAACACCCAAGGTTTTTATTTCACAACCTTAATCAAGAGTGTAACTAGAGTGTATAAAACTTGTCTAGAAAATTTTTGAAGAACTCCTCCTTGATCCTATGGTTGGCCGGTTTTGCAAGAGAAGAGAGGAAGAGAAAACTTTTGATCTTTCACTTTGTAAATAATGAGTTGTATGTGTTTGATTTTTGAGTATAATACAATATACAAGATTAAGATATTTTTCACCTCAAATGACTCACCCCCTTGTGTCGACAAGGGGGTATTAGTCATTACTAATACATTTTTTTTTAATATTATGTATAATGTAATATAATGTAAAGTTAATTGAAGATAAGTGGTAACTTGTATACATATTTGAGTATTTAGGGTAGCGTTGGCTAAAAATAAATTTTAACGGGTCAAGATAAAATATATTGAGGTCATAAAAATTATAAAAATACATTTCTTGAAAAGTTTGAGTGAAATAATAATTATCGTGTAGTATTTAAGAAAACCGTCGTAATTATATAAATATAACAATTTATATGCAAAATAAATTTAAAACACTGGGTAAACTCATAATATTATTTTTATAATCTTAATATAAGTATAAAAATATGTTGGGATAATTTTTGGAAGTGTCGGATCAATTGTTCAAAAATAATTAATTATGCGATAACGTTTATTTAATAAAAAATTTATACGTTTAATGAAAAATGCAGAACCATTCATGAACTAATATGATGATAATGATGCTAATGATATGTAGACTAAACCTATTCTATATGGAATGTCCTTGATGATTGTTCATGAATTCGCAGCTAAACCATTAAGGTTACGCGAATTTGATACTCGTAAACCTAGTTTACGATAAACGATAAGTGGTGAAGCATGAGTAATGTTTTGAAAAAATGACCTGAAAGTACGAGTTGTCACACTGACGGCGTCACAACTACAATGTGACGCAGTTCCAACGATAACTTGGCCAAGACGAAAACCCTATTGACGGCGATCTGACGGCGTCCCATCTATAAGGCGACGCCATCGCAAGTGTAAATCTATATATGGAATTCGATTTTTCAGTATTTAACGAGGTAGACTTGTGGAGTAAAAACTCTAAATGTTTGTAGTCTGACTTGGACAGTATCTTAGGGTCCCAAACCCTATTTTACACATCAAGATAAGTGTTTTATTCCATTAATTTCATTATGTCTTCCATTGAATGTGTGTATGCTTTCTTGTTTAACATGTCTGGCTAAATTTCTTGTGTGTTTGCTTAGATCTATAAAACCAAGTTGTTAATTATTGATTGGTTGTCTCTTATCTTAATTGTAAATGGCTTTGGAATGCACTAGGTTGTCGTTGTGTTTAAATTCTTGAGTAATCTTTGTGAACATTAGTTTATGAATCACTTAGAGGATTTCGTAGTCTAAACATCCAAAGATAACCTTTAGGTTAGTTTATGAAACATCTAGCGGATTTCGTAGGCAATAACCTTAAGGTATTCTCAAAGAGTTAGGGCATAAGCATTCCCTACGACCTTAGAAAATATAACGCGTTAAGAATAAGGACGTGACAATTCAACCACCAACAAAAGATAACTAGGGAGTAATAGTTAGTTAAACACATTTTTAATCATCATACGAGCATACATCAAAAAGACATAGCTACCGGTAGTATTAGATAATTAGAATAGTAGAAGTAATCGGTAGAAGTACCACCCCCAAATCCATTGCCCCAAGATTTTACCCTTAGCTTTATAAAAAATTATATAAAAGATAAATAATAATCATCCTCAACCCCAACCTTAGCGTAGTACACTTCTTGCTAGCATTCCTATTCCCCTAGAGAACATATCAATACCCGAGGCTTACCCAATACTACACTACAACGATTAGGTTCACTGCCTAGGGTGTTGAAAAACTTGCTCGACGAAAAGGAAGTTCCTTTGACCCCGAACACGCTTCGTACGCGCATCAATGACATAATCTATAATAGCATATAGATTATCGTCGATATGGGGGTATTTAAAGAATTCACAAGCAATCGTATGCTTCATCATTCCCACGTTTTAGGATTTACCCAATAAGCGGTAACACAAAGATACTAGCGTTGAACTTTTCAATAGTTCCATCTACCTTCATTTTCCTTTTGAAAATCCATTTGCAACCCAAAGGTTTAAAACCAGGAGGTAGTTCAACCAACACCCAAGTGTTGTTCCCCATGATGGAATCCATCTCATCATTGATTGCTTCTTTCGAGAAAGCAATATCCTGGGACTTCATTGCTTCTTCAAATGTCTTGGGATCATCCTCAACAATGAAGCAATAGGAGTATTGGTCTGAGACCTCATCCCTTGTTCCTTCAACCAAGTATAGTTGAAACTCAGGTCCAAATGACTTTGGAGTCCTGACCCTTTTGCTCTTCCTGAGCACACGTTCAGGTTGTTGAACCACAACCTCATCAGGGACCACTGATGGTTCATCATCAGGGACCTCTGATACACCAGTGTCATGAGTTCCATTAGGAATCCTCTGACTTGGTCTAGGGACTGATGATAATCTATTCTCATCAAAGTTTGCATCCCTTGATTCAATTATTGAGTTAACTGAAACATATTCATTAGGTTCAATAACATAGAACTTAAAAGCCTTGGAATGCTCAGCATATCCAACAAAGATGCAGTCAATGCCTCTTTCACCTAAAGTTTTCAGCTTTGGATCAGGGAGTCTTACAACAGCCCTACAACCCCAGACCCTGAGATAGTTCAGGTTTGGTTTCCTTTTATTCCAGAGTTCATAAGGGGTAACCTTGTTCCTTTTGTTGGGAACCCTATTTAATAAATAACAAGTTGTTAACATAGCTTCACCCCAGAACCCTTGACTCAGTCCTGAATAGGACAACATGGAATTAACCATCTCCTTCAGCACCCTGTTTTTCCTTTCAGAAATACCATTTTGCTGAGGAGTATAAGGGGCAGTCGTTTCATGGATTATACCAACAGACTGAAAATACAGAGTATCCATGTACTCACCTCCCCTATCAGTCCTTAATCTTTTGATCAGGGACCTAAGTTGTAATTCAACTTCAGTTTTAAACACTTTGAATTTATCTAATTCATCATCCTTGGTATGTAACAGATAGACATAACAAAACCTAGAAGCATCATCAATAAATGTCACAAAGTACTTCTTATTCCCCAAAGAATGAGTGGCATGCAAATCACATAGGTCACTGTGTATTAGCTCCAAGAGCTTAGTCTCACGACTAACACCCTGAAAAGGTTTCTTGGTTATCTTGGTCAACATGCAAGTTTTACACTTTTCAGTGTCCATGTCAAAAGCTGGGATTAACCCATCCTTGGACAAATCTTGCATTCTCTTATAGTGTACATGGCCAAGTCTTGCATGCCATACGGTAGAGTTAGTTAGGTCAGTGGTGGTCACAAATGCTGAATTAACACTATCAGTCACAATATTAAGCCTGAACATTTGATTACACAAATATCCAAAACTAATAAAAACATCGTGCTTAGAAAGAACAAATTTATCAGACTCAATAACTTGTTTATATCCATGATTATTCAAAATACTACTTGAAACCAAGTTCTTCCTTATATCAGGAACATGAATAACATTAAACAAAGTTACAATCTTTCCAGAACTAAAATTAAGATCTACACAACCACGACCATGCACCAAGGCTGTTGACTTATTTCCCATATGAAGAATAGAACCATCATTCAGTGACTCATAAGTCTTGAACCAGCTTCTATCTTTACACACATGAACTGTTGAACAAGAGTCAACCCACCACGCAACATCATCATCCTGCACATAATGAGATTCAGATACATATGTAACATAATAAATCTGAAAAGACTTATTAACCATATTCTGACCTTTCAGTGAGTTGGAAGAACCACCACTCCCTGAACCATTAGTTCTTGATCCATTGGCTTTACCACCAACCTTAACACCTTTGCAATCCCTTTTAATGTGACCAGTTTTGCCACATTTCCAACAAGTAGGTGTTGCCTTCTTGTTAGGATCTGCCCTTGTGTTGTCATGATATTTGCGTTTGCCTTTGTTGTCATTGTACCTGGAGGAGTTATGCTCCACCATATTGACAACAGATGCACCAGTAGCATTGCTACTCTTTGGCTTGTCATTATCCTGCACCTTGAGAGATTCCTCAATGCGCAGATGACTGCCCAACTCAACCAGAGTTAATTCCTCCTTCTTATGTTTCAAGGTATGCTTGATATCTTTCCAAGAAGGGGGAAGTTTATCAATGACACAAGAGACTTGAATAGCCTCATCCATGTGCATATTGTGTTGTGTAAACCTTCCAAGTATACCAAGAAGTTCATTGTATTGTTCCATAACTGGTCTTGAATCAGTCATTTTGTAATTTGTGAAATTACTTACAAGGAACTTCTTACTTGATGCATCATCAGCCATATATTTGGCATCCAAGGAATCCCATAGTACTTTGGAAGATTCAAAGTTTTGATAAATATCAAACAGAGACTCAGACATACCATTGAGAATTAAACCTCTGCAAATGTAGTCATCATTCTCCCATTTGCTCCTCCTCCTGATCTGCTCCACAGTAGCATCATCCCCATCATCAGGAATAGGTGTAGTTAGAACATAGACCACACTCATGCTTGACAGCAAGAAGTGCATCTTCTTCTGCCACCTCCTAAAGTCCACCCCTTCAAACTTATCAAGCTTGGCAAAGTTTGAAGCCATATGTTTCATTGTAGCAGCAACCATTGATTATCACTAATAGTTTACTTTGATTGTTGCGGGTTATGAGTCCAGAACAGGGTTAAGACAATCAGTAGCAACAACAAATACCACTAGGTGGTTACCGGATATCACTTGGAATCGTGTGATCACTTTCCAAAGTAAACTATTCGACCCTAATGCCTGGGTTACACGAATATCTACTTGGGATAAGACCAAATGTTTGTTATTGAATTAGGCACAAATCAATAACCCTTGCGCTTATAAGTGTTAATCGTTTTCTGTCTCTTTCATGCATGATCAGATTTCCTATTTATAGGAAAATACTCTTAGCTAGTCAAATGGAATTATGAGAATTAATCGCCCCATTAATCGCCTCATAATTATCCCCATTATAGTTGTTAGTGGTTACATGACCAATTAAACGTGGTCATTATGCAGTTGTAACTGCCACTTGAATAGGTCAATGCCCGTTACAAGCAGTACTTTCACACTAGCAGTACTTTCATACCACTAGCATTACTTTCATAACACTATCAGTGGAAACACCGCCCATCAGTGCTAAACAAGCACTATCAGTGGAAACACTGCCTATCAGTGCTAACTAAGCACTAGCAGTGGAAACACTGACTATTAGTACAAACCACTATTAGAGTCAGGGTGTTCAGGGACCATATGGGTGTACACTCCGTACCTCCTGACCCATTACTAGGTGTGAACTAATCCCATAAGTGCACTAAATTTTCCAACATAGTATAAATTAATAAATACAATGGATGTATTGTATTTTACTATGATATGTAGAGTTCAAGTTTACAAGGGATTCCAATGTGGGATCCCTTGTTCGACCGGTTATACAAGCCCAAGAAAGATTCTAGATCCTTCTTGGCTTGTTTCCTTATATTCGTCTCCATTTTACATTTAACGATCGTTAGGCTTTTTACGGTTAGGTCCTAACGACTGTTAGACGTTTATTGTGAAATATTATTTAAATCATAACATTTATATTAATTATTAAACATTGAATCTCATACGCAATACGTGCAATCCCATAGTCTCGTGTTCGAATCCGGTCTTATATATATTAAGTATAGTCTACAAACTAACACTAACTGTCTCTCAGTATATATAACAAATTAATATATATATATATATATATATATATATATATATATATATATATATATATATATATATATATATAGTAAACAGCGTAAAGAACAACGTCGTTTTGATGACCCCTTTAGCAGGCTAATTTGGACCAACCCTTGGACATGTGGCTGTTAAGGACTTGTCCACTAGAAAGACTTTTTACAACCCATTTTTTACACCTCACCGCCTCTATCACATTCAAGAAACTTCTCAAGATCTATATGTTCTCTCTTTCTGTTAAGCCTTGAAACCATAGGTTTAGGGAAAATGATTTTAGATCTAAAAGATTCATTCAGTGATAAGTGATAAGCTCAGAATTATGGCTTCCGATGACGAGGTCTCAATTACATAGGTTCTCTCTTTTTGTTAAGCCTTGAAACCATGTTTTGGTGGTAGGATGGGGGTCGTGGTGGTCCTGATTCAGGAGATGGTCGGGGTACTGAAAGACAGCTCTGAAGTCAAACCGAACATCATTTGCTTTTGATTACTGCGATGATAAAAAAGGTATGTTCTTGCTTTTGATTCTGATTATTTCATGTTTAAGGCTGTATTTAAAATAACAAATTGAAGTACAGAAAAATAAACCATTTTCAAGGGGATGTTTGTTTGAGCTGATATACGTTTCACTAATTTTAAGTTATTATTTCTAAAGAGTAATAATCTCGAACTAAGGTTTAATGGAAATATTGTTGGTTTGTAGAACTGTACCTTCCATTACGTCTTCACAAATTTGTGTTTGTGGTAAGTTTCTTAATTGCTTAGATTTGCCATTATAATTGATTAGTGATTTGTGATTTTTTCCTTTTATTACCAGCAAAACATTGAAGGAATCAGTTCGTGACCAACCTTTAACATACTCTTTGTAAGTTTTATTAAGCTTAAAACTAAGTACTTACAGATTTAAAGTTCACGATTGCTTATATTTTGTGTTTATGCTTATGTCTGACTATGAGTTTTGGGCACATTTCTTGGGCTAGGATATACGTGTGTTATCTGATGTATCGCCTTCATTTAGGTAGCTTCGTTGTTTTCTTAACTTCTATTTAATTTAGAATTGTTATTGTTTGAATCAGGATTTCGAATTTGAGCCGTTCGGCTGTTTTGTTACGGGGTGTTTGGATGAACAAATGTTGGCACCTTATGAGCCTATTTGATTTTATTTATTGTTTATTCATGTATTCATGTTTCATGGTGTACCAGGTATGTTCCTTCATTATTTATCCATTAATATTTCTCATTTTTTTCTTTACCTAGGTGATAACGCTCAGAATGAGCATGTTTTTAGTTGCATTATTGTTATTTTTGTGCATGATAATTGGTTATATTTGTACATAATTTATGTGAAATTGCGAAGGAAGTGTATTTGTATGTAAATGTAGCTAGGTATCGGAAAATATGAAGAAATGATGAATATATGCACATTTGGATAATTCCTGAGAAGGAAGAGAAAGAAGAAACTACACAAGGACTCAATGATTTGAAGCACGAAGATTTCTAAGTTTCTACACCAATAAAATATCAAGTTCTTTCGTAGAAATCAGTGTCGGAAGCAAAGAAAAAGCATGCATCAAGCGAAAACGAGAAAAATTCAAAAATATTATACGGATGGACTCTAGTCGATCGATCAGAGCCCACAACCGGATCGACTGGATGTGGCCAAAAGGGAGGAGCCGATCGGTTGCATCCCACAACTGATTCGGCTGGTCAGCTCTGCAGTTATAAAATCACATTTAATGAAGGCATTACTTCCATTTAATCATTAGAGTCCAATCATTTCTTGATATTAACTACTTGAGAACGTTTTTGGCTTGTTGGTTAAGGGTTATTGGCTATATATTGAACCTAGACTTATGCACTAGGTGTGACACAACCTTAAGAGTAATAGACATACACCAAAGCTATTACTAACCGAATTTATTTAGCCCAAAAGTCTCATAGAAGCTGTAAAATGTCCAGGAAGGTATTAAGTTCAAGTCTCAATCATTTGGTAGTGTTTTGGAGTTGTTACAGTTCATCTAAATGCGATTGGAGGAGTGTGGATTTCTATAGTTCCACGAAATTAGTTCTTGTAATCCAAAGATAGGTATACTTTGTTACTTTACAATGAACTTCTGTTTTTATGAGTTATATGAAAGTTATGTTTGTTACTTGTGTTTCGTTATGATTATTATGATGGAGTAGTTCTTGGATATACTTGTGTGTAAGATGTAAATAATTGTTTGACTGTTCTTATTTATGTGATGCATGAGAATTCTTATTATTTAATGAGTTTGTTGAGATAACATCTAGTCTTGCTTAATTAGTTGGTATTAACATTTAAAAGATAAAAAGGCCGAAAGGATTTCTCTTAATGTTTTAATTCCAAAATGTTAGTGCACGAACTAGTATGGGATATGATGATTGACATTCATCATATTTGCTTATTAAAATGGACTTGAAATGATTTCATCACAAAAAAGGCCGAAAGGGTTCGTAAGAACAAGTTAGATAAGAATCACTTTCAAACAAATGGATTTCAAAAGAATAGTCAAAGGATTACCTATGTGATTGTATTCTACGAATGATTTCTACATGACATAAACCATCGATTGTGAATCATTTGCATATGATTTGTGCGTTACTTTAAGTTTACACCAAACTATCATGAACACTCTAGACAATTGGTTATAGCTTGCACACAAGTATATGTTTTCTTTAATTGGTTTTTAGAATAACAAATTGCTTAGGAGGCTTGACAAACCTTCTTGTTTTAAACAAATCAAATCACCACAAATCCCTTGGGACGATCTCGACTTACCCACCTTTACTACCACGGACGAGTATACTTGCTCGTATGTGTTAAATATAATTATCCGATAAATCGTGTTTATAAATTTAAAACTTGTACACGGTAGAGCACATCAAGTTTTTGGCGCCGCTGCCGGGGATTTGAATAGATTTTTCTGTATTTTGTGTGTTTAATTAAAAACAATCTAAAAAAAGATTGGTTCGTAGGTTCAACCGGATCGGCTGGCTTTCCAGCGGATCGGTTTAAGCTCTCATTAAAGTTTTTAGTTTTGTTTTTCTCAATTGTTTTAGTATTTAGTGTTTTGTGCTTGTTTGTTATGTTTATTTGCTGTTATTTCTAGTTTTCTTGATGATTAGAAGTATTTGGTTTGATTATTTCATGTTTATTCAATTTTCTTTATTTATTTTTTTTAAATTAAGGTTTTAATATATTGCGGTTTAAATGTCTTTAATGCTTTAGTCAATTTTTAGTTTTTAGAAGTTAGAAGGATTAGATGTAATGATTAGTTATTTAATAAATTTATGTTTATTAAAGTTTTAATTAAGGTTTTAATGAAATAGAGTTAAGTTTATTTTAATTAAGATGGTTAATGATAAGTTGCAATAATTAATGGTTGTCTAGATTAGAATTAATTGTCTTTTAATTTTTTTTTTTAAATTAACCTAGCCGGTCGGCTGCAACCCGCAACCGATCCGGCTGGTTGGATTTGGTAAGAAAGTTTGGACTGTTAGGAATTGTTAGGATTTAGAAAATCCAGGTATTAAAGTGTCGGTCACCTCAAGTATATGTATCCGTTAGAAAGCTCGTAGTCGTAGTTATTTACTGTTAAGTAGTATTTAATTAAGTAACACCGTGGAGGACGGACGGGTCTTTACCCACTGTATGCCTGATCCACAGCCCGATAGGTGGCGTTTTATGTAATGACTATAAATACTCTCTACCTTCCAAGGTAGAGAGTTGGAGCTCATAATAAGATTTTTCTTTCTCTCACTAAAGTTCCCTAAACCTCTAACTTTCTCTCTCTAGAACTCATCTTGTACGCCTAGTTTGGTTATGGTTTGATGTGTATGTGAATTCCAATATGTTACAAATGGTATCAAGAGCCATGGTTAGATCATCTCTTACACATCTTTGGATTTCTAGTGGTTTTTAGATGGTTTTTGAGTTTGAAAAAGTTTAGTGGTTTTTGCATCATTTGGTTCACTTCTTGTGTTAAAGTTCAAATTTTTGGTGTACTTTTGTGTTTAGGATCATTGTATGTGCTTGGGTTTTGTTTTGGTAAGCTTGAATCACTGTGGTTGAGCTTGTTTTGGATTGAAAAGTGTGTTTTGGAAGTTTTTCTTGTTAGCGACTTGGCTCTCGGTGTAACTTTCTTGTTAGCGACTTGCTTCAGAAAAAATTAGCGAGTTGTAGTGTTGCTTGGTGGCGATTTGGTCCTAGCGACTTGCCTTTAGAGACAAGCCGACAAACAGTACAGTTAGTGGATTCTCCACTACGGGTAGCGACTTGGTAAGGTAGCGACTTGCTTTCAATTTTGATAGCGATTTGTTCTTAAGTTTCTTAGCGATTTGGTGCTAGCGATTTGGACCAGTAGCGAGTTGCTATTTAGCGACTTGATTTCTTAGCGACTTGGTGCATAGCGACTTGCTGTCAAAATTCATAGCGATTTGGAACTTAGCGACTTGTCTTAGCAACTTGGTTTTTAGCGACTTGATTCAAGGATTCTTAGCGTCTTGGTTGACTTTTGTTTGTAATACGGTTTTCTCTTGATTTAGTAAAATCCCGTGAAAGAATCTATTTCCCGATTTAATCATTGAGTTATAAAATCCCGTGTAATCTTTAAACATGTCTACCAACGTACCTACTATCATCTCCACTATTGCCGAGGACGTTCAAGCAGCTGGCTCAGATACTCGTCTACCCATGCTTGACAGAACTGACTACGACTCTTGGGCTCAAAGAATCAGATTGTACTGTCTTGGAAAGGAAAATGGGGTCAACATTCTCAAATCGATTGATGAAGGACCTTATCTGATTGAGACTACAAGAGACTTAATTGATACAGCTGCAGATGGAACAATGATCTATGGAATAGACAGACCAAAGACATATGATGAGCTCGATGATAAGGAGAAAAAGAGATTCGATGCTGATATCATGGCTTCTAACATCATACTTCAAGGTCTTTCAAAAGATATCTACAAGCTTATCAATCACAACACCGAAGGCAAGGCAGTGTGGGATAATGTCAAGATGCTTCTTTCTGGTTCTGAATTAACTATGGAAGACAGAGAATCACAACTCTATGATGAGTTTGAGCACTTCAAGATGAAACCTGATGAGAGAGTCTATGAGTATTACGTGAGATTCCACAAGCTTGTTAATGATATGAGGAACATCAGAATGACTATGCCAAACATTCAGCTGAACTCAAAGTTTGTGAACAGCATGAATCCCGAATGGCTCAAGTTTGTCACCTCTGTGAAGCTAACCAAAGGATTGAAGAATACAAACTATGAGCAACTCTATGCCTTCCTTCTTCAAAATGAGAGACATGCTATGTTTCAAAAAAGGATTCTTAATCAGTTCAAAACCAACCAGGGAGAGATAAGCTCATCAAATGATTCAACTGCCTTCTACTCAAACATTGGAATTACCACCAAAGCATCTCAAGTTATACCCATGGGTAATGGTAATCACAAACTCATTCCCAATCCAATGTTCAAACAAGCTGATGCTGATGCACACGTCAGAAACTTCATTAATCAACTGGCTCTCATGATCAGTCAAAACATGAACTCTCTCCCACACACCAACAACAACCTCAGAACAGCATCTAATCCACACAATCAGGCCACGGTCAGAGATGGGAAGGTTATGGTACAACCAGTTCAAAAAAGGCAGTATGAACAAGGAAGAGGTAGAGTTGATAGAGGATATGTGGCAAATCAGAATAGGGGAAGGAATGGAAATCAAGGCCAAGTAAAGCCGATAAAGTGTTACAACTGTGGTGGTGAGGGACATATTGCAAGGAACTGCACATCGCCAAAACGCCCTCAGAATGCAGAGTACTTCAGGGATAAGATGTTTCTTGTGCAAGCTTAGGATAATGGTGCAACTTTGGATGAAGAGGAGTTGTTGTTTCTTGCTGAGGGAAATGCTAAGACATATGATGCAGATGTGGATGAGCAACCAATTCAGGAGATAGGCCACAATCATCAGAATGCCTTTCAAGTTGCTGATTGTGATGCATACGACTCTGACGTTGATGATGAACCTACTGCACAAACCATTTTCATGGCTAGCATTTCTCCAATGGTCCCTCCTAAAGTCTCTTCATCACCACAAGCTGGTCCATCCAAAGACAAAATCATTTCTGAGGTACTAAAACTATACGATGAAGTTGATGAGCAAAATATACATGACGAAGTACAATCAACTGTAATTATTGAGTCAGATATTGAAAATATGGGTAATATCAATGTTGTCCCATATGATCAATATGTGAAACAAAGTGAAAGTGAGATTGTACCAAGTGATGTATCTTATACAGTCAACGATGACTATGCTTCTGACGAATACACTGCACGTGCCCCTGATGATTCTGTTATTTCTGAACTTAATGCATTTAAAGAACGTGTTGCTATTTATGAACAACGAGCTAAGTTTGAATTAACCACCCGTGAGCAGGAAATGGATGACCAAATGCGTACAACTATTAGAAAAAGTAAGTTTAGAGAAGAAGTATTAAAACAAGAGTTAAAATCCTTACAAGAAAACCTTTCTAAAACTGCTAAGCAAAAACAAGAACTTCAAGAAAATGTTAAAATGCTTAAGCAAGAATTCAGTGCTAAGGAATCAAAACTTTTGAATGATTTTTCTAATCTAAAAACCTTGAAAAACAAGCTTGAAAATAAGTTGTACGTACAAGGAAATACCATTCAGACTGCTCACTTAATCACTAAGCACAGAGTTTTGAGTGATAAGCATAGCACTCCCCTAGACAGAGGTTGTTAAAAAGGCTAGAGCTGCCCATAATGTAATCTATGATGGCAATGAGATTCTTAAACCTAGACAGAAACCTAGTTGCGTTGAGTGCACTGAGGAAGATAGAAAATTAGATGATGCATCTAGGGAGAAAATGAATAAGAAGCTAGAAGATCCTGAATGTAAAAAGAATAACATAATGATCAAACCCCATGATTACAAGAAGGAAAACTGGATCTCCTTAAACAAATTTAAGCCTCAAACGTTGTTAACACTTGAACAAGTTTTCTGGAAAAGGGACTTAGATAAGCAAAAAGCTAAAAATCTTGTTGAAACAAACCCTCCCCTTAGGAAAATGCCTGCAGCGACTGTGTATCCTCCAAATACACCAATGCATTTAGTTCCTAGAACTATTGCCACTAAGAGCAAGACCTTAATCAGTCAATATGTTATTTTTCAACTATTTGTCGATTTTGAGAAAACTTGTAAGAAAAGGATCACACCCACTGGGATTACTGAAGGGGAAAAGGGTTTTGAGCAAACAAAAGAATGCTATCTAACTGAGGTCATGCCTTTCTTTAAACAACTAAAAGATCAATTTGAGAGTCTTAAAAAAGGGATAGATTCAGATATTAAAGGTATGGAAAAGGAATTTGATGCAATGATAGTTGAGGTTAGTGACTATGAACGAGCATTAAAATATAATGAGATTGAGAGGAAAAACTTGCATACACTGAATGAGTCTCTTATTTCTGAATGTATTGCTCAAGATGTGTTTTACACTGCTACAAATTGTTCCATTAATGCTTCTCAATTTCATGAATTATCTGTTGATTTGAATGTCTCCCATGATCGTGTCATTGAGCTTGAAAAAACTAACTCTAAACTGCATGATAAGGCTAAACAGGATGATCATGATAACCTGGTAAAAAATTTTCTAAATTGGAAGTTGAGCATCTTGCTTTGCAATTAAAATATCAACATTTGAAAGAAAATGTTAAAACCTCAAATATCAAGACATCCTTGGATGTTCCTGAATTTGATGCAGTTTTTGAAATTAGCAAACGTGATGAACAGATTCGAGCTCATTGTAACACGATCAGAAAGTTGAAAGCCCAAATTTCTCAATTAAAGGGTGAAATGAACAATGTGACTGGCTCCCAAATGCCTCCTCCATTAGATTCTCGGAATTCTCAAAACTTTGAACTTCAAAACATGGTTAATGCTTTACAAAAGGAAAATTAGAGTTTTCTAGAAGAAAATGAAAAGGTTAAACGTCATTTCAATGAGTTATTTGAGTCAATAAAAGTCACTCGTAACAAAAATAATGAACAAATAACTTCGTTGCAAAAGGAAATTGAGAATCTGAAGAGTCAGGTAAAAGGGAAAATGCCAATGACCAATGGGGAGAATGGTGCATCAAAGGTGCATGGTTGTAATAAATATGCTTTGTCTGTGAAATATGTTCCTCCTCATCTTAGGAATAACAAACTTGCTATTCAAACATATTTCTCACACCTTAAGGACAACCTAGAATGTCTCCGTGAGATTGTAGAAGAGGATAAGTTAGAGAAACCACTTGATAACACAATTGGCCATGCATGCTTATATGCCAAACGATCTCAAGAACTTCTAGAATGCTTAATTACTATATGCCCTAAAACCTTAGGTGAACAAGTCAATCCCTTGATACCTTGTTCTATGCCTAGTGCCAAGCATACAACTCATCCAATGCCCAATGTTATGAATGTGAACTCTAGTATACCTTCAAGTAGTTCAGATCCCAGCACATCTAAACAGGAAATCCAAAAAGTAGCAAAACCAACTAATGTTCCCATTCCCTCTACAGGAGTAATCAGTGACATTAAAGCGAGCAGGTCAAAGTCTCAAGGCAATATAAGGAATGATAGGACCTTGCAAGCTAAGAATGTGCATTGGAAAAGAGTAGAAGATCACCCTAGGAACACTATGTTTGAGTTGAATAAAACGAATCGTGTTGATTCTAGTATTAGCTATAAGCGTACTGTAATTAATTCGAATTCTGCTACAACGTGCAAAACATGTACTGAATGCTTGATTTTTGGTACTAATCATGAATGTGTTGTGAATGGGTTGTCTAATGCTATAAATGGCCCAGTTAAAATTATTAATGCAATAAATCATGCTAAGAAGGCTAAAAGGCAAAGACGTAAGAAAGCTAGAAAACAGTGGAAACCCACAGGAAGAACATTTAGAAAGATAGGTTATCAATGGATACCTCTTGGCTATAAGGTTAATCAGACAATGCCCACTAGAAAATGGATGCCTACTGGTAGAACTATTCCCTTAAGAAGTGAACATACTTTGAATAGGTCAAATACGGATACTAGCACTGCATCTATTTCTGATGATTCCATTGCTTCTATTTCTGATGTGGGTGTTCCAATCACTGTTACTAACCAAATGGAACCCATTCTTTCATGGGGATCCCAATTATCCAGTTATCCATTCTTGTCTGTGTTCAACTGCAGATCGTTCAAATTGTTCTGTGGTACCTGGACTCAGGATGTTCCAAGCATATGACTGGAGACCGGTCGCGGCTCATGAACTTCGTGAGTAAATTCATCGGGACTGTTAGATTCGGGAACGATCATTTTGGAGCAATTATGGGTTATGGTGATTATGTTGTCGGGAAAAGTGTAATCTCCAGGGTATATTATGTGGAAGGTCTTGGTCATAATTTGTTCTCTGTTGGTCAATTCTGTGATTCCGATCTAGAGGTGGCCTTTAGAAAACATACTTGTTTCGTTAGAGAACTTGATGGTGTGGAATTATTAAAAGGTACTCTTGGTTCTAACCTATACACCATCTCTATCGAAGACATGATGAAGTCTTCTCCAATCTGCTTGCTGTCAAAGGCTTCTAAAACAAAATCATGGTTATGGCATCGTCGTCTCAATCACTTGAACTTCGGAACCATTAATAACCTTTCCAGAAAGGATCTTGTCAGAGGCTTACCCAGATTAAAATATGAAAAAGATCATCTTTGTTCAGCTTGCCAATTGGGTAAAAGCACGAAATATGCCCACAAACCAAAACCCACAAATTCAGTAATGGAAGTTCTTCATACCCTTCATATGGATCTGTACGGACCAATGAGAGTGCAAACGATAAATGGGAAGAAATACATTCTAGTAGTTGTTGATGACTACTCTCGATTTACTTGGGTAAAGTTTTTGAGGACAAAGGATGATACTCCAGATGTCATCATCAAACTAATCAAACAGCTTTAGGTTCGACTCAACAATACAGTCAGAATTGTCCGAACTGACAATGGCACAGAGTTTGTTAACAAAGACTTAATTCAGTTTTATGAAAGTGTTGGAATCAGTCATCAAATAAGTGTTCCACGAACTCCTCAACAGAACGGTGTAGTTGAAAGATGAAATCGAACTCTTGTGGAAGCCGCAAGAACAATGCTAATTTATTCGAAGGTTCCAATGTTTCTATGGGCTGAAGCCATTGCCACTGCTTGCTTCACCCAAAATCGTTCCCTTATTCATACCTCTCATGGAAAAACTCCATATGAACTTGTTCATAAACGAAAACCTGATCTCTCCTACCTTCGTGTGTTTGGTGCTTTGTGCTATCCAACGAATGACGGTCAAGACCTAGGTAAATTAAGAGCAAAGGCAGATATTGGAATTTTTGTTGGTTATACACCAAACAAGAAGGGTTACCGAATCTACAATAAGAGAACTCGAAATATCATAGAAACAATTCACGTTACGTTCGATGAGCTGACCGGTCAAATAGCTCCTGAACAATCCAGTTCTGGACCCGCAAATCAAAATAGTCCCATTAGTTCATCCCTTGTACCAAACTCCTCTCCAGCAACTCCATATGTACCTCCTATTGAAGATGGTTTGACGAAATTGTTTGATCCGATGTTTGATGAACACTATGAGCCAAGTGCTAATGATCTGTCAATTCCCACAACAGAGGCTGCTCATATCCCTGTGAATGAAGTCAATCCTTCAGTCTCAATATCACTAAGTCAAGAAGCGCCTACTGCTGATCACTCTGTCTCATCAACAAATCATCAATCTTCAAATGTACATCATGGAACTGTTTCTTGCATCAATGATGAAGTTAATCCCTTTGCTACTCCTGAAGATGCTCCATTTGAAAACATATTTGCTCCTGAATCATCATCAGAACCATCTTCTTCAGGAGACTTCGACTCTGCTACTTCAGTTCCATAACAACTACCACATGAACACCTTAGAAAATGGACACATGATCACCAATTGGACAACATCATTGGAAACCCTTCTCGTCCTGTATACACTCATAAACAACTTGCTACTGATGCCTTATGGTGCTTCTTCAATTCCGTACTCTCTAAGATCGAACCTAAAGATGCTAAAACTACCATGAATGAAGACAGCTGGTTCAATGCTATGCAAGAAGAAATTCATGAGTTTGATCGATTAGATGTATGGGAATTAGTACCTGCTCCAGACTGTGCTGTGATCATTGCTCTAAAGTGTATCTTCAAAGTAAAGCTTGATGAGCATGGTGATGTGTTGAAAAATAAGGCTAGGTTAGTGGCTAAAGGTTATCGTCAAGAAGAAGGTATTGACTTTGAGGAATCTTTTTCTCCAGTTGCTCGTATCGAGGCTATCAGAATCTTCTTGGCTAATGCTGCTAGCAAGAACATGGTTGTCTATCAGATGGATGTGAAAACAGCCTTTCTTAATGGAGATCTGAAAGAAGTGGTTTATGTCAGCCAACCAGAGGGTTTTGTGAATCCAGAGCATCCTACTCATGTTTATCGCTTGAAAAAGGCCCTTTATGGTCAGAAGCAAGCTCCTAGAGCACGGTATGATACACTATCAAAGTTTCTTCTATCTACTGGATTCAGCAAAGGAGTAGTTGATCCTACATTGTTCACCAGAAAGTCAGGAAAACATTTAATTCACGTTCAAATTTATGTTCATGATATCATATTTGCCTAGACTGACCCCAATGAGTGTGACTGTTTTTCAAATGAAATGGGTTCTAAATTTCAAATGTCATTTTTCTTGGGTCTACAAATTTCACAAAGTCCCGGAGGCATTTTTATAAATCAATCTAAATATGCAAATGATATTTTAAAGAAATTTGGATTTGATTCTAGTGACCCTGTTGACACTCCCATGATTGAACGTACTAAACTAGATGAGGATCACTCAGGGATCAGGGTAGACCAAACGAAATATCGTAGCATGATTGGATCCCTGATGTACCTCACAGCTAGTAGACCAGACATCTTGTTCGCTGTTTGCATGTGTGCTAGATACCAGGCTAAGCCTACTAAAAAGCACCTTGAAGCGGTTAAACGGGTCTTTCGGTATCTCCAAGGAACCATCAATATGGGACTTTGGTACTCGAAGGACACCGGTATGTCACTAACAGCCTATGCAGATGCTGATCATGCAGGATGTCAAGATACTCGTCGAAGTACGTTTGGAGGTGCTCGGTTTTTGGGTGACAAGCTTGTCAGCTGGTCTTCAAAGAAGCAAATGAGTACTTCTATTTCCTCTACAGAGGCTGAATACATAGCCATGTCATCTTGTTGTGCTCAAATCCTATGGATGAGATCACAATTATCTGACTATGGCTTTGAATTCAACAAAATCCCTCTGTACTGTGATAATAAAAGTGCTATTGCTCTTTCATGCAACAACGTTCAACACTCAACGTTCAACACTTCAAGTCCAAATAAGAAATGTTGAGGGGGAGCATCTACTTTAAACCTTAAATTATTGAAACGTGATTGAATTGTCTCTAAGTGCAGGTTCCCTCTAATATGTGCAAAACTCTTTCAAACTTCGAGGCATATATTGAGGGGGAGCAAACTTTTGAAAACCTCATCCTTCCTCAAAATGTTTTTTATCTACTCAAATTGATTGGCAAGTGATGATGATCATTTTAGAAAATGTTAATCAAAATATTGGACCTTTCATTCTTAATCAAACAATTTCAAAGATCTCTTGCCTCCATGTGCTAAACAATTTATGAATTTGATGCATATGTTGAGGGGGGAGCATTTCTAAAATATCAAAACAATTAAGATACAAAATACTTTGATTCTATATCACAAGTATCTTGATTGATTTTTCAAATGGTTTTCAATTCGTTTCAAGGCGGAAGAACTATATCAAAAGACCGACCAACTTTACTTTATGCATGGTGATATAAGGAATATATGGTTAGGTTAAGGTCCAACGATCCGCCAGAACCGGAGGGATCTTCCCAGGGACAATCCACTAGTTAGTGTAGAAGTCCTTAGGAATATTGAAAAAAGGAGAAAAGTGAGATATGGGAAGAGTGCGGACTGAGACTGAGCTAGTACTGGAATAAACCCAACAAGGTTCTAGTTATGAAGTCTCGGTAAGCACTGAAGGGGTTGAAGAATGAAAAAGAATTGAATGAGAAAAGGGTGAAAACAAATAGCCCTCCAATTATTCAACCTTAGGGCAGATACCGGGTTCAATTCATATGCTACTGGTGGTTACCAAGGTAACATCGGTATTGAAGACAAGACGTCATGGACCCAGTGACGCACTGCACTTTAACTTTCCAAACCACTCAAGTTCCTCTTAAAAGGACTTGTTTCATTCTCACGGGGAACCGACATTATCTATCGACTTTCTCTTAGAGATTGTTGATATTGAAGAAGGAGACCCTCTCCCTAGTTTTTGGCATAGGAACCAAATATGCACCATTGATTCTAGAGCCACGAGATCATCAATAAATCTCTTTAGGACACTTTCAATGAAGACTCTCTGTTTCACACAATGTGGAAAGAGAGATTATATCTTATGAGTCCTACGCGTTATCCTTGTGGTATTGCCAGAACATCCGAGTGATATGTAAAATATTCACAATGAAGATGGAAAGCCTTCTGGAGCCAACATCAAACAAGCTCCTGGTAGGTGGCACGTGAGATCTTTTCAATATATCGACCATGTGACAATTGAACAGAAATAATGGGGCGATTCAATCTTTTGAATCAATCCTAGTTCAGGATATGGATTGACGGATACCTTCGAAAAACCGGTCGTTGTGCTTAAAAACTCCTTTCTCTAGCACATCGACTGTGTACAAATATTTCAAATCAACAGGTGTTTATGGTTGATAATTGATTTTCATTAAAACCTTCGTTGTATTGCAAAAACAATTTCTATTGAGCAGTACACGATTGTTTTTCAAATCTCTTTTCATCAATCGGTGAATCTCAAATCGCTGGTTCACTCACTCCGTGTTGTCTTCTTTGAGATGTTCCGTATTGAGAACGGCTAGAACAGCTGCGAAACCCTGTCAAGGAAATTCTTCGGAATTATACCTGATCACAGGCAGTACTTGTACTGATCAACGGGGAACCGTGGTCCGTGTACCTCAATTCAACAAAAGTGATCAAAGACACTCTTGTGTGATTTATTGCTAACTGTTTTATGCAAGAACACTCTACGTTTGCAGCTGATCAGAATGGAGCGGTCAATCCATAGCCGCATGCTCACACAACACATTCATTTCCAAAGAAATCATGATTAGTGCATCAATGACTCTGATATTATCACTCCATGCTTCTGCTACGCTGCTTCCAATATCATGAATCAACAAAAAGCTTCCGCTACTCTGATAAGAATATATCATGATCCAGAATGTGAGCATGTCGGTCTAAATGTCACAACACCACAATGGATGAGTCAGAGATTTACTGTGGCTGATGATCTCAAAGCTGGCTCAAAACTCTGTATCACGTGGATCAGTTAAAGACCTCCACTCAGATTATTCAAACATGCAATAATAAAGTATCAAAGCCTACGAGCTACAGAACAAAGAACATGAACAAGAATCCAAGAACAATTTCAATGTAATATCTGTTTGTATTCTATGTAATTGTAATATGTGTTTGAGGTGACCTCCCTTAGGGGGAGATTGTTAGGATTTAGAAAATCCAGGTATTAAAGTGTCGGTCACCTCAAGTATATGTATCCGTTAGAAAGCTCATAGTCGTAGTTATTTACTGTTAAGTAGTATTTAGTTAAGTAACACCATGGAGGACGGACGGGTCTTTACCCACTGTATGCCTGATCCAAAGCCCGATAGGTGGCGTTTTATGTAATGACTATAAATACTCTCTACCTTCCAAGGTAGAGAGTTGGAGCTGATAATAAGATTTTTCTTTCTCTCACTAAAGTTCCCTAAACCTCTAACTTTCTCTCTCTAGAACTCATCTTGTACGCCTACTTTGGTCATGGTTTGATGTGTATGTGAAATCCAATATGTTACAGGAATTGGAAATTCCATGTTAAAGTGTCGGTCACCCCAATAATGGTCTACCATATGTGAGCTCGTAGATTTGTCGTTATTTACGTTATTTAATAGTTAATTAGTTAGTCAGTAGCGTAGAATAGTTTAGAGTAACACCGTGGAGGAAGGACGGGTCTTTACCCACTGTATGCCTGATCCACAGTCCGATAGGAGGACGGTATGTTTGTAACTATAAATACCCTTCCATCCATGGAAGGGGTGGTGCTTTTCAATTTGTAATAACCTTTTACAATTTGTGAACCAAGTCTCTAGCTTGAACACCCATCTCTCTACTTTCTCTCTCTAAAATGGCTATCATGTATTTCGATCATCCAAGACCACCTGAATCATCAACACAATAAATATATCGATCCTACGATTGGTACCAGAGCCAAGGTTTGTTGTGTTGTGTTGATTTGTGTGGTTTAGTATCATGGTTATGTTGGTTTTTGGTTATTGTTAAAACTGGTTTTACATCATGTTAGTGGTCGGAATAATGTTTTTTTTGGCTTACTTCTTCTGAAAACAGTTTTTATGTTATAACTGATTCTGTTGTGTCAAGTTGTGTCAAAAGTCCTGATATTCAAAAATCTGCTTTTGTGTCAAGTTGTTGTCTAAACTGACTTTTATGTCATTCATTCATATGTCTTTTTGTACCATTAACTTGTGGTCAAACGGTCATATTCATGGTCAAACCTGTCAAAAAGATGCAGTTTTATGCAGTTTTTCTGGGTAAGTATGAACAGAGTCGGAAATATGGTCGGATTTTGGCCGGAAAACTCATCGGAAAAGTCAAAAGTCTTAATGCATGCTCCCTAGCGACTTGACACAAAATAACCTATCGACTTGTTATTTAACATGTCGTAGCGAGTTGTCTAATATCTTAGCGAGTTGTTGTCCTCTTTGTTTCAGTTCACTATTGAGTCAAATGATGTAGCGACTTGTTCTTGATGAAAAATGATAGCGACTTATGTTTATAAGTATGCGATTTGCTAGCGACTTGTCAAGTCAATAGCGACTTAGTGTCAAAGATATTAGCGACTTGTTCAAAGAATGTTATGAAGATGAGGAAAGTAGCGATTTAGTGAAGACTTAACAAAACAATTTCAATAATCAATTCAGTAACTGTTCACTACACAATGTCTAAACACATCAATACTCTATCAACTACACCTCTACAACAATTACATATCCAACTCATGTATCATCATAACAAGTTTAACAACTAAAGATCTCAAAATCTCGTATATCTCATTGCACTTTCAAGACCTCAGATTTCTTTTCTCGGGGTTATCATTGATTCATCATGACTAAAAGGTCAAGCCACTCGAGAAAGAAAACATCATTGATCATATAAAAGCCTATGTTCGAAACTTGTAAAAAAAAAGATAAAGCAACAATGCTTTCCTTTTTTCTTTTGATTCAGTTTTTTTTAGTAAAATGGATTCCATATATCATAGATCTCAGTCTATCTCTTTTGGGTCTCAAATTAATTCGTCCTATGACTCATGACCAAAAGGATTTCATCACTGATCTTGACTCATAAATATTCGAAATCAGAAAAAACATAAAGATCTCAGAAAAGGTTCGATTGCGTGTCCAATCCCTACAAAACTTTGTTTGTGTGAACCCCGTTCATCATAGACCAAATTTCAGAATCAAAAGGACAAGGAAACATCTAAAGGATCTCAGAATCGTTCATAATCTCAATCGTTTTTAAACTTGTTTATATGAACGAATCTCATCATAAACCCAACCATCTTAAATATACGAACTAAGAAATGATATTAACAATTGATGTTAACTCAGTTTTCTTAAGGTCGTTTAAAAACAATTCACATACGACTTAATCCTATATCTATCTTACCTTCAGTCCGTGGTTTAGATCTCGTAGCCGCCTCATTTTATCATGCCATCCCTGTGGCAAGGTCTAACGAACCGTCTTTCAGCCATCCCTGTGGCAAGGACGTCATTACTTGGTGATCATTGATCGGTGTGATGTGTTTGGGAAGAATAGAGGCGGAGATTTTAGAGAGTAATATTAGGGATTGAAGTTTTTGGTGTGATTACTGATGATGGCTGCGTTTTTGTGTGAGAGAGACTTTAGGGTTTGGAGGCGGATAAGTTTTTTTGAGAGCAGATTTGTTGTTGAAAAAAATTAGGGATAGTGTGAAGCTAAGTGGAGTTAAATACTTGTTCGATTAGGGTATAGTAGGTATATGATTATGAGTATAGGCAGAGTTGTTGTTGGACTCTGTGATAATGTGGACAATGGGCCGAACCTTTGACTATATGACTTGTTGTTGTGAAATGTCGTATGTTGGATAATCTAAGTAGTAGGCCGAACATATATGGTGAGTTGGTCATGGGCCTCATCTAACCAAATGATTTGGACATGAAAATATTGTTATCCGAATTTTTGTGTTACAAAATTTTAGATACAATGTTTTTAATATTGATTAGTGAGTGGTATTTCGGTCATTCACGGCTTGTGTTTTTGAATGAGTTCGAGGTTCTTGACCAATATTATTGATTTGATAATGAAGTGACGGTTCAAACAGTTCTACTTGGAATTTAGACGTGGATGATTGGATTGACTTTCATATTATGGGCATTGATTTGTTCAAGTAACCGTGTTTGGACCTTTCACATGATTGGGTCAGATGGGTTTCTCTTGATTTGGTTTTTATGCGAGCTAATTTATGAGATTTGAGACTTATGAGTTTTGGGTTATGAATTGTGATGATGAGATTCGTTGTGTTTGGAGGATTGGTAATTTGGTTTATGGACTTTCACGAAGTATATTATGTCACGGCTTGAATCGTTATTAGAACAATGTTGACTACGGGGTTGTTTGGACAATATTTCTTATTTGGACTTGAAGTGAGAATTGTCCGGGCGTGTTTACTTATTTCGTCTTCTTTCTTTCTACCCTTTCGCAAAGATGACTTGTTTGGGCATTTATAGAGTGTGATAAAAACTTGGCTATTTAATTACGTTTGTGATTCTTTCTCGCTTAACCCACAACGTAACTATCACTTCGGTGTCTCACATAGTTGAGGATACGTCAAGAGGTTTGGTACATTGGGTACACCGTTTCTTTTTCACGAGGATGAGTACAAGTTTAAGTAACAAATCTGGGGGATTCTACTTCATGATCAAGTTTGGTATATCGAGTTTACTTCTCCATGTGGTCGCTACAATAGCCGACAGAATGTGTGAATGTTGTGTTTACCAAAGTGTTTATTGGATGGTTGGTGATATTGTTGATGTTGGATAATGAACCGTTCATGAACCACTCCATGTTCCCCTAAAACAGATATTCACCGAAACCAAAGTTGTCATAGCACATTCGAGCTGACATTGTTTATGGTTTTGTCTTGATCTTGTAAAATCCCGCGAAAGAATCTA
This sequence comes from Chrysanthemum seticuspe, assembly GCA_019973895.1. Taxonomy (NCBI): domain Eukaryota; kingdom Viridiplantae; phylum Streptophyta; class Magnoliopsida; order Asterales; family Asteraceae; genus Chrysanthemum; species Chrysanthemum seticuspe. The sequence goes on from BPTQ01000008.1 coordinate 142,001,821, forward strand.
TTTCTCGGTTTAAATCATAGACTTGTAAAATCCCGTGACAATGGAAACATCCTGGTAATTGTAAAGTGCATTTCCGGATCTATCTTACGGTTTATTCTTGGTTTTGTAAAATCTCGCGAAAGAAACTATTTATCGGTTTAATACTATAGAATTGTAAAATCCCGTAATGATGGAACCATCCTGGAGAAAGGAAAGTGTATTTCAAGGTATTATCTGATGCTGGTGCTACAGTTTCTACTTCGAAGATGTAGGATCGTTATATTATTGTGTTTGATGATTCGGGTGGTCTTGGATGATCAAAATACATGTTTGCCATAGTTAGAGAGTTAGTAGAGAGAGAGAGGGTGTTCTTGCTAGAGGTTTACACAAAGGGAATATTAGATTGAATTAGAAGCACCACCCCTTCCATGGATGGAAGGGGTATTTATACTTACACAATACACGACCTCCTATCGGCCTGTGGATCAGGTATATAGTGGGTAAAGACCCGTCCTTCCTCCACGGTGTTACACTACGCTAAACTAAACTATTAACTAACTAATAAACTGATAAATAACGTAAACAACGACAAATCTACGAGCTAACATATGATAGACCATTATTGGGGTGACCGACTCTTTAACATGGAATTTCCAATTCCTAACAATCTCCCCCTAAGGGAGGTCACCCCATGAAATACATTTTGCTTCCTAGCATTCTATCTTTGACTTCGTTCTTGAGCTCGTAGACTTGAATTCTTCATTTCCGCAATCTTTGTGCTTTAGTAGCGAATCTTCAAAGTCCGCATAGTTTTGTACTTTCAGTGGAGGTCTTTGAACTGATCCACATCTTAGATGATCTTTGAGCTTTCTTTGAGATCATCAGCCACAGTAAATCTCTGGATCACCCTTTATTGTGTTGCCATTATGTGAAGTTGTGACTTTTGGACCGACATGCTCACACTTTTGAATCATGACATCTTTCCATCAGAGTAGCGGAAGCCTTACTGGTTCATGATATTTGCAGCAGCGAAGCAGAAGCATAGTATGAAATATCAGAGCCAGGTTATGTAGATATGCACCAGTCATGATTTCTTCAAATTAAGTGTGGATTCTGTGAGCATGCGGCTTTGGATTGACTCCTCAATTCTGATCAGCTGCAACAGTCTAAATGTGCCTGCAAACAACAGTTAGCAATAAAGCGCACGAAAGTGTCATTGATCACTTTCGTTGAATTGAGGTACACGGCCCACGATTCCCCGTTGATCAGTACAAGTACTGCCTGTGATCAGGTAGGATTCCTAAGAATCTCCTTGACAGGGTTTCGCAGCTGTTCTAGCCGTTTTGAAACCGGAACGTCTCAAAGAAGACAACACGGAGTGAGTGAACCAGCGAATTGAGATTCACTGATTGATGAAAAATGATTTAAAAAACAATCGCGTATTGCTTGAAGAAAGAGTTTTGCAATACAACGAAGGTTTTATGAGAATGATTAATTTTCAATCAAAATACTTTTTGTATTAGAGAATGAGTACACATTCGACGTGCTAGCAAAAAGAAGAGATTCGCACATCGAACGGTTTTTCTAAAAGTATTTTTTCAATCAGATATACTTTTTGAGTTTGAAAATGAATACACATTCGACGTGCTAGAGAAAAGGAGGTTTGCACATCGAACGGTTTTTCCAAAAGTATTCGTCTATTCCATTCCTGGACCAAGGTTGATTCAAGAATGAATCTCCCCATCGTTTCTATCTAGTTTTCACAAGCTTGATCTTACGAGAAGATCTCACATGTCACCCACCAAGAGCTTGTTTGATGTTGGCTCTAGAAGGATTTCCATCTTCATCGTGAATATTTTTACACATCACTCGGATGTTCTGGCAATACCACAAGGATAATGCGTAGGACTCTTAAGATATATTCTCACTTTCCACATTGTGTGAAACAGTGAGTTTTCATTAATTTTGTGTCCTAATGAGATATTGTGGATGATCTCTTGGCTCTAGACTCAATCGTGCATATTTGGTTCCTGTGCCGGAGACTAGGGAGAGGGTCTCCTTCTTCAATATCAACAATCTCTAAGAGAAAGTCGACAGATTATGTCGGTTCCCCGTGAGAATGAAACAAGCCCTTTTAAGAGGAACTTGAGTAGCTTGGGAAGTTTAGTGCAGTGCATCACTGGGTCCATGATGTCTTGTCTTCAATACCAGTGTTACCTTAGTAAACACCAGTAGCATATGTATTGAACCCGGTTACTGCCCTAAGGTTGAATTATTGGAGGGCTATTTCTTTTCACCCTTTTCATATTCATTTCTTTTTCATTCTTCAACCCCTTCAGTGCTTACCGAGACTTCATAACTAGAACCTTGTTGGGTTTATTCCAGGACTAGCTCTGTCTCAGTCTGCACTCTTCCCATTTTCTCATTTTTCTCCTTTTTTCATCATACCTAAGGACTTCTACACTATCTAGTGGATTGTCCCTGGGTAGATCCCTCCGGTTCTGGAGGATCGTGGGAACTAATACCTAACCTAACCATCCTTATAACACCATGCATAAAGTAAATTGGTCGGTCTTTTGGTACAGTTCATTCTTCCTTAAAACCAATTGAAAAATCATTTGGAAAAACAATCAAGGTACTTGTGAAACAAGATCAAAGCATTTTGTACCGTAATAGTTTTGATCATTTTAGAAATGCTCCCCCTCAACATGTGCATATGATTTAAAATTGTTTGGCACATGGAGGCAAGAGTTTTTTGAAATAATTTCTTGATCACAATTTCCTTAGAAAAAGCCATTTGAATTTCTTTGGTAAAATTCTCCCCCTCAATATGTGCATAGGATATTTGAAATCATTTTATCACATAGAGGCAAGAGTTAATTTGAAGCACATCCACAATCACAAGAGCCATTAAGAAACCATTTGAAAACTCAATCAAGGTACTTTATAAATCTCTTTAAAAAACTTTTGTACCTCAATAGTTATGCTCCCCCTCAATATGTGCTTCGAGATTCGAAAGCGTTTAGCACATATGAGAGAGCAGCCTGCACAATTAAATCAAAACGATCACCTTTTATCAAATTTCATTATTAAATCACAAATTCTCCCCCGATCAAAAATATCAAACCCTTTGAGATTTTGGATCCCAAGTGATTTAATTAGGTTTAGAAAACATGGGAGAAAATGTGGCCTTGTTTAAATACTCATCTGGTTTTTGGATAAATCCTCCTCCTCAACATGTGCATTGTATATTTGAAATTGTTTGGCACATGGAGGCAGGAGTGCCTATAAAGGACTAAAACCGATTCCATTAAAACAGATTTGAGATTTAAATCACGATCTCTCCCTTGATAAAAAATTTCAAAACAATTAGGGTTTTGGATCCCGATTGATTTAAATCATTTAGAAAGTTTTAGGGAAAGACGTGGCAAGATTTAATTTTGAAAAATGACAGATAAGGACCAGATTTAGACATTAAAGATTGTTAGTGTCAGGTATGATAGTTTTTAAGAGATCTTTAAGTAAAATAAAACAATTTCACAATCAAACAAGAACAGAAAAAAATTTCATTTTTGCAGATCTTTGAGTTTTAAAGAAAACCATACCATGACATAACATTAAATCTTTAGATCACCACATTTTAGCGTACAAACGGACTCTTTTGAAGATATATTGTTTGAAAATGTTTTATTTTAAATCACTCTCCCCCTCAATCCATGACAAAAGTCAATAATTGAGTGACTTAGGTTTTGATAAAAAGATGTCCGGTGATTTTCAAAATTTAGTTCACTTTATTTTCAAAAACAATATTTTTCCATTTTCAAAACAATTTTAATCAAAGTTTTTAGAAAATTGTTTAAAATGGTATCCTGCACAAAGATACATTAGTGGTTGAGAAGCTTCCGTTGTTGTTGCTGTAGGGTTTGGAAGAAAAACCATCTGCTGATGTAGTGAGACTTCTTCTTACGTTGCATTTTGAATGCCAAATGAGGTCAAATTAAACTCCGTTTCTTCACTCACTTAGAAGAAAACCATCTGCTGATGCAGTGAGACCTCTTACGTTGCATTAATTCCAACTCTCCATAGAAGTCCAATTAAGCTCCGTTTCTTCATTTGTCAACCCAAGATATAGTTACCCTTTCCTTTCGGCATCCAATCATCTTCAATTGTGGGATCCGGATCGGGAACATTCTTTTATACCAATATACCTGCATACGTTAGTAAACACACATACAAATATATGGTGGTCGACATCACCCAAACAACAATCAACTAATAAAAGTCAATGCAACATATCAATCAGATCATATAAATGTATGGGAATAATGTGTTCATCAAACTCTAATTATCTAATCCTAGCAATCATATCCTAGGCACCTAGTCCTTCAACATAGGTTAACATCATTTTTAATTAAGCATATTAGGATAATTAAGAAAGCTCGTTAGATGATATAGATTTCAAAACATTCTCCCCCTCAATCAATGACTTATTTTCTGAAAAGATTAAACGCGCTGAAGTCATTGATTGAGTTTTCAATTTTTTACGAAAAACTCTGAAACTGATTGGTTTTGCAACTCATTAACCACCATTTTGTTAAAACACCAAATATTTTTCTGAAGAATTTTAGATGGAAAAACATTTGTGTAGGAATAGCAGTCCTTCGACATACTTTCCTTGTTTTGTTTATAGGATAAGTGCACGAAATATTTTGAAAATAGTTTAAGCGTAGCACTTTCCTTCTTTAAAAAACGGGTTGCTATCTGAAATAATAGCAAGCCATAGTTTAAGCACGGGTCACAGTCTGAAGTAACTGCAAGCCATTTTTTTGAAGCCCAGGTTACAGTCTGAAATAACTGTAAGCCATATTTTGAGACATGTTTAGAAAAGAATATTTACACCTCCTGCTCGAACTTCATCTAAAGTCCCGTGCCATTATTGAATGACATTTCTAAGACCGTAGATGTTATCGATACCAGAAGACATGTCTAGAGAAAACATATTTTTGGTCTTTTCAAATTTTCTGATTTTTATGGATTTTTGAAGATTTTATATTTTTCTATTTTCTTTTTGTTGGTTTTATATTTTTGTATTTGGTTTTTTAATAAATATATACAAAGATAGAATAGATAATATAGTTAAAGAGGATGATGATACGAGTACCGAGATAAGGATATCGAGCAGTACGTCGTAGAAGATAGAATTCGTCATCTCTTAAACATCCACCACCAAAGCTTCCAAGGGCTCTTGAATTGAAAGAAATAGAACCATCTGAAAGTGAGACTTTGGCAGCTTCCCCCCAAACCGAAAATCCTTTAGCTGAGCAGATTCGAAGCTCTATTTCAAGCTTGCCTTAGCCAGATGCACAGAAAAGCACACCATTACCATAAATCCCGCTGCTCCATTTAAGAACGATAATCGAGGATCTCCATTCGGGGTTATATCATCAAGAAGAAGATCAGCAACGTTTCATCCCACTCTTTAAATTTCTTCTCAAATTTCATTACCACTGAAGTCTGAAGCAATCCATTCCAAAAAATGTCAAGAGAACAATTCCACCAAGTAGTTGAATTGATGCAGTCAGCCTCTTTGTATAATGCTCAAGAACTCTCCCAAATACACATCATGAGGGGAATGAAAACACCTCCCCATGTTCACATTTTTCTTCCCTGATGATCATGTATGAAGCTCAAGAACCCGAAGTACACCAATACCCAAAAGCTCTCCCGAATACACATCATGAGGGGAATGAAAACACCTTCCCATGTTCACATTTTTCTTCCCTGATGATCGTGTATGAAGCTCAAGAATCCGAAGTACACACATTCCCACCGAAAGAATAACTGATAACACCTCCCTCATGTTACACATTTATCTCCCCTGAATATGTCGCACTTGTGTACCTCTTTTATCTTCAGAAACTTTTTCTAACATCACTTCCCCCACGTAGATGAAATACAAACACTAAACGCCTTGATGAGTAAAACCTTGAGTTTCTCTTCGGTCATGACATTTGTTTTCCCGGGATATCTTCAATTACTTAGAAGAATTAAGTTCATCAAGTTTACTCGTCATGAGTCAAACCTTGAGTTTCTCTGCGGTAATAACATTTGTCTTCCCGGGGTATCTTCAATTACTTAGAAGTATTAAGTTCATAAAGTTTACTCGCGTTTAGGTGCTTATCTCCTTACCCCTTGCTGGTTTTGACACTTCAGAGTCAGCAACATAGTATAAGCCCAAATACTTGAAATCTTTATGAGAAGAACACTTTAACTCTTGTGAGAATCAACATGCTGAAGACTCTCTCTGACTATTTTTATCAACCCTTATGTAGACAATTTGAAGTGACCACTAAAGAAGAAAAACCCGATATACCATACTTGAAACTGAAGTCAACTTCCCCACATTTGTATCTTAAGCTTGCACCTAATGATGGAAGAACGGTGTCGAGAATTTATGCTTCAAGCAAATCTCTAAGTACTCACTACTCAAGCAAAGTATGAGACATTAACACCTCTTGCGATTATCCACACCGTCATATGCGTGTGACACTGAGTAAAACAAAGTAACTCCTAATAGTGATAGTTAACCAGGTCTTCAACCATCCACCTCGACTGCTGGTAACTAGATAAACCAAGTCTTCAACTCAAATTCTTAAGCCCGAGCAAGTTATCAAATAAGAACATGCCTTTGTGAAAGTCAACTTCAATCTCAAATAAGTGATAAATGATTAACTCCGAAGTAATCAACTTGTGTCAAATGTCCAATACGTGAAATAGTCAATAACAACGTCTCGAGGAGTCACTGCTAAAGAATATGAGCAAGTCTAATTGGGGATTGAATCTGACTTATAACACTCTCCCAATTAGTGCTCTCCCCTAAACCGACAATCTGTTTGATAAATGCCCAGATTAAGAAGAAGTCTTTAGATCGTTAAATGCAACTCGTCTTTAGTCATCTAACAGGTAGCAGAAGATGTAGAACAGACTGTAGACTCGACCTTCTTCAAGATTGTGCAGTTGGGGAATAGATAGTTAACATCTTCAACTCACACCAAAAAGCATCTCACCAAAAAGCATCCCAATTAACTTACATCTTGCAAATCCCCTTAACTAAAATCCCTCCCAATCAAACAAGAACAGAAAGATGTTCATCAAGGAAATCAGCAATCACGCCGCAACGAACACACGAGATGGTAACACCAAACTACCAATCACATCAAACAAGAACAGAGAGATTGTTCGGAATCATCATGTTGATGTATACGTGAAGCATTAACCAGAAGCACTTTGTCGATAAACTCATCAATCCGAGTGAAGATGTCAACCAACGACTCTTAGAAGAAAAAAAACTCCATGTGAAGATGACTTGATAACAAGAAGCTCGGTTCTTACATGAGTTTAGAGCCGTATGACCATTTATATTCTCAAATATCAATCAACAATGCAAAAAATTCACACTTCTTCTCCCCCTCAAGAATTGCATACGGAGATGCCATTCTTGACTAAATAAGTGAAATCATCCAAATGTAGTCTATTCACACTTCTCCCCCGCAAAATTAGCACAGGATGTCGCCATCGTCATTATAGTTGAGAAAGTGGAATCAGAAAACAATCATCAGTAGCCCGGTTCACTTGATATTTGAAAGCGCATGGAAAAAGTATGAAGCATGTTGATGAGAATGGTCATTAATAAGAAGATTTCTCTTCTTTAGAAGATTAAGCGCACTGAAGCGTACACTTTTCTTTTCTTTAGAGAACGAGGCATGAACTGATGTGTTCATACGTCATAAGAAGATTTCTCTTCTTTCAAACATAATGCGCACTGAAACGTACACATTTCTTTTCTTTAGAGTACGAGGCATGAACTGAGTTGTTCATACGTCATAATCTCTCTCTTTTCAGCTCTCTTAGCAAAACATGTAATCCACCCCATTATCATTCAGTAGGCTCTTTGTCGTGACAGCTGATGGAGAAAACCCAATATGATGAATTTGACCCTGAAGTAAACTATCCCGAACTCGTGACTTAAACTTGCACATATGAAACAAAGAGCGGTGCCGAGAATTCATGCTCCATTGAATCTCTTAAGTACTCTATACTCTTCAACAAACCAACCATCAAGTAATAGACGTACATTACCTCTTGAAAATCCACAATTGAATGTGACACTGAGCACTACAACGTAACTCCTTAAAGTGATAGTTATTTTTGTGGTAAAAAGAGCCCAATTCCCCCAGAAAAAATAGACTCTCAAAAATAACTAGATTTCCAAGTCTTCATTTTTGGAAATACGCTCGAACAAGGATCATGAAGAATCTTCATCCATCCATCCCCGATACCTTCAGATACTAAGTACACTTTCCCGTGATAATTCACTTCAACTTCAAATAAATAATAGTGAATTAACTCCGTTGTCACATCTTCTGGTTAAAAGCTCAATTCTAGCCTCCTTTGACGTTTGAAGTGAACTTTGATAATGGTTTTCATCCCGACCATGGTTAAAAGCACATAACCCCGTAAAACCATGTAATAACCAAACTGCCATGACAAAGATCCAAACACACATCCAATTCATTAAGTACACCCTTTTATCTCTTCTTCGAAACAGAAAACGTAGCACCAGCATCAAATAAGATCCCGAAATACACTTTCCTTTCTCCAAGATGGTTCCATCAATACGGGATTTTACAATTCTATGGTTTAAACCGAGAAATAGGTTCTTTCGCGGGATTTTACAAAACCAAGAATAAACCGTAAGATATATCCGGAAATGCACTTTACTTTTACCAGGATGTTTCCATTGTTACGGGATTTTACAAGTCTATGATTTAAAACGAGAAATAGGTTCTTTCGCGGGATTTTACAAAATCAAGACAAAACCGTAAACAATATCAGCTTGAATGTGTTATGACAACTTTTGGTTTCAGTGAATATCTGTTTTAGGGGAACATGCAGCGGTTTATCAACTGTTCATAATCCAACATCAGCAAAATCATCAATCATCCAATCAACAATTTGATAACCACATCATTCACGCATTCTGTCGGCAATTGTAGTGACCACATGGAGAATTAAACCCGATATGCCAAACTTGATCATGAAGTAAAACTCCCCAGATTTGTTACTTAAACTTGTCCAAATCCTTGTGAAGAAGAAACGGTGTACCCAATGTACAAAACCTCTTGACATTCTCAACTGAGTGAGACACCGAAGTGATAGTTACGTTGTAGGTTAACAGAGAAAGAATCACAACCGTAATTAAATAGCCAAGTCTTTATCACACTCTGTAAATGCCCAAACAAGTCATCTTCGCAAAAGGGTAGGAAGAAAGAAGACGAAATAAGTAAACGAGCCCGGAGGACCTCTCTTCAAATCCAAATAAAAGATACCGAATAAACAGCCCAGTAGTCACCATTGTTCAAACATCAATTTAGGCTGTGACACAATATATTCTGTGAAAATGTATATACCAAAGTATCAAACCTCATTACCCAACAAATCTCATCATCACAACTTATTATTACACGTCTCATTATCTAGTCACTTTGACACTTCTCGTAAAACAGTCCAATATAGAGTAGCCCATAAGATAAATTAATCCCCCCCCGGTCAAACTCTTTAGATCTTATTCATAGCAAAACAAGCAAATCTGCTCCGGCTTATCCAAATAGAGTTTGCACGATTCAAGAGAGATAACATGCAACCCACGACATGTCAACTCAATACAGTGAGACATGTTAACCAACTCCGCAACTGGAACTCAGCTTAAGTCTAATCCCACGTCAAATCTCAAATCTCATAAATGTAGTCAAGAAGCATGTCGATCCGAGATTAACATCAACCATCATATAAACCATTTGATATATAAAATCCAAAGTTAATATTAATATTACTAAACCACGTCAAACACTTTAGATCCAAAGTTAATATCAAAGTTCATATCAAATATGCATGGTGATATAACTTACAAGACCCGATCTAGCAAGTGATACACAATCCCATCATAGCCCACGATATGGCCCAATCAGTACACGGCCCAATCACTAAATCAAGAAGTTCAGCCCATGAGATCAACCGATCCAGCATAATCTGAGAACCTAAAATAACGGGTATAAGACTCCCCTTATCACATCAAACCCTAAAAATGCTCACACAATATCACACGCCTCTCTTAATCTCACCACCAAACCCTAAAATCTCTCTCACACAAAAACGCAGCCATCATCAGTAATCACACCAAAAACTTCAATCCCTAATGTTACTCATTCAACCGCCCCCATCAATTACCATAAACTCAGAAAGTAAAAACCTTAATCCCATATCAAAATCAGTCCGCCTCTTATCCTTCTTGTTATACATGTCGACCTCGCCACAGGGATGGCTAGAGATTTTAGTGGAGGCTATGAGGACAAGCATCACGGTAGGTTTTGATTTGAGCCGTCATGTTTTAATTAATGTTCATGTGATTTGATATTAGAATAAGATTAAAACCGAACCAGGAAAGGTTTATAACAAAAATAAATTTGTTATGAGGCTTCCTTAATTTCGAAAACTGATGAAGATTTATCTTCAAACAAAGAATCAGTGAAGATAATGGTTCACCTAAACAATCTTTAAAGATATGAAAGAGTTGACACCAGATCTGAGGTTCGAATATCAATATGAATTCATTGTTTTTCTTTGTTAAGATTAAACGAACGATTGAAACATGAATTAACATGACTTGTTAGATTCATTTCAAGGTTCGAATATAAAACCTTTAAGTAAACACAAGATCAGTTATGGAAGAGTTTTGAGGGTATGACACAATGAATATCTCAAAACAAATCTGAGATCTTTTACTCTTCATGTTTTTATTTTCATTTGTATCGATGATGTGATAGTTCTTTCGTGTGAATGACCTCCAATGGTTTGTTGTTCCAATGATTATCACGAGAAACTAGGCTGAGATTATCATGAGACATGGTAGATGAAGAGAAGGTTGTAATGTGCTGTTGATATTTGAACGAAATTAGTCTTACATTTTCTTTTTTATACGAATCTTTTAACTCCATTGACTAATGATGGTATAACTTGAGGTCACAAGTAGTTGGTATATGGTATGTTGTTATGTTGTCTTGGTGTTGTGTGGTTGATTCTTCTTCATCTTTTCTGTCTGTTCTTAAGCCGTAGTCAAAAGTCAAGTTGCTAGACCATAAGTTGCACCAAGTCGCTAACCAAAGTCTTTAACCCAAGTCGCTAGCACAAGTTGCTACGACTTGTAAAGACAAGTCGCTATACTTTTCTTAAGCAAGTCGCTACATGTTTTTACAAAGCAAGTCGCTACTGCAGTAGATATACAAGTCGCCACTTGTTAAAGAACAAGTCGCTAAGTCTAACTCGCTAGGTCTAACTCGCTAGGTCTAACTCGCTAGGTCTAAGTCGCCAGAACTTTTATTTGACTCAATAGTCAAATAACCACAAGTCGCTACATCTTTCAACGCACAAATCGCTAACTTATAAATATAAGTCGCTACATTCAAGTCGCTAACTTCATAGAATCTGGACAGTTTTGTGTAAAACTCCCCATTCAAAAATGCCAAGTCGCCACCAAGAAAATATGCCCAGCAACAATAGACCCAGAAAACTGCATAAGAAAGATGCCTCCTTTTTACCCGTTTAGACCATGAAACATGACCAGATTCATTTTACCCAGTAAAAGTGATATTTGAAGACCTTATACCCATGTTTTGACATAACAGATATGACCAAATGACCTCATGAATCTGACATATTGACTAAAAAAAATGCACAAGATGATATACCATATGACCAAAGAAAAGGATGCCAATACTTTGTTAAAAACAGTTTTCACCACACTAATAGAAAAAATATTTTCAGGCCATCAAAAATGTAAACAGTTTTCAACAACACATACAAATCGACATAAATCAATAACACATAATAACCATGGACGAAACCACACAAATCAACACAACACAAAACCTTGGCTCTTGATACCAATTGTAGGATCGTTATATTATTGTGTTTGATGATTCGGGTGGTCTTGGATGATCAAAATACATGTTTGCCATAGTTAGAGAGTTAGTAGAGAGAGAGGGTGTTCTTGCTAGAGGTTTACACAAAGGGAATATTAGATTGAATTAGAAGCACCACCCCTTCCATGGATGGAAGGGGTATTTATACTTACACAATACACGACCTCCTATCGGCCTGTGGATCAGGTATACAGTGGGTAAAGACCCGTCCTTCCTCCACGGTGTTACACTACGCTAAACTAAACTAATAACTAACTAATAAACTGATAAATAACGTAAACAACGACAAATCTACGAGCTAACATATGCTAGACCATTATTGGGGTGACCGACTCTTTAACATAGAATTTCCAATTCCTAACAGAAGAAGGGATAAAGGGGTGTACTTCATGAATTGGATGTGTGTTTGGATATTAGTCATGGCAGTTTGGTTATTACATGGTTTTACGGGGTTATGTGCTTTTAACAATGGTCGGGATGAAACCATTATCAGAGTTCACTTAAAACGTCAAAGGAGGCTAGAGTTGAGCTTTTAACTAGAAGATGTGTCAACGGGGTTAATTCACTATTATTTATTTGAGGTTGAAGTGAAATATCACGGGCGAGTGTACTTAGTATCTGAAGGTATCGGGGATGGTTGGATGAAGATTCTTCATGATCCTTGTTCGATCTTATTATCAAAAACGAAGACTTGGAAATCTAGTTATTTTTGGGAGTCTTTTTTCTTTTACCACGAGGGGAAATTGGGCTCGTATCACGAAAAAATAACTATCACTTTAAGGAGTTACGTTGTAGTGCTCAGTGTTACATTCAATTGTGGATTTTCAAGAGGTAATGTACGTCTTATACTTGATGGTTGGTAGGTTGAAGAGTATAGAGTACATACAGAGTACTTAGAGATGCTAATGGAAATCGGCACCGCTCTTTATTACATATGTGCAAATTTAAGTCACGAGTTCGGGTTAGTTTACTTCAGGGTCAAATTCATCATATTGGGTTTTCTCCATCAGCTGTCACGACAAAAAGCCTACTGAATGATAATGGGGTTTATTACATGTTTTGCCAAGAGAATTGAAAATAGAGAGATTATGACGTCTGTTCACATCAGTTCAGGACTCGTACTTCAACATAATGACGTTTGAACACAACAGTTCAAGCCTGGTTCTCTAAAGAAAAGAAAAGTGTACGATTCAGTGCGCTCTATCTTCTGAAGAAGACAAATCTTCTTATTTATGACCATTCTCATCCACATGCTTCAAGCTTTTTCCCTGCGCTTCAGTCTTCAAGTGAACCGGGCTACTGTTGATTGTTTTCTTCTTCCACTTACTCAACTATAATGACGATGGTGAAATCATGTGCTAATTTTGCGGGGGAGAAGTGTGAATAGAATACATTACGAAGATAATCACTTGTTTAATCAAGAATGGCGTCTCCGTATGCAAATCTTGAGGGGGAGAAGAAGTGTGATAATTTTGCATGGTTGATTGATATATGAGAATATATGGTCATACGGCTCCTAACTCATGTAAGAACCGAGCTTCTTCTTATCGGGTCATCTTTACATGGTGTTTTTTTCTTCTATGAGCCGCTGGTTGACATCTTCACTCGATTTGATGAGTTTATCAACAAAGTGCTTCCGGCTAATGCTTCACGTATACATCAACATGATGATTCCGAACAATCTCCTTGTTCTTGTTTGATGTGATTGTTTGCTTGGTGTTACCATCTTGTGTGTTCGTTGCGGCCTGATTGCTGATTTCCTTGATGAACATCTTTCTGTTCTTGTTTGATTGGGAGGGATTTTAGTTAAGGGGATTTGCAAGATGTAAGTTAATTGGGATGCTTTTTGGTGAGATGCTTTTTGGTGTGAGTTGAAGATGTTAACTATCTATTCCCCAACTGAACAATCTTGAAGAAGGTCGAGTCTACAGTCGGTTCTACATTCTCTGCTACATCTTAGAAGACTAAAAGACGAGTTGCATTTGATTATCAAAAGACTTCTTCTTAATATGGGCATTTATCAAACAGATTGTCGGTTTAGGGGAGAGCACTAATTGGGGGAGACTGATAACGCCTAAAATGAACATGTTTTTAGTAGCGTTATTGTTAGTTTTGTGCATGATAATCGGCTATATTTACTCATAACTGTTGCAAAAGTACAAAAGATGCGTATTGTGTATGTATATGTAGCCAGGTATCACGAATGATGAAGAAATGAAGTTTTTATGCACATTTGGAAGATTCTCGAGGAAGGAAGTTGAGCTAGGAAGCTTTTGGATCCAATGATTGGGAAGCACAATGATTTCTAAGTATCTACAACAAGGAAAGATAAAGTTTTGCCTTGGAAATCATCAGCGAGAGCAAAGAATGAAGCGTATAAGCAAAAAGTCAACAAAAAGTCAAATTAGCAAAAACCCAGCCGTTCGGTCACAACCCGTAACCGGATCCGGCTGGGCGTTGGGTTAAAACGTAACCGATCGGGTTGCCCTCATAACCGATCCGGTTTCTCGCACTGCAGTTACACAAAGTTTCATTTATTGTTCCTTAACTCCCCATAATCATTGGAGTCCGATCATTTCTTGATATTAACTTGTTGGAAACTTTTTTGGTCAGTTGAGCAAGCCTACTTGGCTATATAATGAACCTAGTTCTAGTTTACTAGGTGTGACACAACCAGAATTGTATTAGTTTACACCTAAACTATACCTACCATTATTATTCAGCACAAAAGCTTAGTTCTTACTGAAAAACGTCCAGGAGCAAGGAGGGAACAATTCTCATCCATAGTTTTGGTAGTTTGGAGTTGTACGGTGAATCTAGGTGATTGGAGGCGCGTGGTTGCTGCAATCCACGAATTCTAATTCTTGTAATCACAAAAGTTTAGGTATTCTATGAACTTTGTTATGGAATTCTATTCTCTTGAATTGTTGGAATTACTTTGTTATGATTTGTGTTTAGTTATTATTATTATTATCATGGAGTAGTTTTGGGATATACTTGTGTGTTGGGATGTAGTTAATCATATTAGTGTTCTCAAAATGTGATGCATGTATATATGATCTTGTTTAAATGAGTTTGTTGGAAAAATACTAGTCTTTGTTTGATTTGGTTATAAAACATGTTTTAAGAAAAAGGACCGAAAGGATTTCTCTTGTGTTTTATTCCAAAAAGTGAAGTGACAAACTAGTATGGGGACATGGTGAGTGACAACCACCATGTTTGCTTATTAAAACAATACTAGGAACATTTTTCACCACGAAAGGGTCGAAAGATTCGTAAGAATTAATTTAATAGGAACATGTTGCAAACAAATGAAATTTCTAAAGGATAATCATTAGGATAAGGACCGAAAGGATTACCTATATGTTTTTGTTCTTAGAATGATTTTTACAAACATATACCATGGTTGGGAGATCATTTGCTTATGATTTGTGCATCACATCAAGAGTATACACCAAACCTTCATGAATACTATTTATGATTAATTATAGACTACACACAAGTATATATATTTCTTATTATTGAATTTCACTATAACATAATTATTTGAGGAAGCCTTGACAAGCTTTCTTGTTGGAATCTTTTCATACAAAAACAGTTTCAAACACAAAATCCCTTGGGACGATCTCGACTTACCAAACTTTGATATCACGGACGAGTATACTTGCTTGTATGTGTTAATAGGTTAGACGGTTAAATCGTGTTTATAAATTTTTAAAACTTGCACCATTCGTAGCACATCAAGTTTTTGGCGCCGCTACCGGGGACTTGTTTTGCACTTTTTTGTTTGTTTGCTTACATGATAATTCCGTCATCGTCACCATCAAGTTTTTGACGCCGCTGCCGGGGATTTTCTTTAATTTTCTTTGATTTTCTATAAAATTGGTAGTATTGAAATTAAATTTGTTGAAAAGTAAAAGGAAAAAGTTTTGGTAAAAAGCTAACCGATTCGGTTGGTGATCCAACCGAATCCGGTTAGACTTTATGTGTTATTTTTAGTTTCGATTTTATTGCTCTAGTTTACTTAGTTATTTGTGTTATAGTTCCTAGAGTAATTCTTGTCATTTTAGATTTTATTTGCAGATTATGTCTTGTAGTTTAATGATTTCTTAGATTTATTTTCATTTTCTTTACATTTGTTATTTATTAGTTAATTAAGTTTTAGTTTAATTTCAGTTTTAATGATTAATGATTAGATAGTAATTTTTCAGTTATATGTTTAATTATCTTAATGGTAGATTTTAATTGGTAGTTAATTTAGTTTTTAGTTTAATGGTTTTATTATTAAGTTATTAAATTGTTGGTTTATGAAGAATTTTTATTAATTAGAGTTTAGTACATCTTAATGACTCCAACCGGATCCGGTTCGATTTTCTGGTCTAGTTATTTCAACCAACCGATTCGGTTGGTTAGCCAACCGAATCCGGTTAGAGTTTCTGTGTTATTTTTATCATTTTTTAGATTTTGAGTTTTAACTTATGTTTTAGTTTTGTTAAGTGTCTTAACTTGTTTAGTATATGTTTCTATAGTTGTTCTTGTTTTTACTAACTCTAACGCTAATAGTTCGTATTTTGTTTTGTTTTGTTTTGTCTAGTTTGTCTAGTTAATATGGATAGTTTGAGCGGAATCTCGGAATACCTTCGTACTTTGGATGAAATGTTCAAGGATACCGGAAGTTCACTGGAAAAGATTGGAGGTATCTTGGAAGAGAGTAAGAAATATTTGGGGATTGATACGGTTAATATGGAGGAAACAGGTGAAAACAAGGTTCAAATTCCCAAGAAGGGAAGAGTCGTAGTGTTCACACAAGCACCTTTAACGGTGTATGATTCGCCACTAATGAGGTTTGGAACGCCTTGTAGTGTGGAAGGAGTAAGTGCTTGGGACGCGTAACTTAATATGGCTTATGGAGAAAACTACATTTTAGAGAAGGTTCTTGACGAAATTGGTCATGTACGTTTGGACTATGAAGCATATGGAAGAAAGATGGTCAAAAATCTTAAGGTCAATATTCATGGACACATTTTTGAAACAGATTTTGTTGTGTTAGAAGAAGGGAATGCGGATGAACCTAATGTATGCTTTGGTCGAGATTTTCTTGTCACGACCAAGTGTCAAGTAGATTTTGCAATGGGAGAAATGAGGATTAATATAACTGATTTGGAAGAAGGAAAAGGAGTGAACGAAATGCTAGTGGAAGTTTGTGCAAACATGGAAGAAAAAGAGGTGGAAGTAGTTAAAATGGGAAAGTCAAATCGGAAGAAGACTTCATCAAACAAACTAACCCCAACAACAACCAACACCACCAAAAATGATTACATACCATCATCACCTACCACTACTTTCAAACCCTTAACCGACAAACAAAAAGAAGCTATTTTAGAAAACTTAGAACAAAAGTTTCTTGAGCTTAATGAAAAGAAACCGGTGATAGAGATACTCCAAGATTATGTGCTTTACCATAAGAAGTTGGATGCATTGATGCTAGCGAGGGCTAGGATGGAAAATAAGAATCTCACGGAGGAGGAGCGAGATCGAATTTTGTTTAGAGGCATGCCAAGGAAGGAGAAGGATCCGGGTAATTTTGTGTTGCCAATCAAAGTGAATGGGACTACACCAGTTTATGCTTTAGCCGATACGGGGTCAAGTGTTAATGTGATGCCCTATCCATTGTTTATGACTTTAGGACTAAGTAATCCGCAACCTAATCATTCGAAGCTTACTATGCCGGATAATTCTCAAGCGAAGGAAATGGGAGAGGTGAAGAATGTGAGAGTGCAAATTGGCTATCAACCGTATTTGGCCGATTTTCTTGTCCTAGATATTCCGGTGGACAAAAGTTTGCCACTACTATTGGGGAGACCATTCCTACGAACTTGTGGTGCAATTATAGACATGGGAAGAGGCACTATGACTATTGATGATGGTATTTCAAAGCAAACATACTATCCGAAACCAAGAGAACCGACTTTGGAATTTATGGAGGATTTGGAGTTCATGGAAGCAAATGATGATTTGACGTGTTTTGAAGTGGGACGTGATACCCAAGGAAACCCAATGTACGGACCGTTAGCTCCGCCTTATTTTGATATAGAGGACGAATTGGAACGTACGTTAGCGGTGGAAGCTTTCTATAACCTATTAAAAAACATACTAGTTTACAAGAAGTTGACCGACTTTTTAGGTTCTTTACCAGTGCAACTTAAGAATTTGGAGTGGAGACCCGAGGGGTCGGGGACTTACAAGAGACAAACTGGAGATGGAGTATGGCATGTTAAGTTCGATATACTTTGTCCGGACGAAAGAAGATTCGTGAGAAAGTTTAAAACTTTTGAAACGTTCCGTGAGTTGACCGGAAAATTTCAAAGCGAGGATATCCTAAGACAAGAGTATTTCGAGGAATTCTAAGGAGAAGACAAGGGACCATAATAAACAAGCAATTATTTGCTTGAATTTCATGAACTATTTCTTTTTGATTTGATGCATTTAGGATTTTTGTTTCTCATTTAATTTTTTTTTTATTTTTTTTTTTATTTTTATGATTGAGGTAATTTGGTTAATGCATTATGACTATGAGTTTAGAGTTGAAGTTTGATTTAGTTCATTAGTATGATGATTTGAGTTTTTAGATTGGATTATTGTTTAAATTTCCAAATGGTGGATGAATGTTGTGTGAATCTTTAACAGGATTTTTGAGTAAAAAATTTTTTGTTGCTTGGAAGGTAAATGCCTAAGTAACATAAAAAGGCAAAAATTTAGCAAAATGCATACCGAAACGGTTGTGTCCATGACTGAACCGGTTGCATACAAGTATATATACCAAAAATTCACTTTTCTAGAAAAAAAACACACACACACACTAATTCCCAGCTGGGTTTTGCAAAATTCGTCTAAGAGAAGCTAATTGAAGATTGTTTAAGTTGTAGGAAGACATCATGGCACCCAAACAAGTAAGCATCTACATTCAATTAACTCAATTAAGGTTTAATTAGAGCATTTGATTCGAATTGAATATTAGGTCACCAATTTGGGGGTTTTTGTTATAATTCGAATTCAGTTGTGATATTTTTGGATTGAGTGATTAATTGATATAGGAATGCATTGCAAAAAGAATTGTATGGAGTGATTCACCATGGAATGAATACTAGATGATTGAATTTTCGGATTTGATTGGGTTGTGCTAATGAATCAAGATAAGTTGCAATTGGTGATTCCTAACGATAGATGATGTGTTTTTGGGAGTAATAGATGCCACATTATTGATTAGAACTAATGATTGAAGGATATAGGTTTATCAAGTTGAGTTCTAAGATGATGAATGTATGATGATTTGAAAAGCGAATTTAGAGTAATTCAAGTATGTGGAAATCATTGAGGATGATAGAATGCGATCTAGGAGTGGATTGGACTTAGAAAATTCGAGTGAATAAGGGTTTAAGAGGCAAAAGCCTTACGCATAATGCATAACCGATTCGGTTGCGCATTGCAACCGAACGGTTGGATTTGGACAATTGAGTAACCGATTCGGTTTCTCTGAAACCGAATCCGGTTACGCTTTCTGTGTTGAAATTTTTGAAATTTTGAAATGGATCTTAGAGGGTTCCATGAACCTTCTTGTTTGTTCTAACACTCTTATATGGTCTTATATTTATGATTTCTACAGAGAATTATTGTAGGTAGCTCAAGCGAGGAGGCGATTCCAATGAACCCGCTTGTTACGAAGTTTTGTCAAAGGAATGAGAAGAAGAAAGTCAAGTATAGCGTGAAGACGGAGGAAAATGCCAACTTAAAGTTCAAATATCTCACCGACGGGGAGAAACATGCTTTTCGGGAAAGGTTATCGAAATTGCAGCATAGGACATGTTTGGTTCCGAGGGTGATTGATTGGGATTTGTTTGCGGAATGTGATTGTGAAGATGAGTTAAGAGGAATGATGCGGACATCTTATGTGTATTCATGGGATGGTGATTCGTTCAATGATTTGTCATGGGAAAGAGCATTTAGCGTCAATGAAGAGGTTTATCGAGAATGGTGTATGGAGTTCTTTTCAACTATGTATTTTGAAAGAAAGGTGAATGTTCGGAACTTGATGAAAGAAGTTTGTGTTTGGTTTAGGCTTTGTGGAAGGGATCATGCTTACACTTTTCCGGCTTTTGGCGTGGCTCTTGGTTTGTATGAGCTACATGAAGTTAATCATCGGTTATTTGAAGCTCACTTTTCAAGACTTCGGAGGTTTGAAAAAACTGTCCTAGTATACCCGCTTATTGGAATCAAGTGGGAGATCCATCTTGCGCTAGGAGGAATGCCTCAACCATCAGGAATCCATTAATGAGGATACTTCACAAGTTGATAGTGACCGGGCCGTTTAATAGGTTTGGAAGCAGGGACAAATGTCAGAAACCGGACTTATGGGTTATGATGCTGCTAGAGGAAACTAAGGACGGTAATGCAGTTTGGCAGATAGCCGAGTATTTGTCTAGGAGGGCCCCGGGAATCAAGAGCAATAGCCACATTTGTGGAGGACATTTTGTGACGAAATTGGCAAAGAATCTTGGGTATTATGTTGATGAGGAATTGGCTAAGTGTGGAGAGCCAAAGTATAGTGATACGTGGACTGCACAAGGTTTTGGGAACGCTTTGAATAGGAGATTGAAAACCTTGGGGTTATGGATTGAACCAAAACAACAACAACCACCACAACAGCAGGGGAGTATACCAATGGAGAACGTGCAAACGGGTACGTCCAGTAGTTTTGATTCAGGTTAGGGAGAGTGGAACCAACATTTAGGTGAGATTCAATGTAGGGATGTGTGGAGAGACTCGATGATGTTGAGAAACAACTACATCAATGATTATTCAATGCCTATCTTTCAACACATGGCTCGTGAAGCCAATTACGAGTTGCCATCCTACAATCCACCCAATGTTCCACCATATCCTTTCCCTTATACTTCTTATCCTGGACTCTATCCGTATCCATATCCTGGATACGCACCATTTCCTGATCCAGTGCCCCCATATGGTCGATTACCAGAGGTTGGTGGAGCAAGCTACGATGTTGGAGGATCGTCATCAGGAGTTGGAGGAAATAAGAAGAAGAGGAGAGTTCGTTCGGAGATTGTGGACGAAAACTACGTAACCGAAAGTGATGATGATGATGAGTATGATGATGAAGAAGGGGATGACATGAGCGAGGACGAAGAGTGATCGTGGATCATTCGTGAATTATGGTTTCAATGACAATGGTTATGGTGTGTTAAACAATATTATTTCTAGCTCTTTAACTATTTCTTTAGGATGATTAACATATTTTGCGTGTTTTATCTAGTTTTTAGTAGCATTTGCATTTGGAGTGTTTTGTTTTGTGTGTTGCAGTTTTTGTTTTGCAGGATGGATGTGTCGGAAGCTTATTGATGGTCAAATATTTGGAGTTGGATAACTCACATGCTTTCTTATGACCCAATACGCGTATTGTATATTCTGTTCCGTGGTATCTTTTAACTATTTTTTTTCTCATTTTCTTTACTTTGAAGTTCATTTTTATTACATTGAGGACAATGCAAAACTTAAGTATGGGGGAGGGAAGAAAATAGAAAAAATGATACGCTTTTTTAATTTTTTTTAGATAACTTTTGGATGCAAGTGATTAGAAGGAATTCGCCCTTGATAGTCTAGTTGTTTTCACGCATTATTGATAAATATTAAAAAAAAAATACTTGGGAATTTCAATGGTAAAATGAGGTTTTTGAAAAATTTTGGATTTGAACCAAATTACGGAAGTAATTCATTTTGGATTCGATAGCATTTTCTAGCACGCATAATAGCCTTTTTCCCACGCAATTGTGAGGTTTCTTTTTGTATAAGACACATCTTTTGTTTTATATTTGCTATGAGTGTGCCGGTGATTATGTCGATTCTAGAACTTGTACTAGTTATGCATTACGGTTAAAATCACTTTCGAGTGATCTAAATATGTTTAAGTGATAAGAGGCATCGTAGGATTTAACCCAAATGGCCTTCCATTTTACATCTAATGATATATTAGCTAACCACATCGGTTAGTTAACCACCTTTATATGGACCCATTTGTTAGTGCTCATTTTTAGCACTAGATACCCTTAGTTACACCCTCTGAGCCTATCTTTTCATTTGTTACATCCAGAAAATACAAAAAGATTTTACACTTTAAACTTTAGCCAACCCTTATCATGTCTATTGGTTTGTTGCTAGTTGTTTGGAATGTTGGATTGTTTTTGATGATTATGAAGAAGCTACACTTTAGCCAACCCTTATCATGTCCATTCTCCATCATGGATGAAAGAGACGTCTTTCGCGATTTTTTTTTTGTGGTGTATGCTTACACTAAGTGTGGGGGAACTTTGTTATGTTGAAAAAAAAATGGTTATAGCCAATGAGCTATATTGAGGATATTGATTAGCCAATGAGCTAAATTGAGTTATACATATTTGCGGAGATCGATATTTGAAGAGGTGAAATAATCATTTTCGGGATTGTGGTTTGTATGATGGCTAGCAACATGGAGGTTTAGACTTGATTTTATTTTTCTTTTAACACCAATTTCATAAACTATCCCATGCCTTATCCATACCTTTTATGAACCCTTACCCTTAACGACATAACCCTAATAAAAGCCCTCTTTGATGAATTTATTTTCTTTGTATTGATACTTGTACAAGCTTATGGTAAAAAGCATAGATCATGACTAGGCATTGAGTGATTTACATATACCCACCAATATATGAGTGTTGAGTGAATTCTTAAAATTATTCGTGAGGTGTTCTAGTTATGTTATCTAAAGGTTTGGTTCATTTTTAAAAGTTTTCACATATTATAAGCAAACCAATGATTATCTCTTTTGGGATGATTGTTACATTTTTTGGAACCATGGTGTCTAGACCATTGAAATCAATTTTTTCAAATGTTAGACCTACTCGAGGGCGAGTAGAGCTTAAGTGTGGGGGAATTTGATAACGCCTAAAATGAACATGTTTTTAGTAGCGTTATTGTTAGTTTTGTGCATGATAATCGGCTATATTTACTCATAACTGTTGCAAAAGTGCAAAAGATGCGTATTGTGAATGTATATGTAGCCAGGTATTACGAATGATGAAGAAATGAAGTTTTTATGCACATTTGGAAGATTCTCGAGGAAGGAAGTCGAGCTAGGAAGCTTTTGGATCCAATGATTGGGAAGCACAATGATTTCTAAGTATCTACAACAAGGAAAGATAAAGTTTTGCCTTGGAAATCATCAGCGAGAGCAAAGAATGAAGCGTATAAGCAAAAAGTCAAATGAGCAAAAACCCAGCCGTTTGGTCACAACCCGTAACCGGATCCGGCTGGGCGTTGGGTCAAAACGTAACCGATCCGGTTGCCCTCATAACCGATCCAGTTTCTCGCACTGCAGTTACACAATGTTGCATTTATTGTTGCCTTAACTCCCCATAATCATTGGAGTCCGATCATTTCTTGATATTAACTTGTTGGGAACATTTTTGGTCAGTTGAACAAGCCTACTTGGCTATATAATGAACCTAGTTTAGTTTACTAGGTGTGACACAACCAAAATTGTATTAGTTTACACCTAAACTAATACCAACCATTATTATTCAGCCCAAAAGCTTAGTTCTTACTGAAAAACGTCCAGGAGCAAGGAGGGAACAATTCTCATCCATAGTTTTGGTAGTTTGGAGTTGTACGGTGAATCTAGGTGATTGGAGGCGCGTGGTTGCTACAATCCACGAATTCTAATTCTTGTAATCACAAAATTTTAGGTATTCTATGAACTTTGTTATGGAATTCTATTCTCTGGAATTGTTGGAATTACTTTGTTATGATTTGTGTTTAGTTATTATTATTAGTATCATGGAGTAGTTTTGGGATATACTTGTGTGTTGGGATGTAGTTAATCATATTATTGTTCTCAAAATGAGATGCATGTATATATGATCTTGTTTAAATGAGTTTGTTGGAAAAATACTAGTCTTGGTTTGATTTGTTGATAAAACATGTTTTAAGAAAAAGGACCGAAAGGATTTCTCTTGTGTTTTATTCCAAAAAGTGAAGTGACAAACTAGTATGGGGACATGGTGAGTGACAACCACCATGTTTGCTTACTAAAACAAGACTAGGAACATTTTTCATCACGAAAGGGTCGAAAGATTCGTAAGAACTAATTTAATAAGAACATGTTGCAAACAAATGGAATTTCTATAGGATAATCATTAGGATAAGGACCGAAAGGATTACCTATATGTTTTTGTTCTTTTAATGATTTTTACAAACATATACCATGGTTGGGAGATCATTTGCTTATGATTTGTGCATCACATCAAGAGTATACACCAAACCTTCATGAATACTATTTATGATTAATTATAGACTACACACAAGTATATATATTTCTTATTAATGAATTTCACTATAACATAATTATTTGAGGAAGCCTTGACAAGCTTTCTTGTTGAAATCTTTTCATACAAAAACAGTTTCAAACACAAAATCCCTTCGGACGATCTCGACTTACCAAACTTTGCTATCACGGACGAGTATACTTGCTCGTATGTGTTAATAGGTTAGACGGTTAAATCGTGTTTATAAATTTTTAAAACTTGCACCATTCGTAGCACATCAGAGAGTGATATGTCGAATTTAATCCCCAATTAGACTTGCTCACATTATTCAGCATGTTGATTCTCACAAAGACTTCAAGCGATCTTCTCAACAGATTTCAAGTATTTGGGCTTATAATGTTTTGCTAATTCTGAAGTGTCAAAACCAGCAAGGGGGAAGGAGACAAGCAGCTAAACGCGAGTAAACTTGATGAACTTAATTCTTCTAAGTGATTGAAGATAACCCGGGAAGACAAATGTTACTACCGCAAAGAAACTCAAGGTTTGACTCATGGCGAGTAAACTTGATGAACTTAACTCTTCTAAGTGATTGAAGATATCCCGGGAAAACAAATGTCATGACCGCAGAGAAACTCAGGGTTTTACTCATCAAGGCGTTTAGTGTTCTTATTCCAACTATGTGGGGGAAGAGATGGAAGAGTTAGTTTCTGAAGATGAAAGAGGTACACAAGTGTGTAATGATTTTGATGTTATCACAATCATCAGGGGAGAGAGATTGTGTACATTGGGGATGCTCAGCTGTTTTACTTGACGGCTTAATCTGTGATTCAGAGATATAATCACTTATTCCGGTGTTGACATCCGCAAAGATTGTCACCCGCAGAGATAATCAGTGATTCGGCCTGCTTCTTCAATGTTATCGGTTATTCTCTCTTTGGGCATTCGGGTACTTCGGGTTCTTGAGCTTCACACACTTTCTTCAGGGGGAGAGAAATGTATACATCGGGGTTATTCTTTGGCTATTGGACTTAATCTGCTACTTCGATGGTATAAGTTTCTTTGTCTTTGGTAAATTCTCCCCCTCAATATGTGCATAGGATCTTTGAAATCATTTTATCACATAGAGGAAAGAGTTCTTTTGAAGTACATCCACGATTACAAAAGCCATTAAGAAACCATTAGAAAATCAATCAAGGTACATTATGTTGAAACATAGAAATCTTTGTACCTTGAAAGTTGTTTTCTTTTGAAATGCTCCCCCTCAATATATGCTTCGAGATTCGAAAGCGTTTAGCACATATGAGAGAGCAGCCTGCACAATTGAATCAAAACGATCACCTTTTATCAAATTTCATTATTAAATCACAAATTCTCCCCCGATCAAAAATATCAAACCCTTTGATATTTTGGATCCCAAGTGATTTAATAAGGTTTAGAAAACGTGTGGGAAAATGTGGCCAGGTTTAAATACTCATCTTGTTTTTGGATAAATCCTCCTCCTCAACATGTGCATTGTGTATTTGAAATCGTTTGGCACATGGAGGCAGGAGTGCCTATAAAGGACTAAAACAGATTTGAGATTTAATTCACGATCTCTCCCCCGATCAAAAATTTCAAACCAATTGAGATTTTTGATCCCAATTGATTTAAATCATTTGGAAAATTTTAGGGGAAAGACGTGGTAAGATTTAATAATGAAAAATGATGGATAGGGACCAATTTTAGACATTAAATATTGTTAGTGTCAGGTATGATAGTTTTTAGGAGATCTTTAAGTAAAATAAAACAATTTCACAATCAAACAAGAACAGAAAAAATTTCATTTTGAAAGATCTTGATTCTTAAAGAAAAATGATACCATGACATAACATTAAATCTTTAGATCACCACTTATTTTGTACAATCCGCACTTTTATGAAGAAATATCGTTTGAAAATACTTTATTTTAAATCACTCTCCCCCTCAATCGATGACAGTAGTCGTTGATTGAGTGACTTAGGTTTGATAAAAATGAAGTCCGGTGATTTTCAAAATTAAGTCCAATTTATTTTCAAAACAAATATTTTTCCATTTTTCAAAACAATATTATTCAAAAATTGTTTAAAGAATGGTATCATCACAATTATCCTGCACAAAGATACGTTAGGTGGTTGAGAAGCTTCTGTTGTTGCTGTAGGGCTTGGAAGAAAAACCGTCTGCTGATGCAGTGAGACTTCTTACGTTGCATTTTAATGCCAACTGAGGTCAAATTAAGCTCCGTTTCTTCAATCACTTAGAAGAAAGCCATCTGCTGATGCAGTGAGACCTCTTACGTTGCATTTATGCCAACTCTCCATTGAAGTCAAATTAAGCTCCGTTTCTTCATTTGTCAACTCAAGAAATAGTTACCCTTTCCTTTCGGCATCCAATTATCTTCAATTGTGGGATCCGGATCGGGAACATTCTTTTATACCAATATACCTGCATACGTTAATGAACACACACACAGATATATGGTGGTCGACATCACCCAAACAGCAATCGATTAATAAAAGTCAATGCAACATATCAATCAGATCATATAAATGTATGGGAATAATGTGTTCATCAAACTCTAATCATCTAATCCTAGCAATCATATCCTAGGCACCTAGTCCTTCAACATAGGTTAACATCATTTTTAATTAAGCATATTAGGATAATTAGAAAGCCCGTTAGATGATATAAATTTGAAAACATTCTCCCCCTCAATCAATGACTTATTTTTCTGAAAAGTTTTAAAAGTACTGAAGTCATTGATTGAGTTTGCAAATTTTATCGAAAACTCTTAATCTGATAGATTTTAAAGCAACTCATTTTCCACCATTTTTTTTTAAAACAACAAATATTTTTCTAAAGAATTTTAGACGGAAAAACATTTGTGTAGGAACAGTAGTCCTTCGACATACTTTCCTCAAATTGTTTTAGGATAAGTGCATGAAATATTTGAAAAATGGTTTAGCTCAGCACTTTCCTTTCTTTAAAGAGCGGGTTGCTATATGAAATAATAGCAAACCATAGTTTTAAGCATGGGTTACAGTCTGAAGTAACTGCAAGCCATATGATTTGTGACATGTTTTGAAAAGAAATATTTACACCTCCTGCTCGAACTTCATCTATGGTCCCGTGCCATTATTGAATGACATTTCTAAGACAACAGATGTTATCGATACCAAAAGACATGTCTTTAGAAAACATATTTTTGATATTTTTGAAATTTTCTGATTTTTATGAGTTTTAGAAGGTTTTATATTTTTCTATTTTCTTTTTGTTGGTTTTATATTTTTGTATTTGGTTTTTTTTTAATAAATATATACAAAGATAGAGAAGATGATATTGTTAAAGAAGATGATGATACGAGTACCGAGATAAGGATATCGAGCAGCCCCGTTGTAGAAGATAGAAGTCATCATCCCTAAAACTTTCACCACCAAAGCTTCCGAGGCTCTTGCATTGAAGAAAGAAATTGAACCATCTGAAAGTGAGATTTTGGCAGCTTCCCCCCAAACCAAAAATACTTTAGCTGAGCAGTTTCAAAGCTTTCTTTCAAGATTCCCTTAGCCTGGTGCACAAAGAAGCACACCATTATCATCGAACTTGCTGCTCCTTTTAGGAATAATCATCGTGATTCATCGTTCGAGGTTATATCATCCAATAGAAGAACAACAACGTATCATCCCACATATAAATAATCTACTCAGATTCCATATCCACTGGAGTCTGAAGCAATCCATACCACAAGTTGTCAAGAAACCACTTCCCCCAAGTAGATGAATTGATGCAGTCAGTCTCTTAGACTAGAGCTCACGAACCCGAATACACATATAAAAACAAACTTTCTAGGTACAAAGATTTCTATGTTTTAACATAATGTACCTTGATTGATTTTCTAATGGTTTCTTAATGGCTTTTGTAATCGTGGATGTACTTCAAAAGAACTCTTTCCTCTATGTGATAAAATGATTTCAAATATCCTATGCACATATTGAGGGGGAGAATGTGAAGATCGTTGAAGCTCTTAGACGAGGTCTAATATTATATCTAGGAACACATAATAATGAAAGCGGAATATTCAAACATAGAATCAACATTATCATGAACAAGGTTTTTTATTATCATAAACTAAGTAACTAACTATAATAAAGATCAAAGACTTGATCTAACACTAACTAACTAAATGTCACAATTCTCAATTTTTGGTCATTTCTCACACTCTACATTCATCATACTAGTCATGCATGGGTTTTGCATTTCACATTAAACGCGTAAATTTCATATTAAATAAACGCTATCGCGTAAGTTATTATTTTGAACATTTAATCCGATACTTCCAAAAATGATCCCGACATATTTTATACTTACATTTAGTTTATAAAAACAATATTTTGAGTTTACCTAGTGTTTTAAATTTATTTTGTATATAAATCGTTAAATTTATATTATTACGACGCTTTTCTTAAAAACTACACGATAATTATTATATCACTCAATTTTTACAAGAAATGTATTTTTACAATTGGGTTATTGTACGAAAACGTAAAAAAAGGTACGACAAGAGAAATGCATACACAAACGTATAAAAACGGATAGAAACGTAAAAAAAACATACGGAAATATACAAAAACGTACGAAAATGGAAAAAAACTTAAAAAAAGAACGACAACAAATAAAACGTACACAACGTATAAATACGTATAAAAACGTACGAAAATGGAGAAAAACGTAAAAAATACGAAAACAGATAAAACATACATAAATGTATAAAAAAGGATAGTAACTTTTTTTAAAAGTTCAGTAACCTATTTAATAAACCCCGTGAACTATAGTAACTTGCTTTTAACATCTCAAACTATAGTGATGACGTGGACAAGAGAACCGGTAAATCATCAGGTTGCCCACCCTCGTAGTAACAAGAATGTCACTTTTTTAAACGTTGAGTAACCCATATAATAAGCCCGTTAACTTGAGTAACCTGAATGACAACTTTTAAACTATAGTGACTTAGGACAAATTTCCCGCAAACTTTAGTGACTTTTTTGTATAATAACCCTTTTACAATTTATATGATCTCAATATACTTTACTTTGATCCATTAAAATTATTTTTAGCTAACACTACTCTAATTACTCAAATGTATATAAAAGTTACAATTTACCTTAACTTACTTTCTTTTTACTTACAAACAATTATATACATTATAAAAGAAAAGAAAAAAAAATGTATTTTTGGAAATGCATTCCCCCTTGGCCGACCAAGGGGGATGTTGCATTTATTGATTGGTAACAATTTTCTACTTGTATAGATCTATACTCAACATTTCTTTTACACTTCATTCATTCTCTATTATTCAAGTTAAGTAAAGTTTTCTTCTCTCTTGGTTCTTCCTCTCAAAAACCGGACATACAAAGGTGTTAGAAGAAATCATCCAAGTTTTTCCATAATCAAGTGTTAAACAATCTAGTTACACTCTTAATCAAGGTTTTGAAATAAAAACCTAGGGTGTTTAGGTTTAATCCTTTGTTCTAGTCTCCTCATCAAGTAAACTAGTAAGCATATCATTTTCATTTTTCATCTTACATATTCATTTCATATTCATTTTATCATATTTGAGCCAAAAACATGCAAGTCATATGATGTTGTACCACTTTTTCAATGATTTTCAAGAGTTATATATATATAAGTCATCCTATAATTATTCCTTGTTATATATTAGTTTTGTTGATGTCTAGGAAACCATGACACCCTAAGAAGGTGTATGGTAGGATTAGAATAGCTCCGGAGTTGTTTTGAATGGGTTAGAATAGGTTTGGCGCAAGAAAAACTCATTTCGACACGTATAAAATAGGGTCTGTCCATATTTTAAATTCTGGGAAAATCCGACAGTAGGTAAATATTTTTGGGCTAGATATTTAGAAAATACACTTTAAAACGAATCCGTGGCCGCTTGAACGGATTAAAACGGAGCTATAACGAAGAAGTTATGAATTTTTCAAGTTTGACGAGGAAAACTATTAATTTCAGAAATTTCAGCATTGAAAATGTCACTCCTTACGAGTCAAAAATGAGTCTTAAGCTTTATAAATTGTGTCGACTTATCAAAAATATATTAGTATACTTTGACACGAATCTAAGGATGTAGAAAACGTAGAAAACGGACTTGTAACGATTAAATTACACTAGATAAACCAAGTTGCCGTAACTTTATTCTATTAGCAAAATTAATATATTCTTTATTACAAACATACTACGGCAACTAAAGGACTATGTTGGCGGACGTTTTTAACAATGATGTAGAACTTTTTATAACGTGATGTCTTCTAGTAAAAGTAAGTTCGCCTAGCATATTTTCCAAAATGTCCAACCGTTTGTTGAGCGGAGTTGTAACGAATAACATATAGTCACTCAAACTTTGCCGAAAACCATCCTTTAACTCTATTTTTGGCCTAAAGTGCAATACTTAACCTATATTTTTCTTGGTGATCGAGACCTCTAGGATGGAAACTTAAACACTGAAACTTTGAGATATTGATACAAGCTTCCCAAAACCGTTGAGTTCGTTTCCTAACGCTCGACGTACACCATTTTACGACTAACTTTTCAAGGCCATTTTAGTCACTTTCATGAAAATTTCAACGACATTATTTTACGACGAAAAGTTATAATTTCACAATAAATCATTAAATGACTATCGTGGGATATCATTTCAACATAAATACTTGTAAAGTATTTTATAAAATGACGGGATGTCATAAACATATTTTGACGATAAACATTATTTCCAAAACGTACAAGTGGTATGGATATCATATGGAGTTGCATGCACAACATTGTATCACGCATTCACAACAACATATCATAACTCAAGTCATAACATTCATTTAGGTCGCGGATAGTTTCCGAGCCTCATTTTAGTGCACTTCATTTTGTTAGCATATCAATCATACCAGGTGAGTTCATACCCCGCTTTTACTTATTTAAATTCCTATAAACTATTTGGGGCGAGATATATGCTTATTTATCCAAACATTTAAACTCTTTTGCCAAACAACATTACCTATACTTTAGACTTGATTGCGTTGTATACTTGATTGGGTTATACTTGATTTCATATGCATATTTGGAACAAACATACAAGAATTAGTGGCTCCAAATTAAGTTGTTGGAAGGCTATTAATTTACAAACATACAAGAATTAGTGGCTCCAAATTAAGTTGTTGGAAGGCTATTAATTTACAAACATACAAGAATTAATGGCTCCAAATTAAGTTGTTGGAAGGCTATTAATTTACAAACATCCCAATATTTATATGTTGGAAGACTCTTGTGGTGACATTTATACTTTTAACTACCTTAATGCGCATATTCATGATTGTCATTCTATTTTAGGCAATGGGTTGTGAACACACAGGTTGCAAGTTTTGTATGGGCGGAACTTGGAACTGAGTGGATTTACAATGCCTTTGCTGTGTGAACATTTCTCTAAGTATTTCAGATCATTTATCACAAACTTATGAACTCACCAACCTTTGTGTTGACACTTTTTAGCATATTTATCTCAGGTTGTAAGGCGATAGCATTTCATGGAGCTTTTGGGTCTCATGGCATACATTGGAGTCTAGTGTTTTTATCTATTACCATTCGACATGTTTTGTAAACCTTCATGTATTATCAAACTTTGGGATCTCATGTGTTGTAAACTTTAACTTATTTAATCGAATGGTAAACTCTTAAAAACGTCTCATTATAGAGGTCGTTTTCTTTATCCATACTTTGTGCTATGACGTCATACCCCAATGACACTATCGTTCCGCTGTGATATTTTGGGGGTGTGACAGATTGGTATCAGAGCCTTGGTTATAGAGAACTAGGTTGCATTTTAGTTCCTAGACTATAACCGCTTTCACGTCGATCCTTTCTTTTCCTATCGCCTTACTCACTTTTCGTGCGCATATGTTTTCTTAAGTATTTCTTCTAGAACCACCTCATTGGATAACGTAGTTTCCTTGTACCAATAGGGGAGTCCCAAAATCTAGTTGGGTCATCAAAGATATGGAGCTCAGTAATGAGCACTTATCTAACTTGATCTCGTGACAGTTCTTGTTTGATGAGATGCGAGATCGAGCTAAATAAGTGTTACTATAAAGCTGGATAGATTTGATGATTTTGCCCGAGGATGGGAGTTCTCTTGAGGATACTTTGGGAACTGCTGGCGACCAAACCTCGTAGTGACTTTAGCACCTAACGGAATTTCCTACACACCAAGTGCGACTCTCCCTAGATACCTACCCTAAATTCCTCCTCCACTGTTTAGAATCGGATGATAGAATGGCTATCTATTTCAGTAACAACAATCGCCGAGACATGTATGCTTGGTGGTATGTACACGTGTGAAATGAAGCAATTATAATTATGGTGGCCAACATAATTATAAATGCGTCACAACCCACGTGGACATATGCGACCAAGCATACGTAGATCGGTGTGGGTACACCTTAGGAACCAATTGTGGCGTGGTATTATGTTTGAGGACGTTAAGTATAGACATTGGGAAATCAACGGTTCTTTCCCTTGCAGAGATCATGGCACCAAAGAGGGTAACACGCAGCACTGGCCGAGGTGGTGCGGCGCCAAGGGGTGGAAGGACAGGTGGGCGTGGAGGTAGAGAAGGCGGTAGTGACATGGGTAACAATGACAACAACGCTGGCGGAAACCCTGATTTTGCCGCCATCATCGCTCAACAACTTCAAATCTTGCTTCCCACTATTGTCACACAAGTTGGAAATCATATGAATAACTCGGGAAACCACGGGAACGGGAACGGTACTGGCGACACCAACAATGTAGTTGGCAGTAACAACAACAACACCAACAACCACAACAACAGAATTGGATGCACATATAAAGAATTTTCGGCATGCAAACCTGTGGAGTTTGATGGTATAGGAGGTGCTTTGGCATATACTCGATGGGTAGAGAAGACAGAGTCAGTGATCGACATCAGCAATTGTGCCACACATCAGAGGGTGAAGTATGCTGCTTGTTTGCTATCAGGGAAGGCATTGACATGGTGGAACACACAGCTACAGGCTAGGGGCAGAGAAGCAGCTACAGGTATGACATGGGACGAATTTAAGGCATTATTGAAAGAGGAGTACTGCCCGGACAATGAAATGCAGAAACTGGAGGATGAATTTTATCACCACTCCATGATAGGGGCTGGTCACGCAGCCTACACAGACCGATTTCATGAGTTAGCCAGACTAGTTCCTCATCTAGTTACCCCTGAGTCCAAGAGAATATCGAGGTACATATATGGTCTTGTCCCCGAAATCCGTGGAACTGTGAAAACTACTGAGCCGTCTACAATACAAAGTGCAATACTGAGGGCAGGAACCCTGACAGACGAGATGGTTAGAAATGGTGCTTTGAAGAGCAGTGACAAGAGGAAGGAAGCGAGCGGGTCGAATAAGCAAATGGACGTGGTAGCAAACAACAAAAGGGCAAGAGTTTTTGTGGCAACTGGTACTGAACAAAGAGAATATGCGGGTACACATCCCAAGTGTGCTAAATGTGCTTATCATCATCCGAAGACCAAACCCTGCCGCTTGTGTACAAATTGTAATCGATACGGCCATTTTAAGGAGCAGTGTAAAACACAGATTGGCAACATGAGGAATAACCAAAGGACTTGCTTTGAATGTAACAGCCCGAACCACTTCCGGAATAATTGTCCTAAGTTGAATGGAACGCAGGGGCAACCACAAGGTAACCAACACCTAGCTTTAGCAATTGAAGGAAACAACCCGAACCCTGCACCCAATATCAGTCCACCTCGACCTCGAGCATTCTATATAGGGACCGAGGCAGCCCGCAACGCGTAACTGGTACGTTTTCCCTAGACGCATAAGTTTTGACATAAACACTTTGACCATACACTTGATTTCGCGAAACCTTAGGGTAGAACTTTATGTATCATCGATTGAATCGCGAGGACGCGATTCCTCTAACAGGGGAAGAATGTCACAATTCTCAATTTTTGGTCATTTCTCACACTCTACATTCATCATACTAGTCATGCATGGGTTTTGCATTTCACATTAAACGCGTAAATTTCATATTAAATAAACGCTATCGCGTAAGTTATTATTTTGAACATTTAATCCGATACTTCCAAAAATGATCCCGACATATTTTATACTTACATTTAGTTTATAAAAACAATATTTTGAGTTTACCTAGTGTTTTAAATTTATTTTGTATATAAATCGTTAAATTTATATTATTACGACGCTTTTCTTAAAAACTACACGATAATTATTATATCACTCAATTTTTACAAGAAATGTATTTTTACAATTTATATGATCTCAATATACTTTACTTTGATCCATTAAAATTATTTTTAGCTAACACTACTCTAATTACTCAAATGTATATGAAAGTTACACTTTACCTTAACTTACTTTCTTTTTACTTACAAACAATTATATACATTATAAAAGGAAAAAAAAATGTATTTTTGGAAATGCATTCCCCCTTGGCCGACCAAGGGGGATGTTGCATTTATTGATTGGTAACAATTTTCTACTTGTATAGATCTATACTCAACATTTCTTTTACACTTCATTCATTCTCTATTATTCAAGTTAAGTAAAGTTTTCTTCTCTCTTGGTTCTTCCTCTCAAAAACCGGACATACAAAGGTGTTAGAAGAAATCATCCAAGTTTTTCCATAATCAAGTGTTAAACAATCTAGTTACACTCTTAATCAAGGTTTTCAAATAAAAACCTAGGGTGTTTAGGTTTAATCCTTTGTTCTAGTCACCTCATCAAGTAAACTAGTAAGCATATCATTTTTATTTTTCATCTTACATATTCATTTCATATTCATTTTATCATATTTGAGCCAAAAACATGCAAGTCATATGATGTTGTACCACTTTTTCAATGATTTTCAAGAGTTATATATATATAAGTCATCCTATAATTATTCCTTGTTATATATTAGTTTTGGTGATGTCTAGGAAACCATGACACCCTAAGAAGGTGTATGGTAGGATTAGAATAGCTCCGGAGTTGTTTTGAATGGGTTAGAATAGGTTTGGCGCAAGAAAAACTCATTTCGACACGTATAAAATAGGGTCTGTCCATATTTTAAATTCTGGGAAAATCCGACAGTAGTTAAATATTTTTGGGCTAGATATTTAGAAAATACACTTTAAAACGAATCCGTGGCCGCTTGAACGGATTAAAACGGAGCTATAACGAAGAAGTTATGAATTTTTCAAGTTTGACGAGGAAAACTATTAATTTCAGAAATTTCAGCATTGAAAATGTCACTCCTTACGAGTAAAAAATGAGTCTTAAGCTTTATAAATTGTGTCGACTTATCAAAAATATATTAGTATACTTTGACACGAATCTAAGGATGTAGAAAACGTAGAAAACGGACTTGTAACGATTAAATTACACTAGATAAACCAAGTTGCCGTAACTTTATTCTATTAGCAAAATTAATATATTCTTTATTACAAACATACTACGGCAACTAAAGGACTATGTTGGCGGATGTTTTTAACAATGATGTAGAACTTTTTATAACGTGATGTCTTCTAGTAAAAGTAAGTTCGCCTAGCATATTTTCCAAAATGTCCAACCGTTTGTTGAGCGGAGTTGTAACGAATAACATATAGTCACTCAAACTTTGCCGAAAACCATCCTTTAACTCTATTTTTGGCCTAAAGTGCAATACTTAACCTATATTTTTCTTGGTGATCGAGACCTCTAGGATGGAAACTTAAACACTGAAACTTTGAGATATTGATACAAGCTTCCAAAAACCGTTGAGTTCGTTTCCTAACGCTCGACGTACACCATTTTACGACTAACTTTTCAAGGCCATTTTAGTCACTTTCATGAAAATTTCAACGACATTATTTTACGACGAAAAGTTATAATTTCACAATAAATCATTAAATGACTATCGTGGGATATCATTTCAACATAAATACTTGTAAAGTATTTTATAAAATGACGGGATGTCATAAACATATTTTGACGATAAACATTATTTCCAAAACGTACAAGTGGTATGGATATCATATGGAGTTGCATGCACAACATTGTATCACGCATTCACAACAACATATCATAACTCAAGTCATAACATTCATTTAGGTCGCGGATAGTTTCCGAGCCTCATTTTAGTGCACTTCATTTTGTTAGCATATCAATCATACCAGGTGAGTTCATACCCCGCTTTTACTCATTTAAATTCCTATAAACTATTTGGGGCGAGATATATGCTTATTTATCCAAACATTTAAACTCTTTTGCCAAACAACATTACCTATACTTTAGACTTGATTGCGTTGTATACTTGATTGGGTTATACTTGATTTCATATGCATATTTGGAACAAACATACAAGAATTAGTGGCTCCAAATTAAGTTGTTGGATGGCTATTAATTTACAAACATACAAGAATTAGTGGCTCCAAATTAAGTTGTTGGAAGGCTATTAATTTACAAACATACAAGAATTAATGGCTCCAAATTAAGTTGTTGGAAGGCTATTAATTTACAAACATCCCAATATTTATATGTTGGAAGACTCTTGTGGTGACATTTATACTTTTAACTACCTTAATGCGCATATTCATGATTGTCATTCTATTTTAGGCAATGGGTTGTGAACACACAGGTTGCAAGTTTTGTATGGGCGGAACTTGGAACTGAGTGGATTTACAATGCCTTTGCTGTGTGAACATTTCTCTAAGTATTTCAGATCATTTATCACAAACTTATGAACTCACCAACCTTTGTGTTGACACTTTTTAGCATATTTATCTCAGGTTGTAAGGCGATAGCATTTCATGGAGCTTTTGGGTCTCATGGCATACATTGGAGTCTAGTGTTTTTATCTATTACCATTCGACATGTTTTGTAAACCTTCATGTATTATCAAACTTTGGGATCTCATGTGTTGTAAACTTTAACTTATTTAATCGAATGGTAAACTCTTAAAAACGTCTCATTATAGAGGTCGTTTTCTTTATCCATACTTTGTGCTATGACGTCATACCCCAATGACACTATCGTTCCGCTGCGATATTTTGGGGGTGTGACAGTAAACCACTAAACCCTAGGCGTTTTCCCAAATCCCTACGCCTAGGTTCCCACACACACACACCTTTAGACGTCTACATCTTGTACGTACCCTAAAACTAATGACCCTATGTCTCTTTATATTCTAGAGACATCTAGGGTTTACAAGAGGAACCATAATACAATTAGGAAACAATAAAATTAGGAAACTAAATATTCTTTTAAGCATATCTTCTAGAATCTTCCAAATCCTCCATCTTTTTGTAGTTTCCCTTCTTGTCACTTTTAGTCCTTCATGTTTCATTCTTCTTGTTTTGTATCATCAAATCTATAATAGACCCAACAATCTTCCCCTATTTGATGGTAACAAAACACCACAATTCTTGTACGAACTTCCCTAGACGAAGTAGCAGAAATTGAGATAATTAAATCTCACCATGAATGAAACAATCTTCCCCTTGACTTAAACATGTCACTCAAACATCTCTTCCCCTTTTTGTTATTATCTAAATAGGGAACGTATGCAAATAATGATCTTGGCCACCACGAACCAATATCATACTTCCAATCTAAGACTTCCAATGCTTCAAATCGCCCACCATTACGCACCATAAGAAAAATGGATTCAAAACAATAGAAAACTCCAACTAGCAGTAGTAATAATGATCAACAGTAGTAAAAATCAAACACTTCCCCTTGAGTGATGCATGTAGAATTGTAGATGATTAAACATTTAACAATAAGATTCCCCTAAAATCCATATGTTAACCATCTTCTTGATTCTTCAAAATCTGTAGGCTCCTTGTAATGATCACTTGCGAAGAAAACTGAATATAACGAATTTGATGAAGAAGTAGAATTTCCAAACTTGTGTCTTAAATCTTGTACTATCCACGGAAGTCCATACTTATACGAACCAAATATAAGTAGACCGCAATCCCTTGACAAGAATCCTCAACTAGTATGAGACACTGAGCACTACAATGTAACTCCTTCAAGTGATAGCCAATGTGTGCATAGAGCGTCATAAGAAAAATCACACATTGCTAGATTCATCAAGCTAGATGATAAGAACACAAACCAAGTAATTCCACTTCATCTTCAAATAAGTGATACATAATCCTCTTCATAATCAATTATTCAATGAATCAAATACAAGCCTTTTTGAATCCTTTTAAGAACATAAATTTCTTCCTGTGTGTGTGAACCAAATAACCATTCTGTGTGTGTGTCATCCAAAAATCCATAACCATTATCACGCTCGACTTCCCCTTAAATCGAAAACCATATGATAAAGAATCAGTACCTTGAGCAGTACTTTGGAGAAGGAGCAGTACTTTCATCCAATCAGCAGTACTTTCAATAAAATCTTCATCCTTATGAGCAGTACTTTCGTGTCCAAGAGCAGTACTTTCGAACTTAGAGCAGTACTTTGTAAAAACCCTAACAGTACTTTGAAAAAGGGTAGCAGTACTTTGCGTGTTCCAGCAGTACTTTCATAGCAGCCAACTTCGACAGCATATATCTTTCACATAAAAGCTCAGATCGAAGATCCCTCTGGTGGAAAGTTGGATAGATATATAGAGAACATTCACACAAAATTTCGTCACGATCCAACGGTTAACGAAAAAGTTATGATCGTTTTAAAACAGTCCTGCAGAAGCCTTACGGAAATTTTCTCAGTTTCAGTAGCTGACTTCGAGAGCTTATATCTTTCAATTCAGAGCTTCGATTGAAAATCCCTTCGGTGAAACTTTAGATGGATATACTGAGATACACCAGCAAAAATTTTAGCTCGATCCAACGGTTCAATAAAAAGTTATGGCCACTTGAAAATAGTGCTGCAAAAGTTATACGAAAATTTCAGACTCGAATTTTTTTCTTCTTTTCTCTTCGAAAAACCTTGTAGATCCTAGATATCACGAGCCCCAGGATCTGATACCACATGTGAAGATCGTTGAAGCTCTTAGACGAGGTCTAATATTATATCTAGGAACACATAATAATGAAAGCGGAATATTTAAACATAGAATCAACATTATCATGAACAAGGTTTTTTATTATCATAAACTAACTAACTAACTATAATAATGATCAAAGACTTGATCTAACACTAACTAACTAAACCACTAAACCCTAGTCGTTTTCCCAAATCCCTACGCCTAGGTTCCCAAACACACACACCTTTAGACGTCTACATCTTGTACGTACCCTAAA
This sequence comes from Chrysanthemum seticuspe, assembly GCA_019973895.1. Taxonomy (NCBI): domain Eukaryota; kingdom Viridiplantae; phylum Streptophyta; class Magnoliopsida; order Asterales; family Asteraceae; genus Chrysanthemum; species Chrysanthemum seticuspe. Next base: position 142,041,553 of record BPTQ01000008.1, read on the forward strand.
ACTAATGACCCTATGTCTCTTTATATACTAGAGACATCTAGGGTTTACAAGAGGAACCATAATACAATTAGGAAACAATACAATTAGGAAACTAAATATTCTTTTAAGCATATCTTTTAGAATCTTCCAAATCCTCCATCTTTTTGTAGTTTCCCTTCTTGTCACTTTTAGTCCTTCATGTTTCATTCTTCTTGTTTTGTATCATCAAATCTATAATAGACCCAACAGAGAATTTACCAAAGAAAATCATATGGCTTTTTCCATGGAAATTGTGATCAAGAATTTATTTCAAAAGAACTCTTGCCTACATGTGCTAAACAATTTCAAAATCTTATGCACATGTTGAGGGGGAGCATTTCTAAAAGATCAAAACAATTAAGGTACAAAATGTTTTGATATTATATCACAAGTACCTTGATTGATTTTCCAAATGATTTTTAATTGGTTTCAAGAAGGAAAGAACAATACCAAAAGACCGACCAATTTACTTTATGCATGGTGTTATAAGGATGGTTAGGTTAGGTATTCGTTCCCACGATCCGCCAGAACCGGAGGGATCTACCCAGGGACAATCCACTAGATAGTGTAGAGTTCTTAGGTATGATGAAAAAAGGAGAAAAGGGAGATATGGGAAGAGTGCGGACTGAGATAGAGCTAGAACTGGAATAAACCCAACAAGGTTCTAGTTATGAAGTCTCGGTAAGCACTGAAGGGGTTGAAGAATGAAGAAGAATTAAAATTGAAAAGGGTGAAAAGAAATAGCCCTCCAATAATTCAACCTTAGGGCAGTAACCGGGTTCAATACATATGCTACTGGTGGTTACTAAGGTAACGCCGGTATTGAAGACAAGATGTTATGGACCCAGTGACGCACTGCACTACAACTTCCCAAGCCACTCAAGTTCCTCTTAAAAGGACTTGTTTCATTCTCACGGGGAACCTACATTATCTATCGACTTTCTTTTAGAGATTGTTGATATTGAAAAAGGAGACCCTCTCCCTAGTCTCCGGCATAGGAACCAAATGTGCACTATTGAGTCTAGAGCCAAGAGATCATCCACAATATCTCGTTAGGACACAAAATTAATGAAGACTTGTTGTTTCACACAATGTGGAAAGTAAGTATATATTTAGAGTCCTACGCATTATCCTTGTAATATTGCCAGAACATCCGAGTGATATGAAAATATTCACGATGAAGATGGAAATCCTTCTAGAGCCAACATCAAACAAGCTCTTGGTGGGTGACATGTGAAATCTTGCAAAAGATCAAGCTTGTGACAACTGGATAGAAACGATGGGGCGATTCACTCTTGAATCAACCTTGGTCCAGGATTGGAATTGACGAATACTTTTGGAAAAACCATTCGATGTGCAAACCTTCTTTTCTCTAGCACGTTGAATGTGTATTCATGTTTTCAAACATAAAAAGTATCTCTGATTGAAAAAATACTTTTGGAAAAACCGTTTGATGTGCGAATCTCTTCTTTTATCTAGCACATTGAATGTGTACTCTTTTCAAATACAAAAAGTATTTCTGATTGAAAATTGATCTTTCTTATAAAACCTTCGTCGTATTGCAAAACTCTTTCTTCTAAGCAATACGCGATTGTTTTCAAATCAATTTTTCATCAATGAGTGAATCTCAATTCGCTGGTTCACTCACTCCGTGTTGTCTTCTTTGAGACATTCCGGTTTGAGAACTGCTAGAGCAGCTGCGAAACCCTGTCAAGGAGATTCTTCGGAATTCTACCTGATCACAGGCAGTACTTGTACTGATCAACGGGGAACCATGGGCCATGTACATCAATTCAATGAAAGTGATCAAAGACACATTCGTATGTTTTATTGCTAACTGTTGTTTGCAGGTACATTTGGACGGTTGCAGCTGATCAGAATTGAGGAGTCAATCCAAAGCCGCATGCTCACAGCATCCATACTTAATTGAAGAAATCATGACTTGTGCATATCTACAGAACCTGGCTTAGATATTTCTATACTGTGTTCCTGCTGCGCTGCTGCAAATATCTTGAACCAGTAAAAGCTTCCGCCACTCTGATGGAAAGATGTCATGATCCTGAAAGTGTGAGCATGTCGGTCCAAAAGTCACAACTTCACATGATGGCAACACATCAAAGGGTGATCCAGAGATTTACTGTGGCTGATGATGTCAATGAAAGCTCGAAGATCATCAAAGATGTGGATCAGTTAAAGGCCTCCACTAAAAGTACAAATTATGCGGACTTTAAAGAATCGCTACTAACGCACAAAGATTGCGGAAATGAAGAATTCAAGTCTACGAGCTCAAGAACGAAGTCGAAGATAGAATGCTAGGAAGCAAAATGTATTTCATGGGGTGACCTCCCTTAGGGGGAGATTGTTAGGAATTGGAAATTCCATGTTAAAGTATCGCCCCAATAATGGTCTAGCATATGTTAGCTCGTAGATTTGTCGTTGTTTACATTATTTAATAGTCAATTAGTTAGTCAGTAGCGTAGAATAGTTTAGAGTAACACCGTGGAGGAAGGACGGGTCTTTACCCACTGTATGCCTGATCCACAGTTCGATAGGAGGACGGTATGTTTGTAACTATAAATACCCCTTCCATCCATGGAAGGGGTGGTGCTTTTCAATCTAACCTTTTACAATCTGTGAACCAAGTCTATAGCTTGAACACCCATCTCTCTACTTTCTCTCTCTAAAATGGCTATCATGTATTTTGATCATCCAAGACCACCCGAATCATCAACACAATAAATATGTCGATCCTACATGGACCAACCGATTCGGTTGGGAGTCCAGTCGATCGGTTGGAAGGCTCGTTAAAATTTTTAGTTTTTCTTAATTTCAGGTTTTAGCTTATTTGTTTTGTGTTATTAAGTGTCTTAAGCTGTTTTGATTTCATTTTTAAGTTTGTTTTCATTATAACTAACCCTTAAGACTAATGATTTGGTTGTTTATGTTTTTGTTGGTTTTGTTATAGAGATTAGTAATTTTGTTAGCATGGAAGTTTAAGTGGAATTTCGGAATACCTAATGAACTTAGACGAGATGTTCAAGGACACGGGAGGTTCGTTGGAAAAGTTAGGAAATATTGGAGAAAGGGAAAATGGAATTTGAAGGAATAGAAGAGGTAGGAGAAAATAAAGTTAAAGTACCAAAGGAGAACAAGGTTGTTGTTTTCACTCAAGCTCCTCTTATGGGGTATGATTCTCCATTTATGCGGTTTGCTACTCTGTGTAGTATTGAAGGTGTTAGTGCTTGGGATGCTCAATTGAACATGGCTTATGGAGACAATTCTATTGTCGATACGGTGCTTGATAAACTTTGTCATGTAAGGCTAGACTATGATGGTTAAGTGTTAGGAATTGGAAATTCCATTATGAAGAGTCGGTCACCCCAAATATTATCTAGCATAGGTTAGCTCGTAGACTTGTCGTTAGTTACGTTATTTAGCAGTTTATTAGTTAGTTTGTAGCGTAGTTTAGTTTAGAGTAACACCGTGGAGGAAGGACGGGTCTTTACCCACTGTATGCCTGATCCACAGTACGATAGGAGGACGTATTGTTTGTAAGTATAAATACCCCTTCCATCCATGGAAGGGGTGTGTCTTGGCAATCTAACCTTTTACATTTTATTGAACCAACTCTCTACCAAAAACACCATCTCTCTACTTTCTCTCTCTAAAATGTCTAACATGTATTTTGATCATCCAAGACCACCCGAATCATCAACGCAATAAATATAACGATCCTACAAGTGGTACCAGAGCCAAGGTTGTTGTGTCTTGATAATTTTTTTGGTTTCGAAACTGGTTTCAACATGTTGTGATGTTCTTGTGGTTTTGATACTTATTTGCTTATTTGAAACTGGTTTTGATACGTTGTTGTGGTCTATGGTCTTAACTGGTTAAAACTTGTGTCCAAGTGAGTATATTGTCCAAGTTCTGATTGTGTAAACTTTGTCAAAAATTTGAATATCTGGTCATATCTGTTTTGTCAACATGGGTCAAAAGGTCTTCGAATATCACATCTTTCTGGGTAAATGATGCAAACTGTGACATTTTTCTGGGTAAAAGGTCTTCAAACTATAGTCAAACTGGCAAAAAGATCCAACTTTATGTCTTATTTTCTGGGTAAGTAAGAAGCTGAACAGAAATATTTGTCGGAAAACTCATCGTAAAACATCCATATTCTTGCCAGCGACTTATCTAAAGTGTCCAGATGCTATGTACCAAAATTAGCGACTTGTTCCTTATTTGACTATTGAGTCAAATAAAGTCAATAGCGACTTATTTTTTATGGTTTGAACTTTTGTCAAGAAAAATGAGGTAGCGAGTTTTGTGTCAAAATATGCTAGCGACTAGTCTTTACTAGTTTGCGACTTGTGCTTGAAAATCTTTGGTTAGCGTATTGACTCATAACCCTAGCGACTTGTCACTTAGGGTAGCGACTTGCTTTGAAAAAAATGGTGTAGCGTCTTGTGACTAAAAAGGTTAGCGACTTGGCTCTTAAATCAACACATAGCGACTTGACACAATTAAAATGATACAACGACTTTATGTGTTTGAATTTTAGTGACTTGACAATGTCAATAGCAATTTGTAATGTAAAAAAGAAGGCTAAAGAAGTAGCGACTTGACAAATCAGTTTAGCTACTTGTTGACTCATACTAGACCAAGACCACAAGACCAATAATACCATAGTCTACTCAGACTCACTCGACCTCAGGTTGTTATTCCATCATCAGTCCACGAACTCACCTTAAATCACAACCAACTTCTTACAAAAACTCCAACAACATCCAATCATGTCTATCCTAACTCCATTAACTTCAATCAAGAATCACGACTCAAAACGAAATTTAATGCAAATCAGATCTTAGATTGTTTCAACCTTTTCATATATCTTTTGAAAGATTTTTTGTTGAACAAGATCATCACAGATCCATATTGAAGCTTTGCTTCATTTATATTTTCGAGTACAAAGAAAGAGTTATAACAATCTTGTTGCACTCGTTTCTTTAATTGGTTAAAAGACCAAAACAAAAATGATGTAAAGGAACAATATACCTACCTTGAATCGTTTTTGTTGTTCTCATGGCCAAATCTAAGTTATTGCCATCCCTGTGGCTATGGTTAAACGTATCACTTTAATTGGAGCCATCCCTGTGGCTATCTCGTACAATGATACACCTTTTGGATGCTAGGCTTATGATGGCGGCTGAATGTATTTGTGATTAAGGTTTGTGAGGCTATGATTGTTAAATGAGTGGCGGATTTTTTTTGGGTTTGAGTAGCAGATTGAGATGGGGGCGGATTATTTTTGTGTGTGTTAGGGTTACTTTGGAGATGTATGTGTTACGAAGGTAGGCGGATAAAAAGGAAGATTAGGGTTTGTTGATGAATTGTGATTACAGATTCAGTTGTGGGTGGCGAGTTGGTTGAGAGGAAAAAGAGAGGCAGACATGTTTAATATGTGAGATTAGGGTATCTCTAATGTTTTTATACTCACTCTTTATTAGGGTTAAGATCTTTTGATTTCAGTGTGTGTCACGAGCCTTTGAGGTGTGGTAACATGCTTGGGCCTAATCTGCTGGATATTTCGTGATCAATGGTTGGACATGGACTGAATGAGTATGATTGGACTTGGGCCCAGACTTTAGTGTTAATGGATTTGGTTTTCTGCCTATGGGCGGGCTTATTGGATCGAAAGCTATTTTTAATGAATCGAAGATTTTTTTGTGTGCATTACTTGGCTATGTGACAATATTTCTCATTATAATGTGTCATATGAGGCTTGGACTAATTGGTTAGTTGAGTCATTGGTTAAAGTACTTGTGCTATCCGTGTTTTAATATCTCATAATGCGGTTACATTTGAGTTGATATTTATCAAGAATGAATGGTAGGGCTATGATAGAAACCGGATATGGGCTTAAAGTGTTATGTGTGGATTTTATATGTGCGGCTTTACTTCAATTGTAACTTGTGTATGCTTTTGTGAGTTGGACCGGGTTTGAGTTGTTTATGTGATGAATTGAATATCGGATGTTGAACTGATGAGCTTCTCTTAATTGGATCGTTTTAATGCGAGATGACATAAAAGTGATTTGATGATATGAGTTTTATGAGATATATGGATTTGATGAGATTTAGTATGATGATGAGAGTTGTTGTGTTATGGGGTTACATTTTCACGATGGTCATTTTGTCACGGGTTGGATTAATGTTTGAACAATGTTGACTAAGGAGGTTATTTGGACGGTATTACTTATCTGGATTTGAAGTGAGGTTTTCCGGGCGCGTTCACTTATTTCATCTTCTTTCTTTCTACCCTTCCGCGAAGATGACTTTTTTGGGCTTTTAAGGAGTGTGATAAAGACTTGGCTATTTAGTTACTTTTGCGATTTTTTCTCTAGCCAAATTGTAACTATCACTTCGGTGTCTCACATAGTTGAGGATACGTCAAGAGGATTTGTACATTGGGTACATCGTTTCTTTTTCACGAGGATGAGTACAAGTTTAGGTAACAAATCTGGGGAACTCTACTTCATGATCAAGATTGGTATATCGGGCTTACTTCACCATATGGTCACAACATTTGTCGACAGAATGGGTGAATAATGTGTTTACCAAAGTGTTTATTGGATGGTTGACGATGTTGATGATGTCGGATAATGAACCATTGACGGAATGCCGCATGTTCCCATAAAACTGATATTCACCAAAACCAAAGTTGTCATAATACATTCAAAGTGACATTGTTTACGGTTTTGTCTTGATTTTGTAAAATCCCGCGAAAGAATCTATTTCTCGGTTTAAATCATAGACTTGTAAAATTCCGTGACAAAGGAAACATCCTGGTAATTGTAAAGTGCATTTCCGGATCTATCTTACGGTTTATTCTTGGTTTTGTAAAATCCCGCGAAAGAAACTATTTCTCGGTTTAAACCATAGAGTTGTAAAATCCCGTATTGATGGAACCATCCTGGAGAAAGGAAAGAGTATTTCGGGATCTTATTTGATGTTGGTGCTACGGTTTCTACTTCGAAGAAGGGATAAAAGGGTGTACTTCATGAATTGGATGTGCGTTTGGATTTTTGTCATGGCAGTTAGGTTATCACATGGTTTTACGGGGTTATGTGCTTTTAACCATGGTCGGGATGAAACCATTATCAGAGTTCACTTAAAACGTCAAAGGAGGCTAGAGTTGAGCTTTTAACCAGAAGATGTGACAACGGGGATAATTCAGTATTATCTATTTGAGGTTGAAGTGAAATATCACGGGCGAGTGTACTTAGTATCTGAAGGTATCGAGGATGGTTGGATGAAGATTCTTCAAGATCCTTGTTCAAGCTTATTATCAAAACGAAGACTTGGAAATCTAGTTATTGTTGGGTGACTTTTACCTTTTCTTTTACCACTTGGGGGAATTAGGCTCTTACCACCACAAAATAACTATCACTTAAATGAGTTACGTTGTAGTGCTCAGTGTCACATTCAATTGTGGACTTTCAAGAGGTGACATACGTCTTATACTCGATGGTTGGTTGGTTGAAGAGTATAGAGTACTTAGAGATTCAAATGGGCATGAATTCTCGACACCGCTCTTTGTTACATGTGTGCAAGTTTAAGTCACGAGTTCGGGTTAGTTTACTTCAGGGTCAAATTCATCATATTGGGTTTTCTCCATCAGCTGTCACTACAAAGAGCCTACTGAATGATAATGATGATTGATTACATGTTTTGCCAAGAGTTTGAAAAGAGAGAGATTATGACGTATGAACACTTCAGTTCATGCCTCGTTCTCTAAAGAAAAGAAAAGTGTATGTTTCAGTGCGCTTTATCTTCGGAAGAAGAGAAATCTTCTTATTATGACCATTCTCATCAACATGCTTCATGCTTTTTCCATGTGCTTCAGTCATCAAGTGAACCAGACTACTGATAATTACTCTTATTCCACTTGCTCAACTATAATGACGATGGCGACATCATGTGCTAAATTTTGCGGGGGAGAAGTGTGAATAGAATACTTTTGGATGATATTCACTTACTTAATCAAGAATGGCATCTCCGTATGCAATTCTTGAGGGGGAGAAGAAGTGTGAATTTTTTGCATAGTTGATTGATTTTTTAGAATTTAAATGGTCATACGGCTCTAAACTCATGTAAGAACCGAGCTTCTTCTTATCGGGTAATCTTCACATGGAGTTTCTTCTTAAGAGCTGTTGGTTGACATCTTCTCACGGACTGATGGGTTTATCGACAAAGTGCTTCCGGTTAATGCTTCACGTGTACATCAACATGATGATTCCGAACGACCTTCTATTCTTGTTTGATGTGATTGTTTGCTTGGTGTTACCATTTAGTGTGTTCGTTGCGGGCTAATTGCTAATTTTCTTGATGAACATCTTTCTGTTCTTGTTTGATTGGGAGGGATGTTAGTTAAGGAGAATTGCAGGATGTAAGTTAATTAGGATGCTTTCTTGGTGAGATGATGATGTTAACTATTTATTCCCCAACTGGACAATCTTGAAGAAGGTCGAGTCTACAGTCGGTTCTACATTTTTTGCTACATGTTAGAAGACTAAAGACGAGTTGCATTTATCGATCTAAAGACTTCTTCTCAATTCAAGCATTCATCATAAAGATTGTCGGTTTAGGGGAGAGCACTAATTGGGGAAGTGTGTAAAGCCAAAGTTAATTCCCAATTAGACTTGCTCACATTTTACAGCAAGTTGATTCCCACATGATTACATGTGTTCTTCTCAAAAGATTTCAAGTATACGGGCTTACAAAGAGTTGTTGATTTTGAAGTATCATTTCCAGAAATGGGGAAGGAGACACGTATCTAAACGCAAGTAAACTTGAAGAACTTAATTCTTCTAAGTGATTGAAGATATCCCGGGAAGACTAATGTTATTACCGTAGAGAAACTCAAGGTTTGACTCATGGCGAGTAAACTTGATGAACTTAATACTTCTAAGTGATTGAAGATATCCCGGGAAAACAAATGTCATTACCGCAGAGAAACTCAAGGTTTGACTCATGGCGTTTAGTGTTTATTCCAACTATGTAGGGGAAGAGATGTTAGAGAAAGTTTCTGAAGATAAAAGAGGTACACAAGTGTGTGGTGATTTCGATGGAATCACTATCATCAGGGGAGAGAGAATTGTGTACATTGGGGGTGCTCAACTGTTTTCACTTGAGGACTTAATCAGTGATTCAGAGATATAATCACTTGTTCCGGAGTTGACATCCGCAGAGATTGTCATCCACATAGATAATCAGTGACTTGGCCTGCTTCTTCAATGTTATCAGTTATTCCTTCCTTGTGTAGTGGTATACTTCGAATACTTGAGCTTCATACATGATCATCAGGGAAGAAAAATGTGAACATGGGGAGGTGTTTTCATTCCCCTCATGCTGTGTATTCGGGAGATCTCTTGGGTATTGGTGTACTTCGGGTTCTTGAGCTTCATACACGATCATCCGGGAAGAAAAATGTGAACATGGGAAGGTGTTTTCATTCCCCTCATGATGTGTGTTCGGGAGAGTTCTTGAGCATTATACAAAGAAACTGACTGCATCAATTCAACTACTTGGGGGAAGTGTTCTCTTGACACCTTTTGGAATGGATTGCTTCATATTTCAGTGGTAATGAAATATGAGAAGAAATTTAAAGAGTGGGATGATATGTTGCTGTTCTTGTTGATGATATAACCTCGAACGAAGAATCACAGTGATTATTCTTAAAAGGAGCAGCAAGATCGATGATAAGGGTGTACTTCTTCGTTCACCTGGCTAATGGAAGCTTGAAAGAAAGCTTTGAATCTGCTCAGCTAAAAGATTTTCGGTTTGAGGAAAAGCTGCCAAGGTCTCACATTCTTAAAGGCTCAATTTCTTCTTTTCAAGAGCCTCGGAAGCTTTGGTGGTGGATGTTTAAGAGATGGCGATTTATATCTTCTAAAACGGGGCTGCTCGATATCTTTATCTCGGTACTCGTATCATCATCTCTCTTAATCTATATCATCTAATCTATCTTTGTATATATTTATTAAAAACAAAATACAAAATATATAAAACCAACAAAAAGAAAATAGAAAAATATAAAACCAACAAAAAAACCCATAAAAATCAAAAAATTTGAAAAATACCAAAAATATTGTTCTTCAAAGACATGTCTTCTGGCATCGATAACATCTGCGGTCTTAGAAATGTCATTCAATAATGGCACGGGACCATAGATGAAGTTCGAGCAGGAGGTGTAAATATTCTATTTCCAAAACATGTCACAAACAATGGCTTACAGTTATTTCAGACTGTAACCCGCGCTTCAAAACAATGGCTTACAGTTACTTCAGACTGTAACCCGTGCGTAAACCATGGTTTGCTATTATTTTAGATAGCACCCGCTCTTCATGGAAGGAAAGTGCCACGCTAAAACATTTTTCAAATATTTCGTGCACTTATCCTAAAACATAATGAGGAAAGTATGTCGAAGGACTGCTGTTCCTACTCAAATATTTTTCCTTCTAAAATTCTTCAGAAAAATATTTGTTTTAACAAAATGGTGGAAAATGAGTTGCTTGTAAATCAATCAGTTTCAGAGTTTTCGGAAAAAGTGAAAACTCAATCAATGACTTCAGCGCTTTTAAACTTTTTTCGGAAAAATAAGTCATTGATTGAGGGGGAGAATGTTTTCAAATCTATATCATCTAACGGGCTTTCTTAATTATCCTAAATGCTTAACTGAAAAATGATGTTAACCTATGTTGAAGGACTAGGTGCCTAGGATATGATTGTTAGGTTTAGATGATTAGAGTTTGATAAACACATTATTCCCATACATTTATTTGATCTGATTGATATGTTGAATTGACTTTTATTAGTCGATTGCTATTTGGGTGATGTCGACCACCATATATCTGCTTGTGTTCACTAACGTATGCAGGTATTTTGGTATAAGAATGTTCCCGATCTAGATCCCACATAATATGATGATTGGATGCCGAAAGGAAAGGGTAACTATATCTTGGGTTGACAAATGAAGAAACGGAGCTTAATTTGACTTCCATGGAAAGTTGGCATAAATGCAACGTAAGAGGTCTCACTGCATCAGCAGATGGTTTTCTTCTAAGTGATTGAAGAAACGGAGCTTAATTTGACCTCAGTTGGCATTAAAATGCAACGTAAGAAGTCTCACTGCATTAGCAGACGGTTTTTCTTCCAAGCCCTACAGCAGCAACATCAACTGAAGCAGCTCAACCACCTAACGTTTCTTTGTGCAGGAAAATAGTGGATACCATTTTTCTTAAAACAATTTTAAAAATATTGTTTTGAAAATAAATTGGTCTTAATTTTCAAAATCACCGGACTTCTGTTTATCAAAACCTATGTCACCCAATTATCGATTTTGGTCATCGATTGAAGGGGAGAGTGATCTAAAATAAAATTTTTTCAAACGATATTTCTTCAGAAAAGTTCCGGTTTGTACAACAATAAGTGGTGATCTAAAGATTTAATGTTATGTCATGGTATGATTTTCTTTAAAACTCAAAGATCTTACAAAATGAAATTTTTTCTGTTCTTGTTTGATTGTGAAATTGTTTTATTTTAATTAAAGATCTCTTAAAAACTATCATACCTGACACTAACAATCTTTAATGTTTAAAATTGATCCGTATCAATCATTTTTCAAAATTAAATCAAGCCACGTCTTTCCCCAAAATCTTTTAAATGATTTAAATCAATTGGGATCACAAATCTCAAAAGGTTTGAAATTTTTGATTGGGGTAGAGATCGTGATTTAAATCTCTAATTTGTTTAAATGGAATTGGTTTTAGTCCTTTAAAGGCACTCCTGCCTCCAGGTGCCAAACAATTTCTAATACATAATGCATATGTTGAGGGGGAGCATTTATCCAAAAACAAGATGAGTATTTAAACCTGGCCACATTTTCTCCTATGTTTTCTAAACCTTATTAAATCACTTGGGATCCAAAATCTCAAAGGGTTTGATATTTTTGATCGGGGGATAATTTGTGATTTAATAATGAAATTTGATAAAATGTGATTGTTTTGATTCAATTGGGCAGGCTGCTCTCTCATATGTGCTAAACGCTTTCGAATCTCGAAGCATATATTGAGGGGGAGCATTTTAAAAGAAAATAAACTATCGAGGTGCAAATGCTTTTATGTTTTAACATAAAGTACCTTGATTGAGTTTTAAATGGTTTCTTAATGGCTTGTGTGATCGTAAATGTGCTTCAAAAGAACTCTTGCCTCTATGTGATAAAATGATTTCAAATATCCTACGCACATACTGAGGGGGAGAATTTACCAAGAAAATCAAATGGCTTTTTTTCTATGAAAATTGTGATCAAAGAAAATATTTCAAAGTCCTCTTGCCTCCATGTGCTAAACAATTTCTATATACATAATGCACATGTTGAGGGGGAGTTTTTCTAAATGATCAAAACTATTAAGGTACAAAATGCTTTGATCTCGTATCACATGTACCTTGATTATTTTTTCCAAATGATTTTTCTATTGGTTTCAAGAAAGAATGAACTATACCAAAAGACCGACCATTTTACTTTATGCATGGAGTTATAAGGATGGTTAGGTTAGGTATTTGTTCCCACGATCCGCCAGAACCGGAGGGATCTACCCAGGGACAATCCACGAGATAGTGTAGAGTCCTTAGGTATATTGAAAAAAGGAGAAACATGAGAATATGGGAAGAGTGCCGACTGAGACAGAGCTAGTACTGGAACAAACCCAACAAGGTTCTATTAATGAAGTCTCGGCAAGCACTGAAGGGGTTGAAGAATGAAAAAGAAATGAATATGAAAAGGGCGAAAAGAAATTGCCCTCCAATAATTCAACCTTAGGGCAGAAACCGGGTTCAATACATATGCTACTGGTGTTTACTAAGGTAACACTGGTATTGAAGACAAGACATCATGGACCCAGTGATGCACTGCACTAATCTTCCCAAGCTACTCAAGTTCCTCTTAAAAGGGCTTGTTTCATTCTCACGGGGAACCGACATAATCTATCGACTTTCTCTTAGAGATTGTTGATATTGAAGAAGGAGACCCTCTCACTGGTCTCCGGAATAGGAACCAAATGTGCACTATTGAGTCTAAAGCCAAGAGATCATCCACAATATCTCGTTAGGACACAAAATTAATGAAGACTTGTTGTTTCACACAATGTGGAAAGTAAGAATATATTGAGAGTCCTACGCATTATCCTTGTGGTAATTTCCAGAACATCCGAGTGATATGTAACAATATTCACGATGAAGATAGAAAGAATTCTAGAGCCAACATCAAACAAGCTCTTGGTAGGTGGCATGTGAGATATTTTCTAAAGATCAAGCTTGTGACAACTGGATAGAAACGATGGGGCGATTCACTCTTGAATCAACCTTGGTCCAGGATTGGAATTGACGAATACTTTTGGAAAAACCGTTCGATGTGCAAACCTTCTTTTCTCTAGCACGTCGAATTTGTATTCATGTTTTCAAACACAAAAAGTATCTCTGATTGAAAAATACTTTTAGAAAAACCGTTCGATGTGCGAATCTCTTCTTTTTACTAGCACGTCGAATGTGTACTCTTTTCAAATACAAAAGGTATTTTTGATTGAAAATTGATCTTTCTCATTAAACCTTCGTCGTATTGCAAAACTCTTTATTCTAAGCAATACGCGATTGTTTTTCAAATCATTTTTCATCAATCAGTAATTCTCAATTTGTTGGTTCACTCACTCCGTGTTGTCTTCTATGAGACGTTCCGGTTTGAGAACAGCTAGAACAGCTGCGAAACCCTATCAAGGATATTCTTAGGAATCCTACCTAATCACAGGCAGTACTTGTACTGATCAACGGGGAACCATGGGCCGTGTACCTCAATTCAACGAAAGTGATTAAAGACACTTTTGTCTGTTTTATTGCTAATTGTTGTTTGCAGGTACATTTGGACGGTTGCAGCTAATCAGAATTGATGAGTCAATCCAAAGCCGCATGCTCACAGCATCCACACTTAATTGAAGAAATCATGACTGGTGCATATCTACATAACCTGGTTCTGATATTTTTATACTATGCTTCTGCTACGCTGCTGCAGATATCATGAACCAGTAAAGCTTCCGCTACTCTGATGGAAAGATGTCATGATCCAGAAAGTGTGAACCTGTCGGTCCAAAAGTCACAACATCACATGATGGCAACACAATAAAGGGTGATCCAGAGATTTACTGTGGCTGATGATCTCAATGAAAGCGCGAAGATCCTCAATGATGTGGATCAGTTCAAAGACCTCCACTTTAAGCACAAAGCAATCGGACTATGAAGAGTCACTGCTAAAGCACAAAGATGCAGAAGTTGAAGAATTCAAGTCTATGAGCTCAAGACTGAAGATAAAATAGAATGCTAGTATTTAGAATGTAAAACATGGGGTGACCTCCCTTAGGGTGAGATTGTTAGGAATTGGAAATTCCATTATGAAGAGTCGGTAATCCCAAATATTATCTAGCATAGGTTAGCTCGTAGACTTGTCGTTAGTTACGTTATTTAGCAGTTTATTAGTTAGTTTGTAGCGTAGTTTAGTTTAGAGTAACACTGTTGAGGAAGGACGGGTCTTTACCCACTATATGCCTGATCCACAGTCCGATAGGAGGACATATTATTTGTAAGTATAAATATCCCTTCCATCCATGGAAGGGGTGTGGCTTGGCAATCTAACTTTTACATTTTATTGAACCAACTCTCTACCAAGAACACCATCTCTCTACTTTCTCTCTCTAAAATGTCTAACATGTATTTTGATCATCCAAGACCACCCGAATCATCAACACAATAAATATAACGATCCTACATTAAGGAAGGAAAATAGTGAAGAATTTGTGCATTAACATTCATGGCCATATTTTTGAGGTAGATTTTGTTGTACTTGAAGGTGGGAATGTGGATTAACCGGAGTTGGAATTAATATCACGGAGTTGAAAGAAGCGAAAGATGTGGACGTGATGTTGGCGGAACTTTGTGGGAATATGGAGCAAGTAAAGGAAGAGAAAGTGGAGGTAGTGAGAATGGGTAAGGCTAGTCGGAGGAAGACTTCACTTAACAAATTAACCCGTCCCACCACGACTAAAAATGAAGATTCTTCATCACCACCACCAAATTCACCACCAACTTTCACCCCATTAACCCAACAATAAAAGGAAGCAATTTTAGAAAATTTGGAGCAAAAGTTTAATGAATTGATGGAAGAGAAGCCAGTTATTGATGTGTTGCAAAATTATGTGAATTATCGTAAAAAGCTTGATGCAGTAATGTTGTCAAGGGCTAGGTTAGAAGACAAAGATTTGAGTGAGGAGGAAAGATCTAGAACTTTGGAAAAAGGGTTGCCTATGAAAGAAAGTGATCCGGGTAATTTCGTGTTGCCTATCAAGGTGAATGGCACCACGCCGATTTACGCGTTGGTGGATACGGGGTCTAGTGTGAATGTTATGTCATATCCACTTTACAAACAGCTAGGGCTTAGTAACCCTCATCCTAATCAAGCAAAATTGACTATGGCCGATAATTGTCATGCAAAGGCTACGGTAGAAATAAGGAATGTTAGATTTCAAATCGGTTACCAAGCATATTTAGCCAATTTCCTTGTGCTAGATATTCCGGTGGATAAAGTTTTGCCACTTTTGTTAGGAAGACCATTTCTTAGGACATGTGGAGCGATCATTGACATGGGCCGAAGCACTATGCTATAGATGATGGGATAGCAAAGCATACTTATTATCCTAAACCTAGAGGAAGAGTATTGTAGATGGATGATTTGGATGAAGAGAAGGATGTTTTGACTTGTTTTGAGGTTGGACGTGACGAAGAAGGTAGGGCAATGTTTCGACCGGTTGCACCACCATATTTTGACTTGGAAGATGAAATGGAAAGGGCCTTGGCAATGGAAGCATTTTATAACCCATTCAAAAATGTTCTTTTTTTTAAGAAACTTACAGATTTTCTTGGAGCTTTACCCGTACAACTGAAGAATTTGGAATGGGGGCCCGATAGTTCAAGTGTTTACAAGAAGGAAGAAGGAGATGGAGAGTGGCACGTTAAGTTCGATATTGTGTGCCCAAATGGAAGAAGTTTTGCAAGGAAATTCAAGACTCATGAAACAACCCGTGAACTTTCAGGGATATTTCAAAGCGAGGACATACTCAAACATGAGTATTTTGAAGGTTGAAAATGAATGGCGTATCACAAGAATAAAGCACTTGCTTGTGCTAATAGTTTGATTGGATTTTATTTTTATGCATCTTAGGAGTTTTTCATACTTTTATCTTTTTGCATTTTTATCATTTTGCTTTGAGGTTTATCTTAAGACTTATTTTGATTGAGTGTTTAATGATTATGATTTTTATGTTTAAGTATGAGTTTGTAGTTTAAGATTGTTAGTAGAAGTTGTTTTGGAATTTACATTGGTTGGCAAAGTGTCGTATGAATCTTTTAAGAATTTTTGAGTTAAAAGAATTTTTTACTTGGTAGTTAAAATAACCAAGTGAGGTAAGAAGTTAAGTTTTTTTTTTGCAAAAATGCAAGCCGAATCGGTTTTGGCTTAAGGCTGGTCGGTTTTGAGGGGGCATATGTACCAAAAATTCATAATTTCCAGAAAAAAACACACACACAAAACCACCAATTGGATTTCAAAAATTCGACCACTAAGAGTTAATTCAAGGTTCCAGGAGTGTTAAGAGATCATCATGGCTCCAAAACAAGTAAGCATCATCAATCAATTTAGCTTAATTAAGGTTTAATTTGAGTTTTAATTCG
This sequence comes from Chrysanthemum seticuspe, assembly GCA_019973895.1. Lineage (NCBI taxonomy): Eukaryota > Viridiplantae > Streptophyta > Magnoliopsida > Asterales > Asteraceae > Chrysanthemum > Chrysanthemum seticuspe. The sequence continues at coordinate 142,058,397 of BPTQ01000008.1, forward strand.
AATTGCAAATTAGGTCATGAATTAGGGGTTTTGATAGAGGTCGAATTAAGATGCAATCTTTTGGAAATAAGTGGGTAATTGATGGAGGAATACATTGCAAAAAGAATATGGTTATTGATTCAACTTTGGAAGAGAATTAGTTGATTGAATTTTCGGATTCAATTAGGTCAAATCTTGAATCAAATTGAATTGCGATTGTTGATTTCCAGTTGTTATATGATTAATTCTCAGTGATTTTAGGATATCACATTGTTGTTTAGAGCACCAATTAAGGAATTGATTTAGAAATTATTATGTATTCTAAGTAATATTGATAGAAATCATGTGGCGATGTTTTGAAATGATGTAAAGACAAATTGAGGTTGTAGAAATCAACATTAGGATTCAAATGAAGATTAGGAGTGAATTAGAATTGATAGAAATCAAGGGAGAAGTCAACAAAGAAAACTTTGCCTTCTATAGCATCTGCAACCAAAACAGTTGCGAAAGCAGGCCGATCGGTTGGTGTGAGGTTGTTGGTCCAGCCGATCGGTTGGAGCCACGACCTAATGGCTGTGACCTTCTGTTAAGGATTTTTCAATTTTTTGAACTCGACTCTCGGGGCTTCTATAATGTGTAGCATTGGTTCTAATACTCTTATATTAACATATATTTGTGATTTCTACAGAGAATTGTTGTAGGTTCTGTTAATACAAATAAGCCGTAAAAACGTTTATTTATATTTTACGATCTTCTAATGTTTTGTCGATAACAAACGTAAAATCATTTTAACGAAACAAATAAAATACGTAAATAGTTTGAGCCAATAGTTTTCTAACACACTTACATTTTCACATAAAACACTAAAACAAGTATAAGTATTTTTATGATTTAGTAATACATATGTATAACAACTAGTGTTTACATATTGGGTGAATATATACATAACTAGTATGTATTATAATGGGTAATACAATTGGGTAGAAACTTAAGTATTTGACTCATTGACCAAATAAATTGAATGTAGCTGGGTACAACCCAAAGTCCATGACCCATACCCATGGAGCTTGACCCATAACCCATTGCATGACATCATGCATAAGTCATATATGGATAATATCCATGGCCCATAGTTTTAATACATGACCCATGGTTTTAATCCATGAACCATGGACTAGATGCATTGCATCTTGTAGATATATTGTATCTACTTGGATACCCATGATCCATAACCCACGACCCATGACCCAAAACCCATGGGCAAAAGTGTCACACCCCCAAATTACCTGTTTTGCAGCGGAATGGAATTCCTGGGGGTTGACTGTCATAGCATCACAATCACAGTTATATTGAATGACCTAAAGTGTCGCTTGAAAAATACATCGCTTGATTTAATAAAAACATTCAGAGTTACAAAGATAGGTCCCAAATAAAAGTTACTATGTGCGGAAAATAAGTTTGGTACAAGTCAAACGATGTTTTTAAAGTATATAAATCCCATGTGAGACGCGTCGTCACCGCGACTCTATGATATGTCCACATGCATGCCATAAAGTGAATGCCTTAGTTACCTGAAAATACATTGCTAAAAGTGTCAACACAAAGGTTGAGTGAGTTCATAGAGTTGTTGAAAATGTTAAATACGACTACCACAAGTATATATTATGTATGACAATGTCGTCACAAAAATGATACAATTGCCTAAGCACATGACACCGAAGCTTGACTGATGTTCGCCCCAACAGAGTGTTTGCCAAACAACTCAAATAATGATAATGACATGAAATGCATCCGTCCGGTTGGAATCCGCCAACCCGGATGGAGGTGTCACCCTCGATAGATCTATCCACTCACTCACGCTTCTATGAAATTAACGGTTCATGTTCATGAAATGGGGACATTTAACTGGCAATGAGGTAACTTAAGCAATGTAATGAATTTGATATACTTGGCATCGTAATAAAATGATGTACAATGTATTCTCCCCCGTAGGTTTGAAATAAGTAAAAACTTGAATAAATCGGGGCTATGAAAACTCACATGTTGCAATGATAATGATGATATAATGGCAATACTGAAATGAGGCGCAACCTCTGACCGTGACCTATTATGAATGATATGTTCTAAATGTAAATCATGAAATAATGTCGTGCATGCAAATCCACATGTAATCTATACCACTTGTACGCTTTTGAAAATAGAATTTATCGTCGAAATATATGTTTATGACATCTCGTCATGTTTTAAAATACTTTACAAGTATTTATGTTGAAATGATATCTTAAGATAGTCATTTAATGATTTATAATGAAATTATAACTTTTCGTCGTAAAATAATGTCATTTGACAATTTCATGAAAGTGACTAAACGGCCTTGAAAAGCTAGTCGTAAAATGGTGCACATCGAGTGTTAGGAAACGAACTCAACGGTTTTGGGAAGCTTGTATCATTATCTCAAAGTTTTAGTGTTTAAGTTTCCATCCTAGAGGTCTCGATCACAAAGAAAAATATAGGTTAAGTATGGTACTTTTGTCCAAAATGTTGTTTAAGGGTGGTTTTCGGCAAAGTTTAAGTGACCGTATATTATTCGTTACAACTCCGCTTGACAAACGGTTGGACATTTTGGAAAATATGCTTGGCGAACTTACTTTTACTAGAAGACATAACGTTATAAAAAGTATTAAGTCAATATTAAAAACGACCCTCAACATGGTCCTTGTTTTGCCGTAATACTTGTCTATTAGAAATTTAATAGTTTTTCTTATATAATAAAGTTACGGCAACTTTGTTAAATCGCGTGTAATTTAATCGTTACAAGTCCGTTTTCTACGTTTTATATGTCCTCGGAATCGTAATAATATATACTAATATATTTTTGATAAGTCGACACATTTTATAACGCTTAAGACTCATTTTTGACTCGTAAAAAGTCGAGATTACATGCTGAATTTTCTGTACCAAATATCTTTCGTCGTCTAACTTGAAAAATTCATAACTTCTTCGTTATAGCTCCGTTTTAATCCGTTCAAGCGGCCACGTTTTCGTTTTAAAGTATATTTTCTAAATATCTAGGCCAAAAATTTTTACCTACTGTCGGATTTTCCAGATTTTGAAAATAAGGACAGACCCTTTTGCAAACTTGTCGAAATGAGTTTTTCTCGCGCCAAACCTATTCTAACCCATTCAAAACAACTCCGAAGCTATTCTAATCCTACCATACACCTTCTTAGGGTGTCATGGGTTCCTAGACATCACCAAAAATATTATATAACAAGGAGTAATTATAGGATGACTTATATACACAACTCTTAAAATCAATGAAAAAGTGGTATAAACCTCATGAGACTTGCATGTTTTCTCAAATAAAATGAAATGACCATAATAATGAATATGAAATATTATGATGAATATGAATGCTTACTAGTAATTGATGAGGTTTATGAGAACAATGGATTTTCCTAATCACCATAGGTTTTTATTTCAAAACCTATACAAAGAGTGATACTAGATTGTAAAATAACCTTGTCTAGAAAATTTTATGATGACCCTTCCTTTAATCCTTGTGGCTGCCGGTTTTAGAGAGAAAAGAGCAAGAGAGTTGATCTTGTATTTTGCAAATGAATAAGTAAATGAATTTGATAATAGTATAATACATATTTACTTGAGATATTATGTAAGTTTAGATGAATCACCTCAATGACTCACCCTCCCTTGTCGACAAGGGAGGTTTGTCATTCAAGTATATGTATTTTTTTTTTAAATAAGTATAAGTGTAATAAGTGCAAGTTACTTGAAGTTAAATGATAAGTTGTAGTCACATTTGAGTATATAAGGTAGCGTTAGATAAAAATAAATTTTCACGGGTCAAGATAAAATATATTTAGGTCATAAAAATTATAAAAATACATTTCTTGCAAAATTTGAGTGAAATAATAATAATCGTGTAGAATTTAAGAAAACCGTCGTAATTATATAAATATAACAATTTATATACAAAATGAATTTAAAACACTGGGTAAACTCATAATATTATTTTTATAAACTTAATATGAGTATAAAAATATATCGGGATAATTTTTGGAAGTAATGGATCAATTGTTCAAAATAATTAATTACGCGATAACGTTTATTTAATATGAGAATTAAACGTTTAATGTAAAATGCAAAACCATGCATGAACTAATATGGTGACAATGATGTTAATGAAATGTAGACTAAACTTAGTCTATATGAAATGTCCTCGATGATATGATCATGAATTCACAGCTAAACCATCACGGTTACGTGAATTTGATACTCGTAAACCTAGTTTACGATAAATGATGAAATAGTGAAGCATGAATAATGTTTTGAGAATGACCTGAAAATACGAGTTGTCACATTCGCCCAACCAAAAAGGAATTCAGTCCCTGAATTCAGTCCATGTTAGGTTCTACAATGTTACTTTGTGAAAAGGTGAGGATATTTGAGTCGCATTGGGTCGTCCAATGTTTTTTTGAATCGTACCACGCCTTTTCAAGACGGAACTTTGAACATAAATTTGTTGCCAACTTAAAATTCTAATGGTTTGCGACTTATGGAACATACTTCCAAAATTTTGTGTCGTATATCGACGTAGCTTATCTAGCTATATGTTGTTATTTGTAACTGATTTTTGATTTGTACGATCTCTGTGTTGTTTCATGAATAAGTCATGTACTAATGAGTTGGACTTTCCTGATTTTAACCAGTGAATGAGTGATTGACACCTCAACCTTAGAGTGTCTCAATTGGTGTAGTCTATATGTTCATGTGTTGACTATTGTTGTAAAGCAAATTGGTTCAATGCAGAATGATTTACCTAATCATTTCTAGAATATCACACATGCTTTGAGCATATCTTCAAATGTTTGAATTGTTCTCTCGCTCTAACCACTAACCTGAGGATAATAGGCGGTACTCAAGTCCTAATAGGTTCCATGGGAAGATTGAAATGATTATCAGGAGCCTAAGGTGGATCGAATAGCTTATAATAGGTACAACTGGAATTGATACCACATGTCTCATGCCAAATTTCAAAATGTTAAATCTGTCGAAAAGGGCCTTATAGAAAGGAATAGATTATGGATAACAGTTGTGATTCCTCGCGTTTCTCGTTCTAGCGAATGTAATTACTTGAGTCTCCCTTGCCTAAGGTGCTTAGTCTCCATGACTAAAATGTTTATTGTTTGATTATCGAAGTGTTTCCATGCTATATGTTATCAAGTCACAAAGCCTTAAATGTGTAAGTGATGTGGTGTGGTGATTGATTTTCAAATCTGTCCAGATATTAAGTGCTTCTAAAATTATTTCATCACTTAGATTGTTATCATGCTAGCAAGAAAATAGATATCAGCTCATACTATGTCGAAGAATGTTTGTTCTAATTTCACTTGTAGATGGATAGTCCTTGATTGTTCAATATGTTCAAACCTGTTGCATCTCTTAATGTGAAAGTGAAGTTATCCGTAATTTCGAGAGTACATAATGCCTTAGAGAGAGTTTATATCGATAACCTTAATTTAACCAAATTTTCCTTTAAGGGAAACTCGTTGTAGGGAAGTTCACATATTCTTGAAGCCATGTTTAATGAAATGTTCTGTAGTCTCAGTTAGAAGACTTGGTTTCTCCCTATAGTGTTGCTTAGTGTGTATTCGCTTCGTACTACATCTTGTAACTCGGTCTAGCTAGTACTTTTGAAATGATATAATTTGGCTTTTAATCCAAAAATAGTGGTTCGGAATGTCTCGTCATGTCTTAAGATTTTTGTGGAGCTCTGAAACGTCTTACTATATACTTCTAGTCCTTGTTGGTAGTCCTAGAATGCTTTCATTGTTTTCTTGTATCGAGGAATCCTCCTCACGGATGGTATAGAAAGCCTTTCCTAAAAAAAAATAACTCATCAAATTCTAACTTATCGGTTGAGTGAGGGATGAATGGTGTGGGCTTCTATAGAGTGTTAACAAAAAGAAATGTTTATGAACAATTTATCTGATTACAAAGCCTTGCTTTTGTGTGAAGATTGTTTTAAGAAATTTGAAATGATGCTTGTTACTTTCAAGACATAATTCTTCCTGAATTATACATAGGTGATCAAGCCATGTATAATCGAGGACAAATGATGTGATGCTTGGTTTTGTTGAATTATACATAATTCTTCCCGAAGCTATTCTAATCCTACCATACACCTTCTTAGGGTGTCATGGGTTCCTAGACATCACCAAAAATATTATATAACAAGGAGTTATTATAGGATGACTTATATACACAACTCTTAAAATCAATGAAAAAGTGGTATAAACCTCATGAGACTTGCATGTTTTCTCAAATAAAATGAAATGACCATAACAATGAATATGAAATATTATGATGAATATGAATGCTTACTAGTAATTGATGAGGTTTATGAGAACAATGGATTTTCCTAATCACCCTAGGTTTTTATTTCAAAACCTATACAAAGAGTGATACTAGATTGTAAAATAACCTTGTCTAGAAAATTTTATGATGATCCTTCCTTTAATCCTTGTGGCTGCCGGTTTTAGAGAGAAAAGAGCAAGAGAGTTGATCTTGTATTTTGCAAATGAATAAGTAAATGAATTTGATAATAGTATAATACATATTTACTTGAGATATTATGTAAGTTTAGATGAATCACCTCAATGACTCACCCTCCCTTGTCGACAAGGGAGGTTTGTCATTCAAGTATATGTATTTTTTTTTAAATAAGTATAAGTGTAATAAGTGCAAGTTACTTGAAGTTAAATGATAAGTTGTAGTCACATTTGAGTATATAAGGTAGCGTTAGATAAATATAATTTTTCACGGGTCAAGATAAAATATATTTAGGTCATAAAAATTATAAAAATACATTTCTTGCAAAATTTGAGTGAAATAATAATAATCGTGTAGAATTTAAGAAAACCGTCGTAATTATATAAATATAACAATTTATATACAAAATGAATTTAAAACACTGGGTAAACTCATAATATTATTTTTATAAACTTAATATGAGTATAAAAATATATCGGGATAATTTTTGGAAGTAATGGATCAATTGTTCAAAATAATTAATTACGCGATAACGTTTATTTAATGTGAGAATTAAACGTTTAATGTAAAATGCAAAATTTGAGTGAAATAATAATAATCGTGTAGAATTTAAGAAAACCGTCGTAATTATATAAATATAACAATTTATATACAAAATGAATTTAAAACACTGGGTAAACTCATAATATTATTTTTATAAACTTAATATGAGTATAAAAATATATCGGGATAATTTTTGGAAGTAATGGATCAATTGTTCAAAATAATTAATTACGCGATAACGTTTATTTAATGTGAGAATTAAACGTTTAATGTAAAATGCAAAACCATGCATGAACTAATATGATGACAATGATGTTAATGAAATGTAGACTAAACTTAGTCTATATGAAATGTCCTCGATGATATGATCATGAATTCACAGCTAAACCATCACGGTTACGTGAATTTGATACTCGTAAACCTAGTTTACGATAAATGATGAAATAGTGAAGCATGAATAATGTTTTGAGAATGACCTGAAAATACGAGTTGTCACATTCGCCCAACCAAAAAGGAATTCAGTCCCTGAATTCAGTCCATGTTAGGTTCTACAATGTTACTTTGTGAAAAGGTGAGGATATTTGAGTCGCATTGGGACGTCCAATGTTTTTTTGAATCGTACCACGCCTTTTCAAGACGGAACTTTGAACATAAATTTGTTGCCAACTTAAAATTCTAATGGTTTGCGACTTATGGAACATACTTCTTCCACAAAAAGGGAGCATCCCACGGATCCCCAGTAATACACTGGACGGATCCCTCAAGTGAGGGATCCGTGGAACAGTAGTCATTTTCTCTCTATAAATAGTGAGCCATTTCTTCATTATTTCTTACCCCTTTCTCATATATTCTCTCTTTGAGCTATAAACTCTCTAACCCTAGATCCAAGTGATCTATGTATGTAGCTTTTGTTTTTATGTGATTCTCTAGGTTCCTCTTAAAGGCGAGATCACCATCTTTTGAAGACGAGCAAGCTCAAGTCCATGAGTTGCCATTCTTCGTTATCATCAAGACTACTGAGGTTCTCTTGTTGATAGTTCTCTTCTTTCTCATAAGAAGTGTAGTATTGAAGACATTAGTAAAAGATGTCTAAAGGGTCAAGACGAAGACATTAGTGAAAGGTGTCGATCGTTCGTATTGAAAGCACTAATGAAGGGTGCTTAGAAGTCAAGGCTAAAGGCATTAGTGAAGGATGCCTAGAAGTCAAGTCACATTGCATTAGTGAAGGGTGCCTTGAAGATCGATTCAAAGGCATTAGTGAAAGGTGCCTAAGGTGTAAATTCGATTTGGTGTGATTCGATGTACATGATAGATTAGTATTGGGTCAAAGGATATTGATATCCTTGTTGATGTTGTTATAAGGAGTAGTTCTCCTTTGGGGTTAGTTGTTGTAGTGTTGGGTAGTAGTTCCTCCATTGTAATGGAACTCGGTATGTAACACCCCAACTCGACAAGGGTAAAGATATCACAATACGGTATCATATCAGAACTTTAAATACCATACAAAAACGGAAGCCTTTACAAAACTTACAAAAGAAAACATAAATAACTTAATAATCAAAATAAATCTAAGATCCCTATATTCAAATCCTGCTCTCAGTTCTACTCTCAACCCAGATCAGTCATCCCATAAGCTCATCTTGAATGCCTAATACCTTCCGCAGGAAAAGAAATGCGGCTGAGCTTACAAAGCCCAGTGAACAGATATAACAAAACGAAAACTAAACAAAAACAGAAATACGAAATGAAATAAAGAAACGAATAACGAAGTCACAGCGGAATGAGGATAATGAATCACTGAGGATTCTGCGGAAACACAGACACACAGAAATCCGGAAAACAAACAAAAAATAAGAACAAAGACATAGCATATTGATGACACAAACTGAAGCACATCATAATCAACAAGCAATTAATAAATCAGGCAATTTAAGTACATATAAGTCAAACGAAATATCGAAAGCTAGCAGAAACAACTACTAGAAGTAAACTTGTCCTTTACACAAGTCAATTAATCTACATTTAACACACTTATCCAATATCGTAGTAGCGGAACAATAGCAGTCAAACGTGGCAGTCACACATACAAATAGAAAACACAGTAGGAAAACTATAACTAAATAAGCAAAAGACATAGCATAGCAATTAGCAAGTTATCAAGTCAGATATCATAAGTTAAACCATTTCCCAGATCAAACTTTAGTATAGACAGAATTTAAACATGGCAGATCAAACATAAGCAGATACGAACACCAACGGATAATCAAAGTTCACGAATTATCTGAACAATTATACATAATGAACTTACAGAACAATCAATTATACACTAGCATAATCATCATACAGATCAACAAGGTCACATAATGGTAAACTAACATATAATCAGATGACAACATGCGAATCACATTTAAGCATATTAATCATATCCTAGCATGGCAAACGGTAGTCACATAAACATGTCAAAGCATAAACACATTCAATAAACATATAATAATTCAGTATGTAAATGGAAACATTGACAAATACGGAATCATAAACAGAATATCTAACACAGAAATAACAGATACAGATTTAGTTATCTACCACGAGCCCAGAACATATCATATCAGAAGTAACTTTCTTATTCGGAGGGGTGACCTCGGAATACCTTATATAATATGAGGGGAGACCTCAATAACAAATGGAGTAGCTAGCTCCCAGAATTTGTGAAGACGCGTATTGCACACGACATCATTCACCAGACAAATCATATCAGATAACAGATCAGATCTAGGATGCATCCATACGCCCCAACAGACAAATAGTGGCCAAACTATCAATAAACAGATAACAGAAAGGGACGTGGCAGAACATCACTCTACTGCCCTAGAGTCATGTCAGAGGTGCATCACTGACACGGACATGGAACCCCCATGACTAGTGAAATAATGGCTCGGGTGTCAAACTAACTTAGGTCAAACAGATTGTCATCAATGACACATATCATAATTCATCATAAAGGTCAAACAGATTTACAAATCAGAGTTTTCATATCATAAGTTCAAATCAGATGTTTCATGGTTCAATAAACAGAGATTTCAGATAAGCAACGAATCAAACAAATCAGAAAGGGTTCATATCAAATGTTCAGAAATCAAAGGTTCATATCACAGTCACATATCATACGTTCATAATCAGAAGTTCATAATTAGAAATTCATACTCAAACATAGCAAGGTTCAACAAACAGAAGTTCAGACAAACAGAGATTCACATAAAAAGAAGGGAAATCATAACAATGGCATAGGGAATCCTAATAAGCATAAGGAAATGACAAGAAAAGGAGATCATGAGAAAACCTTTACTAAAAAGGTCAGAATATCTGTACCTTAACGCAAATGAGGGAAAAGCAAATGAATGAACGAACACGAAGATACGACGCCACGTCTTCTTCAATGAATCTACACGGATTACGATTCGTATAATACTTATTAGCTCCTTTTATAAGCTTCTTATGCCTTTGTAAGTGTGTTACTTATTGATATCATGTTTTATCTTTCATTTTCTTAAACTCATATTTGGACCAGACTTTAACGATTTTTATAAAATACTTACCTAGCTCAAATGAAATCAAGCAAAATCCCAGGGGTTCCCATATGATTTAAAAGACTCTCCAAGAATTGGTGGGTTCTATTTCCATGTTAAATGGCCTACGGAAAATCATAAGTCCAGACCGGTCCAGAACTCACCCAGATTTACACACACCAAAAGTATGGCCCCAACAAACACACTCACCCTACTCAACACATCAAACCAAAAGCTACAGGTGTCACACCATATATAAATATCATATCCACCAAAGGAAAAGTTCCAGAACCTCATAGATTAAATACTAAAAATCATTTACTACATCATAAATTTCAACTCAGCAATTCAGATTCAGACACCCTAACTCCAAAAATATAAAAATCATACTTCCACGTTTGCAAATGATACAAGACTTATTTTTCCAGAAAGCTATTTCAAAGTAATACAATTTAGGCTCAAGAATAACTCAAAAACATGCAAGTATCATCAGATAACACCTAGATGAATCCAACCTAAATTCTGGACAGCTTAACAAGCAATCATAACCAAGCAACAAACAACTCACCCATCATCACTTAAGCATGCCAAACATCACAAAACTCATCATACATCATGTTTAGGGTCTAATAGCATGAATTCTATAGAGGTTTCATCAATTTAACCAATGAAGCATAATATCAAGCATTTGACATATTATAAGTCCATAATTTCATGTAAAAAAAAGCTACTAACAAGTCCTAAACATGTTGCAAACCTATCCATCACCCACCAAATCATATCCACAAGGCAACCATCATCAAATATCAATAAATCACAGAAATAAAAGTTTAATCATCCATCTCATACAATTCCCTATCCAATCTCATAAGATTACACGTTTTAGTCACGTAAACATCACCATAACCTCCACATAAAATCATGAATTCATAATTAGAGTTTAACATGAAAATGGCTTATAAAACTTTACAATGATTCCAAAAATGGACATACACCACTTATATAAGTCTATTAACATGTAAGGAACATTACATAATCATAACCATAACCATTTAACAACATACTTTCATTCACACAAAATCATAAATTAACAACTAATACCATTCGTAGAATATGACACATAACACACGAAACCCTTAATCCAAACACACCATACGCGACCCAAATCCACACGTAACCGAACCAACACACACTTAACTCACCCAAGTCGATCCAACAGCCCCCAAATCTCAATTTTCACAAAACCAAACAGCCCCTATACGATTCAACAAGACCCTTTACACATTTTTCTAATCGACATACATTGGATCAAAAGTACATGTTCTTATTACTCTTGTTTTTAGCTCAATATCATTATAGTGAGACTCATGTGTGGTCGTACATCATATAGATCAAAACAGATTCGTATCGAAGGTTCATGAGTCCATATTTATTCGACATAATCTAAACCAAGGTCATGATTTCATGTGGTTCATAGCTATTATTTTATGTGTTCAAAAATTCGTGTATCAAACCCTTGTACGGAGAAAGAGACCCACGATTCAAGAAACAATGAAAGAGAGAAAACGAGATGATAACACCTTACCCTTGTGACTGCTTATGATCGACATGGAGGAGGGAAACAAGTTCTTGCCGTCACTTTTTGCAAATTAGGGTTTGGTGGAGCGTTTCTTTTTTTTTCTGCTTGTGGAGCGTACAAAAGAAAAAGGGGGAGGGAATACCGGCTTATTTTTTTTTTGACAAACCAAGGGAAGAAAACATGGGCCAAGTCCAAATTTGTTGGGCTTTTTACATTTAATTTAATATGCTTTATAACTTAGTAATTTCGGTCCATGTAATGTATAAACGTATAATGAAATTTTAAATGTAACCGTAAATCGATCTCATATATTTGGTTTGGCGAACAAGTTGTAAGTTAAATTTTACATCTACTGAGTTGGACGGATTTTTACGTATCTTATAAATATTAAATAGAGGGGCACAATAGTCTTTTCACGCGTTTACGATATTCAGGGTTTTACAACTCTTCCCCTCTAAAAGAAAAATTTCGTCCTCGAAATTGAACAAGACGGAACAGAACAGAAAACGAATCGGACTTCAGAATTTCAAGGAATAGAGCAAACGCGAAACTTATTTTAGAACAAACAGATTCTTGTCAGAACATTCCTACTTATACTTTTCAGAAATCAATTCAACAGTCAAATACTTATAACAGATAATCATATACTTATCAAAGTAATTGCAGATAACAGATGAGATGCAGAAAATCAAACAACACACTCTAACTTATTCAGGTATCTAATGATGAAAACAACATATGCATAGACAGAACGAATCCTAACGGTCTTACTAATCGCAGAAGTACGTGGAGACATACAAAATTAGGGCAGACATAGCAATCTATTGGTTCACACGGATCATAACGATTTCGGATTCCAAGCGTACAAAACTTATATATAACAGTTGTCAATGAGAATCTCGCAAAGAGGTACAAAATTTCAATCGAACATGAGGAGCGACAAATAACAGATACAAGTCAAAGTCCATTCACGTATCAACCACAGGCATTTCCCCAGACGTCATATGATTTCAATAAGTTCAAATTATATGATCTCGGTATTATCACGTTGATCAGGCGTCATAATACTTGCATCACATAACAAGTCCTTATTATCATCATATTCTGTCTCGGGTCATGACAACCCACATAACTAATATCAAAACAAAACATATCACATACAGATAACAAGCAACATACTGAAACAGGCCAGATCACATACATACCACATATATTACATCACACAACTTACCATATTACCAAACAAACGAGGCCACCAACTTGCATAAAACGGTTCCTCATGACTCATTACTGTCGGTCCAAAAAGAAAAACTGAGATATACCAGAATGCTAAACGATAAAACTTCACGAGTCAAACCGAGTTCTGAACGAATCAAAGAAAAGTAATGCCGATCAAAATCACGTAGCAAGATATCAAACCGCCTCAAAACGCGTGACAAACGAATCAGAGTAACACACGTCGCGCCCAAATCATATGAAGTAGATGAACCTTCCCAGCCACCGGTTGAATCATGTCTTCAACGTTGCGTCTTTGGTTGATTCGTCCAGCTTCCTCCAGCAGCATCCTGATGTCTCCAGCAACACGGCAGTCGGGCGTGGCTTCTGCTTCACGAACCTCTCCAGCACAGGGACTGTTGCAGCAATGTAGGGTCGGCACCCTCTTCTTCGGCTCCACGGGTAGTCTCCATCTAACGATCGACAAACGGATGTGCGAAGACAAAATAACAAAATTCGATGCGAAAAGAGGAAGGCCAAATCAGTGAAGACAAAAGAATATCGAAGTCAAATCTGAACGACAGTCAAAAGGAATCGAAAGATATCTGAACAGACGGAAACCTAATGTCTACCCAATCCTCACAGGTCATAGCCTAAGCTCTAAGGGTCCTAAAACCTAGAGCTCTGATACCATAAATTGTAACACCCCAACCCGACAAGGGTAAAGATATCACAATACGGTATCATATCAGAACTTTAAATACCATACAAAAACGGAAGCCTTTACAAAACTTACAAAAGAAAACATAAATAACTTAATAATCAAAATAAATCTAAGATCCCTATATTCAAATCCTGCTCTCAGTTCTACTCTCAACCCAGATCAGTCATCCCATAAGCTCATCTTGAAAGCCTAATACCTGCCGCAAGAAAAGAAATGCGGCTGAGCTTACAAAGCCCAGTGAACAGATATAACAAAACGAAAACTAAACAAAAACAGAAATACGAAATGAAATAAAGAAACCAATAACGAAGTCACAGCGGAATGAGGATAATGAATCACTGAGGATTCTGCGGAAATACAGACACACAGAAATCCAGAAAACAAACAACAAATAAGAACAAACACATAGCATATTGATGACACAAACTGAAGCACATCATAATCAACAGGCAATTAATAAAACAGGCAATTTAAGTACATATAAGTCAAACGAAATACCGAAAGCTAGCAGAAACAACTACTAGAAGTAAACATGTCCTTTACACAAGTCAATTAATCTACATTTAACACACTTATCCAATATCGTAGCAGCGGAACAATAGCAGTCAAACGTGGCAGTCACACATACAAATAGAAAACACAGTAGGAAAACTATAACTAAATAAGCAAAAGACATAGCATAGCAATTAGCAAGTTATCAAGTCAGATATCATAAGTTAAACCATTTCCCAGATCAAACTTTAGTATAGACAGAATTTAAACATGGCAGATCAGACATAAGCAGATACGAACACCAACGGATAATCAAAGTTCACGAATTATCTGAACAATTATACATAATAAACTTACAGAACAATCAATTATACACTAGCATAATCATCATACAGATCAACAAGGTCACATAATGGTAAACTAACATATAATCAGATGACAACATGCGAATCACATTTAAGCATATTAATCATATCCTAGCATGGCAAACGGTAGTCACATAAACATGTCAAAGCATAAACACATTTAATAAACATATAATAATTCAGTATGTAAATGGAAACATTGACAAATACGGAATCATAAACAGAATATCTAACACAGAAATAACAGATACAGATTTAGTTATCTACCACGAGCCCAGAACATATCAAATCAGAAGTAACTTTCTTATTCGGAGGGGTGACCTCGGAATACCTTATATAATATGAGGGGAGACCTCAATAACAAATGGAGTAGCTAGCTCCCAGAATTTGTGAAGACGCGTATTGCACACGACATCATTCACCAGACAAATCATATCAGATAACAGATCAGATCTAGGATGCATCCATACGCCCCAACAGACAGATAGTGGCCAAACTATCTATAAACAGATAACAGAAAGGGACGTGGCAGAACATCACTCTACTGCCCTAGAGTCATGTCAGAGGTGCATCACTGACACGGACATGGAACCCCCATGACTAGTGAAATAATGGCTCGGGTGTCAAACTAAGTTAGGTCAAACAGATTGTCATCAATGACACAGATCATAATTCATCATAAAGGTCAAACAGATTTACAAATCAGAGTTTTCATATCATAAGTTCAAATAAGATGTTTCATGGTTCAATAAACAGAGATTTCAAATAAGCAACGAATCAAACAAATCAGAAAGGGTTCATATCAAATGTTCAGAAATCAAAGGTTCATATCACAGTCACATATCATACGTTCATAATCAGAAGTTCATAATCAGAAATTCATACTCAAACATAGCAAGGTTCAACAAACAGAAGTTCAGACAAACAGAGATTCACATAAACAGAAGGGAAATCATAACAATGGCATAGGGAATCCTAATAAGCATAAGGAAATGAGAAGAAAAGGAGATCATGAGAAAAACTTTACTAAAAAGGTCAGAATATCTGTACCTTAACGCAAATGAGGGAAAAGCAAATGAATGAACGAACACGAAGATACGACGCCACGTCTTCTTCAATGAATCTACATGGATTACGATTCGTATAATACTTATTAGCTCCTTTTATAAGCTTCTTATGCCTTTGTAAGTGTGTTACTTATTGATATCATGTTTTATCTTTCATTTTCTTAAACTCATTTTATAAAATACTTACCTAGCTCAAATGAAATCAAGCAAAATCCCAGGGGTTCCCATATGATTTAAAAGACTCTCCAAGAATTGGTGGGTTCTATTTCCATGTTAAATGGCCTACGGAAAATCATAAGTCCAGACCGGTCCAGAACTCACCCAGATTTACACACACCAAAAGTATGGCCCCAACAAACACACTCACCCTACTCAACACATCAAACCAAATGCTACAGGTGTCACACCATATATGAATATCATATACACCAAAGGAAAAGTTCCAGAACCTCATAGATTAAATACTAAAAATCATTTACTACATCATAAATTTCAACTAAGCAATTCAGATTCAGACACCCTAACTCCAAAAATATAAAAATCATACTTCCACGTTTGCAAATGATACAAGAATTATTTTTCCAGAAAGCTATTTCAAAGTACTACAATTTAGGCTCAAGAATCACTCAAAAACATGCAAGTATCATCAGATAACACCTAGATGAATCCAACCTAAATTCTGGACAGCTTAACAAGCAATCATAACCAAGCAACAAACAACTCACCCATCATCACTTAAGCATGCCAAACATCACAAAACTCATCATACATCATGTTTAGGGTCTAATAGCATGAATTCTATAGAGGTTTCATCAATTTAACCAATGAAGCATAATATCAAGCATTTGACATATTATAAGTCCATAATTTCATGTAAAAAAAAGCTATTAACAAGTCCTAAACATGTTGCAAACCTATCCATCACCCACCAAATCATATCCACAAGGAAACCATCAGAAAATATCAATAAATCACAGAAATAAAAGTTTAATCATCCATCTCATACAATTCCCTATCCAATCTCATAAGATTACACGTTTTAGTCACGTAAACATCACCATAACCTCCACATAAAATCATGAATTCATAATTAGAGTTTAACATGAAAATGGCTTATAAAACTTTACAATGATTCCAAAAATGGACATACACCACTTATATAAGTCTATTAACATGTAAGGAACATTATATAATCATAACCATAACCATTTAACAACATACTTTCATTCACACAAAATCATAAATTAACAACGAATACCATTCGTAGAATATGACACATAACACACGAAACCCTTATTCCAAACACACCATACGCGACCCAAATCCACACGTAACCGAACCAACACACACTTAATTCACCCAAGTCGATCCAACAGCCCCCAAATCTCAATTTTCCCAAAACCAAACAGCCCCTATACGATTCAACAAGACCCTTTACACATTTTTCTAATCGACATACATTGGATCAAAAGTACATGTTCTTATTACTCTTGTTTTTAGCTCAATATCATTATAGTGAGACTCATGTGTGGTCGTACATCATATAGATCAAAACAGATTCGTATCAAAGGTTCATGAGTCCATATTTATTCGACATAATCTAAACCAAGGTCATGATTTCATGTGGTTCATAGCTATTATTTTATGTGTTCAAAAATTCGTGTATCAAACCCTTGTACGGAGAAAGAGACCCACGACCATATTCAAGAAACAATGAAAGAGAGAAAACGAGATGATAACACCTTACCCTTGTGACTGCTTATGATCGACATGGAGGAGGGAAACAAGTTCTTGCCGTCACTTTTTGCAAATTAGGGTTTAGTGGAGCGTTTCTTTTTTTTTTTCTGCTTGTGGAGCGTACAAAAGAAAAAGGGGGAGGGAATACCGGCTTATTTTATTTTTTTTTGACAAACCAAGGGAAGAAAACATGGGCCAAGTCCAAATTTGTTGGGCTTTTTACATTTAATTTAATATGCTTTATAACTTAGTAATTTCGGTCCATGTAATGTATAAACGTATAATGAAATTTTAAATGTAACCGTAAATCGATCTCATATATTTCGTTTGGCGAACAAGTTGTAAGTTAAATTTTACATCTACTGAGTTGGACGGATTTTTACGTATCTTATAAATATTAAATAGAGGGGCACAATAGTCTTTTCACGCGTTTACGATATTCAGGGTTTTACACGGTATCTAGCCTAGTACCGGATAAAGGGTAGGCGACGTTGTGATAGGTTTGGTTCTACCTCATGAAAGAACCCGATATCTAGCCTTGTACCGGATAAAGAGTAGGCAACGTTGTGAAGGCTTCTCCGCCATAAGGAGTTGGTGTCGTGTAGTGTTTACGAACTCTCAAGTAGGTGACTCGGGGAGTGGAGTAGGGCAAGGAAGGTGTCCTTGTAGCCGAACCACTATAAATACTCGCGTTGTGGTTTTGTGCTTCTCACTCCTTATCTTTTCATTACATACTTATATATGCTTGTCTATCAACATCCAACACACATGTTTAAATAGATTGACATAATTCGATCTAAATATTTCAAAACGAAGTTTTAATTGGTAAAACTATTCAACCCCCCCCTTCTAGTTATCCACAATTGGCATCAGAGCTTCGTTACCAAGTTTCTTAAAGTACATTGTGTTGGAATCACTCCTAAACTATATTTCAAATGTTTGTAATCAATATGTAATAGGTTGCTTAATTAGGCTTTTATGTTAGTATTAATGGCAAGCCTTATGTAGAAAGCCCATAAGCCTTGGCCCATATCCAATAAGGAAAGGAAGGGAACTTGTGTGTTGCCCTAGTTCCTTTCCCTATAAATAGTATTGCAAACGTTCCTTAGAAGGTTGGTTGTTCACTTTACAATATCATCTACGCATAAACTTTCTTTCATTTCTATACGTGTGTGTTTGTTAAGTGTTCATCCGATCACCTTATCTATATTTCTTACATATTGATGCTTGTGTTACAATATGGTGACCTAACAGTGGTATCATTCGCCATCTAGTTGGGTGAAACACTTTTGTTTTTGAAGTTTCTTATCTATACGCGTGGGTTTTATGTGTTAAACTTTCATACGCTTAAAAGCTCAACTTTTTACACTTAAAAACTCAAGAATTTTGTGGTTTAAGGTTCATTTAGTGTTAAAGTTTTAGTTTTTAGCATCAAGTTTGAAACTTTACATGTGTAGAATACTTTATGAACTTGATTTTGTACGTGTACTTTTGTCTACGCGTAAGGAGAAACGTTGCTTTAGATCATCAAGCTTAAAACTTTTTTGTTATTTTGGTGATATTGAAGCTCTTTCATCGTTAAAATCAGGTTTCTAAACACTTTTAAGCATAAAAATAATTTTTGGTGATAGTTGTTACTTTCTACTCGTAACAAAACCCTAGTTTTACTTGTGCTCAAGGTTGCGTAAGCAGCAGTCTACGCGTAAGCAATTCATCATTTAATCTTCAGTGTTGTTGGTTTACTCAGTGTTTTCTTGCTTAGATAAGCCTGAAAACACTTCGACTTTGGATATCTTTTACACTGGTATAATTGTAAAGTATTTTGGGCAAAACCCTAGTTTTACGCCTAAGCTAAAATCTTACGCGTAGAATTCTCTTTGCCTAAGCATTTCTTACGCCTAAGCTTGTCTTACGCATAAGCAAATATTACACATAAGGATTCTACTACTAAGCCTTTGGTTTACGCCTAAGCTAAGTTTTCCTCAAGTCTACGCGTAAGCTACTCCTCCGCGTAAGTTCTCTTTTTACACGTAAGTTGGGTATTACGCATAAGGTGACTTCTACGCCTAAGCTGGTTTCTACGCATAAGGTTACTTCATCAACATTGTTTTATTCGACTACAAAGATCCATCATCAACACAAGTTTCAAGATGTCTCAACCACTATACTCAAGCTACTTTCCTCATGAGTATCCTCAACAACAACAACAATAATTCTATCAACAATATCCTCCACCATCTCCACAACAAGTGCAACAATTTCAACAACAATTTCAACACTTTCCTCAAGGAGCAATTCCTCTTCCACCACAAATGGTTCCACCAAACCCTCGTCAACAAGTACAACATTACACACTTTCAAAATTAGTATCCCGCCAAGTATGCTATGAATGTTACAACACCAAAGGAACCGTCTTTGTTTGCAAAGATGTGTGAAGCTTTAAGTAGCCAACAATCCATTCATGAAGTTGGATCCCTTGACAGACCTCCAATGCTCACTCCCGAAAATTACAATCAATGGATGATAAGGTTTTTTAGGTTTTGTGATCTAAAGAAGCCACATGGAAAATTTTTGAAGAAGGTCATCCTTGAAGGTCCTTTTCAGATGCCTACCCTCACTGTACCCGCAGATCCGAATGTTGTTCCACCAAGAGATGATGTTACCAATGTTGTCGGTCTTGATCAACTTACTACTGACCAACTTCTACACTTAGAAGCCGATGAACTTGCAATGCAATATATCCTTTTGGGATTACCCAATCCGATACTTCGTAGTGTTGATGCTCAGAAGACTGCTAAAGAAATGTGGGAGCACATTCATCTTCTAATGGAAGGCATATAACTCAATCAAGAAGACATGGAATCCAAAATCTACTTAGCATATGAACACTTCATGATTGAACCAGGGGAGACATTAAAGTCATATAATCATCGATTTTCAGACATCATCAATGACTTGGATAAACATAATATCATTATGCCAAGAATTGCAGTCAACACAAAGTTCCTGAGCAGTCTTGGTCTTGATTGGGAAAAGTATGTTATTTTGCAAAACAAAATCAACCAGTTGCGTTCAAAATCTCTTAATCCAAGAATAGAACAACTGGATGATGCAAACGTGTCTTTAAAGTGTCAAATTTCAAAATATGAACAAGAAATTGCCAAAGTGAAAACTGAATATGGTGTCATATTTGATTTACTTAAAAAGACTCGTGCTCAAGGGTTAAAAGATGCTGATGATCATCTTGCTTATACCAAAGAAGTTTTATGAAATAATGGAAACACTCGCTCTGAAAATCAAGATTTGTTACACACTATCCATGACTTAAAAGCAGAGTTGGTGAAACTTAAGCAAGATAAGATTAGTAACACTAATGCACTTACCCCAGGAATGTTTAAAATTGACACAAGAATGCCTAATGACAAACCACAAGATACTAATGTGCTTCCTTCCAGTGAAACAGGAATAGTTGCCTCTTTTCCCAACGCTAGCACTTCACAGCTTAAGAGCAAATCAAGGAAGAATAGGAAGTTGCGACATAAGAAAAGAATAATAAAGACCTCTGAAGTAGAAGAACACCCACTTTAGACATTGCGTTAGACAAATGTAATAGAAAAAGTGATGTAACGAATGCTGAACCTTTAAGTACTTTGAATGTTTTGTTTGAAGCATCTTGTGTTGGTTGTCGTAAAAGCATGTTCTCTGGTTGTCATGATAAATGTGTTGCTAAAGATATCTTATCTCGTAAGCGGAACAATAGAAAACGGAATACCTCTAGGCCCACTAATGCTTCTAAGTCTGTGCTAGGTAAACCACCCAATAATGTTTCTTCTACGACCATTGATGTACCCATAGAACCCACGTCACCTCCTAGGATGAACTTCTCACCCAGTGCATTCACTAAGACCAAGCTAAGACTAGTTGGAGATGGCAGAAATGGTTACATAATACACTTGGATTTAAATGGATTCCCAAAATCATTAACATGTGTGTATCATCTGTAACTATAACGGAACCCTCTAACTCTTTGGGTTCCACCTCTGCTTCTATTCCACCTGTGTCGTCTGTGTGTAATGCAGGTGATACAGATCATCCTCTAGATTGTTGATAGCAGATGTTCCCGGCACATGACAGGAAATCTTAAACTGTTATCAAACTTTGTTTCAAAGTTCATTGGCACTGTCAGGTTCGGGAATGATCACTTCGCAGCTATCATGGGCTACGGCGATTACATCAATGGAAACATCAAAATTAGCAGGGTTTATTACGTGGAAGGTCTTGGTGACAATCTCTTCTCAGTTGGTCAATTTTGTGATGGAGATTTGGAAGTTGCTTTTCGGGAGAAAACTTGTTTCATTAGTGATCTACAAGGAAACGATCTTATATCTGGAAACCGAACATCAAGTCTTTACACAATCTCAATGCAAGACATGATTGCTTCATCTCCCATCTGTCTACTTTCTAAGGCAACATCTACAAAATCTTGGCTATGGCACCGTCGTCTTTCACACTTAAACTTTCAAACCATAACCAATCTTGCATGTTACAAACTTGTTGAAGGTCTCCCAAGATTTCGGTATTCTAAAGATCACCTATGCTCAGCTTGTGAACAAGGGAAAAGCACTCGTGCTTACTTTCCCTCAAAGGTGGAACACAGGTCACAACATGTGCTTCATCTTCTTCACATGGATTTGTGTGGTCTGATGCGTGTGCAAACGATTAACGGCAAATGCTACATCTTGGTAATTGTAGATGACTACTCAAGATGGACTTGGGTCTATTTTCTTCGAAGTAAAGATCAAGCTCCACAGGTGATCATCACCTTTCTCACAAAAATTCAAGTTCAGCTCCGGACTACAGTCAGGGAAATTAGAACAGATAAAGGGACTGAATTTGTGAATCAAACTCTTCGTGCATATTATGAGAAAGTGGGAATTAAGCATCAAACATCCATTGCACGAACACCAGAACAAAACGGAGTTGTTGAAAGACGAAACCGTACGTTAGTGGAAGCAGCAAGAACGATGTTGATAAACGCAAAACTTCCAGATTACTTGTGGGCTGAAGCCGAGTCAACTGCATGCTACACTCAGAACCGTTCAATGATTACCAAACGCCACAACAAAACACCTTATGAGCTTATCCACAACCGCAAACCGAATTTAAAACACTTTCATGTATTTGGGTCCCTTTTTTACCGAAATAACGATCGTGATGACTTTAGTAAGCTCAAGGCTAAAGCTGACATTGGAGTCTCTGTTGGATACTGTGAAAACTCCAAGGGTTACCAGATTTGGAATCGTTGTACAAGGGAGATTATGGAAACGATTCATGTCAATTTCGATGAGCTTACAGAAATGGCTTCTGAGCAAAATAGCTTGGAACCCGGACATAAGCGTCTAAACTTTCCCCAAACCCCATCATCAGCTGAACCAAGCTTACAGCTTACTCGACGTCAAATGGAACAGCTATTTGCTCCTCTGTTTAGTGATGATATTGATCAACGTGCTCCAGATGTATCAAATGTTTTCGCTGCTCAACCTGATAATAATCCAATACCTGATACACCTGAAACAATAACAACTATTGAGGAAGTACCTCCAATTGATTCCACAACAATAGCCGAACAAACCGCATCCAATGAAACTGAACTAGCTGATGATCTTCTGAACCATGAAGTATCCCCACCTGCAGATTATTATCCAAATGCGTTCTTCAACCCTTTTGCAAATGAAACTGCCACTTATGATGTTCCAGAATCATCTACAAGCCATTTGAATCCTCCTAATCTGCACAATGTATATCAACATCAACCCTCCACAGATCGTTGGACTAGAGACCATCATCTTGTGAACATTATTGGAAACCCGAATCAACCAGTCGTAACTAGACACCGCCTTCAGACCGACGGTGAACATTGCATTTATGCACTCACCCTCTGCCAAGCTGAACCCAAAAATATTAAAGAAGCCATGACATATGACAACTGGATTAAATCCATGCAAGAAGAACTTAACCAGTTTAAACGTCTTGAAGTATGGGAATTGGTAGCAAAACCAAGATGGGTCTATGTTATTGGACTGAAATGGATTTGGAAAAACAAGTTGGATGCTGAAGGTACGGTTATCATAAATAAGTCACGTCTGGTGGCTAAGGGTTATAGACAAGAAGAAGGGATTAACTACGAGGAATCTTTCGCACCGGTTGCTAGACTTGAGGTTGTACGGATTTTTCTGGCATTCGCGGCTTACATGAACATCACGGTCTTTCAGATGGACGTCAAAACTGCTTTTCTAAATGGTAATCTGAAAGAAACAGTCTATGTTAGTCAGCCAGAAGGATTTGTTGATCCAGAATTCCCTAATCACGTCTACAAACTGAACAAGGCTCTCTACGGTCTCAAACAAGCCCCTCGGGCGTCATATGATAAGTTTTCATCCTTTCTCACCTCTCATAATTTCATCAAAGGATCGGTCGACCCAACACTGTTCATACAATATCACGGGGAACACATTTTAATCGTTCAAATTTATGTGGATGACATCATTTTTGGGTCCACACATCTAAAGTACTCAAACGCTTTTTCAAAACTTATGAAAAAACATTTTGAAATGTCCATGATGGGTGAACTTACATTCTTTCTAGGACTGCAAGTTCATCAATCACCCCGTGGTATTTTCCTAAGTCAGTCCAAATATGCTCTTGAAACCTTAAACAAACATGGAATGCATAACTGTGATACCTATGCCACACCTATGGCACATACCAAGAAACTGGACGCTAATTTGCATGGGAAATTGGTTTACCCTACCAAATACTGAAGTATTATTGGGTCTATCATGTATCTAACAGCCAGTAGACCTGACATTGTCTTTGCTGTATATCTTTTCTCCCGTTATCAGTCGAGACCAACTGGAACTCACCTCTCTGAGGCTAAAAGAATCCTCTGATACATCAAGGGAACCATTAATTTGGGAATCTGGTATCCGAAGGATTCTGGTTTTGAACTAATAGTTTTTTCAGACGCTGATCACGCAGGTTGCTTAGATTATCGGAAAAGTACTTCAGGTGCTCTACAATTTCTTGGTGACAAACTGGTGTCATGGTAATCGAAGAAGCAGGATTTTACATCGATATCCTCAACCAAAGCAGAATATGTAGCCATGTCGACGTGTTGTGCTCAAGTCATTTGGATGAGAACACAACTCAAAGACTATGGTTACGTATTTGACAGAATCCCGATGTACTGCGACAATCGAAGTGCTATTGCGATCTCGTGCAACTCCGTCCAACATTCGAAGTCTAAGCACATCGATCTTCAATATCATTTCATCAAGGAGCATGTGGAAAAGGGTACCGTTGAATTATATTTTGTGGGTATTGAACACCAATTGGCAGACCATCTCACCAAAGCCTTAGCTCCTGCTAGGTTTACTGAGTTGATACACCGGTTTGGTATGAGGTGTTTGACTCCAGAGGAATTGGACGAACTTTTGACACATTCTTAAACCCAGTCAAACACCAAAACCTCTTTTGTAAATATTTTCTCAAAAACAAAATAGAAAAATATAAAATTTTATAAAATACAAAAATATTCTTCTATCTAAATTTCTTTCAACATTGCAAGTACAAATCTTCCGTCAACACTTTGCTCTTTCAAAACAATTCAATATTTTCTCGGACAAGTGTTGAGGGGGAGAAAGTAAATATTTTTCAGTTTCATAAAACCTTGTACTTGCATGTTACCTATTTTTGGTTGTATCTTTGATAATGGTGGATATGTTTCTTGTTTCATGACACTCCTCGGACCAAAATTTGTTAAATTTCTCTATTTCTAAAAGTCTAGGGGGAGTGTCGTCAAGTTTCTTTCCAAAGTTATACTTCTTGCTTAACCAAAATGGAAGTTATGGGTTGTGGATGAAAATGGTTGAGGTGGAGGGGCCATAATTGTCAAAAGTTTAAATTTATTTTTTACAAAACCTTCCACCTAATTTAACCTAACATTTATTTCAAGCATTTAAGATTTCACCAACCTTCATCCACGCTCAAAATTCAAACCTCAAATCCGTGTTATAAACTTCAAATTTGTAGTGTTTATAGCTTCTTTGAGCAATTTCAAACAATGGTTTTAAATCGTTTGCAAATCTAACGGGTTGATTACCATCTATGAATGATTTTAGTTTTACGCGTAAGCGTATAAACTAGGAATCATTCTTGGTTGATTATGATGAAATGGATTGTGTTTTCAAAGTTAATATCAAGTTTTAAAACCATTTTCATCAAGAAATCTAACCCAGAAACAAGTATGAATCACTTTTCAAAATTAGGGTTTATGCGTGAAATTGGGTGTTTTCTATTGGGTGTGTTTTAGGACAATTAAAGGCTTGTAATATGCTTGAAATGTGTTTAATTAATCAATAACACTCTTGATTCTAATCCAGAAACATTATAGTTGTGAAATTTAATCTTAGGGTTTAAGTATTCGAACTTTTGGGTACTTTTGATTAAAGTGGTGTTTGATGTTAAAACTGGTTGAAAGCAACTCATAAGGCCCCTAATACACCCCAGAAATCATTTGGTTGTGTTTTCATGGTTAGATTGTTTAGGCGTAGATTTTAAATCCTTAGGGTTTTAACCTTTACGCATAAACTAGGTCTACGCGTATGGTTACACAATTTTTACACATAAGCTTACATTCTTACGCTTAAGCCAACACTTTAACTTTACCAATGAAATGTTACGCGTACATACTTGTAAATAAGTTACTCATAACATCACAAGGCCAAAATGTCACTAATAAGCTTTAACTGTTAAAATGTTGTGTGAATGAGTGAAAATTTGGACTTTAAAATTCAAAATTAATATACTCATGAAACTGATCACGACTACTTTGGACTGTTAGACAACAAGTGACATTGGACTCATAACATTCATTAATGTAACACATTCAATAATTGGACAATAAAATCAACTTTTGACTAACATAATGTCTTTCGATATGTTGGTTATTTTGGCTCAATATCTTTCAAATCACGATATGGACATCACCATGGAAAACGTTAACGCACCAAACGAGCTCACAATGGAAGACATATTCCCAACTGGTTATAGTATGAAGCTTGGAAAGAACAATCTCAAGGTTGATTTTGATAACTTCACCTGCTCTAAACCCTCTTGCCGAATTGCAGTGGATATTCTTAAGACTCATCCCTACAACAACATGCTCACCAAAACAGCAACTGTACCAGATATTTATATTCATCAGTTCTGGCACACAATGAAGAAAATTGATGGTCTAGATGCTGTTATAGTGACTCTCAACGATAAACAAGTCACCGTCACTGTTGCTGATTTACGAGCAATTCTTCTGCTCCCTGCTATCCAGCCTGTTGAGTATGTGCCAATTCAAACTGAAGAGGCTACACTACAATTTATGGTCGATATTGGCTATGATGAAGCTGCAGGAATCATTACCAAGCATTCTTCGGTCGACTTAAAGAACATTCCACAGCCGTGGAGAACTTTATACATCATGATCGCCAAGTCTGTTTCTGGAAGAGACAACGGTCATGAACATCCGAGACTAATACACCTACAAATCTTCTGGGGCATGGTCAACAAGATGCACATAAACTATGCAAGTCTGATCTGGGAAGACATGATGTCTCACCTCAAGAAGCCTGGCACAAAGGTTCCTTTCATCAGATACACAAAGTTTTTAATCCAGAAGATACTCGGGAATAATCTGGACACTCCCTTGAGACTTGCCCCAACCATCATTCTGCGTTGTTTGAGGCTACATTAAATTTTGTCATATTTAAAGACTCGTCAACAAAGAAACAAGGTGTAGTACTGACTGACTGCCTACTCACTGATGACATTAAAAGTCTTCAATCGTATTCATGATACCAAGAAGCAGTGGCCTTAGGCAAAGTCAGATTCATGGATGAAAAGTCTTCCGCCATACCAGTCAAGAAGACCATAAGCTCGGGTAGTGCTGGAAGTGTTGCAAGCACTGGGAGTGCCCGTAAGTATCCTAAGAGGAATCCTCCACGAAAAAAGAAAAGTTCCATCTGAGGGTGCCATTCCTACTCCTGAACTAGCACCTAAATTAGAGGATCAATACTCCGAGGATACTGAAACTGATGAGGAGGTTCACTACTCAGAGTCTGTTACTGATGATACAACATCACTAAAGATTGTTGACAAGCTAACTAGTCCCAAATCAGACAAGGGTAAAACTCCAGTTACAGAGCATGAAGAAGAGGAGAGTTCAGATGAAGAACCAAAGGATGAGGAGAAAGACTACCACAAAACACTGAAGCATCTAAGAATTCAGCATGCTGCTACAGAATTTAACCTTCAACAAACTTGTGGCCCTGGAGGTTCAAGTGGTGGTGCACTAACCACACCAGTTCTCGATGCGGTTAATCAACCCGATAAGAGAACTGGTACCACCACTCACAAATCAATAGAGCAACAGCAGCAAGAAGATGACATCATTTTTGATTTTGAAGAAGAGGAAAAGGAGAAGGATGAAAAGATAACTGATGAAGATATTGAAGAAGCTGCTAAGGAAAGAGATGAAGAGGAAGCTCAAGCTAAAGCAAAAGAAGAGGCTAGGGTAAAGGCTGAAAAAAGGGCTAAAGCTCGCAAAAAAGCTGATGATTATTTTCTAGATAATCCTGAACACAACCCTGAAGGAACTTCTAAGCCACCAAAAGACCCAGAGCCATCTCATCACTCATCTTCATCAGATTCATCATCTCATTCATCACCACCACCATCCAAAGATGCTACCACCAGATCCACATCCAAATCGGTCAAGAAACCAACCGATACTTGGGCATCACGTGCAAAAACAAAGATTGTCAAAGCTGTCAGACAAGCAAGGAAACGCAATGTTGTTAACAAGAAACTGAATCAGCTTGCGGACAGAGTCAATCTACTTCAGAACGTGATAAATGAGTTTTCGGATGAAAGAGAATAAATCCTGCAGTTTCTCAATCGAGATATCCAAGGGGAAATGGACAAGACGATAAGGGACTACACTCATAAGTTCCTTCTCGACCCTGTCCCTGGAGTCACAAGAGATATGTTCGCCAGACAACTCTATCCGTATCTCATGTCATTGGTCAAGCAGACCATGTCTAAAACCCCTGTGGTCATGGAAATCAAACCTGTTCCGTCTACTGTTGTCAGTGATGCAGAATTGATATCTAAGTTGGTTATTAAAATGTCACAACGATCCGCAACTTTTTCTTTGGACGAAGCTAAACTTTTTGAGGCATTGCTAGAATACCAACTCAAGACATCGTGCAAAGAGTCGGCTAGTAAGGTTAAACGACCAAGAGACAACGATGATGCGGACAAGAATTCTGAGCCAAAACGCAAAAAGAAAACTGACAAATCATCATCTATGCCTCCACCACCCCAAAGGACCACCACCACTAGAAGATCTTCACAACGTCCTCCTGCTAGCAACAAACTTCAGGACTCTGAGTCTCCATCACCAACAAAGAAAACTGATGATCATTTCGAATACACCGGTGGTGATGACGAAGAGATTCTTGAGCCCCAACAACCGCCCTCATCAACAACATCAACCAAGCACCAACAAGCATCGTCCTCCAAACCACAAAAGAAAAGGTCTACTACAGTTGTACCTTGGTTGGATGAATATGACACTGAATAATACGAATGGTTCTCCAAGCTTGTTGATGCAACCCCTCAATTACCGGAAGGCCAAGAACCGGTAGATGGTCAAACCATGAAGCACGCCAAGATTATTCAAGATAAGTTTAAGGTGAAGAAGATGATGAAAGCAGAGTTAAAACAAATCAAGAACGAGGCTTTTCAACTGCTTAAGGACAGCTCCGACAGTGCCATTGAAGTCGAATATCATCTCGACAACATAGCACGAGCCATGTCCAACAATATTGATTGGCTCAACCCTGAATCAAACATCAACTTCACCAGACCTGACAAGGCTCCTTACTACACTGACTGGACCAAGCCACTACCCACCATTGGTCGACCTGATCAACAACGGATTCCCTACCGGTACTTCTTCAACAATGATCTGGAATTTCTTCAACACGGTAGCGATGTTAGCAAGAAATACGCTACCTCACTCACCTTCCCCATCCCGACAATAGTCTTCTCTAATAATGTTGCCATCGAGGAAGAAGCCACATGAATGTTCATTGATAATGTGGTTAATCATGACCTCGATGCACTGTATGGAATTCATCACTGGCATGAACGAAGAAGAATCTACTACAGAAGCTGCCAGGTACTTAAATCTAACAAAGAGGTGTACAGTGACCAATACATCGTTGCCATAATGAATGTTAGCCTGTCTACTAAGTGGGACTACTTATTCCTGAAGAAAATCATAGTCAAACGCCAAGACGAACAGGAATATGACTTTACTGAAGCGGATTTTTCGAGATTGTCACTCAATGACATTGAAGATATGTATCTTGCTAAGGTACAAGGTCGAATGCGACACTTCTCCACCAATATCCAGCTCCAGTACATCAAGTCATTGTTGATATTCATCAGAAGCATCGTTATCCAGGAACGTGTTGAAGACCTTCAACTTGCCGTGGAATCATACCAAAAACGTGTTAATCTCACAAAACCACTGCTAAACATTCCCGATATCAACCAACTGGCTCAGTACACCATTCTCAAGAAACCAAAGTTTGGCGTAGTCTACCGCAGTGAACTTCACCATAACTCTTTCATGGCATGTAATGAGCTTCATAATGCAGGTTTTACTGACCAGGTTTTAATATTTATAAAGTCTCGTTATACCTATGGTCTACCCTAATGCACTAACGGGCAGTGTACCCGGTCGCGTGTAGTGTAGTATTCGGTAAATCCGAGGTTGTCCCAAGAGCTATGTATGTTGGATTATTACTAAGTCTAGGTGTCACAGATTAATAATGTGTTAGGAATTGGAAATTCCATGTTAAAGTGTCGGTCACCCCAATTATGGTCTAGCATAAGTTAGCTCGTAGACGTGTCGTTATTTATGTTATTCAGTAGTTTATTAGTTAGTTATCAGTTTAGTTTAGCGTAGTGTAACACCGTGGAGGAAGGACGGGTCTTTACCCACTGTATACCTGATCCACAGGCCGTCAGGAGGTCGTATAGTTTTGTAACTATAAATACCCCTTCCATCCTTGGAAGGGGTGTGGCTTGGAAACTAACCTTTCATATTTTGTTCATCAACTCTCTACAAGAACACCATCTCTCTACTTTCTCTCTCTAAAATGTCTAACATGTATTTCCATCATCCAAGACCACCTGAATCATCAACACAATAATATTAAGATCCTAACAATTGGTACCAGAGCCAAGGTTTTTTGTGTTGTGTTGATTTGTGTGGTTTTCTAGCCATGGTTATTGTGTTATCATTGATATTGAAGCTGTTTTTTTAAGTCTTGTTATAACTGGTTTGGGTCATATTAATATGTCGACTTATATTACTGTTATTTTGATTTTTTCTAGGTTGATATTGTCCAAACAGTCCTGTGTTAATAACTGTATCCAAACAGTTTTGTCTATCTTTATATGACATTTTTTTGGTACCAAATTCGTGAAACCATGTGGTCAAAGTCAGCGTTTCTATGGTCTAACTCAGGCATATATGAAGATTTACTGCAGTTTTCTGGGTATCTTATGAATCTGGTCAAATTTGAGTGGTCAAACTGGATAAATGAAGCAGTTTTTATGCAAGTATTTCTAGGTTCGTACCTTTGGCATTCTTGGTAGCGACTTGTGCTTATTTTGGCGACTTGTTATTTAACAAGTAGCTATTTGTGATGAAAAATGCAAAGTAGCGACTTGTTATTTAACAGTGAAGCGACTTGACTCATATAAATTGGTAGAGACTTGGTGACGGTTTGACTTTTGAGTCAAACTGATAAGCTAGCGACTAGACTCAATTTATGCTGTAGCGACTTGTGAGTTTTGAAAGAATAGCGACTTGTTTTGACATAAGGTTAGCGACTTGACTGAAAAGAGTTGAAGAAGAAAAGACTTGTAAGACCAGGACTAACCACAACTGATATACCTCGACCTCAGTTAGCTTTGAACATCATTGGTTCATGGTTCTCAAAACATTATAACGTGTTGCAACAAATTCATCTCAACTATTCTGAAACATTACAAACGTCATCAGCATATATTCTATCTCATCACCAATCAATCTCAGTCAAAACGTCAACTACCTCAACACCAACCTAACAAAATCGAAAATAAAAACTCATATGATCTCAGTGTTGTCGTGTGTTGTGTTATTTGGTATACAACCAATAAAGATTATTCACACGACTAATCACCATCATCGATCCAATCAATGTTTATGTAATAAGATCTCAGATTTGTTTCTTAGGATTTCTCATAGATCCATCAAGCCAAAGGCATAAGAAGAAACAATTATCATCATTGATCTTATGAGCTTTATCCGAAATTTAAAGAAAAGAAATATAACTATCAAGTTATCTTCCTTATTCTTGATTCGTTGTATACAATAAGGAAAACACTACTTAATGGGATTAATGAAAAACCTACCTTGATTCATTGAGTTTGAACTCTTAGCCATCTCTAACATGAAACCATCCCCGTGGCTTCATTGAAAATACTCTAACCATCCCTGTGGTGAGTAATCAATGCCTGTGTCTTCATGAAATGGAATATGGGGGCGTACAACACATGAGAGGAGATTTTTTTTGGTTTGGTTTGAAGTTTTATTGATTATTGGTGATAAAGGGAGGCGTTTGATTTGGTGATTGATTTTCGGATAATAGGATCTTGTTTTTGACTAAGTAGCAGATATGAAGAGAGAGGCGAATGGTGATAAGATTAAGGTTTGGCTTTCTAATTATTAGGATTGGTATGTGAGTAGTAAGCATTTTATACCACCCAAAAATTTAGGGTTATAATCGAGTATGGATTATTGGATATGGTATGTGGGCTGAAGTGATACGCATGACTTTTAATTGAAATGGGCTATTATTGGATCAGGTATGGTGAGTGCTGTGATGGGCCGTATAGACGTGTTATAACATTGTTGATCAATGTTTGCTTCAAACTAACAATGAGTTTGTCCTCACAATGAGTTTATACAATGAGTAACCGAATTTGCTTCAACCGGTTTTGGATTTATTGAGGTTGAGACTTATTTGAACTACTTTGGTTGGATGATTTTCATGATGGTCACCTAATTTGGAGTAGGATTGTTGAGATCTGCTAAGATGTGTATGGACTAATTGCATATGTATTTATGTGAAATTGGATTGGATCCGAATTGTTGTGACCATTTATTAGACCAGATGTGATTTCATTTGTTTGTGATTGAATGGACTTGAATCTTTGAATGGGTTGAACCGGGCTTAATGGATTCTTGACCGGATGATTATTGTTGACTATGTTTTTGACGATGAGATGTTTGATACTGAGATTTGATTATGAGTTATAATTCTGAGATTTTTTGTGTTATGAGGTTTGGTACTTTGGCATACACATGATCACGGCGGATACTATTTCACGGCCTGATTTGATGATTGAACAATGTTGACTATGGGGTTTTTTTTGTGTACGATATTTCTTAGTTGGCTTTGAAGTGAGGGTTTTTCAGGCGCGTTTACTTATTTCATCTTCTTTCTTTCTACCCTTCTGCAAAGATGACTTGTTTGGGAATTTATAGAGGGTGATAAAGACTTGGCTATTTAATTACGTTTGTGATTCTTTCTCACTTAACCCACAACGTAACTATCATTTCGGTTTCTCACGCAGTTGAGGATAAGTCAAGAGGTTTTGAACATTGGGTACACCGTTTCTTCTTCACAAGGATTAGTAAAAGGTTAAGTAACAAATCTGGGGAATTCTACTTCATGATCAAGTTTGGTATATCGGGTTTACTTCACCAAGTGGTCACAGCAACAGCCGTCGGAATATGTGGATGATGTGTTTACCAAAGTATTTATTGGATATTTGATGATGTTGATGATGTTGGATAATGGACCGTTGATGAACCGCTGCATGTTCCCCTAAAAAAAGATATTCACCGAAACCAAAGTTGTCATAACACATTCAAGCTGACATTGTTTACGGTTTTGTCTTGATTTTGTAAAATCCCGCGAAAGAACCTATTTCTCGGTTTAAATCAGAGAATTGTAAAATCCCGTGACAATGGAAACATCCTGGTAATAGTAAAGTGCATTTCCGGATCTATCTTATGGTTTATTCTTGGTTTTATAAAATCCCGCGAAAGAAACTATTTCTCGGTTTAAACCATAGAGTTGTAAAATCCCATAATGATGGAACCATCTTGGAGAAAGGAAAGTGTATTTCGAGATCTCTTTTGATGCTGGTGCTACGGTTTCTGTTTCGAAGAAGAGATAAAAGGGTGTACTTCATGAATTGGATGTGCGATTGAATTTCGTCATTGCAATTTGGTTATTACATGGTTTTACGGGGTTATGTGCTTTTAACCTTGGTCGGGATGAAACCATTATCAGAGTTCACTTAAAACGTCAAAGGAGGCTAGAGTTGAGCTTTTAACCAGAAGATGTGACAACGGGGTTAATTCAGTATTATCTATTTGAGGTTGAAGTGAAATATCACGGGCGAGTGTACTTAGTATCTTAAGCTATCAGGGATGGTTGGATGAAGATTCTTCATGACCCTTGTTCGAGCTTATTATCAAAAACAAAGACTTGGAAATCTAGTTATTGTTGGGTGTCTTTTACTTTTTCTTTTACCACTTGGGGGAATTAGGCTCTTACCACCACAAAATAACTATCACCATTGTAGTGCTCAGTGTCACATTCAATTGTGGTTTTTCAAGAGGTGATGTACGTCTATTACTTGATGGTTGGTTGGATGAAGAGTATAGAGTACTTAGAGATTCAATGGACGATGAAGTCTCGGCACCGCTCTTTGTTACATATGTGCAAGTTTAAGTCACGAGTTCGGGTTGTTTTACTTCAGGGTCAAATTCATCATATTGGGTTTTCTCCATCAGCTGTCACAACAAAGAGCCTACTGAATGATAATGGGGTGATTACATGTTTTGCCAAGAGAGTTTGAAAAGAGAGAGATTATGACGTTTGAACACTACAGCTCAAGCCTCGTTCTCTTAAGAAAAGAAATGTGTACGCTTCAGTGTGCATTATCTTCGGAAGAAGAGAAATCTTCTTATTATGACCATTCTCATCAACATGCTTCATGCTTTTTCTATGCGCTTCAGTCATCAAGTGATTCGGACTACTGATAATTACTCTTATTCCACTTGCTCAATATAATGAAGATGGTGACATCATGTGCTAATTTTGCGGGGGAGAAGTGTGAATAGAATACATTTAGATGATATTCACTTGTTTAATCAAGAATGGTATCTCCGTATGCAATTCTTGAGGGGGAGAAGAAGTGTGAATTTTTTGCATGGTTGATTGATATTTTTGAATTTATGGTCAAACGGCTCCTAACTCATGTAAGAACCGAGCTTCTTCTTATCGGATCATCTTCACATGTAGTTTTTTCTTAGAGCCGTTGGTTGACATCTTCACAAGCTGATATGAGTTTAACGACAAAGTGCTTCCGGTTAATACTTCACGTGCACATCAACATGATGACTCCGAACAACCTTCTGTTCTTGTTTGATGTGATTGTTTGCTTCGTATTACCATTTCGTGTGTTCGTTGTGGGCTGATTGCTAATTTTCTTGATGAACATCTTTCTGTTCTTGTTTCATTGGGAGGGATGTTTGTTAAGGGGAATTGCAAGATGTAAGTTAATTGGGATGCTTTTTGGTGTGATGAAGATGTTAACTATCTATTCCCCAACTGGACAATCTTGAAGAAGGTCGAGTCTACAGTCTGTTCTACATTTTCTGATGCATGTTAGAAGACTAAAGACGAGTTGCACTTGAGTATCTAAAGACTTCTTCTTAATCTGGGCGTTTATCAAACAGATTGTCGGTTTATGGGAGAGCACTAATTGGGGGATAGTGATATGTCAGATTTAATCCTCAATTAGACTTGCTCATATTCTTTAGAAGTGATTCCTCGAGAAACCCAATCTCTAGTTATTCCTCGAGGCGTTGATATTGACTATTGTAATATTTCAGTTGCACTATTGAATAATAATTCGCTCTTTGGTATTCCTTTGCCAAATCTTCACGGATTATTGTTCATGAAAAATGATCCGCTCTTTGGTATTCCTTTACCAAATCTTCACGGATTATTGTGCACTCTGTAAATCAACCACATGAACATTAAGGAAAATGATTTCCTCATCCGCTTGAAGACATTATTGGTGAATCTTCCAGATCAGTCTCTATATATATATATCTTTAGGAACATGGAATTGACGTTGAGGAATCATTTGTTCCGGTTCATTAAGTGGGTCAATGTACATCGGGTGGTACATTTATTCACGTGTTGGACATTTGACACAAGTTGATTACTTCGGAGTTAATCATTTATCACTTATTTGAGATTGAAGTTAACTTTCACAAAGGCGTGTTCTTATTTAATAACATGCTCGGGCTTAAGAATTTGAGTTGAAGACTTGGTTTATCTAGTTACCAGCAGTCAAGGTGGATGGTTGAAGACCTGGTTAACTATCACTATTATAAGTTACTTTGTTTTAATCAGTGACACACGCATATGACGGTGTGGATAATCGCAAGAGGTGTTATTGTCTCATACTTTGTTTGGGTTGTGAGTACTTAGAGATTTGCTTGAAGCATAAATTCTCGCACCATTCTTCCATCATTAGGTGCAAGCTTAAGATACGAATGTGGGGAATTTGACTTCAGTTTCAAGTATGGTATATCGGGTTTTCTTCATCAGTGGTCACTTCAAATTGTCTACATAAGGGTTGATGAAAATAGTCAGAGAGAGTCTTCAGCAAGTTGATTCTCACAAGAGTTTAAGTGTTCTTCTCATAAAGATTTCAAGTATTTGGGCTTATACTATGTTGCTGATTCTGAAGTGTCAAAACCAGAAAGGGGCAAGGAGACAAGCATCTAAACGTGAGTAAACTTGATGAACTTAATTCTTCTAAGTGATTGAAGATATCCCGGGAAGACGGATGTCATAACCGTAGAGAAACTCAATGTTTATCTCATCGTGGCGTTTAGTGCTCTTATTCCAACTACGTGGGGGAAGAGATGTAAGATAAAGTTTCTGAAGATAAAAGAGGTACACAAGTATGACATATTCAGGGGAGATAAATGTATAACATGAAGGAGAGAGATTGTGTACATTGGGGATGCTCAGTTGTCTCACTTGAGTACTTAATCAGTGACTCAGAGATATAATAACTTATTCCGGAGTTGACATCCGCAGAGATTGTCATCCGCAGAGATAATCAGTGATTCGGCCTGCTTCTTCAATGTTATCGGTTATTATTTCTTTGGGAATGTGTGTACTTCGGGTTCTTGAGCTTCATACACGATCATCAGGGAAGAAAAATGTGAACATTGGGTAGGTGTTTTCATTCCCCTCATGATGTGTATTCGGGAGAGCTCTTGGGTATTGGTGTACTTCGGGTTCTTGAGCTTCATACACGATCATCAGGGAAGGAAAATGTGAACATGGGGAGATGTTTTCATTCCCCTCATGATGTGTATTTGGGAGAGTTCCTGAGCATTATACAAAGAAATTGACTTCATCAATACAACTACTTGGGGGAATTGTTCTCTTGACACCTTTTGGAATGTATTGCTTCAGACTTCAGTGGTTATGAAATGTGAGAAGATTATTTATGAGTGGGATGATACGTTGCTGTTCTTGTTTATGATATAACCCCGAACGAAGAATCAATGATCATTCTTAAAAGGAGCAGCAAGATCGATGATAATGGTGTGCTTCTTTGTCCACCTGGCTAAGGGAAGCTTGAAAGATGTGACAACTCGTAATTTCAGGTCATTTTAACAAACTTTAAAAGTTTCACTATTTCATCATTTATCGTAAACTACGTTTACGAGTATCAAATTCGCGTAACCTTAATGGTTTAGCTGCGAATTCATGAACATTTCATCAAGGACATTTCATATAGACTAGGTTTAGTCTACATATCATTAGCATCGTTATCATCATTTCAGTTCATGCATGGGTTTGCATTTTCCATTAAGCGTTTATTTTCCTATTAAATAAACGCTATCGCGTAAACATTATTTTGAAACATTGATCCGACACTTTCAAAAAATAATCTTAATATATTTTTATACTCATTTTAAGACTATAAAAATTATATTATTAGTTTACCCGATGTTTTCAATTTATTTTGTATATAAATTGTTATGTATAAATATTTACGACGGTTTTCGTAAATGCAACTCGATAATTATTATTTCACTCAACTCAGGTAAGAAATGTATTTTTATAATTTTTATGATATCGATATATTTTATTTTGTTCCGTTAAAATCGATTTCTAGCTAACGCTACACTAAATAATTTATTTTATGTATCAAATACACATTATATTCAACAAATAATGCATTTGAATTATTAAAACACAAAACCTTTTCCCTTTTTCTTCCCTTGCCGACCAAACCCATGACACACCATTTGATTTATAAAATATCTTGACTATTATGTACACCTATACATTATGTAAGATATTTACAAGATACTAAGTAATTACCTATCAAAACACATACAAAAACAAATAGAAGGTGGAAAGAAAAATAAAACCTCTCATCCTTGGAGGGTGGTCGGCCATTTCAAAAAGGAAGAAGAAACATGAAAATTTTCATGATCCAAATGATTATCAAGTATTATTAGTGATCTTGTTAAGGTTTTGAAATAAAAACCTCAAGATTATAAAGCATACTTTGCTCAAAAATTCATAAGTCATTCAAGTAAGCATTTCATGATCTTCATAACTTTTTCATATTCATCTTATTGTTAATTCATCATTTTTGCAAGAAACATGCATGTTACATATGAATTTATACCACTTTTGTTGTTTTTATTACTTATTATGTAATATAATTATCCTATAATGAATCCCTTGAAACATATCACTTTTGGTGATGTCTAGGAACCCATGACACCCTAAGAAGGTGTATGGTAGGATTTGAATAGCTTCGGAGTTGTTTTGAATTGGTTAGAATAGGTTTGGCGCGAGAAAAACTCATTTCGACAAGTTTTAAAAAGGGTCTGTCCTTATTTTCGAAATCTGGAAATCTCGACAGTAAATAAAAATTTTTGGCCTAGATATTTAGAAAATACACTTTAAAACGAAAACGTTTCCGCTTGAACGGATTAAAACGGAGCTATAACGAAGAAGTTATGAAATTTTCAAGTTAGGCGACGAAAACTAATTGTTTCAGAAAATTCAGCATGTATTCTCGACTTTTTACGAGTCAAAAATGAGTCTTAAGCGTTATAAAATGTGTCGACTTATCAAAAGTATATTAGTATATATTATTACGATTCCGAGAACATATAAAACGTAGAAAACGGACTTGTAACGATTAAATTACACGCGATTTAACAAAGTTGCCGTAACTTTATTATATAAGAAAAACTATTATATTTCTAATAGACAAGTATTACGGCAACAAGTGACCATGTTGAGGGTCGTTTTTAACATTGACATGGTACTTTTTATAACATGATGTCCTCTAGTAAAAGTAAGTTCGCCAAGCATATTTTCCAAAATGTCCAACCGTTCGTCAAGCGGAGTTGTAATGAATAAAATACGGTCACTTAAACTTTGCCGAAAACCATCCTTAAACAATATTTTGGATACAAGTACCCTACTTTACCTATGTTTTTCTCCGTGATCGAGACCTCTATAATAAAAACTTAAATGCTAAAACTTTGAGATAACGATACAAGCTTCCCAAAACCGTTGAGTTCGTTTCCTAACACTTGATGTGCACCATTTTACGACTAGCTTTTTGAGGCCGTTTAGTCACTTTCATGAAAATTTCAACGACATTATTTTACGACGAAAAGTTATAATTTCATAATAAATCATTAAATGATTATCGTAAGATATCATTTCAACGTAAATACTTGTAAAGTATTTTATAACATGATGAGATGTCATAAACATATATTTCGACGATAAACATTATTTTCAAATGTACAAGTGGTATGGATTTCATATGAGTTTGCATGTACGACATTGTTTCATGATTTACATTAGATCATATCATTCATAATAGGTCATGGTCAGAGGTTGCGCCTCATTTCAGTATTGCCATTATATCATCATTATCATTGCAACAGGTGAGTTTTCATAGCCCCGATTTATTCAAGTTTTTACTTTATTTCAAACCTACGGGGGAGAATACATTGCACATCATTTTTATTACGATACCAAGTATATCAAATTCATTACATTGCTTAAGTTACCTCATGCCAATTGAATGTCCCCATTATATAACATGAACCGTTAATTCCGAAAGAAGCGAGGGTGAGTGGATAGATCTATCGAGGGTGACTCCTCCATCCGGGTTGGTGGATTCCAACTGGTTAAACGGATGCATTTCATTTAATATCATTATTTGAGTTGTTTGGCAAACACTCTGTTGGGGCGAACATCATGATCAGTCTAGTTTCGGTGTCATGGACTTATAGCAATTGTAACATTTTTGTGACATATTTGTCATACATAATTTATACGTGTGGTAGTCGTATTAAACATTTTCAACAACTCTATGAACTCACTCAACCATTGTGTTGACACTTTTAGCAATGTATTTTCAGGTAACTAAGGCATTCACTTCATGGCTTGCATGTGGACATATCATAGAGTCGCGATGACGACGCGTCTCACATGGGATTTATACACTTTAAAAACATCGTTTGACTTGTACCAAACTTATTTTCCGTACATGTTGATTTTCATTTGGGACCTATATTTTGTAAACTTTGGTTATTTTATTAAATCAAGCGATGTCTTTTCCAAACGACACTTTAGGTCGTTCAATATAACTGTGATTGTGATGCTATGACAGTCAACCCCCAGGAATTCCATTCCGCTGCAAAACAGGTAATTTGGGGGTGTGACAGATTGGCATCAGAGCTTCGGTTATAGAGAATTAGGTTGCATCATTGACCCTACACTATAACTACATCATCATAGAATCTCATCATTTCCTCATAAGTGCATAGTCACTATACATGCGGTTTTATACGCACATTTTTGCGAGTTATTTACTTTCATTTCAAATCGATTGTCACATTAATGCCTTCAAATACTCATCCCATCATACTCACATCACTTTAAAATGGAGAATGCCCTGTCATTCCCTATCACAATTTTAACATCAGTTGACTCAACACCGATAACATCAGATGATGAGACTGAACCCTTTTAGGAGGACGAAGTTGCACCTACACCATCACGATCACCATTGATTCACTGTAGGATCAGGACAATTTTTATCATTCTGTTGAGACAGATCATACCATTTGGTAGGACTTACAAGCTTAGTCCTAGTGGACCTATTAGTCATACATTTGATTTGCCGCTAGGGAAGCGTGCATGATTCGACTAACTACTACCATCTATCACTAAGACTACAGAAACTACACTATCTTATAGATTTAAGGACCGTGAGAGTTTCAAAGCTATTGTTATTAGACAGCCTACTGCTCCTACACTTGAGACATGATTAGACTACCAACAGGAACATATAATAAGTACATTTCTATTTAGTGTAATCTTTATCATTTATTATCTCCACGATAATCACAACCTTTGTTTATTTCATTCCCTATTCCAATCGCCCAATTTTCAATCATATCGCGACAATACATCACTATCGTACTAGGGGTTAGGCCAACTTTATTCTTGACCAATTAGAAGACTATTACCACTCTATGTGGTTCTCCCATGTATCCTACAAACCATTCCTCAAATTTTATTTCAAGTTACTTTGCTACTACTTCATAAAATTATT
The DNA here is from genome assembly GCA_019973895.1 of Chrysanthemum seticuspe. Classification (NCBI taxonomy): domain Eukaryota; kingdom Viridiplantae; phylum Streptophyta; class Magnoliopsida; order Asterales; family Asteraceae; genus Chrysanthemum; species Chrysanthemum seticuspe. Next base: position 142,100,183 of record BPTQ01000008.1, read on the forward strand.
TCACTTAATTTTATTTCAAGCTATTCTACACTATCTTAGAAACATTGTTTCATAAAGTTTTAAAACAAGTTGTTTCGTTACCACCCTATCAATTGGTTTTCAGTCATTTTATCAACGATTTAATATCGTCATGCGAAACGATTTTCATGTTACTCTGAAAAATTATTGAGCCATTATCTTACAAAACAAAACGTTGAATACCATTTAAAACTTCGGAGGAACATAATACCATTTCAACAAAACCAAGTATCACATCATTTGTCCTCGATTATACATGGCCTGATCACCTATGTATAATTCAGGAAGAATTATGTCATGAAAGTAACAAGCATCATTTCAAATCTCTTAAAACAATCTTCACTAAAAAGCAAAGCTTTGTAATCAGATAAATTGTTCATAAACATTTCTTTTTGTTAACACTCTATAGATTCCTATATCATTCATCACTCACTCAACCAATAAGTTAGAATTTGACGAGTTACCTTTTTAGGAAAGGCTTTCTATACCATCTGTGAGGAGGATTCCTCGATACAAGAAAACAATGAAAGGATTTTGGAATTACCAACAAGGACTAGAAGTAGGTAGCGAGATCTTTCAAAACTCAATAAAAATCTTAAGCCATCACGGGACAATCCGAACCACTATCTTTGGATTAGAAGCCAAATTCTATTATTTCAAAAGTACTAGCTAGACCGAGTTACAAGATTTAGTACGAAGCGAATACATACTAAGCAACACTATAGGGACAAACCAAGTCTTCTAACTGAAACTACAGAACATTTCACTAAACATGGCTTCAACAATATGTGAACTTCCCTACAACGAGTTTCCCTTAAAGGAAAATTTGGTTAGATTAAGGTTATCGATATAAACTTCCTTTAAGGCATTATGTTCTCTAGAAATTACAGATAGCCTCACTTTCGTATCAAGAGATGCAACAGGTTTGAACATATCGGACAATCAATGACTCTCCATCTACAAGTGAAATTAGAACAAACATTCTTCGACATAGTATGAGCTGATATCTATTTTCTTGCTAGCATGATAGCAATATAAGAGATGAAATATTTTAGAAGCACTCAATATTGGGACAAATCTTGACAATCAACCACCACACCACATCACTTGAATATTTAAGGTTTTGTAATTTTACAACATAGAGCATGGAAACACTTCGATAATCAAACCATAAACATTTTAGTCATGGGGACTAAACGCCTTAGGAAAGTAAGATTCAAATCATGACATTCGCTGGAACGAGAAACGCGAGGAATCACAACTGTTACCCATAATCTATTCCTTTCTATAAGGTCCTTTTTGACAGATTTAACATTTTGAAATTTGGCAATAGACACGTGGTATCAATTCCAGTTGTACCTATTACAAGCTATTCGATTCACCTTAGACTTCTGACAACCATTTTAAGATTCCTTTGGAATTCACTAGTACGTGATTACCGCTTATTATCCTCAGCTCAATGGTTAGAGCGAGAGAACAATTCCCACATTAGACACATTATACAACATTGAATTAGCTAATGGTAACTTAATTAGCACCGACACCATTGTCCGTGGTTGTACACTCAATTTTCTAAATCATCCCTTCAATATAGACCTTATGCCCGTAGAACTTGGTAGTTTCGACGTCATCATCGGCATGGATTGGTTATCCAAACATCGTGCAAGAATCATTTGTGATGAAAAAAGTTGTTCATCTTCCTGACAACGGCGAAACTTTGATCATTCATGGGGAACGAAGTGGAACTAGAATCAGTATTATATCATGCATCAAGACGGAGAAGTACATAAAGAAAGGTTGTTATGCTTTCTTAGCACATATAACCGAGAAGAGGTCAGAAGAGAAACGACTTGAGGATGTACCAATTGTTCGAGAATTTCCTGAAGTCTTTCCCGAAGACTTGCCAGGACTTCCACCGGCACGTCAAGTAGAATTTCATATTGACTTAGTGCCCGGAGCTGCACCAGTTGCATGAGCGCCTTACCGTCTAGCACCATCAGAAATGCAAGAGTTGTCTAATCGGTTGCAAGAACTTTTAGACAAAGGATTCATTAGGCCAAGTTCCTCGCCTTGGGGAGCACCGGTCTTGTTTGTGAAGAAGAAAGATGGATCCTTCAGAATGTGTATAGATTATAGAGAGCTGAACAGGTTAACGGTGAAGAATCGTTACCCACTCCCCAAAATCGACGACTTGTTCGATCAGTTGCAAGGCTCTAGTATCTACTCAAAGATTGACCTAAGGTCAGGTTACCATCAACTTAGAGTTCGGGAGGAGGATATCCCGAAAACGGCGTTTAGAACACGTTATGGACATTATGAGTTTCAAGTAATGCCGTTCGGATTAACTAATCCACCTGCAGTATTCATGGATCTCATGAATAGGGTATGCAAACCGTATTTGGACAAGTTTGTTATAGTATTCATCGACGACATATTGATTTACTCAAAGAGCAAAGAAGAGCACGAAGGGCATTTAAGAACAATTTTAGGACTACTCAAGAATGAGAAGTTGTATGCCAAATTTTCGAAGTGTGATTTTTGGAACCGTAAAGTACAATTTCTTGGTCATATCATTGATAGTCAAGGACTACAAGTTGATCCTGCAAAGATTGAAGCCGTAAAAGATTGGGCTACTCCAACAAATCCTACGGAAATACGACAATTTCTAGGACTCGCCGGTTATTACCGGAGATTCATCGAAGTTTTTTTTTCAAAGATAGCTAAAGCTTTGACCAAGTTGACACAGAAAAACAAGAAGTACAAATGGGAAAAGAAACAAGAAGCTGCTTTTCAGTTGTTGAAGCAAAAGCTTTGTAGTGCACCAATTTTGGCACTACCCGAAGGAATTGAGAACTTCGTTGTATACTGCGATGCTTCAAATAAAGGGCTTGGAGCTGTATTAGTGCAAAACGAGAAGGTGATAGCTTATGCTTCTCGACAACTTAAGGTTCATGAGAAGAATTACACCACTCATGATCTTGAGTTGGGGGCCGTAGTTTTTGCACTCAAGATTTAGAGACACTACCTTTACGGTACAAAGTGCACAGTGTATAAGGACCACAAGAGTTTACAATATGTTCTTGATCAGAAGAAACTTAATATGAGGCAACGTTGTTGGTTGGAATTACTCAGCGATTATGATTGTGAAATCAAGTATCATCCGGGAAAAGCCAATGTTGTGGTTGATGCTCTTAGCCGGAAAGAAAGACCCAAACCTTTAAGAGTCCAATCCTTTGGAATGACGATCAGTTCACCTTTACCATCAAAAATACTCGAGGCACAAATCGAGGCACTCAAGGAGGAGAACCAACCAAGTGAAAAGCTTTATGGTATGCCCGATAATGCAAATGGCTTTGTAAAGAGAGCAGATGAAGTATTATGCTTCAAGGATAGAATGTGGGTAACATTTTATGGCGGGATACGAGAATTGATTATGCATGAGTTGCATAAGTCAAAGTATTCTATTCACCCAGGTTCTGATAAGAGGTATCAGGATCTCAAGAAACTTTATTGGTGGCCGGACATGAAAGCGGAAATTGCCACGTACGTTAGCAAATGCCTTACTTGCTTTAAGGTAAAAGTTGAATATCAGAAACCTTCAGGGTTACTCCAACAACCAGAAATTCCCCAATGGAAATGGGAACGCATTACGATGTACTTTGTCACGAAACTTCCTAAGACATCAGGAGGTTACGACACTATATGGGTAATCATTGATCGTCTTACCAAATCAGCTCATTTCATACCAATTGGAGAGACTTATTCCATGGAACAACTTACTAGACTTTATGTCAAGGAATTAGTCTCAAGGTACGGTGCACCAATTTCCATCATTTCCGACAGAGATACTCGATTCACATCAAACTTCTGGAAATCATTACAAGATTCATTTGGGACCAAATTAGAGATGAGCACAGCATATCATCCACAAACCAATGGTCAAAGTGAAAGGACAATTCAAACATTAGAAGATATGCTGATGGCATGTGTGATTGATTTTGGAAATGGTTGGGCAAATCATTTTCCATTGATCGAATTCTCGTACAACGATAGTTATCACACCAGTATAAAAGCGGCACCATTGAGGCACTCTATGGTCGAGGTGTCAATCACTTATTCACGGGTAAAAAAATCAGGAAAGTCCAACTCACTAGTTCATAACTCATTCATGAAACAACAAAGTGATCGAACAGATCAAAAATCAGTTACAAGTAAAAACATATAGTTAGATAAGCTATGTCGATATACGACGCAAAATATTAGAAGTATGTTCCATAAGTCGCAAACCATTAGAATTTCAAGTTGGCAACAAATATATGTTCAACGTCCCGTCTTGGAAAGGCGCGGTACGATTCAGAAAACACTGGACGACCCGATGCGACCCAAATATCCTCACCTTTCACCTGTAACACCGTAGGACCCAACATGGACAGAATTCAGGGACTGAATTCCTTTTTGGTTGGGCGAATGTGACAACTCGTAATTTCGGGTCATTTTAACAAACTTTAAAAGTTTCACTATTTCATCATTTATCGTAAACTACGTTTACGAGTATCAAATTCGCGTAACCTTAATGGTTTAGCTGCGAATTCATGAACATTTAGTCAAGGACATTTCATATAGACTAGGTTTAGTCTACATATCATTAGCATCGTTATCATCATTTCAGTTCATGCATGGGTTTGCATTTTCCATTAAACGTTTATTTTCCTATTACATAAACGCTATCGCGTAAACATTATTTTGAAACATTGATCCGAAACTTTCAAAAAAATAATCTTAATATATTTTTATACTCATTTTAAGACTATAAAAATTATATTATTAGTTTACCCGATGTTTTCAATTTATTTTATATATAAATTGTTATGTATAAATATTTACGACGGTTTTCGTAAATGCAACTCGATAATTATTATTTCACTCAACTCAGGTAAGAAATGTATTTTTATAATTTTTATGATATCGATATATTTTATTTTGTTCCGTTAAAATCGATTTCTAGCTAACGCTACACTAAATAATTTATTTTATGTATCAAATACACATTATATTCAACAAATAATGCATTTGAATTATTAAAACACAAAACTTTTTCCCTTTTTCTTCCCTTGCCGACCAAACCCATGACACACCATTTGATTTATAAAATATCTTGACTATTATGTACACCTATACATTATGTAAGATATTTACAAGATACTAAGTAATTACCAATCAAAACACATACAAAAACAAATAGAAGGTGGAAAGAAAAATAAAACCTCTCATCCTTGGAGGGTGGTCGGCCATTTCAAAAAGGAAGAAGAAACATGAAAATTTTCTTGATCCAAATGATTATCAAGTATTATTAGTGATCTTGTTAAGGTTTTGAAATAAAAACCTCAAGATTATAAAGCATACTTTGCTCAAAATTTCATAAGTCATTCAAGTAAGCATTTCATGATCTTCATAACTTTTTCATATTCATCTTATTGTTAATTCATCATTTTTGCAAGAAACATGCATGTTACATATGAATTTATACCACTTTTGTTGTTTTTATTACTTATTATGTAATATAATTATCCTATAATGAATCCCTTGAAACGTATCACTTTTGGTGATGTCTAGGAACCCATGACACCCTAAGAAGGTGTATGGTAGGATTTGAATAGCTTCGTAGTTGTTTTGAATTGGTTAGAATAGGTTTGGCGCGAGAAAAACTCATTTCGACAAGTTTTAAAAAGGGTCTGTCCTTATTTTCGAAATCTGGAAATCTCTACAGTAAATAAAATTTTTTGGCCTAGATATTTAGAAAATAAACTTTAAAACGAAAACGTGGCCGCTTGAACGGATTAAAACGGAGCTATAACGAAGAAGTTATGAAATTTTCAAGTTAAGCGACGAAAACTAATTGTTTCAGAAAATTCAGCATGTATTCTCGACTTTTTACGAGTAAAAAATGAGTCTTAAGCGTTATAAAATGTGTCGACTTATCAAAAATATATTAGTATATATTATTACGATTCCGAGGACATATAAAACGTAGAAAACGGACTTGTAACGATTAAATTACACGCGATTTAACAAAGTTGCGGTAACTTTATTATATAAGAAAAACTATTATATTTCTAATAGACAAGTATTACGGCAACAAGTGACCATGTTGAGGGTCGTTTTTAACATTGACATGGTACTTTTTATAACATGATGTCTTCTAGTAAAAGTAAGTTCGCCAAGCATATTTTCCAAAATGTCCAACCGTTCGTCAAGCGGAGTTGTAATGAATAAAATACGGTCACTTAAACTTTGCCGAAAACCATCCTTAAACAATATTTTGGATACAAGTACCCTACTTTACCTATGTTTTTCTCCGTGATCGAGACCTCTATAATAAAAACTTAAATGCTAAAACTTTGAGATAACGATACAAGCTTCCCAAAACCGTTGAGTTCGTTTCCTAACACTTGATGTGCACCATTTTACGACTAGCTTTTTGAGGCCGTTTAGTCACTTTCATGAAAATTTCAACGACATTATTTTACGACGAAAAGTTATAATTTCATAATAAATCATTAAATGATTATCGTAAGATATCATTTCAACGTAAATACTTGTAAAGTATTTTATAACATGACGAGATGTCATAAACATATATTTCGACGATAAACATTATTTTCAAATGTACAAGTGGTATGGATTTCATATGAGTTTGCATGTACGACATTGTTTCATGATTTACATTAGATCATATCATTCATAATAGGTCATGGTCAGAGGTTGCGCCTCATTTCAGTATTGCCATTATATCATCATTATCATTGCAACAAGTGAGTTTTCATAGCCCCGATTTATTCAAGTTTTTACTTTATTTCAAACCTACGGGGGAGAATACATTGCACATCATTTTTATTACGATACCAAGTATATCAAATTCATTACATTGCTTAAGTTACCTCATGCCAATTGAATGTCCCCATTATATAACATGAACCGTTAATTCCGAAAGAAGCAAGGGTGAGTGGATAGATCTATCGAGGGTGACTCCTCCATCCGGGTTGGTGGATTCCAACTGGTTAAACGGATGAATTTCATTTAATATCATTATTTGAGTTGTTTGGCAAACACTCTGTTGGGGCGAACATCATGATCAGTCTAGTTTCGGTGTCATGGACTTATAGCAATTGTAACATTTTTGTGACATATTTGTCATACATAATTTATACGTGTGGTAGTCGTATTAAACATTTTCAACAACTCTATGAACTCACTCAACCATTGTGTTGACACTTTTAGCAATGTATTTTCAGGTAACTAAGGCATTCACTTCATGGCTTGCATGTGGACATATCATAGAGTCGCGATGACGACGCGTCTCACATGGGATTTATACACTTTAAAAACATCGTTTGACTTGTACCAAACTTATTTTCCGTACATGTTGATTTTCATTTGGGACCTATATTTTGTAAACTCTGGTTATTGTATTAAATCAAGCGATGTCTTTTCCAAACGACACTTTAGGTCGTTCAATATAACTGTGATTGTGATGCTATGACAGTCAACCCCCAGGAATTCCATTCCGCTGCAAAACAGGTAATTTGGGGGTGTGACAAAAGAAAGCTTTGAATCTGCTCAGCTAAAGGATCTTTGGTTTGGGGGGAAGCTGCCAAAGTCTCACTTTCAGATGGTTCAATTTCTTTCTTCATTTCAAGAGCCTCGGAAGCTTTGGTGGTGGATGTTTAAGAGATGACGTTTTCTATCTTCTACAACGGGGTTGTTCGATATCCTTATCTCGGTACTCGTATCATCATCTTCTCTATCTTTGTAAATATTTATCGAAAAACAAAATACAAAAATATAAAACCATCAAAATCAAAATAGAAAAATATAAAATCTTCAAAAACCCATAAAAATCAGAAAATTTAAAAATACCAAAAATATGTTTTTCTCAAGACATGTCTTCTGGTATCGATAACATCTACGGTCTTAGAAATGTCATTCAATAATGACACAGGACCATAGATGAAGTTCGAGCAGGAGGTGTAAATATTCTTTTCAAAACATGTCTCAAAAGATGGCTTACAGTTATTTCAGACTGTAATCCGGGATTCAAAAAATGGCTTGCAGTTACGTTAGACTATAACCCGTGCTTTATACTATGGCTTGCTATTATTTCAGATAGCAACCCGTTTTCCAAGGAAGGAAAGTGCTGCGCTAAACCAATTTTCAAATATTTCGTGCACTTATCCTAAAAACAAATGAGGAAAGTATGTCGAAGGACTGTTGTTCCTACTCAAATATTTTTCCGTCTAAAATTCTTCAGAAAAATATTTGTTTTAACAAAGTGGTGGAAAATGAGTTGCTTGAAAAATCAATCAAATTCAGAGTTTTTTGTAAAAAAAAAAATTGAAAACTCAATCAATGACTTCAGCGCTCTTAACCTTTTCAGAAAATAAGTAATTGATTGAGGGGGAGAATGTTTTCAAACCTATATCATCTAACGGGCTTTCTTAATTATCCTATGTGCTTAATTAAAAATGATATTTGCCTATGTCGAAGGACTAGGAATTTAGGATATGATTGTTAGGATTAGATGATTAGAGTTTGATTAACATATATTTGCCTATGTCGAAGGAATATAGGATATGATTGTTAGGATTAGATGATTAGGATTAGATGATTAGATATTTGCCTATGCCGAAGGACTAGGATGCCTTATATGATCTGATTGTTATGTTGAATTGACTTTAATTAGTCGATTGCTGTTATGGGTGATGTCGACCACCATATATCTATATGTGTGTTCACTAACGTATGCAGGTATATTGGTTATAAGAATGTTCCCGATCCGGATCCCACAATAGAAGATGATTGGATGCTGAATGGAAAGGGTAACAATCTCTTGGGTTGACAAATGAAGAAACGGAGCTTAATTGGACTTCTATGGAGAGTTGGCATGAAATGAAACGTAAGAGGTCTCACTGCATCAGCAGATGGTTTTCTTCATCATCAAATGAAGAAACGGAGATTAATTTGAGCTCAGTTGGCATGAAAAAATGCAACGTAAGAAGTCTCACTGCATCAGCAGATGGTTTTCTTCCAACCCTCAGCAACAACAACAAAAGCAGCTTAACCACCTAACGTATCTTGTTCAGGAAAAGTAGTGAATGATACCATTTTTCAAAATATTTGATTGTTTTGAAAATGGAAAAATATTGTTTTGAAAATAAATTGGACTAAATTTTGAAAATCACCGGACTTCTTTTTATTAAAACCTAAGTCACTCAGTTATCGACTTCGGTCATAGATTGAGGGGGAGAGTGATTTAAAATAAAATATTTTCAAATGATATTTCTTCACAAAAGTTCCGATTTGTACGAAATTAAGTGGTGATCTAAATATTTAATGTTATGTCATGGTATGATTTTCTTTAAAACTCAAAGATCTGTCAAAATGAAATTTTTTCTGTTCTTGTTTGATTGTGAAATTGTTTAATTTTACTTAAAGATCTCTTAAAACAATCATACCTGACACTAACAATCTTTAATGTCTTAAATTGGTCCTTATCTGTCATTTTTTTAAAAATTAAATCTTGCCACGTCTTTCCCCAAACTTTTCTAAATGATTTTAATCAATTGGGATCACAAATCTCAATTGGTTTGAAAGTTTTGATCAGGGGAGAAATCTTGATTTAAATCTCAAATCTGTTTTAATGGAATTGGTCTTAGTCCTTCAAAGGTACTCCTGCCTCCATGTGCCAAACGATTTCAATATACATAATGCACATGTTGAGGGGGAGCATTTATCTAAAAACAAGATCAGTATTTAAACCAGACACATATTCTCCCATGTTTTCTAAACCTAATTAAATCACTTGAGATCCAAAATCTCAAAGGATTTGATATTTTTGATCGGGGGAGAATTTGTGATTTAATAATGAAATTTGATAAAAGGTGATTATTTGATTCAATTGTGCATGCTGCTCTCTCATATGTGTTAAACGCTTTCGAATCTTGAAGCACATATTGAGGGGGAGCATTTAAAAAGAAAATAAACTATCGAGGTACAAAAGCTTTTATGTTTTAACATAAAGTACTTTGATTGAGTTTTCAAATATTCTATGGCATGTGTGATCGTAAAAGTACTTAAAAGAACTCTTTCCTCTATGTGATAAAAAGTTTTGCAACCACCGCACATATTGAGGGGGAGAATTTACCAAAAAAATCAAATGGCTTTTCCTAAGGAAATTGTGATCAAGAAATTATTTCAAAGAACTCTTGCCTCCATGTGCTAAACAATTTCAAAATCATATGCACATGTTGAGGGGGAGCATTTCTAAATGATCAAAAACAATTAAGGTACAAAATATTTTGATTTTATATCACAAGTACCTTGATTGGATTTTCCAAATGATTTTTAAATTGGTTTCGAGAAGGAATGAACTGTACCAAAAGACCAACCATTTTACTTTATGTATGGAGTTATAAGGATGGTGAGGTTAGGTATTCGTTCCCACGATCCGCCAGAGCCGGAGGGATCTACCCAGGGACAATCCACTAGATAGTGTAGAGTCCTTAGGTATGATGAAAAAAAAGGAGAAAAATGAGAATATGGGAATACTACGGACTGAGACTGAGCTAGTACTAAAATTAACCCAACAAGGTTCTAGTAATGAAGTCTCGGTAAGCACTGAAGGGGTTGAATAATGAAAAAGAATTGAATGTGAAAAGGGTGAAAATAAATAGTCCTCCAATAATTCAACCTTAGGGCAGAAACTAGGTTCAATACATATGCTACTGGTGTTTACTAAGGTAACACTGGTATTGAAGACAAGACGTCATGGACCCAGTGACGCACTGCACCAAACCTCCCAAGCTACTCAAGTTCCTCTTAAAAGGGCTTGTTTCATTCTCACGGGGAACCGACATTATCTATCGACTTTTTCTTAGAGACTGTTGATATTGAACAAGGAGACCCTCTCCCTAGTCTCCGGCATAGGAACCAAATGTGCACTATTGAGTCTAGAGCCAAGAGATCATCCACAATATCTCATTAGGACTCAAAATTAATGAAGACTTGCTATTTCACACAATGTGGAAAGTAAGAATATATTAAGAGTCCTACGCTTTATCCTTGTGGTATTTCCAGAACATCCGAGTGATATGAAAATATTCACGATGAAGATGGAAATCCTTCTAGAGCCAACATCAAACAAGCTCTTGGTGGGTAACATGTGAAATCTTGCAAAAGATCAAGCTTGTGACAACTGGATAGAAATGATGGGGTGATTCAATCTTGAATCAACCTTGGTCCAAGAAATGAATTGATGAATACTTTTGGAAAAACCGTTCGATGTGCAAATCTTCTTTTCTCTAGCGCATCGAATGTGTATTCATTTTCAAATTCAAAAAGTATCTCTGATTGAAAAAATACTTTTGGAAAAACCGTTTGATGTGTGAATCTCTTCTTTTCTCTAGCACATCGAATGTGTATTCTCTTTCAAATACAATAGGTATTTTTGATTGAAAATTGATCTTTCTCATAAAACCTTCATCGTATCGCAAAACTCTTTCTTCTAAGCAATACGCGATTGTTTTTCAATTCATTTTTCATCAATCAGTGAATCTCAATTCGCTGGTTCACTCACTCCGTGTTGTCTTCTTTGAGACGTTCCGGTTTGAGAACAGCTAGAACAGCTGTGAAACCCTGTCAAGGAGATTCTTCGGAACTCTACCTGATCACAGGCAGTACTTGTACTGATCAACGGGGAACCGTGGGTTGTGTACCTCAATTCAACGAAAGTGATCAAAGACACTTTCGTGTGTTTTATTGCTAACTGTTGTTTGCAGGTACATTTGGATGGTTGCAGCTGATCAGAATTGAGGAGTCAATCCAAAGCCACATGCTCACAGCATCCACACTTAATTGAAGAAATCATGACTGGTGCATATCTACAGAACCTGACCCAGATATTTTCATACTATGCTTCTGCTACGCTGCTGCAAATATCTTGAATTAGTAAAAGCTTCCGCTACTCATGATCCAAAAGTGTGAGCATGTCGGTCCAAAAGTCACAACATCACATGAAGGCAACACTACTATGGATGATCCAGAGAGATTTGCTGTGGCTTTTGATCTCAATGAAAACTCAAAGATCATCAAAGATGTGGATCAGTTAAAGGCCTCCACTCAAAGTACAAAACTATGCGGACTTTGATGAATCGCTACTAAAGCACAAAGATTACAGAACTTGAAGAATTGCAGTCTACAAGCTCAGAACTAAAGACAAAGATAGAATGCTAGGATACAAAATGTATTTCATGGGGTGACCTCCCTTAGGGGAAGATTGTTAGGAATTGGAAATTCCATGTTAAAGTGTTGGTCACCCCAATTATGGTCTAGCATAAGTTAGCTCGTAGACGTGTCGTTATTTATGTTATTCAGTAGTTTATTAGTTAGTTATTAGTTTAGTTTAGCGTAGTGTAACACCGTGGAGGAAGGACGGATCTTTACCCACTGTATACCTGATCAACAGGCCGTCAGGAGGTCTTGTAGTCTTGTAACTATAAATACCCCTTCCATCCTTGGAAGAGGTGTGGCTTGGAATCTAACCTTTCATATTTTGTTCATCAACTCTCTACCAAGAACACCATCTCTCTACTTTCTCTCTCTAAAATGTCTAACATGTATTTCCATCAACCAAGACCACCCGAATCATCAACACAATAATATTAAGATCCTAACATAATGGTTTCAATAAGGAATTAATTAACTATTAAAGCAAAAAATAGCAAATAAAGGCAAAGGATAAATCAATAAAGGAGAGTGGTGCTAACCTAGTTATTCCTCCTAGCTAGTAATGTCTACGTCTACTTACTTCCAATTACTTCAGGTGGGGTCAAAGTCGAGAGGAAAACATTTGGTCAATTCGCTCTAACCTATCAGCAAAGATGCAACCACAGGAGAAGTCAGGTGTCCCCTCATAAGTCCTGTTGTTCCTGGTCCCTTAAACCAAGTCATTAAGTACCGCTACATGCTAGATTTATAATAGTGAGTACCCGGGCGTTAGCAACTTAAACACTCGCCCCTAATTCTTAAGTTCATCCAAACGGTAGGTGATCAGTTGGTCAAATCGCACAAGTAGAAAGGGTTGTTAGTTGGTCATATCTTACCCTTCCCATCTCAGTCCGCTCACCTAGGGTCAGTTAGTCATATCTCCTAGGCAATTGGCCTCTACCACCATTCAAAACTACCGAAACAAGGGTAGCTACCAATAAACTATGCATGCATACACTTAGAAATAATTATGCAGAAGTAATGTAAACACAAACAAAACAATTAAGGAATCATAACTAGGCCAGCACCAAGAGGTGCTTAGCCTCTCATATTAACCATACAAATCAATTCAATATTCAAAGTTACGAAATACATGAATCGAAAGTAAAGAAAAGATAAAATGCTAATGCTTATCGTAGGGGAGTGATTTCTCCCTTGGAGACAGCTCCGTATGCTCCTCTAGACCTGCCTTTGGCTTTTTCTCATGTTCTCTGGTTGTTGTATGTGGAATGGGATGATTAGAAATGCTGGAATTCGTGGGGTGTTTATAGGCCAGATCTGGGTTACGGCGTAACTAATATAAGAGTTACTCCGTAACCATCAATTCCTTTGTATTTTGCACTATATATGCTAGTTACGGCGTAACCTTATTAGTGGTTACGCCGTAGTCTTCAGTAAACTTGGTTACGCTGTAGTTGATGAAATAGTTACGGCGTAGTTATCGGCGGTGTGGAACCTCATTTGACCTAATATAGTTATGTCGTAGCCATTGGGGAGAGTTACGCCGTAACCTTCTGATGAGTTGGATTTCTGAGTCACGCTTTAGTTATGGCGTAATGTGAGAGATAAGTTACACTGTAACTTCTTCAAAGTCAGCATACTATGATGAATCTTTTGATATTTCTCCAATTTCACGTCTCTTTAGCTCCAATGCTCGTAATTTACCTGAAAGTGGAAAACAATGGAAAACAAGCGTAAATCCATATAAATGATATAAATTACAAGCCCTCAATATTCAGGACTATTTGATGTTATCAAATATCCCCCCACTTGAACTCTACTTGCCCTCAAGTAGACCTTATTAGAAAGATTCCTAAAAAGATATCTCCCAAAACCTAGAAAATATAAGTTTACAAATCCCTTATGCTAGAATAAAACAAAGCCGAACACCTCACGAAATGGGAACGAAACACTCAAATCTCTCAACTATTCTAAGTGTCAATTTCGGGGTGATCACTCAATCGCACAGTCATAGCGTGTATTCTATCATAAGGTTGGCGGTTACACAAATATCCACCACTAGAGTTAAGGGCTATACAATTCTCGAAGGCAATATGGGTAGACATGAAAAAGGTTAAGGGGTGACTCGTCATTACTAACATGTCACGGTGAAGTGGACAAAATCAATGATACATGACCAAATCCATGGCCAAGACACCAAAGATTGTTCGCTGCATCAGCTAGACACGCTTCATGACTAAAGGGTAGGATAAGACATGGGATATATAAATGGTGTAAAATAAAAAACAAGTAGGTAGTCTAAATCTATAACCAGGTCATCACCACTTACCATCCGCCCAAACTTCAAGCTTTGAAGTCAAGAAACCGGATCATGAAATGCTAGGTAAATGTGTCATTAGAGGACGTCGTGATGGGCACACTACCTTTTCTTCAACTGTTGGCATAATTACCAACTCCATTCTTCAAATGCGACCGAGGTGGCCTCCTCGATACTAAATCTATAAAGCTCATAACATAGTGCTTATAACATCGCACTTTACAATAACTAAATAACATAAGAACTTTTTTTTTAAATCATAACAATGATAACTAAACATAATATCGCCCCATTTGAGATGAACAATGGGAATTTGGGGGTCTTCAATGATCTTCATGAATATGTCGTCGACGAAAGTGTGATTTCCGAACCTTTCCACTTGAACCTTGAACTTAGGCAATTGATGACTTCCCAATCAAAAATAAAGACTATAGGGTAGGCTAAGGTGTATAGGTGTATCGAAATAATATATTGGGTTAACAAAATGAAAGGAATGGCTCAGATGGGTGTATCTAGGGGTTTCTTGCACTAAAGGTGAGTGCAACAAAAGGGTTTCACATGGGGGACGAGAAGTCGACGTGACTAATCGATAGACACACAATGGTAGGCTATTTGGGGTGATAATCCTATAATATTGCATTCTAAAACTGAAAAGTCCAAATACATCGAGCTAACTCAACATACCTCGTCTATGGTCTCAAAATGATGCAAAGGCCAAGTTCTAAAGTTTACAAACTACCGGCACACTCATAATTTGGTGGATTTGGGGTAAATAATTGGAAACGGATAAGGCTAAACTCACCATAAAATATCAAGGGTTGTTTGTGCTCGGCTAAGGTCTAATCTAGTTAGGTTAAGAAAAACAAGTCAAAATTTAAAAATGGCATAATTTTTCAGAATAAACTAGAAAAACGAGGGAAAAATAATGTTCAAGAGATAATTCTACTCCCATCCCCCCACTTTAATTGTACGAAGTCCCTTTTGTACTAAGCATTAAATAAAGGTGAAGAGAAAAGCAGAATTAGAGCAAGAACTTCCCTAAAATTTGTTCCAAAAAGAAAGAAGGCCCACGAAAAAGAGACGTGCCTTCGTATAAGCATCATGAACAAACTTCAATCCCTGAAATCAAACTACCGACAAGCATAATTCTAAAAAGAAAAAATGAAAAATGAAAAACAAACCTAACTCACTTTCATAGGAATCACAGGTGCATTTAGCATATGCAACAAGCCTTTTAAACCACTTGGGGTCCCAAGTGGACGAGTGAAGTCTCGTGAGGGTTTACAGGGAACACACCCACAAAGTTCATTTAAAATACCAATACAAGGTTATTCTGTTTTGAAATGTAAAAATTAAAGCAGAGGAAGGTTACGTCGTAACTCCTTGAGGGAGTTACGCCGTAACTGGCAAAACCTGATATAAGCTGCACAGCGAATGGTTACGGCGTAACCACTTAGATGGTATTACGACGTAATTGGTAATGCGTCTAATAATTCTGCTGCAAAAGGTTGGTTACGGCGTAATCACAAAGATGAGTTACACTATAACTAGGATCAGCTCAGCAACAGCAGCAGCAATCTCTTCCTCGTTTCCTGCAAAAATGGTTAGAAAACACAAAACCCTACAGAAATGGAAATAAAACAACAAAAAGGGATAATTTGGGTTGTCTACCGAAAGAGCACTTTCCTTTATTTAAGAGTCTTTAAGTTAGACTCAGAGCCGCGGGGCTCTATGGGGGCCTGTGGACTTAACCAACTTCTTCAATGTCTTTCATTAGGTTATGCCTCACCCAGGTGACATTCGTGGCAGTGCGGTGGTATTCATTAGTTTCAATCTTTTGAATTTTGAAAAAACTTCCCTCCGGTCCCAAGTGGTAGCGAGTGAACTCATACTTTTCGAATATAATTGGTGGTGGCCTCTTGTAGGGAATCCCAAGGAGTTTGCACCTCCTTTACTCATATGCTTCATCATCGGGGTCAGTAAATTCCTCATTTCCCTCCAACTCAAGGTAATCTAAAATCCCCTCAATGTCATCGTCATCAGAAGCGGTACCTTTAAACCAATCTTCATCGAGCAGATTCTCCACTAGTACACACTTGCATTCTTCTTTTTCATCTCTTACCAACTTTTTGTCATTCTCAACTGTTATTCCAATCGTGTTGTTAGGGTTCTCGTTGTTTGGATTTTCTTTTCTCATGTACTCCTTCCAAATCTTTTCTTTTGTTAACGTATCTACATGTCCATACTTAATTTTTACCCAACTATCAAATCCCAGGTTGTCCACCCAAGGCAAACTTGTTCTTTCCTCATCGTTTGTTGAGGTCCAAAAGAATCCGTCTTCTCCCATTCTCCTAAAGCTGCTTCCCCCGTTGCATTTATCGTCATACGGGTTACATGATGCCCAGAAAACTTCCCCAGGAGATTTTATTTTTTCGCACCAATGACTACGTAATTCCTTGTTGCCATTTTCGCTTAAATTATCTTCCATGCAGTATGTGTCATTATTAGCCACTTCCTTCTTCCGATTATGATCCTCGTAGTCAATCTTGAGTTTTTTAAGAAGATTCGGGTTAGTCCTAGCATTCCCGAATTGTATTGCGTACCAATCATCAAATGTCAAATTACTGAACTTGATATTGTGTCTCTTAATCTCGGGAGGGCACGTCCACTCTTCCTCTTTTTCACAATCCCCACCGTTGCAATGCTCGCGGAAGGGGTCGCACGTAGGCCATGCTCGTGTGGCTTCATCGTCGGTTATGATTATTGGAGTGTACCAATGAGTGATTGGCGCCTCCTCTTCTTCCTCGAAGGAGAGCTTTTCTAATCTTTCTTCATCAGTATATGCAGCCCACATAAATTTGTTATTCTTGATCCTATCCATATCGGCTCCCCCGTCGTAAATTTCGTATCTAGGGTCGCATGAAGCCCATAGATCATACGAGTCCTCCTTAGTTACGGGTATCGCCTTGCACCAGTGATATTTCTTTTTAGATGGGGACAGAGGGCACAAATTAATGTCGTGGGACCATCCGTTAATTACCTGTGTTCCTGATTCGTCTACTTTGAGAAAGCTGTCTGCCCATGTATCCTAGTTAAACTGTAATTGTGATGTATGGTTACGGTGTAACTCGCTTGAGTCATCCTTATCAATATCAGTCATTACTCCTCGATCGCTGTCAAAAACCTGGTTACGCCGTAACTCTTCAGACAGGTTACGGCGTAACTCTAAACTGTCGACGGAATTTTCTCCAGTATTCGCATCTTCAGTGTGAGAATTACCCTGCATCTTTGAGTCATTATCAGCAAAAATCACTTTACATTCCATGGCGGGTTTTGATCCTTCTGGTTTGTTATTCATTCTTACTTTCTCACTTAGCTTCTCCACCATAGATTCAAGGTTTTTTAGGGTTGTGTCGTGATTGGAAAGGCTTCTGTCAGTGTTTTCCTAGAATTCCTTTAACCACTCATCTTGCTCCTTTTGTCTTTGGGCTGAACTTTCCAGGAATTTGTTAATTGTTTCTTCAAGACTGGGCTTTCCTTCTCCATAAGGACCACGGTTTTAATTTCCACGGTACCCGTTATTATTTCGATTATCTTCGTAAAACGGTCGATTTTCTCCATATTTTGCTTCTTCAATTATATTTTCTTTGTCAACGTGAGGACAATTTTTCGTGAGATGTCCTCCCCCACAGCTTTCACAACCCACTTGGATGGCATGAACTGTTTCTCTGATTTTCAGCATGTCTCGACAAAGATTTTCAATTTTACTAGCGATTGCTGCAATTCCATCGAAACTTCTGCTCCGTCGTGCCATTTTTGAGAATGATCAGCCATTTTTTGAATGGCTTCAATAGCAAGAGTAGGTGTCATGTTCTGAAAAGGTCCTTGATAGTCCAGCATCTGTCTCGTAGTTACATTGATTCCCTTGTAGAAGATGTTGACCTTTTGCTGGTTTTTCAGATCATGCGTAGAACATTTGTAAAGGAGATCGTTGTATCTATCACAAGCTTGATACAATGTTTCATCGTCTTCTTGTTTGAAACTATGGATCTCCAAAAGCTGGTTAGAAATCTTTGACGACAGACAATACCTCTGAATAAAGTGCTTTTTTAGAAGAGCCCAAGTATTAATTGCCCCGGCGGGCAATCTTTCGATCCATCTTCTGGCAGCTCCAGTAAGAGTCATGGGGAATACCCTTAGCATAACAGCATCATGAGACACGCCCGGAATGTTGAAAAAGCTAGCTCGTCACCGGCGGGCAATCTTTCGATGTATAGGACATTTTCAACATGCTCATATGCATCTTCGTCCCTGTTTTCTGAAAAAGGGTTAGCACGAAGCTCCCTCATAAATTGGTCTTTGATTTCGAAACGGACATTCGCTCCAATGCCGGTCTTACGAGACCTGGCCCTTGTTCTACTCTTGTCAACGCCAAATATTCCTCAAGAGTGAGGTCATCGATGTTAACAACTTCCATGGTACCTGAAAACTTGAATAATGATCGTGAGAAAAGTTTAAAACAAAATGAAAATGAAAGACTTAATATTAATCATAATATACCTCCCCGGCAGCGGCGCCAAAAACTTAATGCAGGTTTTGTAGGATCGTTAATATTATGTTGTTTAGATGATTCGGGTGGTCTAGGATGATGATAGTATATGAATGCCATGGTTAGAGAGATGAAGAGAGTAGAGAGGAATTCTAGAGAGATAAACAAAAGTGTAAAAGGTTAGATTAGAACTTCCAACCCTCTACCTTGGAAGGTAGAGGGTATTTATAGGTTACAAACTAAACGACCTCCTGACGGCCTGTGGATCAGGTATACAATGGGTAAAGACCCGTCCTTCCTCCACGGTGTTACACTACGCTAAACTAAACTAATAACTAACTAATAAACTGATAAATAACGCAACTAACGATATGTCTACGAGCTAACTTATGCTAGATTATATTTGGGGTGACCGATACTTTTCTTATGGAATTTCCAATTCCTAACAATCTCCCCCTAAGGGAGGTCACCCCATGTTTTACATTTCGGATCCCAGCATTCTATTCTTGACTTTGTTCTTGAGCTCGTAGACTTCAATTCTTCACTTCCGCAATCTTTGTGCTTAAGTAGTGCAACTTCAAAGTCCGAATGATTTGTACTTTAAGTGGAGGCCTTTAATTGATCCACATGTTTGATGATCATCGAGCTTTCTTTGAGATCATCAGCCACAGCAAATCTCTCTGGATCATCCATAGTTGTGTTGCCTTCATGTGATGTTGTGACTTTTGGACCGACATGCTGACACTTTTGATTCATGACATCTTTCCATCAGAGTAGCGGAAGCTTTACTGGTTCATGATATTTGCAGCAGCGTAGCAGAAGCATAGTATAAAAATATCAGAGCCAGGTTATGTAGATATGCACTAGTCATGATTTCTTCAATTAAGTGTGGATGATGTGAGCATGCGGCTTTGGATTGACTCTTCAATTCTGATCAGCTGCAACCGTCCAAATGTACCTGCAAACAACAGTTAGCAATAAAACATACGAAAGTGTCTATGATCACTTTCGTTGAATTGAGGTACACGGCCCACGGTTCCCCGTTGATCAGTACAAGTACTGCTTGTGATCAAGTATAATTCCGAAGAACCTCCTTGACAGGGTTTCGCAGCTGTTCAAGCCGTTCTCAACCCGGAACGTCTCAAAGAAGACAACACGGAGTGAGTGAACCAGCGAATTGAGATTCACTGATTGATGAAAAATGATTTGAAAAACAATCGTGTATTGCTTAAGATAAAGAGTTTTGCAATACAACGAAGGTTTTATGAGAAAGATCAATTTTCAAACAAAAATGCCTTTTGTATTTGAAAAGAGTACACATTCGATGTGCTAGAAAAAAGAAGAGATTCGCACATCGAACGGTTTTTCCAAAAGTATTTTTTTTTTCAATCAGAGATACTTTTTGTGTTTGAAAACATGAGTACACATTCGACGTGCTAGAGAAAAGAAGGTTTGCACATCGAACGGTTTTTCCAAAAGTATTCGTCAATTCCAATCCTGGACCATGGTAGATTCAAGAGTGAATCGCCCCATCGTTTCTTTCCAGTTGTCACAAGCTTGATCTTAGAAAAGATCTCACATGCCACCCATCAAGAGCTTGTTTGATGTTGGCTCTAGAAGGATTTCCATCTTCATCGTGAATATTTTTACATGTCACTCGGATGTTCTGGCAATACCACAAGGATAATGCGTAGGACTCTTAATATATTCTTACTTTCCACATTGTGTGAAATAGCAAGTCTTCATAGATTTTGTGTCCTAATGAGATATTGTGAATGATCTCTTGGCTCTAGACTCAATCGTGCACATTTGGTTTCCTATGCTGGAGACTAGGGAGAGGGTCTCCTTCTTCAATATCAACAATCTCTAAGAGAAAGTTGGTAGATTATGACGGTTCCCCTTGAGAATGAAACAAGCCCTTTTAAGAGGAACTTGAGTAGCTTGGGAAGTTTAGTGCAGTGCGTCACTGGGTCCATGACGTCTTGTCTTCAATACCAGTGTTACCTTAGTAACAACCAGTAGCATATGTATTGAACCCGGTTACTGCCCTAAGGTTGAATTATTGGAGGGCTATTTCTTTTCACCCTTTTCACATTCAGTTCTTTTTCATTCTTCAACCCCTTCAGTGCTTACCGAGACTTCATTACTAGAACCTTGTTGGGTTTATTCCAGTTCTAGCTCTTTCTCAGTCCGCACTCTTCCCATTTCTCATTTTTCTCATTTTTTTCAATATTCCTAAGGACTCTACACTATCTAGTGGATTGTCCCTGGGAAGATCCCTCCGGTTCTGGCGGATCATGGGAACGAATACCTAACCTAACCATCCTTATAACACCATGCATAAAGTAAATTGGTCGGTCTGTTGGTATTGTTCTTTCCTTCATGAAACCAATCGAAAAATCATTTGGAAAAAGAATCAAGGTACTTGTGATACGAGATCAAAGCATTTTGTACCTTAATAGTTTTGATCATTTTAGAAATGCTCCCCCTCAACATGTGCACATGATATTAAAATTGTTTGGCACATGGAGGCAAGAGTTCTTTGAAATAATTTCTTTAAAATAATTTCTTGATCACAATTTCCTTAGAAAAAGCCATTTGAATTTCTTTGGTAAATTCTCCCCCTCAATATGTGCATAGGATATTTGAAATAATTTTATCACATAGAGGCAAGAGTTCTTTTGAAACACATCCACGATCACAAAAACCATTAAGAAAACCTTTTGAAAACTCAATCAAGGTACTTTATGTTAAAACATAAAAGCTTTTGTACCTCGATAGTTTATTTTCATAAAAAATGCTCCCCCTCAATATGTGCTTCAAGATTAGAAAGCGTTTAGCACATATGAGAGAGCAGCCTGCACATTTGAATCAAAACCATCACCTTTTATCAAATTTCATTATTAAATCACAAATTCTCCCCCGATCAAAAATATCAAACCCTTTGAGATTTTGGATCCCAAGTGATTTAATAAGGTTTAGAAAACATAGGAGAAAATGTGGCTAGGTTTAAATACTCATCTTGTTTTTTGGATAAATGATCCCCCTCAACATGTGCATTATGTATTAGAAATCGTTTGGCACATGGAGGCAGGAGTGCCTTTAAAGGACTAAAACCAATTCCATTTAAACAAATTTGAGATTTAAATCACGATCTCTACCCCAATCAAAAATTTCAAACCTTTTGAGATTTGTAATCCCAATTGATTTAAATCATTTAAAAGATTTTGGGGAAAGACGTGGCTTGATTTAATTATGAAAAAATGATTGATACCGATCAATTTTAAACATTAAAGATTGTTAGTGTCAGGTATGATAGTTTTTAAGAGATCTTTAATTAAAATAAAACAATTTCACAATCAAACAAGAACAGAAAAAATTTCATTTTGTAAGATCTTTGAGTTTTAAATAAAATCATACCATGACATAACATTAAATCTTTAGATCACCACTTATTGTTGTACAAACCGGAACTTTTGTGAAGAAATATCGTTTGAAAATATTTTATTTTAAATCACTCTCCCCCTCAATCGATGACCGAAGTCGATAATTGAGTGACATAGGTTTTAATAAGAATAAGTTCGGTGATTTTCAAAATTAAGACCAATTTATTTTCAAAACAATATTTTTCCATTTTCAAAACAATATTTTTCAAAGTTTTAGAAAAATGGTATCATCACTATTATCCCTGCACAAAGATACGTTAGGTGGATGAGAAGCTTCCGTTTTTGTTGTTGTAGGGTTTGGAAGAAAAACCATCTGCTGATGCAGTGAGACTTCTTCTTACGTTGCATTTTGAATGCCAACTGAGGTCAAATTAAGCTCTGTTTCTTCAATCACTTAGAAGAAAACCATCTGCTGATGCAGTGAGACCTCTTACGTTGCATTTATGCCAACTCTCCATAGAAATCCAATTAAGCTTCGTTTCTTCATTTGTCAACCCAAGATATAGTTACCCTTTCCTTTCGGCATCCAATCATCTTCAATTGTGGGATCCGGATCGGGAACATTCTTTTATACCAATATACCTGCATACGTTAGTGAACACACATAAAAATATATGGTGGTCGACATCACCCAAACAACGATCGACTAATAAAAGTCAATGCAACATATCAATCAGATCATATAAATGTATGGGAATAATGTGTTCATCAAACTCTAATCATCTAATCCTAGCAATCATATCCTAGGCACCTAGTCCTTCAACATAGGTTAACATCATTTTTTAATTAAGCATATTAGGATAATTAAGAAAGCCCGTTAGATGATGTAGATTTGAAAAACATTATCCCCCTCAATCCATGACTCATTTTATGAAATGTTTAAAAGCGCTGAAGTCATTGATTGAGTTTTCAATTTTACAAAAACTCTGAATCTGATTGTTTTTAAAGCAACTCATTTACCACCATTTTTAAAAACACCAAATATTTTTCCGAAGAATTTTAGACGGAAAAACATTTGTGTAGGAACAACAGTCCTTCGACATACTTTCCTTGTTTTGTTTTTAGGATAAGTGCACGAAATATTTTGAAAATAGGTTTAGCGCAACACTTTCCTTCCTTTAAAAGAACGGGTTGCTATCTGAAATAATAGCAATCCATGGTTTAAGCACTGGTTACAGTCTGAAGTAATTGTAAGCCATTAGATTTATGACATGTATTGAAAAGAAATATTTACACCTTCTGCTCGAACTTCATCTATGGTCCCGTGCCATTGTTGAATGACATTTCTATGGTCCCGTAGATGTTATCGATACCAGAAGACATGTCATGTGAAAACATATTTTTGGTATTTTTGAAATTTTCCGATTTTTATGGGTTTTTGAAGATTTTATATTTTTCTATTTTCATTTTGTTGGGTTTATATTTTTGTATTTTGCTTTTTTAATAAATATATACAAAGATAGAGAAGATGATATAGTAAAAGAAGATGATGATACGAGTACCGAGATAAGGATATCAAGCAGCCCCGTTGTAGAAGATAGAAGTCATCATCTCTTAAACATTCACCATCAAAGCAAATCGAGGCTCCAGAATAGAAGACAGAACATGAGCCTTTGAGAAAGAGAGACTTTGGCAGCTTCCCCCCAAACCGAAAATCCATTAGATGAGCAGATTCGAAGCTCTATTTCAAGATTGCTTTAGCCAGGTGCACATAGAAGCACACCATTATCATAAATCCCGCTGCTCCTTTTAAGAACGATAATCTAGATTCTTTGTTCGGGGTTATATCATCAACAAGAACAACAACGTATCATCCCACTCTTTAAATTTCTTCTCATATTTCACTACCACTGAAGTCTGAAGCAATCCATTCCAAAAGGTGTCAAGAGAACAATTCCATCAAGTAGTTGAATTGATGCAATCAGCCTCTTTGTATAATGCTCAAGAACTCTCCCAAATACACATCATGAGGGGAATGACAACACCTCCACAATGTTCACATTTTTCTTCCCTGATGATCGTTTATGAAGCTCAAGAATCCGAAGTACATACATTCCTACCGAAAGAATAACTGATAACACCTCCCTCATGTCATACATTTATCTCCCCTGAATATGTCATACTTGTGTACCTCTTTTATCTTCAGAAACTTTCTTTTACATCTCTTCCCCCACGTAGTTGGAACAAGAAAACTAGAAGCTACTAGATACACTGAGTTTCTCTGCGGTCATGACATTTGTCTTCCCGGGATAACTTCAATCACTTAGAAGTATTAAGTTCATCATGTGTACTCGTTATGCTTTTATATGTTTGTCTCCTTCCCCCTTTGCTAGTTTAGACACTTCATAATCAGCAACATAGTATAAGCCCAAATACTTGAAATCTTTATGAGAAGAACACTTGAACTCTTGTGAGAATCAACTTGCAGAAGACTCTCTCTGACAATTTTTATCAACCCTTTTGTAGACAATTTGAAGTGACCACTGAAGAATAAAACCCGATATACCATACTTCAAACTGAAGTCAACTTCCCCACATTTGTATCTTAAGCTTGCACCTAATGATGGAAGAACGGTGTCAAGAATTTATGCTTCAAGAAAATCTCTAAGTACTCACTACCCAAACAAAGTATGAGACATTAACACCTCTTGTGATTATCCACACCGTCATATGCGTGTGACACTGAGTAAAACAAAGTAACTCCTAATAGTGATAGTTAACCAGGTCTTCAACCATCCACCTCGACTGCTGGTAACTAGATAAACCAAGTCTTCAACTCAAATTCTTAAGCCCGAGCAAGTTATCAAATAAGAACACGCCTTTGTGAAAGTCAACTTCAATCTCAAATAAGTGATAAATGATTAACTCCGAAGTAATCAACTTGTGTCAAATGTCCAACACGTGAATAAATGTACAACCGGATGTACATTGACCCACTTAATGAACCGGAACAAATGATTCCTCAACATCAATTCCATCTTCCTAAAGATATACATATTGAGACTGATCAGGAAGATTCACCAATAATGTCTTCAAGCGGATGAGGAAGTCATTTTCCTTAATGTTCATGTGGTTGATTTACAGAGTGCACAATAATCCGTGAAGATTTGGTAAAGGAGTACCAAAGAGCGGATCATTTTTCATGAACAATAATCCGTGAAGATTTGGCAAAGGAATACCAAAGAGCGGATTATTATTCAATAGTGCAACTGCAATATTACAATAGTCAATATCAACGTCTCGGGGAGTCACTGCTAAAGAATATGAGCAAGTCTAATTGGGGATTAAATCTGACTTATAACACTCTCCCAATTAGTGCTCTCCCCTAAACCGACAATCTGTTTGATAAATGCCCAGATTAAGAAGAAGTCTTTAGATCGTTAAATGCAACTCGTCTTTATTCTTCTAACATGTAGCAGAAAATGTAGAACAGACTGAAGACTCGACCTTCTTCAAGATTGTGCAGTTGGGGAATAGATAGTTAACATCTTCAACTCACACAAAAAAACATCCCACCAAAAAGCATCCCAATTAACTTACATCTTGCAAATCCCCTTAACTAAAATCCCTCCCAATCAAACAAGAACAGAAAGATGTTCATCAAGGAAATCAGCAATCAGGCCGCAACGAACACACAAGATGGTAACACCAAACTAACAATCACATCAAACAAGAACAGAGAGATTGTTCGGAATCATCATGTTGATGTATACGTGAAGCATTAACCGGAAGCACTTTGTCGATAAACTCATCAATCAGAGTGAAGATGTCAACCAATGGCTCTTAGAAGAGAAAAACTCCATGTGAAGATGACCCGATAAGAAGAAGCTCGGTTCTTACATGAGTTTAGAGCCGTATGACCATTTATATTCTCAAATATCAATCAACAATGCAAAAAATTCACACTTCTTCTCCCCCTCAAGAATTGCATACGGAGATGCCATTCTTGACTAAATAAGTGAAATCATCCAAAAGTATTCTATTCACACTTCTCCCCCGCAAAATTAGCACATGATGTCGCCATCGTTATTATAGTTGAGCAAGTGGAATAAGAAAACAATCAATGGTAGCCAGGTTCACTTGATGACTGAAGTGCATGGAAAAAGCATGAAGCATGTTGATGAGAATGATCATAATTGAGAAGATTTCTCTTCTTCCGAAGATAAAGCGCACTGAAACGTACACTTTTCTTTTCTTTAGAGAACGAGGCTTGAACTGTTGTGTTCCAACGTCATACGAAGATTTCTCTTCTTTTGAAGATAAAGCACACTGAAACGTACGCTTTTCTTTTCTTTAGTGTACGAGGCATGAACTGTTGTGTTCATACGTCATTAGAAGATTTCTCTTCTTTCTAAGATAAAGTGCACTAAGACGTACACTTTTCTTTTCTTTAGAGAACGAGGCATGAACTGTTGTGTTCATACGTCATAATATCTCTCTTTTCAAACTCTCTTGGCAAAACTTGTAATCAACCCCATTATCATTCAATAGGCTCTTTGTCGTGACAGCTGATGGAGAAATCCAATATGATGAATTTGACCCTGAAGTAAACTACCCCGAACTCGTGACTTAAACTTGCACATATGTAACAAAGAGCGGTGCCGATTTCCATTAGCATCTCTAAGTACTCTCTATGTACTCTATACTCTTCAACCAACCAACCATCAAGTATAAGACATACATCACCTCTTGAAAATCCACAATTGAATGTGACACTGAGCACTACAACGTAACTCCTTAAAGTGATAGTTATTTTGTTGTGGTAAGAGCCTAATTCCCTCAAGCGGTAAAAGAAAAGGTAAAAGACACCCAACAATAACTAGATTTCCAAGTCTTCGTTTTTGATAATAAGCTCGAACAAGGATCATGAAGAATCTTCATCCAACCATCCCCGATACCTTCAGTTACTAAGTACACTCGCCCGTGATATTTCACTTCAACCTCAAATAAGTAATAGTGAATTAACCCCGTTGTCACAACTTCTGGTTAAAAGCTCACATCTAGCCTCTTTTTACGTTTTAAGTGAACTATGATAATGGTTTCATCCCGACCATGGTTAAAAGCACATAACCCCGTAAAACCATGAAATAACCAAACTGCCATGAAGACAACCCAAACACACACCCAATTCATGAAGTACACCCTTTTATCCCTTCTTTGAAGCAAAAACCTTAGTACCAGCATCAGATAAGATCCAGAATTACACTTTCCTTTCTCCAGGATGGTTCCATCATTACGGGATTTTACAATTCTATGGTTTAAACCGAAAAATAGTTTCTTTCGCGGGATTTTACAAAACCAAGAATAAACCGTAAGATAGATCCAGAAACGTACTTTACAATTACCAGGATGTTTCCATTTTCACGGGATTTTACAAGTCTATGATTTAAACCGAGAAATAGATTCTTTCGCGGGATTTTACAAAATCAAGACAAAACCGTAAAAATGTTAGCTTGAATGTGTTATGACAACTTTGGTTTCGGTGAATATCTGTTTTAGGGGAACATGTAGCGGTTCATCAACGGTTCATTATCCATCTTCAACGATAATCAACAATTCTTTACCCAAATGTAGACAACTTCACAAACCATACTAAGATGAGTAGTATACACTACTTCCCCCTGAGATTGACCGTAAAACATCAAAGTACACGATTCTCCCCCATGATGGTTTCGAACATTCGGAAGCATCATTAACTTGTACGACCATTTGCACGAGAAGTTCTTGTCATAAGCAATCATCTTGAAAAATCATGATTGAAGATTTTTGAAAGATTTTGCTTAGACTGGGAAGTATCATAGACATTCAGTGGCATTTAGTATCACATGGGAATTGTTGATCACATCTCCACAATTAAATACTTTGGCTAACATATCATTCACGAATTATGTCGGCAATTGCAGTGACCATATGGAGAAGTAAACCCGATATACCAAATTTGATCATGAAGTAGAATTCCCCAGATTTGTTACTTAAGCTTGTACTAATCCTTGTGAAAAAGAAACGGTGTACCCAATGTACAAAACCTCTTGACGTATCCTCAATTGCGTGAGACACCGAAGTGATAGTTACGTTGTGGGTTAAGCGTGAAAGAATCACAAACGTAACTAAATAGCCAAGTCTTTATCACACTTTATAAATGCCCAAACAAGTCATCTTCGTGGAAAAGAAAGAAGACGAAAATAAGAAAATGCGCCCGGAAAATCTCACTTAAAATCCAAATAAGAAACACCGACCAAGCAACCTCGTAGTCAATTTTGTTCAATAACCAATTCAAGCCGCAACATAATATCCTTCGTGAAAATGTAGAAACCAAAGTACCAATCTGCAAACTACAACGAATCTCATCCTCAAATCTCATATCAACAAAATCTCAGAATCTTATCAAATCTCATATATATTATCCAATTTTGAGAAGCCCAACCGCAACCTTGAACCCGATCCAATTTATTCCAACGTTATGTAAGAAAGAAACTTAAGCCCACTTTGATAACTCTTTTAAGCATGAGTTCACAACCCAGCATGAAGTCCAGTTCAAATAGTAACAATGCTATCAATGTATCAGTCCAATATACTCATAACCAAAGACAAAGGAAACAGTCGACAAAGGAAACAATAACAAGTTTGGCCCATGTCAAAAGTCATCAAACTCACTCAAATTCGGATACAATCTTAGCTTAACCGTGGAATACTGACTGACAATTATCTCGCTTTATCCACTCATATCCACGTTTATATAAACTTTTGAATATCAAACGTTTTCAATAACACTTCTACCAATAATAAACACATCTCCAATGTCTAATTGTGATATCCATTATAACAATTTGATAAACTCTTATCCAGGGCCCATCCTATCACATCCACACCTGATCCAAGAAAAATAATACACGGCCCATAGAATGACTAACGAGGCCCATTAAGTAGAAGGCCTGAACCAACGAACCGGTAAACAAGACTTGCCCTAAATTTTCGGGGTATAAAAAACTCCTTATCACTCTATAACCCTAAAAAATTCACACATATTCCAACCCTAAAGATTATTTGTACGCCTCCTCATTCCACCATCACATAACAGCCTCTTCATCCATAATTTATGCTTGCACAATTAAGACAATTCTGAATATGCCACAGGGATGGCCATGAGCGATTTGTAATTACCACAGGGATGGCTTGATGCTCAGTAAGAAGACTACGAGATCACAGCAAAACTTCAAGGTAGGTTTTATCATTGTGTGTATAATTAAGTTTTGATTGTTTAATTTATAAAGTGAATCAAGGATTTGATTTAACAAGGTTGTTAAAATCATTTCTTTAACTTCAGACATAATCAAACACACAAGATCAATGATGATTATCTGAGATCATTTACTTTAGAACGAACCAAGGAAAAAGGAGCTAACATCCTTGTTAGTATCTTTAATGATAAGATCGTTTATAAGCTCAGCTAGGGATCAATAACAAAGACTATAACATGCACAGCGGAATAAACTTAATCAATACTTTGTTATTGAACAAGGTTTTTCATTCACTAATACTCTAATAATCTTAGACGTTTATAGGAACACGTCTACTAACTAAACTAATAACCTAGGCGTTTACAAGACCATACGCCTAGGACACACTAATCTAAAACTAATACCCTAGACGTTCTACCCTAACGTCTAGGCTAAACACACACCTTTTAGTCGACTACATTATTGGAAGACTTAATTAAAAACCTACACCTATGTCCTCTTTATATACTAGAGGATAAGGACTAAATAATAAAACTTTCATTGCAAGCAAGTCCTTCCATCTTTTAGTAGGTTTTCTTCTTGTCATATTAAGTCCCTCTTGTTTCATTCTTTTTGTCTTTATCAACTCAAACTTGTAATTCCCAACATTTAATCTTTTAGATTCGGATATTACATAAAGTGAAAGCATTGAAAGGATCGATGATGAGTTAAAGTTTGTGAACTTGGATCTTCAAGGTCTTGATTATACTTTGATATACATAAACTTTGACTGAGATCCTGATTACTTTTCATTTTTATTGGATGAGTCATGAGTGAGATGTGATAGAGATAGATGTGGTGTTGTTTTTTTTTTAAATTGTCGAAGGGTTGAGATGGGATTTAGGGTTAGCATTGATGAAGGTTCTGTTGTGGTGTCGTTAATTAGTCTTCATGATAATTAGTGTTATTAGATAAAACCAGATGAGGGTTTCGACCTGAGGTTACGAGTCATGGTTATTGCTTCATTGGTCAATGAGTCAAGAACTCGCTTTCTTAGCATTCTCAAACTGCTTTGTTTCATTAACACAAGTCGCATCATAAAAAAAATGAAATGCAAGTAGCTTTTGACATTTTTGACTCAAAAGTCAAAAAGACTACAACTCGCTATTGGTTTTGGTTAATCAACTCGCATTCAGTATTGCAAGTAGACAACTCGCTTTAGATTCTGCATACAACTCGCATTCTTTATAACCCGCATCATTTTTCAACATGACAACTCGCATAGTAAAAGTGACAACTCACTTTTTACTTTAGGCAACTTGCATTTGACCATTCAAAAATGACAACCCGCATCTTGTTGACTCAAAAGTCAAACAACCAACTCGCATATGGCAAGTTGCTTAGTACAAGTTAACAACTCGCATCAAGATAATAAGGGCAACTCGCATCCAGACTCAGTGACAACTCACAGTTTACCAAAGTCAACTCGCATTGACCAATGTCAACTCGCATTTTGAACATTGAATCTGGACCAGAAACACAACACGCATCAATGAATGAACACAACTCGCAATGAAGAATTTCGATTAGCCGCATCAAACAGACTTAGTTAAGACCAAAATCTGACCAAGTTTAAACACTGCTTATAGATCTTGTATGAACACATTGGACAATACAACCAGATTTAGTAAAAAAAATGGTAAACCAGGTTTAGAATATCATAACAACAATTGTTAAAAAGCACTTTAAATACCAACAGCAAACATACGTTATCACACTTAAAACCAGTTTTAAACCACATCAAACCATGTAACAAACCACTAGAAATCTGCTTATAACAACATATTCATCAACAACATCCAAACAACAACCAAACCACATTGATCATCACGAAAACTTAATCAAACCGCATCAAATAACCACTAAAAGGCCATGAGAATCATCAAAAAAACAACAAAACCTGGCTCTGATACCAATTGTAGGATCGTTAATATTATGTTGTTTAGATGATTCGGGTGGTCTAGGATGATGATAGTATATGAATGCCATGGTTAGAGAGATGAAGAGAGTAAAGATGGAATTC
Organism: Chrysanthemum seticuspe; assembly: GCA_019973895.1. NCBI lineage: Eukaryota > Viridiplantae > Streptophyta > Magnoliopsida > Asterales > Asteraceae > Chrysanthemum > Chrysanthemum seticuspe. The sequence goes on from BPTQ01000008.1 coordinate 142,132,095, forward strand.
TAGAGAGATAATCAAAAGTGTAAAAGGTTAGATTAGAACTTCCAACCCTCTACCTTGGAAGGTAGAGGGTATTTATAGGTTACAAACTAAATGACCTCCTGACGGCTTGTGGATCAGGTATACAGTGGGTAAAGACCCGTCCTTCCTCCATTGTGTTACACTACGCTAAACTAAACTAATAACTAACTAATAAACTGATAAATAACGCAACTAACGATATGTCTATGAGCTAACTTATGCTAGATTATATTTGGGGTGACCGATACTTTTCTTATGGAATTTCCAATTCCTACCAGGTTTTACTGACCAGGTTTTAATATTTATAAAGTCTCGTTATACCTATGGTCTACCCTAATGCACTAACGGGCAGTGTACCCGGTCGCGTGTAGTGTAGTATTCGGTAAAGCCGAGGTCGTCCCAAGAGCTATGTGTGTTGGATTATTACTAAGTCTAGGTGTCACAGATTAATAATGGTTTCAATAAGGAATTCATTAACTATTAAAGCAGAAAATAGAAATTAAAGGCAAATGATAAATCAATAGAGGAGAGTGGTGCTAACCTAGTTATTCCTCCTAGCTAGTAATGTCTACGTCTACTTACTTCAAATTACTTCAGGTGGGGTCAAAGTCGAGAGGACAACATTTGGTCAATAAGCCCTAACCTATCAGCAAAGATGCCACCACAGGAGAAGTCAAGTGTCCCCTCATAAGTCTTGTTTTTCCTAGTCCCCTAAGCCAAGTCATTAAGTACCCCTATGATCTGCGCAAAACAGTCAAGTCTAAACAGACTTAAAACAGCTCAGACACAGATGCAATTAAGATCAGAGAATATAGGGGATTCCCGGGTCGTTAAGTCCCAAGGAGACTCAATGGTGTGCAAACACTGATTCAGACGGTAGAATGATCACTAATGATAGCGATCAGAAAGGATTGGGATTGAATATTACACTACTAAAAAAGATTATAAATAAAAGCGACTTAAATGCAAATTAAGAAAATTAAAAAGTTAAAATCTATTAAATAAACGCTATCACTATTTTTAAAGTGATGAACGTTTAAAATCAAAAACATACGTTTAAATTAAAAACTACGTTTACGTACAAAATAAAACGTGAAACTTATATAATATAAATCCTAAAAATATGAAAAATACATTTTTACAATCCTAATGATAAGAGAAAATTTATAGAAAAGGAAAATTATTTTTACAACTATTTATGTAATTATTATTAATTAAAAACTATTTATTAAGTATTTAAAATACACTAAAATAGAAGAAAATACAAAATTAACCTAGAAAAATGAAATTATAACTTAGAAAAATCTAAAATATGATAAAACTAAATTTAAAACAGAAAATATATTTTTTAGACTTTTTATGTATTTATTATTAATTTAAAACTATTTAAAACTAATTTAAATTATTAAAAATACCAAATAAAAGGAGAAAAATATGGAAAAATACTTTTTAAGCTTTTTACATTTATCCAAACTTAAGAAAAATGAAAAATTATTTTTTAGAACCTTTTCTTAATTATTTGTATTTAAAGCTAATTAAAAAGGATTAAAAACTAATTTAAATTGAGAAAAATAGTAAACAAGCTAGGAAAAATCTGAAAAATTCAGGAAAAGCTTAGAATAAAGTTAGAAAGCTGGGAAAAATAGAAAAACAGGGGCTTGTTTGGCAGAATATGAAACTGATAAGGAAGTGCTTATGAAATAAGCACTTCCAATAAGCAAATGAGGCACAACAAGCACCAAACTGATATGGAAGGTCTAATATGCTAAAATAACCAAAAAGCAACACAAATCAACAAGCTACAGCTACTGGATATCAAGATGCAATGATTTGAGGCTCTGAGCTAATGGCAGATAACAGTTAAAGGGGGACCAAGTTTGAGCTATTGTACAAGCTACAAAATAAGCTGAAATGGAAAAATACCAATTGGAACCTGTTATAGACCTGGTTGAGAGTATTTGTACCAAAAATCAGGCTATGATAAGCTCTTATGAGCTCTGTACACCAGCTGCAAGATCTGCACAAAACCTGTGCAGATCAGTGCAGTGTGCACAGGGGAGATGAGCTTGTTTTGACAAGCTCATTTGAGGCTTCTAAAAAAATGACAAAAATCTGGAAAAATGCTAATAATAAACAAGACCAGCTTAAGTTAGTACACCCACAATTTGATATCATTTGGCTCAAAATTGAGTTCATGAAAAATCACCTTAACTGGGCCAAAATTGGATATTTCAAGCTTTTTGACTTTTTGGCAAATCTGAAATGTTGACTTTCTTGAGTTTAGATCTCAATTTAAAGACTGATATTGGTGCTAATGACTGAAATAAGACTAAAGAAAGCTATGTTTAAGATTTCTAAACACAAAACTAACTCTTGATCTTGAAAAATGTCCAACAGTGAACTGTTAATATGGTTAGAAGAACATTTTGATTTTGGCAAATGGTAAGCACAAGATTATGATTAATATGACTGCATATGAGTTAAACAAGACCAGAGCAACAATTATCCACCACTATACTATCCTATAATACAGATAAATTAGCAATGCCAAACACCCTTTTTGCTTATGTTTTGCAAACTGAAGTGAAGCTGACTAGTACTCCAGCTTGAACTAATGACCAAACTAGGTTTTCATGACTATTATACAACTAAATGAGCAAGTTAAAACTACAAAAGATCATAGATACAAGGGGAGCTTGAAACTGCAATATGACTTGAAAATGCAAAAGTAAAACAGACACTCACAGGTCCCCAGCTGGTTGCAGGCCAGAACCAAGCACAAAACTATGCTACCCTAAGTTATTTCCAACCCATGTCAGTCACTGCAACAACCTTTTCACCACCATTTCTATTCTTGACCAATCTTTTGACTTTTGTTGACTATGAGATAAATTGGCTTGAAAATACAAAGTAAGCTTACCCACAACTATATAGAGCTTATTTCAGCTAATTTGAGCTTGGGAAGAAGCTTTTTAAGGTTTGAATATATAAATTAGAAACTGAAATACTCAACAGTAGACACAAAGCATGAACTTTAACCAAACTTTTGAAATTGATTCTTAAAAACAGTTTACAAAGATGAAATAACTTAAGTTTATATCAAAGGAACAAAAAGATTACAGATTCTTGGCTAAATTAATACATTAATAGAAAAACGACATTAGGAAAATTTTATATATCTAACTACTACCACTCTTGCTTCTTTCTTCTCTCTTTTATACTCCCAGTGCTTCTCTCTCTCATTTCTGATAAATCCCACCATCTTTTGTGGCCATTGGATGACTTTGAGATGATCTTGACCATTTAGCCTTTTTGGCGGGAAAGAGCATTTTGACAGGTGGAGGGATTGAGTGATATATGGGGGAAGGAATTTAATGCATCTTGGAATTGTGATGAGGTGGGGGGACAATGAGAGGAAAAAGTGAGGAGGGGGGATGGTTGTGGTGTGAGCAGGGGAAGCAGTTGGAGAAGGTGGAGAAATTGGCGGGCAAGTGGGTGTTTGTTTGACTGCAATGGGTTGACCAGATATAATAACCAAGGGGTCCAAAATGTATAGATGACAGGGGGGTCACAAAGGGTTCAAGGGTCCAAATTGGCTTGTTGGCTTAATAAATGACAAGGACTAATATGTAATTTCTGAAAACTCAAGGACCATTCCTGCCAATTCTGTAAAGTTGCTCAAAGGACTAAAAATGACAAAGTTTAATAATGCAAGGACCAAAGTTGCCATTTTCAGATTTTCCAGGGACCAATTCTGCCAATTTTCAAACTTGGAGGACCATTTTTGTAATTTTCTCAAACTTTTGATATTTTTCACCAAAGGACTAAATTTGACAAGTTATGATTTTGAAAGGACCTTTGGTGACTTTACTTTTGAAATTTTGACTCAGGGACTGTTTTTGACAATTTTTGAAACTTGGGGGACTAAAACTGCCAATTTTGCAAATTTAATACGTTTTTCATCTGATTTTGATATTTTTGAATTTAAAACACATAAAACACTGATTTGTGATATTTTGATCATTTTGATGTGTTTCTGAGTGTTTTCAGATGATTTTGCAGTTTATATTGTACAAAAATGATGAGTATTTAGAGACTCATCACCCTACATGCTAGATTTATAATAGTGAGTGCGCGGGCATTAGCAACTTAAACACTCACCCCCCTAATTCTTAAGTTCATCCAAATGGTATGTTGGATCGTATATTTTACGTTGTTTAGATGATTCGGGTGGTCTAGATAGATGATTAAACAAGTAAGCCATTGTTAGAGAGATGAAGAGAGGAGAGGGTGTTCTAGAGAGAGAAATAATCAACAAAATGCAAGGTTAGATTAATGAGAAGCACCACCCCTTCCAAGGATGGAAGGGGTATTTATAGTTACAAGTGATACGCCCTCCTGTCGGGCTGTGGATTACGCATACAATGGGTAAAGACCCGTCCTTCCTCCACGGTGTTACACTAAACTAAACTACGCTACCAACTAACTAATAAACTACTAAATAACGTAAAAAATGACACGTCTACGAGCTAACATATGCTAGACCATAATTGGGGTGACCGACACTTTAACATGGAATTTCTAATACCTAACAATCTCCCCCTAAGGGAGGTCACCCCATGAAATACACTTTGCATCCTAGCATTCTATCTTTGTCTTTAGTTCTGAGCTCGTAGACTTCAATTCTTCAGGTTCCGCAATCTTTGTGCTTTAGTAGCGATTCTTCAAAGTTTGCATAGTTTTGTACTTTTAGTGGAGGCCTTTAACTGATCCACATCTTGATGATCTTTGATCTTTCTTTAAGATCATCAGCCACAGTAAATCTCTGGATCACCCTTTGTTGTGTTGCCATCATGTGAAGTTGTGACTTTCGGACCGACATGCTCACACTTTCAGGATCATGACATCTTTCCATCAGAGTAGCGAAAGCTTTACTGGTTCTGGATATTTGCAGCAGCGTAGCAGAAGCATAGTATAAAAATATCAGAGCCAGGTTATGTAGATATGCACTAGTCATGATTTCTTCAATTAAGTGTAATTGCTGTGAGCATGCGGCTTTGGATTAACTTCTCAATTCTGATCAGCTGCAACCGTCCAAATGTACCTGCAGCCAACAGTTAGCAATAAAGCACACGAAAGTGTCTTTGATCACTTTCGTTGAATTGAGGTACACGGCCCACGGTTCCCCGTTGATCAGTACAAGTACTGCCTGTGATCAGGTAGAATTCTGAAAAATCTCCTTGACAGGGTTTCGCAGCTGCTCTAGCTTTTCTCAAACCGGAACGTCTCAAAGAAGACAACACGGAATGAGTGAACCAGCGAATTGAGATTCACTGATTAAAGAAAAATTGATTTGAAAACAATCGCGTATTGCTTAGAAGAAAGAGTTTTGAAATACGACGAAGGTTTTATAAGAAAGATCAATTTTCAATCAAAAATAATTTTTATATTTGAAAAGAATACACATTCGATGTGCTAGAGAAAAGAAGAGATTTGCACATCGAACGGTTTTTCCAAAAGTATTTTATTCAATCAGAGATACTTTTTGTGTTTGAAATATGAATACACATTCGATGTGCTGGAGAAAAGAAGATTTGCACATCGAACGGTTTTTCCAAAAGTATTCGTCAATTCATTTCCTGGACCAAGGTTGATTCAAGAATGAATCGCCCCATCGTTTCTATCCAGTTGTCACAAGCTTGATCTTTAGAAAAGAGCTCACATGTCACCCACCAAGAGCTTGTTTGATGTTGGCTCTAGAAGGATTTCCATCTTCATCGTGAATATTTGACATATCACTCAGATGTTCTGGCAAATATCACAAGGATAATGCATAGGACTCTCAATATATACTTACTTTCCACATTGTGTGAAACAAAAAGTCTTCATTAATTTTGTGTCCTAATGAGATATTGTGGATGATCTCTTGGCTCTAGACTCAATTGTGCACATATAGTTTCCTATGCCGGAGACTAGGGAGAGGGTCTCCTTCTTCAATATCAACATTCTCTAAGAGAAAGTCGATAGATTATGTAGGTTCCCCATGAAAATGAAACAAGTCCTTTTAAGAGGAACTTGAGTAGCTTGGGAAGTTTAGCGCAGTGCGTCACTGGGTCCATGACATCTTATCTTCAATTCCAGTGTTACCTTATTAACCACCAGTAGCATATGAATTGAACCCGGTTTCTGCCCTAAGGTTGAAATAATGGAGGGCTATTTCTTTTCACCCTTTTTCACATTCAATTCTTTTTCATTCTTCAACCCCTTCAGTGTTTCTCGAGACTTCATAACTAGAACCTTGTTGGGTTTATTCCAGTATTAGCTCTGTCTCAGTCCGCACTCTTCCCGTATTCTCATTTTTCTCCTTTTTTCATCATACCTAAGAGCTCTACACTATCTAGTGGATTGTCCCTGGGTAGATCCCTCCGGCTCTGGCGGAATTGTGGGAACGAATACCTAACCTAACCATCCTTATAACACCATGCATAAAGTAAATTGGTTGGTCTTTTGGTATTGTTCTTTCCTTCTTGAAACCAATTGAAAAATCATTTGGAAAATCAATCATGGTACTTGTGATATAAAATCAAAGCATTTTGTACCTTAATTGTTTTGATCATTCTAGAAATTCTCCCCCTCAACATGTGCATATGATTTTGAAATTCTTTAGCACATGGAGGCAAGAGTTCTTTGAAATATTTTCTTGATCACAATTTCCGTGGAAAAAGCCATTTGATTTTCTTGGTAAATTCTCCCCCTCAATATGTGCATAGGATATTTGAAATCATTTTATCACATAGAGGAAAGAGTTCATTTGAAGTACATCCATGATCACAAAACCCATTAAGAAACCATTATAAAATCAATCAAGGTACTTTATGTTAAAACATAAAAGCATTTGTACCTTGATAGTTTATTTTCTTTTGAAATGCTCCCCCTCAATATGTGCTTCGAGATTCGAAAGCGTTTAGCACATATTGGAGAGAACTTGCACTTTGAATCAAAATGATCATCATTTATCAAATTTCATTATTAAATCACAAATTCTCCCCCGATCAAAAATATAGGATCGTGAATATTATGTTGGTTGATGATTCGGGTGGTCTAGGATGATGATAGTATATGAATGCCATGGTTATAGAGATGAAGAGAGTAGAGAGGGAATTCTAGAGAGATAATCAAAAGTGTAAAAGGTTAGATTAGAACTTCCAACCCTCTACCTTGGAAGGTAGAGGGTATTTATAGGTTACAAACTAAATGACCTCCTGACGGCCTGTGGATCAGGTATACAGTGGGTAAAGACCCGTCCTTCCTCCATTGTGTTACACTACGCTAAACTAAACTAATAACTAACTAATAAACTGATAAATAACGCAACTAACGATATGTCTATGAGCTAACTTATGCTAGATTATATTTGGGGTGACCGATACTTTTCTTATGGAATTTCCAATTCCTACCAGGTTTTACTGACCAGGTTTTAATATTTATAAAGTCTCGTTATACCTATGGTCTACCCTAATGCACTAACGGGCAGTGTACCCGGTCGCGTGTAGTGTAGTATTCGGTAAAGCCGAGGTCGTCCCAAGAGCTATGTGTGTTGGATTATTACTAAGTCTAGGTGTCACAGATTAATAATGGTTTCAATAAGGAATTCATTAACTATTAAAGCAGAAAATAGAAATTAAAGGCAAATGATAAATCAATAGAGGAGAGTGGTGCTAACCTAGTTATTCCTCCTAGCTAGTAATGTCTACGTCTACTTACTTCAAATTACTTCAGGTGGGGTCAAAGTCGAGAGGACAACATTTGGTCAATAAGCCCTAACCTATCAGCAAAGATGCCACCACAGGAGAAGTCAAGTGTCCCCTCATAAGTCTTGTTTTTCCTAGTCCCCTAAGCCATGTCATTAAGTACCCCTACATGCTAGATTTATAATAGTGAGTGCGCGGGCATTAGCAACTTAAACACTCACCCCCCTAATTCTTAAGTTCATCCAAATGGTATGTAGGATCGTATATTTTATGTTGTTTAGATGATTCGGGTGGTCTAGGTAGATGATTAAACAAGTAAGCCATTGTTAGAGAGATGAAGAGAGGAGAGGGTGTTCTAGAGAGAGAAATAATCAACAAAATGAAAGGTTAGATTAATGAGAAGCACCACCCCTTCCAAGGATGGAAGGGGTATTTATAGTTACAAGTGATACGCCCTGCTGTCGGGCTGTGGATTACGCATACAATGGGTAAAGACCCGTCCTTCCTCCACGGTGTTACACTAAACTAAACTACGCTACCAACTAACTAATAAACTACTAAATAACGTAAAAAATGACACGTCTACGAGCTAACATATGCTAGACCATAATTGGGGTGACCGACACTTTAACATGGAATTTCTAATACCTAACAATCTCCCCCTAAGGGAGGTCACCCCATGAAATACACTTTGCATCCTAGCATTCTATCTTTGTCTTTAGTTCTGAGCTCGTAGACTTCAATTCTTCAGGTTCCGCAATCTTTGTGCTTTAGTAGCGATTCTTCAAAGTTTGCATAGTTTTGTACTTTTAGTGGAGGCCTTTAACTGATCCACATCTTGATGATCTTTGATCTTTCTTTAAGATCATCAGCCACAGTAAATCTCTGGATCACCCTTTGTTGTGTTGCCATCATGTGAAGTTGTGACTTTCGGACCGACATGCTCACACTTTCAGGATCATGACATCTTTCCATCAGAGTAGCGAAAGCTTTACTGGTTCTGGATATTTGCAGCAGCGTAGCAGAAGCATAGTATAAAAATATCAGAGCCAGGTTGTGTAGATATGCACTAGTCATGATTTCTTCAATTAAGTGTAATTGCTGTGAGCATGCGGCTTTGGATTAACTTCTCAATTCTGATCAGCTGCAACCGTCCAAATGTACCTGCAGCCAACAGTTAGCAATAAAGCACACGAAAGTGTCTTTGATCACTTTCGTTGAATTGAGGTACACGGCCCACGGTTCCCCGTTGATCAGTACAAGTACTGCCTGTGATCAGGTAGAATTCTGAGAAATCTCCTTGACAGGGTTTCGCAGCTGCTCTAGCTTTTCTCAAACCGGAACGTCTCAAAGAAGACAACACGGAATGAGTGAACCAGCGAATTGAGATTCACTGATTAAAGAAAAATTGATTTGAAAACAATCGCGTATTGCTTAGAAGAAAGAGTTTTGAAATACGACGAAGGTTTTATAAGAAAGATCAATTTTCAATCAAAAATAATTTTTATATTTGAAAAGAATACACATTCGATGTGCTAGAGAAAAGAAGAGATTTGCACATCGAACGGTTTTTCCAAAAGTATTTTATTCAATCAGAGATACTTTTTGTGTTTGAAATATGAATACACATTCGATGTGCTGGAGAAAAGAAGATTTGCACATCGAACGGTTTTTCCAAAAGTATTCGTCAATTCATTTCCTGGACCAAGGTTGATTCAAGAATGAATCGCCCCATCGTTTCTATCCAGTTGTCACAAGCTTGATCTTTAGAAAAGAGCTCACATGTCACCCACCAAGAGCTTGTTTGATGTTGGCTCTAGAAGGATTTCCATCTTCATCGTGAATATTTGACATATCACTCAGATGTTCTGGCAAATATCACAAGGATAATGCATAGGACTCTCAATATATACTTACTTTCCACATTGTGTGAAACAAAAAGTCTTCATTAATTTTGTGTCCTAATGAGATATTGTGGATGATCTCTTGGCTCTAGACTCAATTGTGCACATATAGTTTCCTATGCCGGAGACTAGGGAGAGGGTCTCCTTCTTCAATATCAACATTCTCTAAGAGAAAGTCGATAGATTATGTAGGTTCCCCATGAAAATGAAACAAGTCCTTTTAAGAGGAACTTGAGTAGCTTGGGAAGTTTAGCGCAGTGCGTCACTGGGTCCATGACATCTTATCTTCAATTCCAGTGTTACCTTATTAACCACCAGTAGCATATGAATTGAACCCGGTTTCTGCCCTAAGGTTGAAATAATGGAGGGCTATTTCTTTTCACCCTTTTTCACATTCAATTCTTTTTCATTCTTCAACCCCTTCAGTGTTTCTCGAGACTTCATAACTAGAACCTTGTTGGGTTTATTCCAGTATTAGCTCTGTCTCAGTCCGCACTCTTCCCGTATTCTCATTTTTCTCCTTTTTTCATCATACCTAAGAGCTCTACACTATCTAGTGGATTGTCCCTGGGTAGATCCCTCCGGCTCTGGCGGAATTGTGGGAACGAATACCTAACCTAACCATCCTTATAACACCATGCATAAAGTAAATTGGTTGGTCTTTTGGTATTGTTCTTTCCTTCTTGAAACCAATTGAAAAATCATTTGGAAAATCAATCAAGGTACTTGTGATATAAAATCAAAGCATTTTGTACCTTAATTGTTTTGATCATTCTAGAAGTTCTCCCCCTCAACATGTGCATATGATTTTGAAATTCTTTAGCACATGGAGGCAAGAGTTCTTTGAAATATTTTCTTGATCACAATTTCCGTGGAAAAAGCCATTTGATTTTCTTGGTAAATTCTCCCCCTCAATATGTGCATAGGATATTTGAAATCATTTTATCACATAGAGGAAAGAGTTCATTTGAAGTACATCCATGATCACAAAAGCCATTAAGAAACCATTATAAAATCAATCAAGGTACTTTATGTTAAAACATAAAAGCATTTGTACCTTGATAGTTTATTTTCTTTTGAAATGCTCCCCCTCAATATGTGCTTCGAGATTCGAAAGCGTTTAGCACATATTAGAGAGAACTTGCACTTTGAATCAAAATGATCATCATTTATCAAATTTCATTATTAAATCACAAATTCTCCCCCGATCAAAAATGTAGGATCGTGAATATTATGTTGGTTGATGATTCGGGTGGTCTAGGATGATGATAGTATATGAATGCCATGGTTATAGAGATGAAGAGAGTAGAGAGGGAATTCTAGAGAGATAAACAAAAGTGTAGAATATTATATTAGAACTTCCAACCTTCTACCTTGGAAGGTAGAGGGTATTTATAGGTTACAAACTAAACTACCTCCTGACGGCCTGTGGATCAGGTATACAATGGGTAAAGACCCGTCCTTCCTCCACGGTGTTACACTAAACTAATCTACACTACAAACTAACTAATAAACTGCTAAATAACGTAAATAACTACAAGTCTACGAGCTAACTTATGCTAGATAATATTTGGGGTGACCGACTCTTCACTATGGAATTTTCTAATTCCTAACAATCTCCCCCTAAGGGAGGTTTTTACATTTCGAATCCTAGCATTCTATTCTTGACTTTGTTCTTGAGCTCGTAGACTTCAATTCTTCAATTCCGCAATCTTTGTGCATTAGTAGTGATTCTTTAAGGTCCGATAACTTTGTACTTTAAGTGGAGGCCTTTAACTGATCCACATCTTTGATGACCTTCGAGCTTTCATTGAGATCATCAGCCACAGTAAATCTCTGGATCACCCTTTATTGTGTTGCCATCATGTGAAGTTGTGACTTTCGGACCGACATGCTCACACTTTTGAATCATGACATATTTCCATCAGAGTAGTGGAAGCCTTACTGGTACATGATATTTGCAGCAACGAAGCAGAAGCATAGTATGAAATATCAGAGCCAGGTTATGTAGATATGCACCAGTCATGATTTCTTCAAATTAAGTGTGGAAACTGTGAGCATGCGGCTTTGGATTGACTCCTCAATTCTTATCAGCTGCAACCGTCCAAATGTACCTGCAAACAACAGTTAGCAATAAAACACACGAAAGTGTCTTTGACCACTTTCATTGAATTAAGGTACACGGCCCACGGTTCCCCGTTGATCAGTACAAGTAATGCCTGTGATCAGGTAGGATTCCTAAGAATCTCCTTGACAGGGTTTCGCAGCTGTTCTAGCCGTTCTCAAACCGGAACGTCTCAAAGAAGACAACACGGAGTGAGTGAACCAACGAATTGGGATTCACTGATTGATGAGAAATTGATTTGAAAACAATCGCGTATTGCTTGAAGAAAGAGTTTTTCAATACGACGAAGGTTTTATAAGAAAGGTCAATTTTCAATCAAAATACTTTTTGTATTAGATAATGAATACACATTCGATGTGCTAGTAAAAAGAAGAGATTCGCACATCGAACGATTTTTCTAAAAGTATTTTTTAATCAGAGATACTTTTTGTGTTTGAAAACATAAATACACATTCGATGTGCTGGAGAAAAGAAGATTTGCACATCGAACGGTTTTTCCAAAAGTATTCGTCAATTCCATTCCTGGACCAAGGTTGATTCAAGATTGAATCTCCCCATCGTTTCTATCCAGTTGTCACAAGTTTGATCTTACGAGAAGATCTCACATGTCACCCACCAAGAGCTTGTTTGATGTTGGCTTTATAAGGATTTCCATCTTCATCGTGAATATTTTCATATCACTCGGATGTTCTGGCAATACCACAAGGATAAAGCGTAGGACTCTTAATATATACTTACTTTCCATATTGTGTGAAACAGCAAGTCTTCATGAATTTTTTGTCCTAATGAGATATTGTGGATGATCTCTTGGCTCTAGACTCAATAGTGCACATTTGGTTTCTATGCCGAAGACTAGGGAGAGGGTCTCCTTCTTCAATATCACCAATCTCTAAGAGAAAGTCGATAGATAATTTCGGTTCCCCGTGAGAATGAAACAAGCACTTTTAAGAGGAACTTGAGTAGCTTGGGAAGTTTAGTGCAGTGCGTCACTGGGTCCATGACGCCTTGTCTTCAATACCGGCGTTACCTTGGTAACCACCAGTAGCATATGTATTGAACCCGGTTACTTCCCTAAGGTTGAATTATTGGAGGGCTATTTCTTTTAACCCCTTTTTCACATTACAATTCTTTTTCATTCTTCAACCCCTTCAGTGCTTACCGAGACTTCATTACTAGAACCTTGTTGGGTTTATTCCAGTACTAGCTCTGTCTCAGTCCGCACTCTTCCCATATCTCACTTTTCTCCTTTTTTCATCATACCTAAGGACTCTACACTATCTAGTGGATTGTCCCTGGGTAGATCCCTCCGGCTCTGGCGGGATCGTGGGAATTAATACCTAACCTAACCATCCTTATAACACCATGCATAAAATAAATTGGTCAGTCTTTTGGTTTTGTTCTTTCCTTCTCGAAACCAATTGAAAAATCATTTGGAAAATCAATCAAGGTACTTGTGATATAAATCAAAGCATTTTATACCTTAATTGTTTTGATCATTTTAGAAATGCTCCCCCTCAACATGTGCATATGATATTGAAATTGTTTGGCACATGGAGGCAAGAGTTCTTTGAAATAATTTCTTTGAAATAATTTATTGATCATAATTTCCTTAGAAAAAGCCTTTTGATTTTCTTTGGTAAATTCTCTCCCTCAATATGTTCATAGGATAAGTGAAATCATTTTATCACATAGAGGAAAGAGTTCTTTTGAGGCACATCCACGATCACAAAATCCATTAAGAAAACAATTTGAAAACTCAATCAAGGTACTTTATGTTAAAACGTAAAAGCTTTTGTACCTCGATAGTTTATTTACTTTTAAAATGCTCCCCCTCAATATGTGCTTCGAAATTCGAAAGCGTTTATCACACAAGGGAGAGCAGCATGCACATTTGAATCAAAACGATCACCTTTTATCAAATTCCATTATTAAATCACAAATTCTCCCCCGATCAAAAATATCAAACCCTTTGAGATTTTGGATCCCAAGTGATTTAATAAGGTTTAGAAAACATGGGAGAAAATGTGCCTGATTTAAAAACTCATCTTGTTTTTTTGGATAAATGCTCCCCCTCAACATGTGCATTATGTATATTGAAATCGTTTGGCCCATGGAGGCAGGAGTGCCTTTGAAGGACTAAAATCAATTCCATTTAGAACAGTTTTGAGATTTAAATCACGATCTCTCACCCGATCAAATATTTCAAACCATTTTGAGATTTATGATCCCAAAAGATTTAAATAATTTAGAAAAATTTGGGGAAAGACGTGGCAAGATTTGATTTTGAAAAATGACAGATAAGGACCATTTTGAGACATTAAAGATTGTTAGTGTCAGGTATGATTGTTTTAAGAGATCTTTAAGTAAAATAAAACAGTTTCACAATCAAACAAGAACAGAAAGAATTTCATTTTGAAAGACCTTGATTCTAAAGAAAAATCATACCATGACATAACATTAAATCTTTAGATCACCACATTTTAACGTACAAACCGGAACTTTTATGAAGAAATATTGTTTGAAAATATTATATTTTAAATCACTCTCCCCCTCAATCGATGACCGAAGTCGATAATTGAGTGACATAGGTTTTGATAAAAAGAAGTCCGGTGATTTTCAAAATTTAGTCCAATTTATTTTCAAAACAATATTTTTCCATTTTCAAAAACAATATTATTCAAAGTTTTAGAAAAATGGTATCATCACTATTATCCCTGCACAAAGATACGTTAGGTGGACGAGAAGCTTCCGTTTTTGTTGCTGTAGGGTTTGGAAGAAAAATCATCTGCTGATGCAGTGAGACTTCTTCTTACGTTGCATTTTGAATGCCAACTGAGGTCAAATTAAGCTCCGTTTCTTCACCCACTTAGAAGAAAACCATCTGCTGATGCAGTGAGACCTCTTACGTTGCATTTATGCCAACTCTCCATAGAAGTCCAATTAAGCTCCGTTTCTTCATTTGTCAACCCAAGATATAGTTACCCTTTCCTTTCGGCATCCAATCATCTTCAATTGTGGGATCCGGATCGGGAACATTCTTGTATACCAATATACCTGCATACGTTAGTGAACACACATACAAATATATGGTGGTCGACATCACCCAAACAACAATCGACTAATAAAAGTCAATGCAACATATCAATCAGATCATATAAATGTATGGGAAAAATGTGTTCATCAAACTCTAATCATCTAATCCTAGCAATAATATCCTAGGCACCTAGTCCTTCAACATAGGTTAACATCATTTTAATTAAGCATATTAGGATAATTAAGAAAGCCCGTTAGATGATGTAGATTTGAAAAACATTATCCCCCTCAATCCATGACTCATTTTATGAAAAGTTTAAAAGCGCTGAAGTCATTGATTGAGTTTTCAATTTTACAAAAACTCTGAATCTGATTGTTTTTAAAGCAACTCATTTACCACCATTTTTGAAAACACCAAATATTTTTCTGAAGAATTTTAGACGGAAAAACATTTGTGTAGGAACAACAGTCCTTCGACATACTTTCCTTGTTTTGTTTTTAGGATAAGTGCACGAAATATTTTGAAAATAGGTTTAGCGCAACACTTTCCTTTCTTTAAAAGAGCGGGTTACTATCAGAAATAATAGCAAACCATAGTTTAAGCACGGGTTACAGTCTGAAGTAACTGCAAGCCGTTTTTGTGACATGTTTTGAAAAAAAATATTTACACCTCCTGCTCGAACTTCATCTATGGTCCCGTGCCATTATTGAATGACATTTCTAAGACCGTAGATGTTATCGATACCAGAAGACATGTCTTGGAAAAACAATATTTTTGGTATTTTTAAATTTTCTGATTTTTATGGGTTTTTGAAGGTTTTCAATTTTTCTCTTTTCTTTTTGTTAGTTTTATATTTTTGTATTTTGTTTTTCGATAAATATATACAAAGATAGAGTAGATGATATAGTTTAAGAAGATGATGATACGAGTACTGAGATAAGGATATCGAGCAGCACGTCGTAGAAGATAGAAGTCATCATCCCTAAAACTTTCACCACCAAATCTTCCGAGGCTCTTGAATTGAAGAAAGAACCCGAGCCTTTGAGAAAGAGAGACTTTGGCAGCTTCCCCCAAACCGAAAATCCTTATGTTGAGTAGATTCGAAGCTCTATTTCAAGCTTACCTTAGCCAGGTGCACAGAGAAGCACACCATTGTCATAAATCCCGCTGCTCTATTTAAGAATGATAATCGAGGATCTCCATTCGGGGTTATATCATCCAATAGAAGAACAGCGACGTTTCATCCCACACATAAATAATCTTCTCAAATTCCTTTTCCAAAGAAGTCTGAAGCAATCCATTCCGAAAGGTGTCAAGAGAACAATTCCCCCAAGTAGTTGAATTGATGCAATCAGTCTCTTTGTATAATGCTCAAGAACTATCCCGAATACACATCATGAGGGGAATGAAAACACCTCCCCATGTTCACATTTTTCTTCCCTGATGATCGTGTATGAAGCTCAAGAACCCGAAGTACACCAATATCCAAGAGCTCTCCCGAATACTCATCATGAGGGGAATGAAAACACTTCCCCATGTTCACATTTTTCTTCCCTGATGATCGTGTATGAAGCTCAAGTATCCGAAGTATACCAATACACAAAGAATAAATAACTGATAACATTGAAGAAGCAGGCCAAGTCACTGATTATCTCTGCGGGTGACAATCTCTGCGGATGTCAACTCCGGAATAAGTGATTATATCTCTGAATCACTGATTAAGCACTCAAGTGAAACAGCTGAGCATCCCAAATGTACACAATCTCTCTTCCCTGATCATTGCGATACCATCGAAATCACCACACACTTGTGTACCTCTTTTATCTTCAGAAACTTTCTCTAACCTCTCTTCCCCTACATAGTTGGAACAAGAACACTAGAAGCAACTAGATACACTAAGTTTCTCTGCGGTCATGACATTTGTCTTCCCAGGATAACTTCAATCACTTAGAAGTATTAAGTTCATCATGTGTACTCGTTATGCTTTTATATGCTTGTCTCCTTCCCCCTTTGCTAGTTTAGACACTTCATAATCAGCAACATAGTATAAGCCCAAATACTTGAAATCTTTATGAGAAGAACACTTGAACTCTTGTGAGAATCAACTTGCTGAAGACTCTCTCTGACTATTTTTATCAACCCTTATGTAGACAATTTGAAGTGACCACTGAAGAATAAAACCCGATATACCATACTTGAAACTGAAGTCAACTTCCCCACATTTCTATCTTAAGCTTGCACCTAATGATGGAAGAATGGTGTCGAGAATTTATGCTTCAAGCAAATCTCTAAGTACTCACTACCCAAACAAAGTAAGAGACATTAACACCTCTTGATTATCCACACCGTCATATGCGTGTGACACTGAGTAAAACAAAGTAACTCCTAATAGTGATAGTTAACCAGGTCTTCAACCATCCACCTCGACTGCTGGTAACTAGATAAACCAAGTCTTCAACTAAAATTCTTAAGCCCGAGCAAATTATCAAATAAGAACACGCCTTTGTGAAAGTCAACTTCAATCTCGAATAAGTGATAAATGATTAACTCCGAAGTAATCAACTTATGTCAAATGTCCAACACGTGAATAAATGTACAACCGGATGTACATTGACCCACTTAATGAACCAGAACAAATGATTCCTCAACATCAATTCCATCTTCCTAAAGATATACATATAGAGATTGATCTGGAAGATTCACCAATAAAGTCTTCAAGCGGATGAGGTAGTCATTTTCCTTAATGTTCATGTGGTTGATTTACAAAGTGCACAATAATCCGTGAAGATTTGGTAAAGGAATACCAAAGAGCGGATCAATTTTCATGAACAATAATCCGTGAAGATTTAGCAAAGGAATACCAAAGAGCGGATTATTATTCAATAGTGCAACTGCAATATTACAATAGTCAATATCAACGTCTCGAGGAGTCACTGCTAAAGAATATGAGCAAGTCTAATTGGGGATTGAATCTGACTTATAACACTCTCCCAATTAGTGCTCTCCCCTAAACCGACAATCTGTTTGATAAATGCCCAGATTAAGAAGAAGTCTTTAGATCGTTAAATGCAACTCGTCTTTAGTCTTCTAACATGTAGCAGAAAATGTAGAACAGACTGTAGACTCGACCTTCTTCAAGATTGTGCAGTTGGGGAATAGATAGTTAACATCTTCAACTCACACCAAAAAGCATCCCAATTAACTTACATCTTGCAAATCCCCTTAACTAAAATCCCTCCCAATCAAACAAGAACAGAAAGATGTTCATCAAGGAAATCAGCAATCAGGCCGCAACGAACACACAAGATGGTAACACCAAACTACCAATCTCATCAAACAAGAACAGAGAGATTGTTCTGAATCATCATGTTGATGTATACGTGAAGCATTAACCGGAAGCACTTTGTCGATAAACTCATCAATCCGAGTGAAGATGTCAACCAACGGCTCTTAGACGAGAAAAACTCCATGTGAAGATGACCCGATAAGAAGAAGCTCATTTCTTACATGAGTTTAAATCCGTATGACCATTTATATTCTCAAATATTAATCAACAATGCAAAAAATTCACACTTCTTCTCCCCCTCAATAATTGCATACGGAGATGCCATTCTTGACTAAATAAGTGAAATCATCCAAAAGTATTCTATTCACACTTCTCCCCCGCAAAACTAGCACATGATGTCGCCATCGTCATTATAGTTGAGCAAGTGGAATAAGAAAAACAATCAATGGTAGCATTGTTCACTTGATGACTGAAGCGCATGGAAAAAGTATGAAGCATGTTGATGAGAATGGTCATACTAAGAAGATTTCTCTTCTTCAGAAGATAAAGCGCACTGACACGTACACTTTTCTTTTCTTTAGAGAACGAGGCTTGAACTGTTGTGTTCAAACGTCATTATGATGAAGTACGAGGCCTGAACAGACGTCATAATCTATCTCTTTTCAAACTCTTGGCAAACTTGTAATCAACCCCATTATCATTCAGTAGGCTCTTTGTTGTAACAGCTAATGGAGAAAACCCGATATAATGAATTTGACCCTGAAGTAAACTACCCCGAACTCATGACTTAAAGTTGCACATATGAAACAAAGAGCGGTGCCGATTTCCATTAGCATCTCTAAGTACTCTCTATGTACTATTGTTGGAATCACTCCTAAACAGTATTTCAAGTATTTATATTTCATATGTAATAGGTAGCTTTATTATGGCCTTTATGTTTGTTTAAGGTCAAGCTTATGTAGAAGGCCCATAAGCTTAGGCCCAAGCCCACATAAGAAAGGATGGGAACTAGGAGTGTTGCCCTAGCTTCCCTCCTATAAATACTCTTGTAAACCCTCATTTGAGGGTTGGTTGTTTAAGTTTTTCTTTCACATACATCTTATTCATAACCGGTCATAGTATCTCGTGTGTGTGTGTGGTTTTACTTGTTCAATCGCCTTTATCTCTTTCTCTATAACTTGTGTTTGTAAAACTTGTGACCTAACCGTGGTATCAATCGCCAAATAGTTGGATGTACTCGTTTGTTTTTGAAGTTTTTGGTTTTGGGTCTTACGCGTAAGGTTAACGCATTCTTTAGCTCTTTTAAAAACTTTTTTTTGCACTTTTTAATCCAAGATTCTTGTACTTTCAACGTTTTAAGGTGTTAAAATACTTGTTTTTGGCAAAAAGTTTCAAACTTTATGCGTGGATCATTGTTTTTGAACTAGTTTTTATTCGTGTGTGTATTTCTACGCATAACTGTTTTGAGTGCTTTGGATCATCAAGTTTCACACTTTTGTATTATTTTGGTGTTATTGAAGCTATTTCATCACACAAAAACTGGTTTAGAAACATCTTTGGGCAAAATCAAAATTACGAGTAATCCTACGCGTATCAAAACCCTAAAATTACGGGTAAGATTTTCCTTGGTTTGATCTTCATTTTCCTGGTTTATTCCGTGTTTTCTTACTTGGATAAGTCTGAAAATACGTCGACTTTGGATATCTTTTGCACTGTGATAGTGTAAAAGATCATTTGGGCAAAAACCCTAAACTTACGCATAAGCATAAGCTTACGCGTAGAAATCCTACGCATAAGATTCACTTTACGCGTAAACTAAGGTCTACGCATAAGGTAATCCTACGCCTACGTTTCTACGCCTAACTCTTGTCTACGCATAACTTTAGTGTTTTTCCTACTTACGCGTAAGCTAAAACCTACGCGTAACTCCTCATTGTTACGCGTAACTTTTGGTGTTTTTACGCATAAGTACTACTTGGTTCTTGTCTTTTCTACGCCTAAGGACACTTCATCAACAAAGGTTCATTCGACTACAAAGATCCATTTTTACCACACCAGTTTATCATCATGTCTCAACCACCATACTCTAACTATTTCCCTCACACTTATAATCATCAACAACAACAACAATTAACTCCACAACATCAACAATGGAATCAACAACAAGCTATTTATCAACAACAATTTAATCAGCAACATACTCCACAACTTGGTGCAATTCCACAACCACAAATGGTTCAACAACCACCAAGCCTTCAAGTTCAAACCTACACAAATGATTTCAATCAACATCCATCAAGGAACACTATGAAGGAACCCACTTGGTTTGCAAAGATGTGTGAAGCTTTAAGCAGCCAACAATCAATTCATGAAGCTGGATCACTTGATAGACTTCCAATGCTCACTCCAGGAAACTACGATCAATGGGTGATAAGGTTCTTTAGGTTTTGTGATCTGAAGAAGCCACATGGAAAGTTCTTAAAGAAGGTTATCTTGGAAGGTCCATTTGAGATGCCTACTGTCATTGTACCCGGAGATCCAACTGCTGTTCCACCAAGAGATGAACAAACCAACATTGCTACGGTTGCAGATCTTAATGCTACAGAACTTCTACACTATGAAGCTGATGAACTTGCAATGGAATACATCCTCTTAGGATTACCAAACCCAATTATTCGTAGTGTTGATGCTCAAAAGACTGCACAAAAGATGTGGGATCATATTCGTCTTCTTATGGAAGGATCTGTACTCAATCAGGAGGATTTAGAATCCAAAATTTACTTGGCTTATGAACACTTCATAATTGAACCTGGAGAGACACTAGAGTCCTATCATCATCGATTTTCAGATATCATCAATGATTTGGATAAACACAACATCATCATGCCAAGAATTGCAGTGAATACTAAGTTCCTGAGTAGTCTTGGTCCAGAATGGGAGAAGTATGTCATTTTTCTCCGTCAAGCGAAGAATATGCATCATTCTACTTATGGATTGTTGTACGATTACTTGAAGCCTCATGAAAAGGAAGTTGATCGGGAAAGGATTCTCCGTGCTCAAATTGCTACACAATCACATCCGGACAATCAACAACTTGCCTTGTATGCTCAACAGAATTATCCCTCTCAACCAGTAACTCAACCAACTACTTCAACCACACCTTCACAGCAACAACCTCAACAAAATCAATTGGTTCCATACAACAACAACAATGCTCAAGCATATGTCAGTGAAGCGACTGAGGAAATCGATCCGTTCGACGCATTGCAACAAGGATTTGTGATGATCGCTAATGCTTTTGGCCGTTACACCAACAAATCCAACAATCGTATTCGTTCCTCATCTAACACACGGACTCAAGCTGTTGTGAACAATGGACGTGTTGAAGTTCAGAATCGTGATTATGGTCGTCAGATGGGCGGTGGTCAAGGGTTTAATGCTGTGGGTAGGAATAACAACAGAGCTCAAGTGGTGGAACAGGGAAATGCTCAGAATCGGTTAAATGGTCTTAGATGCTACAACTGCAATGGGAAGGGACACCTGGCTAATGCATACCCAAAGCCAAGGACTAGGGGCAGTGCTTATTTCAAAGAGGCTTTACTTTTGGCTCTTAAGGATGAAGCTGGTGGATCTCTCACAGACAAAGAACAGAGCTTTATGGCAGATGCAGACTCGGATGCTGATATGGAGGACTTGCAGGCCAATGCAGCTGTTATGTTGATGGCTAATATGCAAGAGTTACACATGAGTGAAACAGGCCCAGTGTATGACACTGATGGCTTGTCTCAGGTACCCGAACAAACCATTATCATATCTGAACTAATATCTCCATCAATATCTGAATCCGGCACGGCTCAGAATGTTCAAAATGAGTCATCTACATCTCATTCTGACGATTTTCAAATAAACCCCGTAGTTACATTTGACGATCCAGATGACCTTATGGTTTCCCTTGATAATCAAATTGACTCCGTGGTTATACTTGAGGATCTAAACAATGATCATGTTGTGACTCACAATGAACACGATGAACCTTTGCCTCATCCAGATCTTGTTCTGTTACTTAAAGACCAACAATCCCAAATTGCTGAATGTGTTGCATTAAATCAGTCCTTAAAAAGTAAAAATGCACTGTTAACCAAGGACTTTGAATGCTTACAAATGCAACTCAACTTTTTCAAAACTCAAGAAAACCGTGAAAAAGGTTTTGAAGCTGCTTTTGCAAAATCTCATCAAAACAAAAAATATTTGGAGAGACAGATGCGTGATCTAGCCGCCTCGAAGAATGCTTTGTTGTCTGAATTAGAACAACTGAAACACGAACATAAAAAGCAAATTAACGCTCTCACCTTGGAAAATCAAAAAGCTAAGGCTGAGTTGTTAAATTGTCAAAAACAGTTCTCCACATACAAAAAGCATTCAACGAATCGGGTAGATGACCTTCTTGGCGAAATTCTCGACTTGCAAAACAAACTTAAAGAGTTTAAAACTGTTGTTTACAAACATGGTGAATCCGTAACAGCTATTGAAAAGTTGACCTTAAAACCCAATCCAAAAGGATATGGAAAAAATCTAGCTGATTACAAACCAAAGCTTTCACTAAAAACATTCAAACCAACTCCTGAAGTTTCCAGTGCAGAATACAAAATTGATAATACTGTCATGAGTGTTGTTGAATATCATCGTCAAGAGGAATTAGATGCAGAAGACGAGAGTCGATCAAAATTAAAAAACGTTGTTTACAACAAACCTTTTAATTATAAAAACGCGGTCACTTTCGTCACACCAACGGATTCTTCTAACACACCAAGGGTTATCATCAAAACACCTGAGTCTTCTAATGTTAATCCCAAAACATAATTTGCACAAACTTATGGTCCTTTACCTACCATTAGTGAAGTAAACTCAAAACCTGAAAATCGAAAAATCCTTCGATATTTTGACATTTTCATGGCTGACCTCAAAATTTTACAACATGAGATAGAATATCGATCTGAAATCAAAGTTGAACATTTTCAATCGCCTCTGGCGCGAGAACAAAGAGTCATTTTTCAGAAAAATCTTTTACCTAATGTTAAAAACTTGAAAAGTTGTGCAATTGCCTGGGAAACGGATTTTCATAAGGAACTTGGGGTAATGAAAAACGTTTTCGAGAAAACAGAAACATCTATCTCTAATACTAAACGTAAAAAGAAACTCTTGAGAAAAGATGTTGATCGACTCTTGGAAGATGTTATCTGTGCTGATATCCATAATGTTGTGTTATTCTATTCTTTGCCATATGCATCTGATCATATCTCTGCTGATATTGTTGAAACTGTTGTTACTATTGAGAACACCGATAATGTGCTTCAGATCGAGTCTTTAAAAGCTGAAAATAAACGATTACTCATTGAAATTTACAATGCAAAACGTCGTCTTCATTGGTGTGAAAAAGATATTCACAACCATCAACTTAGTTTTCAAAAGAAAATCGCTCAGTTGAGTGCAAAATCTTCTGATCCTAAAATTGAGCAACTGGATGATCAAAACATGTCTTTGAAAAGTCAAATCTCAAAATATGAACAAGAACTTTTAAAAGTTAAACAGGAATATGGTTTCATATTTGATTTACTCAAAAAGACTCGACTTGAAGCATCAAACAAACTTGATCACTATTTTGCTCACACTAGAGATGTCATGAATTTTGCTGGAAATATTCGTTCTGAAAATCAAGATCTGATTCACACCATCTCTAAGTTACGGGAAATGTTAGGAAAGTATGAACAACTTCCGCCTACTGTGATTAAGAGATTAGCACCAGTCACACTTAGTAATCGTGAACCTAGAATTCCCACTGCCAAATCACAAGTTGCTAATGTGTTTCCCTCTACTGAAACCGGAATAGTTGCGTCTTTTCCAAACGTCTGCACTTCACAGCCTAGGAGCACTCAATCGAATAATAGGAAGTTGCGACCTAAGAAAAGATCAATAAGGAATGCTAAAGTAGAAGAACACCCTAGGACTCTGAATAAAAATCATGTTGCTTCCACTACAGATGTTACGTCTGGCAAATGTAATAGAAATAGTGATGTAACGAATGCTAAACCGTTAAGTACTTTTGATATTCAGTCTGATGCACCTTGTGTTATTTTTCGAAAGAGTATGAATTCTTATTGTCATGACAAATGTGTTGCTAAAGCTATAATCTCTCGATTACGGAATCCTAAGAATCGGAATACCCCTAGGCCCACTAATCATTCTAAGTCTGTCCTTGGTAAACCACCATCTTTAGATTCTAAGGCAACCATTGCTATCACAGTAGTTCCCGATTCACCTCCTAAGAATGTAGTACCACCTAGTGCATTCACTAAGACTAAAGCAAAGAGTAGTTATAGATGGCAGAAATGGATATACAACACACTAGGATTTAAATGGATGCCTAAATTTATTAATGTGTGTGTATCTAATATACCTGCTTCGGAACCCTCTAACATTTCGGGTTCCACATCTACTTCTATTCCATCTGTGTCGTCTGTGTGTAATGCAGGTGATACAGATCATTCTCTGGATTGTTGATAGCGGATGTTCCCGACACATGACAGGCAACCTTAAACTGTTATCAAACTTTATTGCAAAGTTCATTGGCACTGTCAGATTCGGGAAAGATCACTTCGCAGCCATCATGGGCTACGGAGATTATGTCAATGGGAACATCGAAATCAGCAGGGTTTACTATGTGGAAGGCCTCGGTCACAATCTGTTTTCAGTAGGTCAATTTTGTGATGGAGATTTGGAGGTTGCTTTCAGGGAGAAAACTTGTTTCATTCGTGACCTACAAGGAAATGACCTTATGTCTGGCTCGCGTAATTCTAGTCTCTACACTATCTCTATGCAAGACATGGTTGCTTCCTCTCCCATTTGCTTACTTTCAAAGGCAACATCTACAAAATCCTGGCTATGGCACCGTCGTCTCTCACATCTAAACTTTCAAACTATCACCAACCTTGCTCGACACAAACTAGTTGAAGGACTCCCACGATTCCGGTATTCAAAAGATCACCTTTGCTCAGCCTGTGAACAAGGGAAAAGCACTCGTGCTCATTTTCCTTCAAAGGTGGAACACAGCTCTCAGCATGTGCTACATCTTCTTCACATGGATTTGTGTGGCCCGATGCGCGTGCAAACGATCAATGGCAAACGCTACATCTTAGTAATTGTGGATGACTACTCACGATGGACTTGGGTCTACTTCCTTCGTAGCAAAGACCAAGCTCCACAAATGATCATCACCTTTCTCACAAAAATACAGGTTCAGCTCTGCAACACCGTCAGGATAATTCGGACAGACAAAGGAACTGAATTTGTTAACCAAACCCTTCGTGAATTTTATGAGAAAGTGGGAATTCAGCATCAAACATCTATTGCACGTACACCTGAACAAAACGGAGTTGTTGAAAGACGAAACCGAACGTTAGTGGAAGCTGCAAGAACAATGTTAATCAATGCTAAACTTCCAGATTACTTATGGGCAGAAGCTGTATCTACTGCATGCTATACTCAAAACCGTTCTATGATCACAAAACGCCACAACAAAACACCTTTCGAGCTTGTCCACAACTATAAACCGAACCTCAAACACTTTCATGTATTTGGATCCCTTTGCTATCCGAATAATGATCGTGATGATTTTGGAAAGCTCAAAGCCAAAGCTGATATTGGAGTCTTTATTGGATACTGTGACAATTCTAAAGGTTTACGAATCTGGAATCGTCGAACTAAGGAGGTAATGGAAACGATTCATGCTCATTTCGATGAACTCACGGGAATGGCTTCTGAGTATAACAGCTTAGAACCCGGTCTCAACCGTCTAAACTTCCCTCAACCCCCATCATCAGCTGAACAAAGCCCCCAGCTAACTCGTCAACAAATGGAAAGGTTATTTGCTCCTCTGTTCTGTGACGATATTGATGAACGTGCTCCAGGTGTATCCGCTGTTTCCGCTGCACAACCTGATAATATTCCTATACCTGATACACCTGCTACACCAACTACTGTTGAAGATGCACCTACACCAGTTGACTCCAACACAACAGTTTAACACACCGCTTCCAACAATGATGAACCAGCTGATGATATTCTAAATGAAGTACCCCCCACCTGCAGATTTTGATCCAAATGCGTTCTTCAACCCGTTTGCTAATGAGACTGCTGCACCAGATGTCGCGGAATCTTCAACAAACCATTTGAATCCTCAGAATCTGCACAATGTATACCAACATCAACCCTCTACACATAGATGGACAAAAGACCATCCTCTGGCTAATATTATTGGCAACCCGAATCAACCAGTCGTTACGAGACAACGTCTTCACTCAGATGGTGAACATTGCATTTATGCACTCACTGTCTGCCAATCTAAGCCTAAAAACATTAAAGACGCAATGACAAAAGACAACTGGATTGAATCCATGCAGGAAGAACTCAACCAATTCAAACGTCTTGAAGTATGGGAACTGGTTGAAAGACCAACAGGGGTCTACGTCATTGGTCTAAAATGGATTTGGAAAAACAAATTGGATGCTGAAGGGAACGTCATCCGAAACAAGTCACGACTAGTTGCTAAGGGTTATCGTCAGGAAGAGGGAATAGACTTTGAAGAATCGTTTGCTCCGGTTGCTCGTCTTGAGGCTGTTCGGATATTTCTCGCGTTCGCAGCTCATATGAATATGACGGTCTATCAGATGGATGTCAAAACGGCGTTTCTCAATGGACAACTTAAAGAAATGGTCTATGTCAGCCAACCAGATGGATTCGTTGATCCTGAGTTCCCGAACCATGTCTACAAACTGAACAAAGCTCTTTATGGTCTCAAACAAGCCCCTCGGGCATGGTACGATAAGCTATCATCTTTCCTCATTGCCAATAATTTCACCAAAGGCTCAGTTGACCCAACTCTTTTTATACAATATCACGGGGCACACATCTTAATTGTTCAAATTTACGTGGATGACATCATTTTTGGGTCTACACATACAAAGTTTTCAATCGCTTTTGCAAAACTAATGAAGAAAAATTTTGAAATGTCCATGATGGGTGAACTTACGTTCTTTCTAGGACTGCAAGTTCATCAATCACCCCGTGGTATTTTCTTGAGTCAGTCCAAATATGCCCTTGAACTGTTAAACAAATTTGGAATGACAACCTGTGACACTTATGCCACACCAATGGCTCATACCAAGAAGTTAGATGCTGATTTACATGGAAAATTGGTTGACCCAACCAAATACAGAAGTATAATTGGGTCTCTCATGTATCTAACAGCTAGCAGACCTGATATTGTCTTTTCCGTTTATCTATGCTCCCGTTATCAGTCGCGACCAACTGAAACCCACCTCTCTGAGGCTAAAAGAATCCTCCGATACATCAAGGGAACCATTAACTTGGGGATCTGGTATCCGAAAGATTCTCGTTTTGAACTAATCGCTTTTTCAGACGCTGATCACGCAGGATGCTTAGACTCAAGGAAAAGTACTTCAGGAGCACTACAATTTCTCGGTGATAAACTCGTGTCTTGGCAATCAAAGAAGCAGGATTGTACATCGCTGTCATCAACCGAAGCAGAATATGTAGCTAGGTCCGCATGTTGTGCTCAAGTCATCTGGATGAGAACACAACTCAAAGACTATGGTTACGTATTTGACAGAATCCCGATGTACTGCGACAATCGGAGTGCCATTGCCATCTCGTGCAACTCTGTTCAGCACTCGAAATCAAATCACATCGATCTACGCTATCATTTCATCAAGGACCACGTGGAACAGGGTACTGTTGAATTATACTTTGTGGGAACTGAATACCAATTGGCAGATCTGCTCACCAAAGCCTTGCCTCCCGCTAGGTTTAATGAGTTGGTCCACCGAATTGGTATGAGGTGTTTGACTCAAGAGGAATTGGATGACCTCTTAAAACAGTCTTAAAAACCTATCAAATACCAAAACATCCTTTGTAAATAAATTTCTCAAAAACAAAATACAAAAATATAAAACCTTATAAAACAACAAAAATACTCTTCTAATCTATAATCTTTCAACATGGCAAGTACATTTCTTCCTTCAACACTGTAATCCTTCAAATTTAAGTATTTTTACGATCACGTGTTGAGGGGGAGAAATTTTTCATATAACTGCTTCAAAACATCAGTGTACTTGCATGTTTTCATATCTCTGTTGTTTCATTTTACAATGGTGGTGAATATTCTAGTTTAATGACACTCCTCGGACTAAATTTATAACCTTTCATTATTTCTTAAGTCGAGGGGGAGTGTCGTCATGCTTCTTTCCTAAAATCTTCGTTTGGTAACCAAAATGGAAGTTAAATGGCTTTGTTTGATAAAAGAAAAGGTGGAGGGACCAAAACTGTCAAAACTTTAAAGTTATTTTAAATAAAACACCCCCACCTAACTTTCACTTCTCATTTATTACTAAAAACATAAAACCATCCTACGCTTTGAATTGATTCAAGAAAACCGTGTTTTTGATCTTCATCTTGTAAGTGTTTTCGTGATTACAACATGTTTTTAAGACAAGGTTTTGAATGTCATGCAAATCCTACGGCTAAAACGTTTTCTACGCGTGATTAGGTGTTCTATGCTTATGTGTAAGAACACACAATCAATATGTGTGTGTTTGTGGTGAAATGGTTTGTGTCAAAACGTTCATAATACATCAATGATACCATTTTAACCATCAAAACCCACCCAGAAACACGAATTGATGAATTTTGAAAAATTAGGGTTTATGAGTCGAATTGGGTATTTTCGAATGTGAAGTGTTTTGGTCAAAAAGATTGTTGTGTTATGCTTATGTGATGTTGAATTGATGATATCCATGCCTTATAACCACCCAGAAACCTTAATTGATTCAGAATTAGGAATTAGGGTTTAATGTTCTAAAAATTGGGTATTTTTGATTCACTGCAAACTAAGTGTTAAGACTTGGTCAATATGCTCTGACAACATCTAAGACATACCAGAAAATCTTTGGTGCAAATTCTATGGCTAAAATTCATACGCGTAAATTTAAGGTTTTAGACTACGCGTAAGGATTTCTACGCATAACTGTTTGACATGTGTTCTTGCCATGATTTGTTGTTAAAGTGGATTTATGTGTTAATATTGATGATATAATGGTTCTATTTCAGGCTTGTTACTCGTGAAACTCAGAATCAAGGTCATTTGAAACTTTAGGCATAAGGATTACCCTACGCGTAGTCATGTTACGCGTAAGAATAATCCTACGCATAACAGTTGCGCGTAAGGTTCTACAATGGACTACGCGTATCCTGTGAAGGATATGCGTAAACAGTGACCTCTACGCATAAGGTCTACTCTTACGAGTAAGCCTTACGCGTAAGGTATATATACGCCTACGCGTAAGCTCTACGCATAAGGTCCCCCTTTTCCTACGCGTAACATTTCTTACGCGTAAGTTAGGATCCTACGCGTAAGTTTACGCCTACGCATATATCATTTCTGTCTACGCATAACTTTGCCAACACTACGCTTAACCCTGGATTGACCTTCATGATGAATTGTTACGTGTACAAACTTGTAAATAAACTAATCATAACGTCACGAATCCAATAATGTCACTAATAAACTTAATCGTCTAATATGTTGTGAACAATATGTGGTAACATAAACTTTAAAACTTAAAGTTAACTAACTCACGAACCATTTCACGACGTCATTAGATTATTGGACATACAAGTGACTTAGGACTCGTAACAATCATTGACACTGTACATTCAATAACTAGACAATAAGACCTTCTGTTGGCTAACATTATGTCTTTCGATATGTTGGTTCTTTTGGCTAATGTTATTTCAGATCACGACATGGCTGAACAAATGAATGTGGATGCATCTGAAGTTCTCTCCATTGCTGATATCTATCCCTATGGCTATCCAATGAAGATAGGAAAGAATAATCTCCGTGTTGACTTTGACACCCTCACTTGCTCAGAATCTTCGTGTCTAATTGCTATTGATATTCTGAAGACTCATCCGTATCAGAATATGCTCACTCACTCTGCAACTGTCCCTGAGATCTATATCCAACAGTTCTGGAACACTATGGAAAGGGTCAAAGGACGGACTGCTGTGACGGTGACTCTGAATCACAAACAAGTCACCATTACACCTGCAGACTTAAGGGCTGCTCTCCTTATTCCTGAAGTCAATCCAACCAAACTATATGCCACACCTGCTGAAGAGCTAACTCTCCAATTCTTAATCGATATCGGTTATGACGAGGCTACAGGAGTAATCACCAAGCATTCTCACATAGAGCTTAAGAGTATTCCTCAACCCTGGAGAACTCTCTACATGATCATCACCAAGTCTGTTTCTGGTCGTGACAGTGGCTATGAGCATCCTAAGCTCATGGAACTGAAAATATTTTAGGCATTGGTCAACATGAAACACATCGCTATCGAAGCTCTGATTTGGGATGACATGATGTCATTTCTCAACAAACTTGGCTCAAAGATTCCCTACATCAGATATACTAAACTGTTGATCCAGAGAGCACTTGGACTTCATCCTGATATTCCCAAGCGGCTCAATGACCCCGACAATCATGATATGTTGACGGAACCTATTCTATCTGTCAGAATCAAGGAATCGTCTACAAAGAAACAAGGTGCTGTGTTGCCAAATTTCCTTCTAACTGAAGATGTCAGAAAGCTTGAAACGTACAAAAGGTATCTGGAAGCAGTTAGACAAGGCAAAGTTGGTGATCTCGACGAAAAATCTTCTGGAACACCTGTAAGAAGAACCAGAAGAGGAAGTGCAGGAAGCGCAACAAGTACTGTGAGTCAAAGGAATGTTCCTAAAAGGAATCCTCCTTCTAAAAGGATTGTTCCCGTAAAGGAAGCCGAACCTATTCCCACACTTGAACCACAAAGAAAACTTAGGGACGAGAGCTCTGAAGATACTGACACAGATGAAGAGTTTCATTACTCTGCAACTGCAACCGAAACACCTGCCTCAGTAGCAAAACCTCCAAGTCCTCCAGCTGTCCAAGAAAAAGGGAAGACTCCAGCAATTGTACCCTATGATGAGAGCTCTGAAGAAGAAGAAGAAGAAGAGCAACTGGATAAATCATACAGGAAGAAGTTCAAAATCGTCAGACATCTTCAAAAGGCTAAAGAATTTGCTAAAGACCAAATGGGTGGCCCTGGTGGGTCAAGTGGTGCAGCTCAATCTTCACCAACTCCTGATACGGTTAATCAACCCGATAAGGAAGCTGGTGCCACCACTCTTGTGCAACAACAAAAGCCTGTTGAGGATACTATTGTATATGATTTTGAGAAACCAGAAACTGAGAAAGATAAAGATGATGATTATACGAAGTTTCTTCTGGATAGTCTTACACGCTCACAGAAGGAAACGTCTGAACCACCAAAGGACCCGGAATCTCCTCACATCTCATCATCATCGGATTCTTCGTCTCATTCATCACAACCACCATCTAAGAAGTCAACCAAATCGTCATCCAAATCCGTGAAGAAACCACCTAAATCTTGGATTTCTCAGACTCATAAAAGAATTGTGAACGCTGTCCAACAAGTCAGAAAGAAGGACATACTTTACAGAAAAATGAATTGGTTTGCTGACCAAATTCAGTACTTAAATGATGAGAAAGACAAGATGCAGAAAGAAAGGGAATTTGTTCAGAAGTTCATGAAGAGTCATCGTAAAGAGGAACTGAACGAAATGATCGAAGGTTACACCAACAAGTACCTTCAGGATATCGTTCCTAAAGTCCAAAAGGAACTGGAGAAGACAGCAAGAGATCATACCCACAAGTTTCTTCTCGACACTGTCCCCGATGTGACTAGAGAAGTATTCTCCAGACAACTCACTCCGAACATCGTCGCATTGGTTAAACACACAATGGCCAAAGAAGCTGATCTCTCTGAATCTGAGTTAATCGCTAAACTAGTGATGCAAATGTCAAAGCGATCTGGAACGTTTACTTCGGATGAAGCTAAATTTTTCGAAAGTCTACTTGATTTTCAACTCAGATCATCATGCAAAGAGTCAGCCGACCAACCCAAACGACCAAGAGATGACGATGATTAGGACAAGGACTCTGCACCTAAACGTCAGAAGCAGTCTGGTGAATCTACTTCGATGCCACCTCCTCCACCACAGACTTCTTCTCAACAACAGTCTCCTCCACCTCGGTCTTCTACTGATAAACCTCGGGACGATTCCGAGTTACCACCCCTGACTCAAAAAACAGGTGATTACTTTGAGTATACGGGTGGTGACGATGAAGAGGTCCTTGAGCCCCAACAACAACCCACCTCTCCCAAACAAGGACAGAAACCAGCATCATCATCCAAGCCTTCGAAAAAGAAGAAGAAGACGCTTCATACTGACGTCGTATCATGGCTAGATGACGATAAAACTGAAGAATTTGAATGGTTTGCTACACTTGTTAACAACACTCCCTATCCTGAAGAAGGTCAAGAATTGGTAGACGGTAGTACCTTGGAGCATGCAAAGATTTTGCAAGAAAGGTTCCGTGTGAAGAAGATGACGAAATCTGAGTTGAAGCTCATCAAGAATGACGCATTCCTACTCTTGAAAAACAGCTCGGAAAGTGCAATCGAGGTTGAATATCACCTTGACAACATTGCTCGAGCCATGTCTAACAACATGGATTTGCTCAACCCAGAAGCAAACATCGACTTCACCAAACGGGACAATCCTCCATATTATACCGACTGGTCTCGACCTCTACCTACCATTGGCCAACCTGATCAGCCTAGGATTCCTTTCAGACATTTTTTCCACAAAGACCTAGATTTTCTTCAACACGGTGGCGATGGTTCAAGGAAATACGCTACATCTCTGACACTTCCATTCCCTGATGCCATATACTCTGATTGTATAGCCATCGAGGAACGTGCTACCCACATGTTCTCCGACAAAGTGGTAGCGTATGACCAAGATGCAATGTATGGGATTCACCATTGGCCGGAACGCCGAAGAATCTACTACAGAAGCTGCTTGGTTCAGAAGTCTCAACATGCAGTGTTCAGTACTAAAAGTATCGTGGCCATCCAACATGTTGGTCTATCGTCTAAATGGGACTACACTTTTCTTAAGAAGATTATGGTCAAAAGACAAGACGAAAGGGACTATGCCTTCTCTGAAGCTGACTTTGAGAATTTGAACCTCAACGATATTGAAGACATGTATCTTGCCAAAGTTCAAGGTCGCATGAGACAATTTCCAACTGAAGTACAACGTGAATTCATCAAGTCACTGCTCATCTTCATCAGACGCATAGTCATCAAAGAACGTGTTGAAGATCTTCAGCTTGCCGTTGAATCATATCAGAAACGTGTCAACCTCACTTCTCCAACGCTTGATCTTCCCGACATCAATCAGCTAAGTCAATATACGCTCATCAGCAAACCATTCGGAGTTGTTTACCACAGTGAACTTCAAAGAAACTGCTTAATGGCGTGTAGTGAACTTCAGAAATTCGGGGATCATACCTTGAAGCAGGTTAGGGATGGATTGGCGTACAGGTTGAAGGATATACGCCTGAAAATTGGATCTTCTAAGCGCTGGAACTCTCAGGAAAGGAGGGATGTGAGAAGGATCATCACCATGATTGATGAACGGTTGTTCAGAAGGGATCAGTTCAGAACGTTGGAAAGTTTTGTTGGTGGTCGACCTAGGATCAACATCACAGGCTATGAACGCCCTGTTCGTACTCCTGGGAACATCACTGCACTTCCTGGTACCCCTTGAATTGTTTCCTTCATATAATTTTGGATGTGTGATTACATATGTCGATGGCTTGTGCACACATAACAGTGTACAACCCGTAATTGTCAAGAAAGGACCCTGTGGTACGCCTCAGTGCCACAATCCTTATAAAAGGAGCGAAAGCTTCTTATTTTTGAGTAAAACCTATCAAACCTTTCATTTTTCAAGGTTTTGCTCAAAAACACAAGTACTTCCCCATATGATTTGTTTTCAAAACCTTAACCGTTTATATCACCAGTTGAGGGGGAGTATTTGAATTAAAACTTTGTTCACAAATTGTTCATAGTGGTCATCTTCCCGCAACACTCGAAATGGTCATATTTATTGTCAACAGTTCAAAAATAACATTCTTTATGCCATTTTTGAGGGGGAGAAAATTGTGTGATAAGAAATATGTTGTACAAAATGCAAATGAATCCGTGTACCTCAGACTTAACCAACGAATTGACGGTACTAAACTGTTTGTAACTCGAAAAGACTTGTCCTGGACGGGTAATAATTTCAAGCTAGTTCGCTAGTAATGTAAACGTGTCTCACAAAGGACTTGTCCAAGTAGAAAGTACCATTCGAGATACTTTTGGTAGACATGAACTCTGACGGGAATGACAGCCTTTCGAGGTTTGTCTACACCTTCAAGGTAGTTATTAGAGCTAGTTGTCACCTAAAAGCTGACAATGTAACTCTTTAACTATGCAACGTAACCGTGTCTCGCGGGGGATTGTCTATCTTCAGTAGATCAATTCTAAAAGTGCGCGCTCTTTCCTCACTGTGCATTTAACCATTAAAACTATTAAGCACATGTGGAGGGGGAGTATTTATGCAAAACCTTATCTCTCACAGTGGTTCAAACATGTTTTTCATTTACAAACCCTTTGAGAGATATTTTCACATACAGTGGTTTTAATAGCAAACATAGGTTAGTCATGGAGTTATAAGGTGACTAAGGTTAGGAATAACCGTCTTATGATCCGCCAGAGCCGGAGGGATCTACCCAAGGACACTACCATTA
Source organism: Chrysanthemum seticuspe (assembly GCA_019973895.1). Taxonomy (NCBI): domain Eukaryota; kingdom Viridiplantae; phylum Streptophyta; class Magnoliopsida; order Asterales; family Asteraceae; genus Chrysanthemum; species Chrysanthemum seticuspe. Next base: position 142,167,056 of record BPTQ01000008.1, read on the forward strand.
GTTAGTGTTAGAAGTCCTCAGGAATGATTGTAAAAAGGAGAAAATGAGAATCGGAGAAAGAAGGAGTTGAAGAATCAAAAAGAAATGTAAAGTAAAGGGTGAAAAGAAACAGCCCTCCAGATTATTCAACTTAGGGCAGACACCGGGTTCAATTCATATGCTACTGGTTGTCACTTAGTGACACCGGTATTGAAGATTAAAAGTCGTCATGGACCCAGTGACGCATGCACTAAACCTTCTTAGCCACTCAAGTTTTTTCTCAACAGAAGCTTGTTTCATTCTCACAGGGAACCCTACGTAAACTATTGGCTTTCTCTTAGAGATCGCTGGTATTGAAGAAGGAGACCCTCTCCCTAGTCTCCGCTCAGGAAAACCAAAACGCACTATTGAGTCTAGAGCCACGAGATTCATCAAAAGATCTCTTAGTAACACTTGACATTTAATCACTTGATGATCAACAAATAAGATTATTAGTGGTTCATATCGAGTCCTTCACAGATCTTAGCAATCTGTCGAGAACATTTATGAGAGGTTCACATCTGTGATCCTCAGTGATTGAATGGAAACTCCTGCCAGGGTCAACATCAAACAGCCCTGACAGCAGGTCACTTCGGTAACTCCCCGTGGATTACGCGGAGTGTGTCTCAAACGGTCTACAGTCGTGAGGTGATGCTTCGGTGTACCTTAGCGACTCATCTGAACTGTAGATGTACTTTGGTACATCGCGTTATCTCACTTGTGGGACTCCAGTTCAGGAACGGCCTTTGTAAGAATTAGAGTTGTGTTTTCACACTATGCTGTTAACACTCTCGAAGTTCAAACTTGTAAGTGCCGAAAACCGCTTATTACTAACCGTTTAAAATGTTTTCTTCTTTTGGAAGCTCCGGAGCGGGATGATCGTGCTGATTCTTCTCATGCTCACGCCAACATCATTACTAATGGAAGTTCTATTCAAAAGCAACACAACCGTCAGAATGATTCTTCGTCAAACCAAAGAATCTACAATGTTAAAGACTTAAAGAACTTCATCAGCATTGAATTCCAACGTCAAAGAGCGTGTGAGCATGTTGAAGAATGACGTGGAGACACTGGAGCAGTGAAGCAGACCTGAGGCAGACTGATGCAGACAACAACATACTATCACTTTCACCACAAAGAACAATGATCAAAGAACAAAGTTAAAGATGACGTCGAAGCATAACTGTGCACAGATAACTATCTCTCTACACTGGGGAGATTGTTCGAATCAAGGCATTTCCTCTCACAAGAAAGAAGAATGTCAGAAGACGGCACAGCTACTATTACATCAACGCCTTCACCGTTTACATTCATATATACTTGAGGGGGAGATTGTTGGAATCACTCCTAAACAGTATTTCAAGTATTTATATTTCATATGTAATAGGTAGCTTTATTATGGCCTTTATGTTTGTTTAAGGTCAAGCTTATGTAGAAGGCCCATAAGCTTAGGCCCAAGCCCACATAAGAAAGGAAGGGAACTAGGAGTGTTGCCCTAGCTTCCCTCCTATAAATACTCTTGTAAACCCTCATTTGAGGGTTGGTTGTTCAAGTTTTTCTTTCACATACATCTTATTCATAACCGGTCATAGTATCTAGTGTGTATGTGTGGTTTTACTTGTTCAATCGCCTTTATCTCTTTCTCTATAACTTGTGTTTGTAAAACTTGTGACCTAACAACTATATACTCTTCAACCAACCAACCATCAAGTATAAGACGTACATTGCCTCTTGAAAATCCACAATTGAATGTGACACTGAACACTACAACGTAACTCCTTAAAGTGATAGTTATTTTGTGATGGTAAGAGCCCAATTCCCCCAAGTGGTAAAAGAAAAGGTAAAAGTCACCCAACAATAACTAGATTTCCAAGTCTTCATTTTTTGATAATAAGCTCGAACAAGGATCTTGAAGAATCTTCATCCAACCATCCCCGATACCTTCAGATGCTAAGTACACTCGCCCGTGATATTTCACTTCAACCTTAAATAAATAATAGTGAATTAACCCCGTTGTCACATCTTCTAGTTAAAAGCTCAAATTTAGCCTTCTTTTACGTTTTAAGTGAACTATGATAATGGTTTTTATCCCGACCACGGTTAAAAGCACATAACCCCGAAAAATCATGTAATAACCAAACTGCCATGACGAATATCCAAACTCGCATCCATTTCATGTAGTACACCCATTTATCCCTTCTTTGAAGTAGAAACTGTGGCACCAGCATCAGAAGATCCTGAAATACGCTTTCCTTTCTCCAGGATGGTTCCAACATTACGGGATTTTACAACTCTATGGTTTAAACCAAGAAATAGTTTCTTTCGAGGGATTTTACAAAACCAAGAATTAACCGTAAGATAGATCCGGAAATGCACTTTACAATTATCAGGATGTTTCCATTGTCACGGGATTTTACGAGTCTATGATTTAAACCGAAAAATAGATTCTTTCGCGGGATTTTACAAAATCAAGACAAAACCGTAAACAATGTCAGCTTGAATGTGTTATGACAACTTTGGTTTCGGTGAATATCTGTTTTTCGGGAACATGCAGCGGTTCATCAACGGTTCATTCATCATCATCACAAACTCTTCAACAATTCTTAACCCATATGTAGAAAACTTCACAAACCATACTAAGTAGAGTAGTATACACTACTTTCTCTTGGAGGTTGTCCGTAAAACATCAAAGTACACATTTCTCCCCCATGATGGTTTTAAACTTTCGGAAGTATCATTAACGTGTACGGCCATTTGCACGAAAAGTTCTTGTCATAAGCAAACATCTTGAAGAATCATGGCTAACACTGAAGATTCTTGAGAAAATTTGCTTAGACTGTGAGGTATCATAAACATTCAGAATATCTCATGGGAATTGCTGATCACATCTTATCCAACCAACCCTTTGGAAAACACATCATTCACGAATTCTGTTGATACTAACAATGACCACTTGGAGAAGTAAACCCGATATACTAAACTTGACTATGAAGTAGAATTCCCCAGATTTGTTACTTAAACTTGTACTAATCCTCGTGAAAAAAGAAACGGTGTACCCAATGTACAAAACCTCTTTACATATCCTCAACTGCGTGAGACACCGAAGTAATAGTTACGTTATAGGTTACAAAAGTAACTAAATAGCCAAGCCTTTATCACACTCAGTAAATGCCCAAGCAAGTCATCTTCGCGGAAGGGTAGAGAGAAAGAAGATGAAATAAGTAAACACGCTCGGAAAACCTTACTTCAAATCCAAACAAGAAATACCGTATAAACAACCCGTAGTCAACAGTTTCAATAAACATTTCAAGCCGTGACGCAATATTCTTCGTGAAAATGTATACACCAAACTATCAAATCGCACGACACATCAAATCTCATCATCACATCAACAAATCTCTTTGTCATAAACCTCATCGTCTAATTACTTCAACAGGTTTCATCATCAAACGCTGATTAACAAATCAAATAGAGACAATCTAAAATTGAGGAGCCCATTTTTCAGTCATCCAAATCCAGTTCCTCACAAATCCGATGTATACTTAAGCACAAAAATCAATACCCGATCTATCAACACATCACCCAATTTCTAATTGTGATATCCATTATAACAATTTGATAAACTCTTATCCAGGGCCCATCCTATCACATCCACACCTGATCCAAGAAAAATAATACACGGCCCATAGAATGACTAACGAGGCCCATTAAGTAGAAGGCCTGATCCAACGAACTGGTCAACAAGACTTGCCCTAAATCGTCGTGGTATAACAAACTCCTTATCACTCTATAACCCTAAAAAATTCACACATATTGCAACCCTAAAGATTACTTGTACGCCTCCTCATTCCACCATCACATAACAGCCTCTTCATCCATAATTTATGCTTGCACAATTAAGACAAGTCCGAATATGCCATAGGGATGGCCATGAGCGATTTGTAATTGCCACAGGGATGGCTTGATGCTCATTAAGAAGACTACGAGATCACAGCAAAACTTCAAGGTAGGTTTTATCATTGTGTGTATAATTAAGTTTTGATTGTTTAATTTATAAAGCGAATCAAGGATTTGATTTAACAAGGTTGTTAAAATCATTTCTTTAACTTCGAACATAATCAAACACACAAGATCAATGATGATTATATGAGATCATTTACTTTAGAACGAACCAAGGAAAAAGGAGCTAACATCCTTGTTAGTATCTTTAATCTTTTAGATTCGGATATTACATGAAGTGAAAGCATTGAAAGGATCGATGATGAGTTAAAGTTTTTGAACTTAGATCTTCAAGGTCTTGATTATACTTTGATATACACAAACTTTGACTGAGATCTTGATTACTTTTCATTTTTATTGGACGAGTCATGAGTGAGATGTGATAGAGATAGATGTGGTGTTATTTTTTGAAATATTGTCGAAGGGTTGAGATGGGATTTAGGGTTAGCATTGATGAAGGTTCTGTTGTGGTGTCGTTAATATGTCTTCATGATTTTTAGTGTTATTAGATAAAACCAGATGAGGGTTTCGACCTGAGGTTACGAGTCATGGTTATTGCTTCATTGGTCAATGAGTCAAGAACTCGCTTTCTTAGCATTCTCAAACTTCTTTGTTTCATTAACATAAGTCGCATAAAAAAAACGAAATGCAAGTCGCTTTTGACATTTTTGACTCAAAAGTCAAAAAGACTACAACTCGCTTTTGGTTTTGGTTAATCAACTCGCATTCAGTATTGCAAGTAGACAACTCGCTTTAGACTTTAGGCAACTCGCATTTGACCCTTCAAAAATGGCAACTCGCATCTTGTTGACTCAAAAGTCAAACAACCAACTCGCATATGGCAAGTTGCTTAGTACAAGTTAACAACTCGCATCAAGATAATAAGGGCAACTCGCATCCAGACTCAATGACAACTCGCAGTTTACCAAATTTAACACGCATTGACCAATGTCAACTCGCATTTTGAACATTGAATCTGGACATGTTGCAATCAAAACTGTCAACTCGCATAATGAAACCAGTCAACTCGCATTTCCATTATAGCAACTCGCTCAATAGCAAATAAACATGACAGTTTAAAACAACTCGCTTGTATGAATAAGACCAACTCGCTAACATGAATCAGTGGCAACAAACCAGAATTAATTAAAAGCTCATAAACCCCAACATTATCCAACTGTTATTAGATAGAACCAACATAAAACCAGTTTTCAAAAATACATCAAACCATGTAGGAACCACTTAAAAACAGCTTTTAACACCATAAGCAAAAGCATAACTTATAACTTGTATAAAAACTGTTTTGACCATATAATAAAACCAGCAAGAGATTGAAACATCTTTTTAACAACAGATTCAATAAGAACCTCACCCATCAACAAAGACACATCAAAACATAACCAAACCGAATCAATCATGAACAAACCGTATACACAAAACCATTCGAATCAACAAAACAACACAACCTTGGCTCTGGTACCAATTGTAGGATCGTGAATATTATGTTGGTTGATGATTCGGGTGGTCTAGGATGATGATAGTATATGAATGCCATGGTTAGAGAGATGAAGAGAGTAGAGAGGAAATTCTAGAGAGATAAACAAAAGTGTAGAATATTAGATTAGAACTTCCAACCCTCTACCTTGGAAGATAGAGGGTATTTATAGGTTACAAACTAAACGATCTCCTGACGGCCTGTGGATCAGGTATACAATGGGTAAAGACCCGTCCTTCCTCCACGGTGTTACACTAAACTAATCTGCACTACAAACTAACTAATAAACTGCTAAATAATGTAAATAACAACAAGTCTACGAGCTAACTTATGCTAGATAATATTTGGGGTGACCGACTCTTCACTATGGAATTTTCTAATTCCTAACAAAAAATATCAAACACTTTGAGATTTTGGATCCCAAGTGATTTAATAAGGTTTAGAAAACATGGGAGAAAATGTGGCCTTTGTTTAAATACTCTTCTGGTTTTGGTTAAATGCTCCTCCTCAATCATGTGCATTATGTATTTGAAATCGTTTGGCACATGAAGGAAGGAGTGCTTTTGAAACAATCACCCTTTTACAACAAATTTGAGATTTAAATCACGATCTCTCCCCCGATCAAAAATATCAAACCATTTGAGATTTGTGATCCCAAATGATTTAAATCTTTTAGAAAATTTTGGGGAAAGACGTGGCTTAATTTAATTTTGAAAAATGACTGATCAGGATCAATTTTAGACATTAAAGATTGTTAGTGTCAGGTATGATAGTTTAAAGAGATCTTTTAGTAAAATAAAACAATTTCACAATCAAACAAGAACAGAAGAAATTTCATTTTAAAAGATCTTTGAGTTTTAAAGAAAATTATACCATGACATAACATTAAATCTTTAGATCACTACTTATTACCTACAAACCAGACTTTTATAAAGAAATATCGTTTGAAAATGTTTTATTTTAAATCACTCTCCCCCTAAATCGATGACCGTAGTCGTTGATTGAGTGACTTAAGTTTTGATAAAATGAAGTCCGGTGATTTCCAAAATTAAGTCCAATTTATTTTAAAAACCAACATTTTTTCATTTTTCAAAACAATATTATTCAGAAATTGTTTAAAAAAATGGTATCATCCACTACTTGTCCTGCACAAAGATACGTTAGGTGGTTGAGCTGCTTTTGTTGTTGTTGCTGGAGGTTTGGAAGAAAACCATCTGCTGATGCAGTGAGACTTCTTACGTTGCATTTTTTCATGCCAACTCTCCATAGAGGTCAAATTAAGCTCTGTTTCTTCATTTGATTATGAAGAAAACCATCTGCTGATGCAGTGAGACCCCTTACGTTGCATTTTTTCATGCCAACTCTCCATAGAAGTCAAATTAAGCTCCGTTTCTTCATTTTTCAACCCAAGATATAGTTACCCTTTCCTTTCGGCATCCAATCATCTTAATTTGTGGGATCTGGATCGGGAACATTCTTTTAAACCATGTCATCTGCATACGTTAGTAGAAATAGATAGACATATATGGTGGTCGACAACCCCCAAACAACAATCGACTAATGAAAGTCAATACAACATATCAATCAAATCATAAAAGGGGTTGGAATAATGTGTTCCTCAAACTCTAATCATCTAATCCTAACAATCATATCCTATGCACCTAGTACTTCAACATAGGTTAACAAGTTTTACATTTAAGTATATAGGATAATTAGATAAGCTCGTTAGATGATATAGATTTGAAAACATTCTCCCCCTCAATCAATGACTTATTTTTCTGAAAAGTTTAAAAGCGCTGAAGTCATTGATTGAGTTTTCAATTTTTTACAAAAACTCTGAATCTAATTGATTTACAAGCAACTCATTTACCACCATTTTTTAAAACAACAAATATTTTTCTGAAGAATTTATAGAAGGAAAAAAATTTGTGTAGGAACAGCAGTCCTTCGACATACTTTCCTCAATTTGTTTTTAGGATAAGTGCACGAAATTTGTGAAAATTGTTTAAGCATAGCACTTTCCTTTTTTGAAAAACGGGTTACTATCTGAAATAATAGCAAGCCATGGTTTAAGCACGGGTTACAGTCTGAAATAACTGCAAGCCATAGTTTTAGACATGTTTTTAAAAAGAATATTTACACCTCCTGCTCGAACTTCATCTATGATCCCGTGCCATTGTTGAATGACATTTCTAAGACCGTAGATGTTATCGACACCAGAAGACATGTCATGAGAAAACATATTTTTGGTATTTTGAAATTTTCTAATTTTTATGGGTTTTTGAGATTTTATAATTTTCTATTTTCTTTTTGGTTATTTTATATTTTTGTATTTGGTTTTTGATAAATATTTACAAAGATATAGTAGATGATATAGTTTAAGAAGATGATGATACGAGTACCGAGATAAGGATATCGAACAGCACGTCGTAGAAGATAGAATTCGTCATCTCTTAAACTTCCACCACCAAAGCTTCCGAGGCTACAGAATAGAAGATAGAACATGACCTTTGAGAAAGAGACACTTTGGCAGCTTCCCCCCAAATTCGAAGCTCTATTTCAAGCTTGCCTTAGCCAGGTGCACAGAGAAGCACACCACTATCATAAATCCCGCTGCTCCTTTTAAGAACGATAATCGAGATTCTCCGTTCGGGGTTATATCATCAAAGTAGATCAGCAACGTATCATCCCACTCATGAATGAATCTTCTCATATGTCTTTTCAACTGAAGTCTGAAGTGATCCATACCAAAAAGTTGTCAAGAGACCACTTTCCCCCAAGTAGATGAATTGATGCAGTCAGTCTCTTAGACTAGTGCTCACAAACCCGAATACACATATACCCCGAAGTACCCGAATGCTCAAAGAGAGAATAACCAATAACATTGAAGAATCAGGCCGAATCACTGATTATCTCTGCGAATGACTATCTTTTCGGATATCAACTCCGGAATAAGTGATTATATCTCAGAATCACTGATTAAGCACTCAAGTGAAACAGCTGAGCGCCCCCAATGTACACCATTCTCTCTCCCCTGATGATTGCGATAACATCGAAATCATCACACACTTGTGTACCTCTTTTATCTTCAGAAACTTTCTCTTACATCACTTCCCCCACGTAGTTGGAATAATAACACTAAAAGCCTTGATGAGTAAAAGCTTGAGTTTCTCTGCGGTCATGACATTTGTCTTCCTGGGATATCTTCAATCACTTAAAAGAATTAAGTTCATCAAGTTTACTCGTTGTGCTTTTAGATGTGTGTCTCCTTCCCCCTTGCTGGTTTTGATACTTCAGAATTAGCAACACTTTGTAAGCCCATATACTCGAAACCTTGTGAGAAGAATACCATTTGAAATCTTGTGGAAATCAACTTGCTGAAGAATAGCGTGAGCAAGTCTAATTGGGTATTAAATCTAACTTTTCACTCTCCCCCAATTAGTGCTCTCCCCTAAACCGACAATCTTTTAATAAATGCCCAGAATAAGAAGAAGTCTTTGGATAATCAAATGCAACTCCTCTTTAGTCTTCTAACATGTAGCAGAAAATGTAGAATCGACTGTAGACTCGACCTTCTTCAAAATTGTCCAATTGGGGAATAGAAAGTCAGCATCTTCAACTCACCAAATGCATTCCCGTTAACTTGTATATAGCAAATCCCCTTAAATAAAATCCCTCCTAATCAAAAAAGAACAGAAAGATGTTCATCAAGGAAATCAGCCCCGCAACTGGAAGCACTTTGTCATTATTCATATTAGCTTGTGAAGATGTCATGCAACGGCTCTTAGAAGAAACTCCATGTAAAGATGACCCGATAACAAGAAGCTCGGTTCTTACATGAGTTAGGAGCCGTATGACCATATATTCTCAAATATAACTTCAACATGTAGAATTATCATACTTCTTCTCCCCCTCAAGAATTGCATACGGAGATGCCATTCTTGATTCAACAAGTAAATATCTTTAAGATGTAGTCTCTTCACACTTCTCCCCCTCAAGGGTTGCAAATGATGTCGCCATCGCCATATTAATTGAGCAAGTGGAATAGGAGAACTAGCAACGATAGTCCGGTTCACTTGATAACTGAAGCGCGTGGAAAAAGTATGAAGCATGTTGATGAGAATGGTCATAAATAAGAAGATTTCTCTTCTTTAGAAAATAAAGCGCACTGAAGTGTACACTTTTCTTTTCTTTAGAGAACGAGGCTTGAACTGTAGTGTTCAAACGTCATAAGAAGATTTCTCTTCTTTCGAAGATAATGTGCACTGAAACGTACACATTTCTTTTCTTTAGAGAACGAGGCTTGAACTGTTGTGTTCAAACGTAATTATCTCTCTCTTTTCAAACTCTCTTGGCAAACTTATTATCAATCCCATTATCATTCAGTAGGCTCTTTGTCGTGACAGCTGATGGAGAAAATCCAATATGATGAATTTGATCTTGAAGTAAACTAACCCGAACTCATGACTTAAACTTGCACATATATAACAAAGAGCGGTGCCGAGAGTTCATCCTCCGTTGAACCTCTAAGTACTCTATACTCTTCATCCAACCAACCATCAAGTATAAGACGTACATCACCTCTTGAAAATCCACAATTGAATGTGACACTGAGCACTACAACGTAACTCCTTAAAGTGATGGTTATTTTGTGGTGGTAAGAGCCTGATTCCCCCCAGTGGTAAAAGAAAAGGAAAAAGTCACCCAACAATAACTAGATTTCCAAGTCTTCGTTTTTGATAATAAGCTCGCACAAAGATCTTGAAGAATCTTCATCCAACCATCCCTGATACCTTCAGATACTAAGTACACTCGCCTGTGATATTTCACTTCAACCTCAAATAAATAATAGTGAATTAACCCCGTTGTCACATCTTATGGTTAAAAGCTCAAATCTAGCCTCCTTTGACATTTTAAGTGAACTATGATAATGGTTTCATCCCTAATATGGTTTAAGAGCACATAACCCCGTAAAACTTTGAAATAACCCAACTGTCATGAAGTAAATCCAAACAACCATCCCATTCATGAAGTACACCCTTTATCCCTTATTCGAGGAAGAAACTGTAGCACCAGCATCAGATAAGATCCAGAATTACACTTTTCTTTCTCCAGGATGGTTCCATCATTACGGGAATTAAAACTCTATAGTTTAAACAAAAAAATAGTTTCTTTCGCTGGATTTTACAAAACCAAGAATAAACCGTAAGATAGATCCGGAAATGCACTTTACAATTACCAGGATGTTTCCATTGTCACGGTATTTTACAAGTCTATGATTTAAACCGAGAAATAGATTCTTTCGCGAGATTTTACAAAATCAAGACAAAACCGTAAACAATGTCAGCTTGAATGTGTTATGACAACTTTGGTTTCGGTGAATATCTGTTTTAGGGGAACATACAGCGGTTCATCAACGATTCTTACTTCAATATCAACAATATCATCAACCATCCAATAAACACTTTGGTAAACACATCATTCACGCATTCTGTCGGCTATTGCAGTAACAACATGGTGAAGTAAACCCAATATGCCAAACTTGATCATGAAGTAAAATTCCCCAGATTTGTCACTTAAACTTGTACTAATTCTTGTGAAGAAGAAACAGTGTACCCAATGTATAAAACCTCTTGACGTATCCTCAATCTATAAATGCCCAAACAAGTCATCTTCGCGGAAGGGTAGAAAGAAAGAAGACGAAATAAGTAAACGCGCCCGGAAAACCTCACTTCAAATCCAAATAAGAAATATCGTGTAAATAGCCCCGTAGTCAACCTTGTTCAAATATCAATTCAAGCCGTGACATAGTACCTTCCGTGAAAATGTACAATCCAAAGAATCAAACCGCATACCACAAAAACTCTCATCATCATACCAGATCTCATCATCAAGTCACATTGTCAAATCACTTCAACAAGTCTCATAAAATCTCGTTATCACAAATCTCATGATCAATTTATACAACGCACATCTCAAATCTCATCATACATCAACTCACATAAAATCCAATTCTTGAGAGGCCCATTTGACCCAATCATGTGTACAGCCCAAACTTGGTTACATGCAAAAATCAAGGCCCGGTTTATGAAAATCAATCCAATCATCCAAGTCGCAGCCCATGATAATTCAAGTCTGTTAATACAAATATCGTCATTAAACGTTATTTATATTTTTGATCTTTGCCTAAGTTTTGTTAACGACAAAAGTAAATTTAATTTATAAAAGCTTAAAGCTTGTCAAGTTTATTAGATATTAAAACAAGCTTTCTCAAACAATATATTCATCATTCAAGCATTTACACTTATGATTAATAACACCTTGATATGACTCTAATCATTATGTATGATAGTAGTTTATAGAATGTGTTAGGTTCTTAAAACCAAACACTACTTAAGCATTTGCATATTTCTATTAATAGTAATACAACATGTTGACATCATGTATTACATCATGGAGATCATTGGAAGATTCCATTAGATATTTTGTGAAGATTTGTACTCTTCATATCTTGCACAATCTTACTTAGATAGAGTTGACTTTAGGCAAGATTTGATATCTTGACTGTCAGACTGGCGGTACCAATTTGGTACACGGGCGGAACCCTTTTAAGGGGTCCGCGGTCCGTGGACGCTCCTGTCCAAATTGGCTATAAATAGCAATGCCAAGCCAAGTAGTTTCTCATCCCTTTCTAACATACTCTCATACATATCTTCTCTCTAACCTTTCTAACTCAGTTTCATATCATATTAGTGATCTCTTTTGTAGCAAAGAAGATCAAGTCATATTCAAGCTTCAACGAGAAGTTGGAAGTCTTGTTTGTTTAGTGTTGTATGATCTAGTGTTGATCCATACTTCATTGTTGTATCAAACCATCATAATCTTGTGAGTGTGAGTGGTTAGTATTTTAGTCCTCAAAATACATTGTGTGTGGGAGTAGTTGTACCCTTGGAAAGAACTCGACATCTAGCTTAGTGTCGGAAATAGTGTAAGCGAAGTGTAAAGGTTTTCTCCGCCGGTGAAAGGAGCTTGTTGACTAGTGAAGTTAAACTCTCGAGTGTGAGACTCGGGGAGTGGAGTAGGGCAAGGAAAAAGAGTCCTTGTAGGCCGAACCACTATAAACAACTTGTTGTGGTTTGATCATTTCTTTCCTTATTTACTTATTACATATTGCTTGCACATTTCATTAACATACTTAAGATCAATATCAATTGATCTTTCAATAAGTTTCAAAACAAAGTTTTTAATCGGTAAACTATTCAACCCCCCTTCTAGTTTTCTACAAAGTCCAAACACTCACATTTAATTTCTAAGTCCATTTCATTACAGAAAAATATAGCCCACGAACGAGATTAACAAAATGTCATTCACTTGAAATCCATTACATTACCACTGACCCCATCTTAAGCATGTCACATTAACATTATTCATATCCTGACGTAGTTATTAGCTATGTAACATTAATATCACCTTGTCGTGATATAATGTTACCTGACCCCAACTTAAGCATTGATCCATTGGCTACACGAATAATTACTCAGCATGACAATACACGGCCCATAGATAATCCTTAAAGCATGTATCACAAACCTTATATGGCCCATAGTAGAGAGGCATATCTCGGCCCATGGATTATCACAAATCCAATCCTACAACCGATGCCCTAATCACACGGTACATAAAATCATATATCACACACATTACTAGACCCTAATAATCTCACATATGTGTGCAGACAACTAATCCAAACCCTAAAACTTCTCACAATCAAACGCCCCCCTCTTAACCATTCTCACACCAACCGAACCCTAATAATTCTCAAAATAAATCCGCCTCTTTTTTCTTGAATCTGAATAACGTTCCAGTTGTGTCAATTAACCCTAATCCAGTGGTTTTAGACACAATACAACTCATATAAGTTCATCCTCGCAACAGAGATGGCTTGAGGATTCAATAGAGACGACTTCAAGATCTTATAACGAGAACAAAGGTAGGATTTCTTTTCGGTGCTAGATATAATTTTGAGTAAAGAATTTAACCCAAGACTTGATTTAACATACTTGTTATAATCACTTCTTTTTGTTCGAATATTATCAAAACTTTTAGATCAATGAAGAATTATTTTGGACCGAATCAATGAGGAGATGTTTAACAGCAATCTTTGAGATTCAATCAATTTTTTTTCATTCGTATTATAACAATAACATCGAAACCAAGCATAGACAATAACAAAATTGTTATTCATCTATCTTTCATGTTTAGCAAAACAAATATGAAGCAAGGCTTCACAATGATCAATGATGACGGTTTCAATCGTTCATGGACTTTCGTAAGTCTTGACTTGACTTTAAAGAGTAGGAACGAATTGAAACAATTCTGAGATCAAATGGTTTTATGAGATTGAGTCTTGATTCTTTCAGTTTAGATAAAGATTAATGTTGTGGAATAAAGTAGTAGAGTGGAGATGAATCTTCTGATGGTTTATTGATATTCATGCTTGTTGATATGGTGATGTAAGTCTCGATGATATGAATCATGAGTAGGATAAATGAATGTAAATGTTTGTAAACAGTTATAGATGAACGAGTTGAATGTATGTATGATGTATGATGATGATTTGATGTTAAGACTTGGATTCAGGTATTGTGGTTAATGTCTTTGGAGGAGGCTGAAATTGTTGAGTGTGTTGTACAGGTTGAGTCTTTAGATGAGCAATTTGCTTCTTCATATGTTTTAAGTCGGATCATTAACCAAGTCGCAACCTACTGCAACTCAAACTGCATCTGTTTAATAACAAATCTCACACCTTAACTACACAAATCGCTTCTTCCTTTTTCAAAAGACAAACCCCTTTATTCTTTTAACATCACAAATCGCATAAATCCTTTTAAAAGTCAACAAACCGCATAGATGAAATTAAGACAAACCGCATGTATGCTAAAAAGTCAACAAATTGCATTTGACTCAAGAGTCAAAGCACAGGGAACATGTATGACACGAATCCCAAACTTCATTTAACATAAGTTGCATGCCAGATTCAGTGAATCTGGACAGATAGAACAAACCGCTCAAGCGAGTAAGCGACAAACCGCATCGGAGATACTTCGAATCTGGACATATTCAATAACAACCCGCATGTATGAATTTGACCAAATCGCACAGAAAAACACAGTAGCAACAAACCAGAATCTGAATAGGTTTATAAATAGCTTAAAACACTTGTTTGAACACATCGACTATAACACCAGATTTTGTTTGTTAAAACAATAGATAACCAGATTCAGAATATCAAAACAACACATGTTAACAGCTCATAAAAACCAACAGCAGCCAATTTAAAATCAGTTCTGAAATAACCATGTAAAAAACCACTTAAAATCAGCTTATAACAACAAATTCATCACCAACATCCAAAGAGCAACCAAACCGCTTCATAGAACAATACAAACCGCATACAAAAACCACTAAAAAACCATGAGAATCATCAAAAACAACACAACCTAGGCTCTGATGCCAATTGTAGGATCGTATATTTTATGTTGTTTAGATGATTCGGGTGGTCTAGGTAGATGATTAAATAAGTAAGCCATTATTAGAGAGATGAAGAGAGGAGAGGGTGTTCTAGAGACAGAAATAATCAACAAAATGCAAGGTTAGATTAATGAGAAGCACCACCCCTTCCAAGGATGGAAGGGGTATTTATAGTTACAAATGATACGCCCTCCTGTCGGGCTGTGGATCAGGCATACAGTGGGTAAAGACCCGTCCTTCCTCCACGGTGTTACACTAAACTAAACTACGCTACAAACTAACTAATAAACTACTAAATAACGTAAGTAATGACACGTCTGCGAGCTAACATATGCTAGACCATAATTGGGATGACCGACACTTTAACATGGAATTTCCAATTCCTAACACGGTAGGTGATCAGTTGGTCAAATCACACAAGTAGAAAGGGTCGTCAGTTGGTCATATCTTACCCTTCCCATCTCAGTCCGCTCACCTAGGGTCAGTTGGTCATATCTCCTAGGCAATTGGCCTCTACCGCCATTCAAAACTACCGAAACAAGGGTAGCTACCAATAAACTATGCATGCATACACTTAGAAATAATTATGCGGAAGTAATGTAAACGCAAACAAAACAATTAAGGAATCATAACTAGGCCAGCAGCAAGAGGTGCTTAGCCGATCATATTAATCATACAAATCAATTCAATATTCATAGTTACGAAATACATGAATCGAAAGTAAAGAAAAGATAAAATGCTAATGCTTATCTTAGGGGAGTGATTTCTCCCTTGGAGACAGCTCCGTATGCTCCTCTAGACCTGCCTTTGGCTTTTTCCCACATTCTCTGGTTGTTGTGTGTGGAATGGGATGATTAGAAATGCTGGAATTCATGGGGTATTTATAGGCCAGGCGTAACTAATATAAGAGTTACGCCGTAACCATCAATTCCTTCGTATTTTGCACTAGATCTGCTAGTTACGGCATAACCTTATTAGTGGTTACGCCGTAGTCTTCAATAAACTTGGTTACGCCATAGTTGATGAAATAGTTACGGCGTAGTTATCAGCGGCGTGGAACCTCATTTGACCTAATATAGTTACGTCATAGCCTTTGGGGAGAGTTACGTCGTAACCTTCTGATGAGTTGGTTTTCTGAGTCACGCTTTAGTTACGGCGTAATGTGAGAGATAAGTTATGCCATAACTTCTTCAAAGTCAGCATACTATGATGAATCTTTTGATATTTCTCCAATTACGCATCTCTTTAGCTCCAATTCTTGTAATTTACCTGAAAGTGGAAGACAATGGAAAACAAGCGTAAATCCATATAAATGATATAAATTACAAGCATTATTGGGGGAAATTGACACTTAATATTCAGGACTATTTGATGTTATCACTTCACAAGTTTTGTGATCACACTTTGAAGAAGGTTCAGGACGGGTTAGCATATCGGTTAAAGGAGATTCATGAAGGCATCGGGTCAAAGAAGCGGTGGAATTCGAGGGAAAAGAGGGATGTGAAGAAAATCATTACAAGGATTGATGAAAGGTTTTTTCGTCGTGATCAGATAAGGAATTTGGAGAGCTTCATGGGTGGACGACCGAGTATCTCTCTAACAGGCTATCAACATCCAGAAATAACTCCTGGTGTTATTGACGGACTGCCTGGTACTCCTTGATTATTTTCTTGATTAATATTTGGATGTGTTGATCTTTATTATTAACTATGGCTTGTGCACACATAACAGTGTACAACCCGTATTTGTAATGAAAGGACCCTGTGGTATGCATCAGTGCCACAATCCTATAAAAGGAGCGAAAGCTTCTTACTTTTGAGTAAAACTTATCAAAACTTTCATTTTTCAAAGTTTTGCTCAAAAGATCAAGTACTTCCCCTTATGATTTTCAAAACCTCAAAAGTTAAAATCACTTGTTGAGGGGGAGTATTTGCTTAAAACTTTATTCACAAATTGTTCTTCGTGGAAATCTTCCCACAAAACTCGAAATGGACATATTCGATATCAAAATTTCGTCAAAAATAACATTTATATACCATTTTTTAGGGGGAGAAAAAAAAATTGTGTGATACAAATATGTTGTGAAAATTGTGATTGAATCTTCGTGCTAAACACTTAACCCATGAATTGACGAGATCTGAACTGTCATACATCGAAAAGATTTGTCTTACAAGACTTATCCGAGTAGATTGTACCTATTCGAGAAACTCTTGATAGACATGAACTTTGACGGGTTTGACAACGTTTCGAGGTTTGTCCACACCTTTAAGGTAGTTATTAGAGCTAATTGTCACTTAAAAGCTGACAATGTAACTCTTTAACTGTGCAACGTAACCGTGTCTCGCGGGGAATTGTCTATCTTGAGTCGATCAATTCAAAAGTGCGCGCTCTTCTCTCACCGTGCAGATTTCTGTCAAAACACTTAAGCACGTGTGGAGGGGGAGTATTTTTGCTAAATATAAAAACTCTCACAGTGGTACAAAATATTTTTACTTATAAACACTTTGAGATATTTTCAAAGAAAAATGGTTTTATGGCAACATATGTTAGTCATGGAGTTATAAGGTGACTAAGGTTAGGAATAACCGTCCTATGATCCGCCAGAGCCGGAGGTATCTACCCAAGGACACCACCAATACTTATAATTTAGAAGTCCTTAGGTATGATTATAAAAAGGAGAAAATGAGAATCAGAGAAAGAATGAGTTGAATAATTAAAAAGAAAAGTAATGAAAAGGGTGAAAATAAATAGCCCTCCAAATTATTCAACTTAGGGTAGACACCGGGTTCAATACATATGCTACTGGCTGTCACTAGATGACACCAGTATTGAAGATCAAAGTCATCATGGACCCAGTTACGCATGCACTAAACCTTTTTAGCCACTCAGGTTTCTCTCAACAGAAGCTTGTTTCATTCTCACAGGTAACCCTACGTAAACTATCGGCTTTCTCTTAGAGATTGCTGGTATTGAAGAAGGAGACCCTCTCCCTAGTCTCCGCTTAGGAAAACCAAAGCACACTATTGAGTCTAGAGCCACGAGATTCATCAAAAGATCTCTTAGGAACACTCGACATTTCATCACTTGTCGTTCAACAATAAGGACGCAAGTGATACTATTCTATAGTCCTGCACAGATCTTAGCAATCTGCCGAGAACATTTATGAGAGGTTCACAACTGTGATCCTCAGTGATTGAATGGAAACTCCTGCCAGGGTCAACATCAAACAACCCTGACGGCAGGTCACTTCGGTAACTCCTTGTGGGTTACGCTTAGTGTTGTCTCAAACGGTCTACAATCGTGGGGTGATGCTTCGGTGTACCTCAGCGACTCACCTGAACTGTAGGTGTACTTCGGTACATCGTGTTATCCTACTTGAGGGACTCCAATTCAGGAACAGCCTTTGCTAGAATTAGAGATGTGTTTTCACACTATGCTGTTAACATGCTCGAAGTTTGAACTTGTAAGTGCTGGAAATCCTGCTAAGGAGATTCCTTTCAAGAATCGAGTCCTAAAGATGTGGGTCATTACTTGAACTTGTTCAAAGTAATGCCAATTTTCCCTTATCGGATTCGGACGGCTGATTCGCCCGACCAAGGTGAATGGAATCAAGACATTCATCAGAAGAACATGTGTAGTGGTTAATTCTCTAAGAAACGACCACAATGATCGATTGGTGTTTCTCACTAACCATTTCTTATGTTTTCTTCTTATGGATGCTCCTGGGAGATGATCGTGCTGATTCTCCACATGCTCATACCAACAACAACACAAATTGAAGTTCTCTCGAAAGACAACACAAAAGTCAAAATCCTCGCTGAAAGAATCTACAAAGTTCAAAGACTAAAGATAACTACTTCAACAATGAAATCCAACATTAAAGAGTGTGTGAGCATGTTGGAGAAGGACGTGGAGACACCTGAGCAACGAAGCGGACCTGATGCAGATTACCACAACATAACATCACCATATCCACACCAGAACAAAGAACAAAGATAAATGAAGACGTCAAAGCTGAAAACTTTAAAGAAAAACAATATCCTCACACTGGGGAGATTGTTATAATAAAGGCACTTCTTCTCACAAGAAAGAAAAATGTCAGAACACGTCAAAGCAACTATTACATCAGCACCAACAACGTTTAAAGATTACTCAAGTCATTAATTACCAACACTTAGGGGGAGATTGTTGGAATCACTCCTAAACTATATTTCAAGTGTTTGTAATCAATATGTAATAGGTTGCTTAATTAGGCTTTTATGTTAGTATTAATGGCAAGGCTTATGTAGAAAGCCCATAAGCCTTGGCCCATATCCAATAATGAAAGGAAGGGAACTTGTGTGTTGCCCTAGTTTCTTTCCCTATAAATAGTATTGTAAACCTTCTTTAAAAGGTTGGTTTTTCACTTTACAATATCATCTACGCATAAACTTTCTTTTATTTCTATACGTGTATGTTTGTTAAGTGTTCATCTGATCACCTTATCTATATTTCTTACATATTGATGCTTGTGTTACAATATGGTGACCTAACATATTGTACTTTAAAAACTTGATACGATCCGTGTTTAATTGAAAACTACAAAGAAGGTCTTTTACAAAAACAAACACCATGTTTTTAAAACACTTTGTTTGGATGTTGATTAGATGACAACCTTTTTTTTTCTTACTATTTATTTAATTGCACTAATCTTCTTTGTCATGTTGCTTAGTTAAAGCTCATACCTACCAAGTCATAGGAATTTCTTGGTAACAAGAATACCTTCCCTAAGAAGGTATCTTAAACACGAAGGAATCGGAGTTGTCTTGTGACATTTGTTGTGACATTCGTAAAGACATTCCTAAATGCATTAGAGGTATGATCTTCCACTTATCTCTAGATAACATTAGCCTAAAATAATTAGTATGCTTACATAGGAATTTATATGATTATCTGATAACGCTCAAATTAAACATGTTTTAGTAGCGTTATTGTTGGTTTTGTGCATGATAATCAGCTATATTTACTCATAACTGTTGCAAAAGTGCAAAAGATGCGTATTGTGTATCTATATGTAGCCAGTTATCACAAATGATGAAGAAATGAAGTTTTTATGCACGTTTGGAGAATTCCCAAGGAAGGAAGTCGAGCAAGGAAGCTTTTGGACTCAATGATTAGGAAGCGCAATGATTTCTAAGTATCTACAGCAAGGAAAGATCAAGTTTCGTCTTGGAAATCATCAGCGAGAACAAAGAAAGAGGCGCAAATCAAGAAAGTCAACAAAAGTCAAAGCTGAGGCACCCACCCGTTCGGTTGGAGCCCGCAACCGATTCAGTTGGGCGATGGTCAAAACGCAGCCGATCCGGTTGCAACGTAACCGATTCGGTTGCATGGGCTGGAGTTACACAAAAATTGCATTTAATGTTGCCTTAACTCCCTATAATCATTGGAGGCCGATCATTTCTGTTAGCCTTGATAATATTTAATAGAAGTGATGGTCATTCACATTTAGGAACTTTGTAACGTGTGTTAGATATCGTGATAGAATAGTCAACGGGATCGAGGATTGGGCTAAGCTAAATGGGTATTAGTTATGTTAATCTAGCCTTTTATCTCTTGTAATCCAATCTTACCCAACCCAATCCATACGAGGCCCATGGAAAGCCCATTAGGGTGTTTAGTACTTGTAGTATAAATACCCCTCAAATGTGTCATTTGAGGGGTGTGCTTGAGTGTGTGTGTGTGTGTGTGTTTTCCTTTTATATTAAAATTCTTCTTTTCATCTTATTTCTCTCTATTTCATACGCATAACATATGTTCATCAAGTCACCACCCTTCTAATCTTTCTTCATATTTTACGCATAAAGCTTTGTGTTTGTTTCGTGGTATACTCGTGTGTGCTAAGCTTGGTTAAAGTGATAAGGTTGATATATTTAAGGTCCTAGAATTGGTATCAGTCGCCTAACAATGGTTTAGGAGTGTTTGTGTTCGTTTTTTGTTGAAACTTTTCCAACAAGTTTTGTTTTTTACATAGAACGAGAGTTTTTTGTCATAAAGTTTTGATTTGTACGTGGTTTTAAGCTTAAAGTTGTAGACTTTATTGATCTTTAAGTGTTTTGGACGAAGTTTGTGCAAAAGAAATCATTTGGAAAAGTGTTTTTGGGTGAAAATCGTGGTTTTGCATTTCTGGCCATCTTTTACGCGTAAGCACCTTTTCGTCAAAACCCTATTCTTACGCATAAGAAAAGTCAAAACCCTAATCCTACGTGTAAGCTCTTACGTGTAAGAATTTTGGTTTCTACGCATAAGCTTTTGGTGTAGATTCTTCGAGCTTCAACGGTTACTCAGTGCTTCCCTCACTTGGATAAGTTTGTGGAACACTTCGACTTGTGGATATCTTTTACACTTGGACGAGTGTAAAGGACTTTGGTTTTAAACCTAAACTTACGCATAAGCCTAAAAACTTACAAGTAAGCACATCTACGCATAAGTTAACTCTTACGCGTAAGGTACTCTACTTCTAAGCATTTAAGTTTACGCATAAGCTTAGGCTTAAGCCTAAAGGTTACGCGTAAGATACTGTTTACGCATAAGCAAATCCTACGCATAAGCAGTCTACGCTTAAGCTTCCTTCTACGCCTAAGGAATCCTACGCATAAGGTTATCTACGCATAAGCACTGCATCCTACGCCTAAGAACAAGGTTTACGAGTAAGATCTTAAGCAAAACTTCAAACGGCCATAACTTTTGAACCGTAACTCCGTTTTCAGCGTTCTACCCATCAAAACGACCGTGAGAACGAGGAGAATGACACGCTGAATGAACTAGGTCAACCTTTGAGCCCTAAAAATGCTCCGAACAGAAGTTATTGAGGTTTTTAAGTTTTTAGACCCAATTCTCACTACAACAACCGAGCTTAATCTTCATCAAACACAACTCCTTTATCGTTGAATCGATCCTACATCAACTTTATCATCAAATACCTTCATCAATGGCTACTCAACAAGACATTCATGCAGCCGGTGCCGAAAACCGTCCTCCTATGCTAGAAAAAGGTGGATATCTTCAATGGACAAGTCGTATGCTTCGCTACATCAAGACCAAACCTAATGGAAAACTCATGATTCAATCCATTACGAATGGACCCTTCAAGCCACGACCAGTCCAAGACCCTGGAAATCCTGATGCAACACCTCCCGTCCCACCATCTTTTCGTGTTCAAAATGAATCAGAATACACTGAAGAAGATAACAAGCATGTCAAAGCAGATTACATGGCAATTCATATTGTCCAACTTGGTTTACCAAGAGACATCTTTGCTGCTGTAGACAGCTGTGAAACTGCTTACGATATGTGGGAACGTGTTAGACGGCTATGTTATGGAACAGAAATTGGTCAACAAGACACGGAGAACAAGTTGCTAACTGAATGGGATAGGTTTACATCAACTCCAGGAGAATCCATTGAATCCTACTATGGAAGGTTTTGTACTTTAATGAATGAGCTTATCACAAACAAGTTGGCACCCAGAACTATCGTGAGTAACATCAAATTTCTCAACAATCTTCCAGAAGAATGGGGACGATATGTCACTATTGTCAACCAAACTAAGGACTTACATCAGGTGAACTTTGATCAACTCAACGATTTTCTGAAACAAAACCAAGCTGAAGTCAATGAAGTTAGGAAAGAAAGATTGGCAAATAATCATGATCCATTGGCACTAATTGCAAAGACTCAAACTCCAGTGAACTCACAACAACAAGCTTCATCATCTTCCACTAACAACAACTTGCAGCAATACATTCCACAACCACAAGTTGTTATCCCTCAACAACAATTCTACCCACCAGAACAACAAGTCATTCAACAACAACAGTATCCACAATACCAGGAACAAGGAATCACTGATCTTGAAACTGAACAAGAACAAGCTTTGTCAACTGCATTTGCTTTTTTGACTAAAGCATTCAGAGGTCGCTATTCCACACCAACTAACAACAACCAAAGGATTTCATCAAATACTCGCAAAAGGAAAATTGCATAGCCGGGTGTGAATATTGGTCATCAAGGACACATGGTTGAAGTTATTGGGAATCAGCAGGGATATGCTACTGGATTTAACATGGGTAATCAGGCGGTTCCGTATCAGGGTAATCAGATGGGTCAGAATGTTGGAAATCAGATGGGGCAGAATGTTGGGAATAGAACAGTGGGTAATCCGAATGGGAATGTTGCAGCACCAGTCGCTAGGAACTATGGAAATGTGAATCAGGTTAATCATGTTAAGTGTTACAACTGTCAAGGAGTGGGTCACATGGCAAGGAATTTCCCTACTAAGCCGAAAAAGAAGGATCTTGCGTATCTTCAGAAAGCTATCATGTTGGTACAAAAGGAAGAAGCAGGACTTCAGTTGAGTGCTGAGGACCATGACTTTATAGCTATTATGGATGATTTGGAAGACCGAGAGGACATCAATGCGAACTGCATCTTCATGGCAAATCTTCAGGAGACTAAGTACAACACTGATTCTGACGCACCTCCTGTTTATGACGCCAATGCAGTATCTGAGGTACCAATCATTGATCCATGCTATAACAATGTCATATTTGATGTGTTTATCATGACGAACAGCATTCTGTGACACCAGCACCTACTTATGATACATACCTGGACAATCCGGGTTGTACCAATACTAACTCTGAAACTCCATATGTGGATCCTAATGGAGGCTGTGTGGCACAAAATACTGAGACTGATGAGGAAACACGTGCCTTATTTGAAACATTAATCAATAATTGTGGCATTGAAATTAAGAAAGTAAAAAAGGTCAATCGTGATGTTAAGGCCGCGAATGATAAATTGACCGCTAAGCTTGAGATGTACAAGGAGAATGCAAAAGCTTTTGAATTTCACAAAAATAAAGAGTCAGAATTAGAAATTGGTTATCGAGATTCCGTTTTAAGAGAACAACAATTGCAAATCAAATATAACACACTTGATGTTAATTTGAGCTTAAAAATAAAATCTTTAAACGAGGAAATTTCTGACCATAAAAACCAACTTTCTAAACAAAAAGCAACTTGTTCTGATCTTGAAAAAGAAAAGAAACAGTTGATTGCTTATTTTTCAAAACGCGAAGATTCTCTTCTTGATGAAATTCTTGATAAAGATGAAAAAATCAAAAAATTGGAAAATTTGCTTGTTACAACGGGCCAATCAGCTAAATCAACCAATATGCTGATTAATCAAACAAATCCGTATTTTCATACAACACAAAAAATGGCTCTTGGTAACACACCTCCTTGTTTCCTCAAGAAAGCTCAGAAAGAATAGAATGTTTTGAACAATGGAAAAGCTGTGCATGAACCCATAATTGTTCATGATTCTCTTGAAATATTAGAACTATCTGACAAGAGTAGATCAAAAATGAAACAAAAGAATCCAGAAATAAAACCAATCGACTATAACAAATGGAACAAAATTAATGGAATTACTTTCGTTTCACAAAAAGAAAAGTCAAAGTTTTCCATCACACCCAGTGTTTCAAACAGTGTGTCAACACCAGTTTCAAAACCAGTTTCAAAACCAATTTCAACTCCTGTAGTTATCTCACAATCTCTTTTGAAAATCGAACAAATATCTTCAAACAATCCTTTTAACACAAGTGATGCTAGAAACATTTTAGATGACGTTAAAACTAGAATTGGGAGACTTCAAGAGACTGTCAAATTTAAAACCAATATTACAACTAACATCTGGTTTTCTAGTTTTGGTGATGAAAATAAAAAGTTTTTTGAAACTTAAATTGCCCCTCAGCTGAATAACATCAATTCAAGGGTATTGAACAAGCATTTTTGAAAGAAACAGTTGACTTTGTCAAGGACCATAAATCCCTGGTAAAGAAAGCAAATGAAAGTGTTGAACACATCAAAGTTTTAGAAAATTTTAATGATTCTCTCTTCGAAGATGTTCTGTGTACCGATATTATGTCCATTATTTTACAAACATATTCTGTTGAAGATCATGAAAGACTCCAGTCTGAGACCTCCAAAATTGTTTCAAAATATGAAAAAGCTCTTGAAAAACTTGAAAAACTTGAAAAAGAAAATGTCTCATATTTTAAACAACTTGATCGAAAACCTGAGGAATGCAAGTATGACAAACTGTCGTATGAGCGTGCCTATAATGACATGAAAGAGAAAAATGATCTTTTGAAGGCTCTGCTGGAATGTCAAAAAGGAAAGGTTGTGGATACTAAGATTGCAAAACCATTGACTGAGGAGAAAGCAAATGTTCCCAAACCGGTTTTCAAACCAAAAATGTCAATTTCTATGCCTCCTCCAAAAGTCAATGAGAAAAATGAATTGTCAAAACGAGTCACTCCACCTGCCTTGCCTAAACAAAATGTTGAAAATGAAAAATTGGTTATCGAGAAACCAAAAGTTTTAGGTCCTGGCCTTTTTAGGATGAGTACCACTAGTGCGTCTGCCTCCACATCTAAACCATAAGGAACAAACGACATAAGTTTAGAAAAGCACTCTAAAGAGACTAGGAAAGTTGAAACCACTTCTCTTGATAACAAAGTGAATTCTAATGTGTGTGCCTTACCTTCTACAGGACTAGAAAGCACCTCTAGGAGCAGCAGACTAAAGCCTAAGAGCAATACAAGGAACAATAGAGTCTCGCCTGCCTCTAAGAGAAGTAGCTTGAATAAAGAGAAGAAAGTAGAAGAACACCCTAGGAATTTACCGCTTTTTAATAAGAAAGACATTTCATCTGAATGTACTGAACCTATGAAACTTGCTAAGTTTAATGAATGTGTTGATTCTGTTTATGTAACTTGCAAGAAATCTTTAACTATTGTTCATGATGATTGTGTTTCTAAGAATGAGATTGTTAAGCCTGTTCAGAAGAACCTTCCTAAAAGAACTTATGCTAAACCCATAGGAAGACTAGTTGCAAGATTTAGGTCTTACACTACTGATAGGAAGCATAGTCCTTACTTTAGGGATGACATTTGGAAACCAACGAGTAGAACTTTCACACTCTAGAATGGTAGAATGAGTGATGAACCTGTCTTCCCAGTAGATAACTTCTATGAGTGTGATCAGGATTATACCTCTAAACCAAAGGAACCAAAATCAAAACGGTTTCCAAAATCTTCTTCTTTTGTTCTTGGCAGGTTATCGAAATATGTCTTTGGATCGTCGACTCGGGTTGCTCCAAGCACATGACCGGGAATCTGAAGCTGCTGATCAATTTCGTCTGGAAATTCATGGGAACTGTACGATTTAGAAATGATCATGTAGCAGCTATCATGGGTTATGGAGATCTACCTTTTGGAAATTATTTGATCACTCGGGTTTATTATGTCGAAGGGTTGGGACACAATTTGTTTTCAGTCGGGCAGTTCTGTGATGCAGATTTAGAGGTTGCTTTTAGGAAATATGCTTGCTTTGTTAGAAACTTGGATGGCACTGATCTCTTAACTGGGAATCGTGATACAAACTTGTATGCTATCGACATAAACCAAATGGCCTCTTCATCACCAATATGTCTTATGACACGAGCATCTGGAACAAAGTCCTGGTTGTGGCATAGACGATTATCCCATCTAAATTTCGACACCATCAACAAACTGGCCAAAGACAACATCGTCAACGGACTTCCAAAGTTCAAATACACCAATGTATGGTATTGGATTTCATAAACACATCATAACATATCAAATGGGGCATATAGTTTAGAGGTTTTAGAGACAGAAAGTAGGATGGGAGCCTTTCTAGAGAGAGAAAGTGAAAGAAAACATGAAAGGTTAGATTAGAATGAAAGGTCCAAACCTCTACCTTGGGAGGTAGAGGGTATTTATAGTTTTACATAAAACGTCCTCCTAACGGACTGTGGATCAGGCATACAGTGGGTAAAGACCCGTCCTTCCTCCACGGTGTTGCACTAAACTATTCTACGCTACTAATTAACTAATTAACTACTAAATAACATAAATAACTACAAGTCTAGGAGCTAACATATGCTAGACTATAATTAGGGTGACCGACACTTTAACATGGAATTTCCAATTCCTAACAATCTCCCCCTAAGGGAGGTCACCCCATGAAATACATTTTGCATCCTAGCATTCTTTCTTTGTCTTTGTTCTTGAGCTCGTAGACTTCAATTATTCAATTCCGCAATCTTTGTGCTTTTGTAGCAATTCTTCAAAGTCCACATTGATTTGTTGTTTAAGTGGAGGCCTTTAAACTGATCCACATCATTGATGATCTTCGAGCTTTTATTGAGATCATCAACCACAGTAAATCTCTGGATCACCCTTTATTGTGTTTCCATCATGTGAAGTTGTGACTTTCGGACCGACATGCTCACACTTTCTGGATCATGACATCTTTTCATCAGAGTAGCGGAAGCTTTACTGGTTCATGATGTTTGCAGCAGCGTAGCAGAAGCATAGTATAGAAATATCAGAGCCATGTTATGTAGATAAGCACAAGTCATGATTTCTTCAATTAAGTGTGGATGCTGTGAGCATGCGGCTTTGGATTGACTCCTCAATTCTGATCAGCTGCAACCGTCCAAATGTACCTGCAAACAACAGTTAGCAATAAAACATACGAAAGTGTCTTTGATCACTTTCGTTGAATTGAGGTACACGGCCCACGGTTCCCCGTTGATCAGTACAAGTACTGCCTGTGATCAGGTATAATTCCGAAGAATCTCCTTGACAGGGTTTCGCAGCTGTTCTAGCTGTTCTCAAACCGGAACGTCTCAAAGAAGACAACACGGAGTGAGTGAACCAGCAAATTGAGATTTACTGATTGATTAAAAATGATTTGAAAAATAATCGCATATTGCTTGAAGAAAGAGTTTTGTAATACGACGAAGGTTTTATAAGAAAAATCAAATTTCAATCATAAATACCCTTTTAATTTTGAAAACTTAATACACAGTCGATGCGCAATAGAAAAGAGTTTGAGCACAACAACCGGTTGTTCAAAGGTATCCGTCAATCCATTTCCTGGACCAAGGTTGATTCAAGATTGAATTGCCCCATCGTTTCTATCCAGTTGTCACAAGCTTGATCTTTAGAAAAGATCTAACATGTTACCCACCAAGAGCTTGTTTGATGTTGGCTCTAGAAGGATTTCCATCTTCATCGTGAATACTTTTACATATCACTCGGATGTTCTGGCAATACCACAAGGATAATGCGTAGGACTCTTAATATATTCTTACTTTCCACATTGTGTGAAATAGCAAGTCTTCATTAATTTTGTGTCCTAATGAGATATTGTGGATAATCTCTTGGCTCTAGACTCAATTGTGCACATTTGGTTTCCTATGCCGGAGACTAGGGAGAGGGTCTCCTTCTACAATATCAACGATCTCTAAGAGAAAGTCGATAGATAATTTCGGTTCCCGTGAGAATGAAACAAGCCCTTTTAAGAGGAACTTGAGTAGCTTGGGAAGTTTAGTGCAGTGCATCACTGGGTCCATGACGTCTTGTCTTCAATACCAGTGTTACCTTAGTAACCATCAGTAGCATATGAATTGAACCCTGTTACTGCCCTAAGGTTGAATTAATGAAGGGCTATTTATTTTCACCCTTTTGACATTCAATTCTTTTTCATTCTTCAACCCCTTCAGTGCTTACCGAGACTTCATAACTAGAACCTTGTTGCGTTTATTCCAGTACTAGCTCTGTCTCAGTCCGCACTCTTCCCATTTCTCATTTTTCTCCTTTTTTCAATATACCTAAAGACTCTACACTATCTAATGGATTGTCCTTGGGTAGATCCCTCCGGTTCTGGCGGATCGTGGGAACTAATACCTAACCTCACCATCCTTATAACTCCATACATAAAGTAAAATGGTCGGTCTTTTGGTACAGTTCATTCTTCCTTGAAACCAATTGAAAAATCATTTGAAAAACAATCAAGGTACTTGTGACACGAGATCAAAGCATTTTGTACCTTAATAGTTTTGATCATTTAGAAAACCTTCCCCTCAACATGTGCATTGTGTATTTGAAATTGTTTAGCACATGGAGGCAATAGGACTTTGAAATATTTTCTTTGATCACAATTTTCATAGAAAAAGCCATTTGATTTTCTTGGTAAATTCTCCCCCTCAATATGTGCATAGGATATTTGAAATCATTTTATCACATAGAGGCAAGAGTTCATTTGAAGCACTTCCACGATCACAAAAGCCATTAAGAAACCATTAGAAAATCAATCAAGATACTTTATGTTGAAACATATAAATCTTTGTACCTTGATAGTTTGTTTTCTTTTGAAATGCTCCCCCTTCATATGTGCTTCGAGATTCGAAAGCGTTTAGCACATATGAGAGAGCAGCCTGCACAATTGAATCAAACAATCACCTTTTATCAAATTTCATTATTAAATCACAAATTCTCCCCCGATCAAAAATATCAAACCCTTTGAGATTTTGGATCCCAAGTGATTTAATACGGTTTAGAAAACATGGGAGAACTTGTGGCCTGGTTTAAATACTCATCTGGTTTTGGATAAATCCTCCTCCTCAACATTTTCATTGTGTATTTGAAATCGTTTGGCACATGGAGGCAGGAGTGCCTATAAAGGACTAAAACCAATTCCATTTAAACATATAAGAGATTTAAATCACTATCTCTCCCCCGATCAAAAATTTCAAACCATTTGAGATTTGTGATCCCAACAGATTTAAATTATTTAGAAAATTTTGGGGAAAGACGTGGCAAGATTTGATTTTGAAAAATGACAGATAAGGACCAATTTAAGACATTAAATATTGTTAGTGTCAGGTATGATTGTTTTAAGAGATCTTTAAGAAAAATAAAACAGTTTCACAATCAAACAAGAACAGAAAAAAATTTTATTTTTGAAAGACCTTGATTCAAAAGAAAAATCATACCATGACATAACATTAAATCTTTAGATCACCACATTTTAACGAACAAACCGAAACTTTTATGAAGAAATATCGTTTGAAAATATTTTATTTAAAATCACTCTCCCCCTCAAACCATGACAGTAGTCGATGATTGAGTGACTTAATTTTTGATAAAATGAAGTCCGGTGATTTTCAAAGATTTGATCAATAAATTTTCAAAACAATATTTTCCATTTTCAAAACAATTTATTCAATTTTTTCAAAAATTGTTTAAAAATGGTATCCTGCACAAAGATACGTTAGGTGGTTGAGAAGCTTATGTTGTTGTTGTTGTAGGGCGAAAGAAAACCATCTGCAGATGTAGTGAGACCTCTGAAGTTGCATCTAACATGCCAACTATCCATGGAGAGATCTGATTAAGCTCCGTTTCTTCTTTTGTCAACCCAAGAAATAGTTACCCTTTCCTTTCGGCATCCAATCATATTCTTTTGTGGGATCCGGATCGAGAACATTCTTTTAAACCATGATATCTGCATATGTTAGTGGACACAAACAGATATATGGTGGTCGACATCACCCAAACAGCAATCGACTAATGAAAGTCAATTCAACATAGAAAAACATTCAATCAGATCATATAAGGCATGGGAATTATATGTTCATCAAACTCTAATCATCTAATCCTAACAATCATATCCTAGATTCCTAGTCCATCAACATAGGTCAACATCTTTTTCAGTTAAGCACGTAGGATAATTAGATAAGTCTGTTAGATGATATAGATTTGAAAACATTCTCCCCCTCAATCAATGACTCATTTTCTGAAAAGTTTAAAAGCGCTGAAGTCATTGATTGAGTTTGCAATTTTGATAAAAACTCTGAATCTGATTGATTTTTCAAGCAACTCATTTTCCACCATTTTGAAATACAGCAAATATTTTTCTGAAGAATTTTAGACGGAAAAACATTTGTGTAGGAACAGCAGTCCTTCGACATACTTTCCTCAAATTAGTATTTAGGATAAGTGCACGAATTTTGAAAGATGGTTTAGCGCAGCACTTTCCTTTCTTTGAAGAACGGGTTGCTATCAGAAATAATAGCAAGCCATGGTTTAAGCACGGGTTACAGTCTGAAGTAACTGCAAGCCACATTTTGAGACATGTTTAGAAAGAAATATATACACCTCCTGCTCGAAATTCATCTAAAGTCCCGTGCCATTATTGAATGACATTTCTAAGACCGTAGATGTTATCGATACCAGAAGACATGTCTAGAGAAAACATATTTTTCGTATTTTTCAATTTTCTGATTTTTTATTGGCTTTTGTTGATTTAATATTTTTCTATTTTTTTTTGTTGGTTTTATATTTTTGTATTTTGATTTTTGAAAAATATTTACAACGATAGAGTAATAGTTTAAGAAGATGATGATACAAGTACCGAGATAAGGAAATCGTTCAGCACTTTGTAGAAGATAGAAGACATCATCTCTTAAACTTTCACCACCAAAGCATTCGAGGCTTCTAAGAAAATCGTCTGAACATGAACTTTCTCAATTTGAATCTTTGGTAGCTTCCCCCCAAACCGACAAACATCGAATAAAGACCATTTCCCTAAGAAGTAGAGTTGAATACAAAGCGGTCTCATTGAATGAAGCTCAACACCCCGAAGAACTTGAGAACACCGAAGTAACAAGTTGAAACATTGATCGTCTCAGTGGTTATCAAATACGGAATAACTGATTAAGACCGATCAAATGAACCGGTTGTGCATCCCCGATGTACACATTACTCTTCGAGATTGACCAGTTGTCTATTCAGGGGAACAATATATCAACATCTTCATTTTACCAAGTGCATTCCAGTTATCTTCCATATTACCAATCAGCCCATAATGTACACAAGTACCCAACCAGAGTAGAGACGACGACATCACAGTAACTGGTTGAATCACTGATCTTCTCTGCAGATGTCAACTCTGGAATAACTGATTAAGCTCGATCAAGTGATCATGTTGTGTGTCCCTGATGTACACAAATCTCTCCCCTGATGGTTGCGATCTCATCAAAATCATCATTACATAGTGTACATGAAGCAGTAACCAGAAGCACTTTATCATAATCATATCGAAGATGTCGATAAGCAATATCATCTCACGCTCCAAATATTCTTCTCATATTTCTTCCAACTGAACACTGAAGTAACACATATGAAAAGTCTCCAGAGACCACTTCCCCCAAATAGTTGGAATAATACACCAAAGGCTACGAGTTAAACACTGAGTTTCTCTACAGTTATAACCATTGTCTTTCTGGGATAACTTCAATCAGGTAGAAGTGTTAAGTTCATCATGTGTACTCATTGAGCTTTTAGATATATGTCTCCTTCCCCCTTGCTGGTTTTAATACCTCAGAATAAGCAAAACACAATATACCCATAAACTTGAAATCTTGTGAGAAGAACTCAAATAACCCAAATGAATCCTGTGAGAATCAACTACTACAGAAACTCTCTCTGACTATCTTTATCAACCCATATGTAGACAATTTGAAGTGACCACTGTTGAAGAAAACCCGATATACCAAACTTGAAACTGAAGTCAAATTCCCCGCATTTGTATCTTAAGCTTGCACTTAATGATGGAAGAACGGTGTCGAGAATCTATGCTTCAAGAAAATCTCTAAGTACTCACTACTCAAACAGAGTATGAGACATTAACACCTCTTGAGATTATCCACATCGTCATCAGCATGTGACACTAAGTAAAACAACGTAACTCCTAATAGTGATAGTTAACCAGGTCTTCACCCAACCACCCCGACTGCTGGTAACTAGATAAACCACGTCTTCAACTCAAATTCTTAAGCCCGAGCAAGTTATCAAATAAGAAAACGCCTTTTTGAAAGTCAACTTCAATCTCAAATAAGTGATAAATGATTAACTCTGAAGTCATCAACTTGTGTCAAATGGCCAACACGTGAAAACAACATACAATCGGATGTACATTGACCCACTGAATGAACCAGAACAAATGATTCCTCAACATCAATGCATTCTTCCTTAAGAGTATACATGTAGAGACTGATCTGGAAGATTCACCAATAATGTCTTCGAGCGGATGAGGTAGTCATTTTCCTTTAAGTTCATGTGGTTGATTTATAGCGTGCACATTGATAGGAACAATAATCCGTAAAGATTTGGCAAACGAATACCAAAGAGCGGATCATTATTCATGAACAATAATCCGTGAAGATTTGGTAAGGAATACCAAAGAGCGGATCATTATTCATGAGTGCAACTGCAATATTATAATAGTCATTATCAACGCCTTGAGGAATAACTGGAGATTGGGCATCTTGAGTAGTCTGAGAAGTACTTCTTAGATGATCAACGTTCGTTAGCGGTTGGAAATACTCATCAAACATATCTTGAAACAATGAATCCCAAACAATAAATCCCATTTATCCTTAGTAAGTGAAACATTAGGCGTTGGAGGAAAGAAACATGAAGTTGCCATCAACATCCATCAACATGTAGTAAATTCACTCTTCTCCCCCTCAAAAATTGCATCCGAAGTTGCCATTTTTGATTTAACCAAGTGAATAAGAATATACACCAATGAACGTAGATCCACTTGATGATTGAATGAGCATGGGAGAAAAATGAAGCTTGTTGATGAAGAATGTCGATGAGAATGGACATAAACATGAAGATTTCTCTTCTTTTGAAGATAAAGCGCACTGAAGCGTACACCTTTCTTTTCTATAAGGAACGGGGCCTGAAGTGTTATCTGCAAACGCCATAGTGTTGAAGAACGAGGCCTGAACTGATGTGAACAGACGTCATTGCCGAATGAATATCAAGATTGAATTACTTGAACCCGTGAGTTATGAGATATCAATCCATTTGTAATCCATTCTTTAAGCCAGTCCATGTAGTGAAGGATCGAAGTATCTGCAACAGAGTAAGGACTACCTGCACTAATATTACAAACTTGATTGCAAATATTTTGGTTTGTGACATTAGTATCCAAACCCTTTGGAGTTTTACAGTCAACCTTGATTTTGTCATCAGAAAATAGCTTTCCAGAAGGAATCCACCTAAGTCCAGCATCCTTAAACATTCTACCAGATGGTATCCACTTATGGCAAGGTATAGGATTGTTAGGCTTCTTATGCATAGTAAAAGACTTATCCTTATTCCTAGTTTCCAAAGATTTAGCAGTTGGTAACCATCTAGGCGAAGCTTTTGGTTTCATTTGCTTCATATGCACTGTGGATGACTTAGTGTAAATCCTAGACTTAACAGGTTGTACCATTGCATGAGCATTTACTTTCTTCAGGGATTTTGTGAAACATTTATCATGATTAGCATTAAAGATACATTTCAGACACTTTGAGCAAACAGCTTGTTTGGATTCAGAAATAGATCAAGATTTCTTAGAGTGATCTGCTATGGGAATAGCTTTAATAGAAACGCAACTACTCTTAGATGTAAGCCAATCCCTAGTCTTTAGATTAGTGTTCCTAGGTAATGGTTTAGAACTACTAGCAGTGCCTTGAAATCTCGAAGAATTCATCACCCTAGGTCTTGCACCTAAAATTCCGTCTTTGCGATTTTGTGCCTTCTTTCTAGCCATTTCTAGATAATAGTTCTTATACAAGTCATTCATATCAATTTTCCTACGCAAGTGAGGTGAAGTGACTGGTTTTGTCAAAACTTGTTTCGCATCAACTTGGGAGGCAAACCGTGTTTTTGAAAATTTTGGTCGTTCAGATCTAAACGAATTCGGTTGTCTAATAACTGGTTTCCCCAAGATTGATGGTTTTTCAAACTTAGTGTTCACACTATTCCCTATTGTTTTTCTGAGCTCATTTTTTAAAGCAACAATAGTGAAACTCTTTTCCTGAAGTTGAGCTTTGAGATCATCAATTTTTGCTATCGAAGAGTTTGTTTGTTCTATTGACTTAGTTCTAGCTTCTTTGACAGATTCACTTAGTTCTATGTGATGCTTTCTCAAAGACTCATTTTCCTTTAGTAATTTGGCCACACAAACCGCTAATTCATCATTTCTCATTTGAATATCATCAATAGAATTAACATCAGAATTACTTGTAACCAAATTACTTTTCACATGCATATTAGAAATATGTTTCTTCAAATTGTTGATAGTTGAGTCTTTGTCTTGAAGCTGAGCTTTCAAAGTGTTAATTTCAAAAAGTTCATGGAATTCAGGAAGTTCCGGATTTTTACATGGTTTGTTAAGTTGAAAGCTTTCTTCTTTACTCTGTATTGCAATTTCAAGTGAAATGCAATGTTTTTCAATTTTTAAAAATTTGTTTGAAAGTTCATCAAAAGCCTTTGTATCAATCATATCATTTGTTTTGAAATTTTTGGACTCAGCCTCAACCAAGGAATATTTATCAGAATCATGTTCAACATTAAGATCAGAATGTTTAGGTACATTAGCAGATGCACTATGTTGAACAGTTAAGGGTACCTCATCACGTGACACCTGTTCATTTGTAGGTCTGATATTTGCATCCACATCATGAGTGACATGAATCACTGAACTATTGGCTGTTTCAAGCTTATCTGTCTCTGAGCCTCTGTATTCAGTGTCAACTGATCCATCACCCAATGCCTTACTGGTCTCAACACTACAATTTATTGATTGTACCCGAGATTCATTCGCCTTTCTGATCACATCATCCACTTCTTGTGTGACAGGAGTTACTGAGCATCTAGTTACGTCATTCATTGTTGTTTCTGATATTCTGCATTCAACAATACCCGACTTTTCAACTGATACATTACCCGACTCATCACAAATATTTTTCAACTGCACCAGACTCTCATTCACTTTTTCATCTTTCTGAGTAACTTCCTCAATATACTTCTCCACATTATCCATGTGATGGATAAGTGTCTCTGTGAATACGCTAATTTCCATTCCAGTGTGTCTCTTGAAAGACATTTCAGTCACGTCTTGATCATAATCTGATGTAAACTCCCTTCTAATGAATGACTGAAGATGTTTGTAGATCACTTGAAGTGCAGAACTGGAACTATCCTTTTGAACCTTCTCTTTGTCAAGTTGTAGCTCTAATTGCTCTAGGTTTAACTGCAAAGTTCCTGTTAATGTGGATAAGTCCTGATGGAAGAGGACAATACATGTTCGTTCCATTGTTACGGGTAGAAGTAACATAAGGTGAGAGTGAAGTTGTTGAAAAGGTTCAATGCTACTTTCCTTTTGCAAGGCATTCTGTAGCCTGAACAGGTGAAAATCTTTCTCATCAGAGTCTGAACCCGGAGATATCACATCCCCATTGATTGATTCAATCATCTTTAATCGTTCAGTGTAGCAAACATTATCATTGTTGTCCACAGCATCATACAATTTAAGCACTTCTGAAATCACTGGGTCAGTAGGATAAGACATGATGTGGTAGTATGCACGGGATTTTACAAGTCTATGATTTAAACCGAGAAATAGAATCTTTCGCGGGATTTTACTAAAATCAAGACGAAACCGTTAAGCAATGACCAATGGAATGTGTTAAGATGACTGATGGATCGTCACAATGATAGACAATTGTATGTTAGGACATATGATTGTTTGTAGGATTAGCAGAGATGTTGTTTGGTTGAGATTTGGATTGGTTTATGCCCATTTTTACTAAGAAATTTAGGTCTAAAAACATAAAAACCTCAATAACTTCTGTTCGGAGCGGATTTAGGCCTCGAAGATTGACCCGAATGAACTTTAATGATGTAAGTTTGCCATTCTCCTCGTTCTCACGGTCGTTTTGATGGGTAGAACGCTGAAAACGGAGTTACGGATCAAAAGTTATAGCCGTTTGAAGTTTTGTCGGGAAAAGTCAACAAAACGCACTGATGAAATGGTCAAACCGCTTCTAACATTCCTCTATGAAGACAACTCGCTAGTTACAAGTCGCTAGATGCTCAAGTCGCTAGAGGCAACTCGCTATGAACCAAGTGGCTACACACAAGTCGGTATGAACCAAGTCGCTAAACACAAGTCGCTAAACACAAGTCGCTATGAACCAAGTCGCTAAAGAGCAACTCGCTAAGTGGCCAAGTCGCTAAAGAGCAACTCGCTAGTAACAACAAAGACAAGTTGCTAGAAATTGTAAAGACAAGTCTCTACTAAAAATAGGCGCCAAGTCTCTACAAGAAAATAGACTACAAGTCTCTACCAAAAATAAGTGTCAAGTCTCTACCAAAATGGGCTACAAGTCTCTACTGAAAATAGGCGTCAAGTCTCTACCAAAATAGGCTACAAGTCTCTAGACAGATACATTGAATCTGGACACATGTTAGACAAGTCTCTACGAATCATAACCACAAGTCTCTACGAATTATAACCACAAGTCTCTACGAAGAACATAAACTACAAGTCTCTACGAATCATAACTACAAGTCTCTACGAAGAACATAACCACAAGTTGCTAGGTAGAAATATTAAAAAAAAACACCACTTTTCAATCCAAAAACAATCCAACCACACTAATTCAAGCCTTCCAAATCAAACCTAATCACTTATAATGATTCTAAACACAAAAGTACAATCAAAATTCAAACTTTAACACTAAGAATGGTCCAAATGATGCAAATACCACTAAACTTTTTCAACCCCAAAAGTCATATAAAACCACTAGAAATCCAAAAATATTAAAGATGAATGATCAAACCATGGCTATTGATACCATTTGTATGGTATTGGATTTCATAAACACATCATAACATATCAAATGGGGCGTATAGTTTAGAGGTTTTAGAGAGAGAAAGTAGGATGGGAGCCTTTCTAGAGAGAGAAAGTGAAAGAAAACATGGAAGGTTAGATTAGAATGAAAGGTCCAACCCTCTACCTTAGGAGGTAGAGGGTATTTATAGTTTTACATAAAACGTCCTCCTAACGGACTGTGGATCAGGCATACAGTGGGTAAAGACCCGTCCTTCCTCCACGGTGTTGCACTAAACTATTCTACGCTACTAATTAACTAATTAACTACTAAATAACATAAATAACATATACTAGACTATAATTGGGGTGACTGACACTTTAACATGGAATTTCCAATTCCTAACAACCAAGGATCACCTATGTCCATGATGCGAACAAGGAAAAAGTAAAAGAGCATCATATAAACCCAAACCCGTACCTAGTTCGGAAGCAAGGTTGCATATGTTGCACATGGACTTATGTGGCCCAATGAGAGTTGAAAGCATTAATGGGAAAAAGTATATTCTTGTTATCGTTGATGACTATTCAAGATATACATAGGTTAGGTTTCTGAGATCAAAAGACGAAGCACCAGGCATCATCATCACCTTTCTTAAGCGTATTCAAGTACTTCTTCAAGCTCCAGTAAGAGTAGTAAGAATAGACAACAGCACAGAATTTACTAATCAGGAGTTAAGAGCTTATTTTGAAGATGTTGGAATCACACATCAGACATCAGTTGTTAGAACTCCACAGCAAAATAGGGTAGTTGAAAGAAGAAATCGTACTCTTGTTGAAGCTGCTCGCACAATGCTAATTTATTCCAGTGCACCGTTATTTCTATGGGCTGATGTTGTTGCCACTGCTTGTTTCACCCAGAATCGATCCCTAATCCATCCAAGATTCAATAAAACCCCATATGAGCTAGTAAACAACAGAAAACCTGATATCTCTTACTTTCACGTGTTTGGCGCTTTGTGCTATCCAACGAACGACAGAGAAGATCTAGGAAAACTGAAAGCTAAAGGTGATATTGGAATCTTCATTGGATATTCAGAACACTCAAGGGCATTCAGGGTGTATAATAGAAGAACTAGGAAGATAATGGAGACGATGAATGTTAATTTTGACGAACTTTCACAAATGGCTTCTGAGAGACTCGCTCTAGAACCCGCACCAAATCCGCAGACTTCTGGACAAATCAGTTTAGGACTCATACAACAAAGAGCTCCATCAACTTTTGCTGACACACCTCATGAACAAGAATGGGATAAATTCTTTGAGTTAATGTTCGATGAATACTATGGTGGAACTTCGACAAATGCATCAAACCATCATTCCGCTACA
Source organism: Chrysanthemum seticuspe (assembly GCA_019973895.1). Classification (NCBI taxonomy): domain Eukaryota; kingdom Viridiplantae; phylum Streptophyta; class Magnoliopsida; order Asterales; family Asteraceae; genus Chrysanthemum; species Chrysanthemum seticuspe. Next base: position 142,206,083 of record BPTQ01000008.1, read on the forward strand.
CCCGCTAAAAATCATCCACCACCACCAACAGAAGATGCATCTACAACGGTCGAAACCAATGCACCAACTCCATCAACGTCATCTACATCGACTTCTGCAAATCCTATTCTTACAACAGTTTTACCAGCAGTTCATGAGCAAAACCAAAACATATCATTTCAAGAAGAACCTTCACAAAATCAGAATGATGCAACGTCAGATGAAGACTTATTTGAAAACCCGTTTGCTACGGAATCAGCTGAATCATCTTCAAGCTTACGAGAACCATCTAACTCGCATACGTTTAACCAATGATATCCTTCTACTCTGAAGTGGACAAAAGACCATCCAGTTGAACAAGTTATTGGTGAACCTTCACGGCCAATTAAGACGAGACGCCAACTTGCCACCGATTGCGACTTGTGCATTTTCATTTGCTCAATTAGCAATATTGAACTGAAGAACCTTCGGGAGGCAATGGCAGATAATGCATGAATAGAAGCAATGCAGGAAGAACTTCTCCAATACCGTCTACATGACTATTGGGATTTGGTTCCAAGACCAATTGACATTCGCGTCATTGATCTCAAATGGTTATGGAAGAACAAAAGGGATGAAGAAATGACTGTAATTCGCAACAAAGCTCGTCTTGTGGCCAAAGGATACAGACAGGAAGAAGGGATAGACTTTGAAGAGTCATTCGCGCCGGTAGCTAGACTTGAAGCAGTCAGGATATTCTTAGCCTATGCAGCTCACAAAAACATCACGGTTTATCAGATGGACATTAAGACCGCGTTCTTGAATGGAACTCTGAAAGAAGAAGTGTACGTGAGTCAGCCAGAAGGCTTTATAGACACGGAACATCCAGACTACGTCTACAAACTCAAAAAGGCAATCTATGGTTTAAAGCAAGCTCCGAGAGCGTGGTATGACGAACTGTCCTCTTTCCTGATTCTAAACAATTTCACCAAAGGAACGGTTGATCCTACCTTGTTTACTCAAAAATACAAAAAAGACATTTTGATTGTTCAGATTTATGTGGACGACATCATTTTTGGGTCCACTAATCCGAATCTTTCAAAACATTTTGAAAATCTCATGAAAAGCAAATTTGAAATGTCCATGATGGGGGAACGAAAGTTTTTCTTGGTTTACAAATACATCAATCCCCTAGTGGAATTTTTATTAATCAAGCTAAATATACAATTGAGATTTTGAAAAATCATGGTATGGATAATTGTGATTCGGTCGGTACACCAATAGTAACTTCACCAAAAATTGGAGCCGATTTATTTGGGAAACCCATCGATCTGAAGAAATATCGGAGCATGATTGGTTCTCTCATGTACCTAACTGCTAGTCGACCCGATATTCATTTTGTTGTTTGCTTATTAGCACGGTTTCAGGCAAAGCCTACCGAACTGCACCTCAAAGAGGTTAAAAGGATCTTTCGGTACCTGAAGACATCCATTCACATGGGACTTTTGGTATCCAAAGGAATCCGGATTTGATCTAATCGCCTTTTCAGATGCGGACCACACAGGTGACCAAGTTACAGCAAAAAGTACATCAGGAGGAGCACAATTTTTGGGTGAAAAGTTATTAAGCTGGTCTTCAAAGAAATAAGATTGCACTGCACTTTCAACCGCTGAAGCTGAGTATGTGTCTCTATCTGCGTGCTGTGCTCAAGTTCTATGGATGAGAACACAACTCACAGATTATGGCTTTACTTTCGATAAAATACCTATGTATTGTGACTCGAAAAGTGCCATAGCCATATCATACAATCATGTTCATCACTCAAAGACTAAGCACATTCATTTCCGCTACCACTTCATCAAAGAGCACGTAGAAGAGGGTACGGTTGAATTATTTTTCGTGAAGACAGATTACCAACTCGCCGATCTATTCACTAAAGCCCTTTCAAAAGAGCGATTTAATGATTTAGTTCGACGAATTGGAATGCGAAGCCTAACCCCTGAGGAGTTAGAATGTCTTCTCGAATCTTCTTGAAAATGATTTTCCAAACAAGCTTCGCTGTAAATATTTTTGAAAAACAAAATACAAAATTTGAAAAACCAACAAAAGCAAAATATAAAAATATAAAATCTTTCAAAAATACAAAAACAAAATAAAATCAAAAATCCAAAAATATTCTTCTCACGACATGTCTCTTGTATAATCGATATTATGTACGTTTCTAGAAATGTCATTCAACAATGATACGGACATATACAAATGCTTGAACGAGAGTTCCTTTAATGTTTTCTAAAACATGTCGTTTCTTAAAAATTTCTTCAAAAAATGGCTTTCGTATATTTAGTAGAACCAACCCGGACTAAAATGATGACTTTTGATTATTTTCAAATCAAAACTCGTTTTTTAAAGAAAAAATCAAGTGTACGCTTCAGTGCACTACATTTAAAACTGGTGAGAAATCATCATCATCTTGAGCACCTTTTTCAAGATTGTTCAAAAAGATTTTCAAAATCTTTCAAAATATTTTGTGCTCAAGATAACTCCCTCTAAAACCCTTTAATTGATTATGCTTTATTAAAGGGGGAGTATAAAACCAAAATGTTCTAAATTCATGCTTAAATCAAATCCGTCTGTCTCCCTAAAAGATTCTAAAATATTGTTCAATCCGTTGATATCAAAAACATCACGAATATGCTATTTTTTAGGGGGAGGAGACGTGAATAAAATGTGATCAAAAAGTTTAATGATCGTTGTTTGAATCTCAAAAGAGCTCGACCCAGTTGAAACCATTGAATTGACGAGGAATCTAAGTCACAAATTTTACCATCTCGAGAAACTTTCTATGAACTTGACCAGGACGGGTAATAATTTCAAGCTAGTTCTCTAGTGATGTAAACGTGTCTCGAATCGGTCTTGTTCATTTAAAGTCGATCAATTCAAAAAGTGTGAACTCTACCCTCTCTGTATAGATTTTAGTTAAAACAATATAAGCACATGTGAAGGGGGTGTGTTTCTGAAAATCAAAACTCTCAAGGTGTTAACAAAATGTTTTGATAATCATAAACACTTTGAGAGATTTTCAAGAAAAATGGTTTTATGGCAACAATAGGACAGTCATGGAGTTATAAGGTGACTAAGGATAGGAAATCCAACCTTTGATCCACCAGAGTCAGAGGGACCTACCCAAGGACAATACCCATAGTTAGTATTAGAAGTCCTAAGGTATGATTGAAAAAAGGAGTAATGTGAGAAAGGAGAAAGAAGGGGTTGAATAATTAAAAAGAAATGTAATGAAAAAGGGTGAAAAGAAATAGCCCTCCACAATCAACCTTAGGGCAGAAACCGGGTTCAATTCATCTGCTACTGGTTGTCACTAAGATGACACTGGTATTGAAGACAAAGACGTCATGGACCCAGTGACGCATTGCACTAAACCTTCTAGCCACTAAATTCCTCTTAAAAGGATCTGTTTCATTCTCACTGGGAACCCTACATAATCTATCGACTTTCTCTTAGAGATTGTTGGTATTGAAGAAGGAGACCCTCTCCCTAGTCTCCGCTTAGGAAACCAAAATGCACTAAACTAGTCTAGATCCACGAGATTCATTAAAAGATCTCTTAGGAACACTCGACATTTCATCATTTGTTGTTCATCAATAAGGACACAAGTGATACATTCTAGAGTCCTACACAGATCTTATCAATCTGCCAGAACATTTATGAGAGGTTTCACATTTGTGATCCTCAGTGATTGAATGGAAATTCCTGTCAGGGTCAACATCAAACAACCCTGACAGCAGGTCACTTCGGTAATTCGTTATGTGTTACGCTTAATGTGTCTCAAATGGTCTACAGTCGTGAAGTGATGCTTCGGTGCACTTCAGCGACTCACCTGAACTGTAGATATACTTCGGTACGTCGTATTAGCCTTCTTGAGGGCCTCCAGTTTCAGGAACATCCTTTGTAAGAATTAGAGATATGTTTTCACAATATGCTGTTAACACCCTAGACATTCGAACCTGTAAGTGCTGGAAATCCCGCTAAGGAGATTCCTTTCACGAATCGAATCCTGAAGACGTGGGTCGTTACTTAAATTTATTCAATGTAATGCCAACTGTCCCTTATGGGATTCGGACGGCTGATTCGCCCGACCAAGGTGAATGGAATCAAGACATTCATCAGTAGAACAATTGTAGTAATCAATTCTTTAAGAAAAGATTACAATGATTAATTGGTGTTTGTGACTGTACCTGGGAAGCTGCTGCTGATGGATGCTCGCGGGAGGAAGAGATCGTGCAGATTCTCCACATGCTCATACCAACAACATCATTGGAATATCAAAGTCAAAAAGAAGTGTGAGCATGGTGGAGAATAACGTGGAGATACCTAACCAAAGAAGTTGACATATGGCAGAATACCACATTAACTAATCCCAAAGCATGAAGGAACAAAGAATTAAGACTATTCTATAACTACACACAAAGTTCAAGCTCAAGGAAAGTAAAGACCTAATCAAGTGGAGCATCTTTTGAATGACCACCCCTTAGGGGGAGATTTTTAGCCTTGATAATATTTAATAGAAGTGATGGTCATTCACATTTAGGAACTTTGTAACGTGTGTTTGATATCGTGATAGAATAGTGAACGGGCTCGAGGATTGGGTTAAGCTAAATGGGTATTAGTTATGTTAAGCTAGCCTTTTATCTCTTGTAATCCAATCCTACCCAACCCAATCCATACGAGGCCCATGGAAAGCCCATTATGGTGTTTAGTACTTGTTGTATAAATACCCCTCAAATGTGTCATTTGAGGGGTGTGCTTGAGTGTGTGTGTGTGTGTTTTCCTTTGATATTAAAGTTCTTATTTTCATCTTATTTCTCTCTATTTCATACGCATAACATATGTTCATCAAGTCACCACCTTTCTAATCTTTCTTCATATTTTACGCATAAAGCTTTGTGTTTGTTTCGTGGTATACTCGTGTGTGCTAAGCTTGGGTAAAGTGATAAGGTTGATATATTTAAGGTCCTACAATTTCTTGTTATTAACTTGTTGGGAACGTTTTTGGCCAGTTAGTAATGTCTCTTTGGCTATATATTGAACCTAGACTTAGTATTCTAGGTGTGACACAACCCAAAGTGTAATAGTTTACACCAAAACTATTACCAACCATTTTATTCATCTCAAAAGTTTAGTATTCACTGTAAAACGTCCAGGAAGTTGGAGAGAGCAATTCTCATCCATTGTTTTGGTCATTCGGAGTTATACGGTTAAGCTAGGTGATTGGAGGCGTGCGGTTGCTATAAGCCACAATTTCTAGTTCTTGTAATCACAAAAGTTTAGGTATTCTATGAACCTTGTTATGGATTTCTATTCTCTTGAGTTATAGGAATTACTTTGTTATTTCTTGTGTTTTGTTATTATTATCATGGAGTAGTTTTTGAATATACTTGTGTGTAATGATGTAGGAAATCATACTAGTGTTCTCATATGTGATGCATGTATATATGATCTTGTTTAAATGAGTTTGTTGGAAAAATACTAGTCTTGTTTGATTTGTCGGTAAAACATGTTTTAAGAAAAAGGACCGAAAGGATTTCTCTTGTGTTTTATTCCAAAAAGTTAAGTGACAAACTAGTATGGGGATATGGTGATTGACAACCACCATGTTTACTTATTAAAACAAGACTAGAAACATTTTCATCACGAAAGGTCGAAAGGTTCGTAGGAACGAGTTTAATAAGAACATTTTACAAACAAATGGATTTTCTAAAGGATAATCATTAGGATAAGGACCGAAAGGATTACCTATACGTTTTTGTTCTTAGAATAATTTTTGCAAACATAAACCATGGTTGGAAATCCTTTGCTTATGGTTTGTGCATCACATCAAGAGTTTACACCAAGCCTTCATGAAAACTTACTATGATTGCCTATAGACTACACACAAGTATATATATTTCTTTATATTGAATTTCACTAAAAACATCACTTTTGGAGGAAGCCTTGACAAAGCTTTCTTGTTATTAATCTTTTAAAACAACTTCAAACACAAAATCCCTTGGGACGATCTCGACTTACCCACCTTTGCTATCGCGAACGAGTATACTTGCTCGTATGTGTTTATAGTATTAGACGGATAAATCGTGTTTATAAATTTTTAAAACTTGCACACGGTAAGCACATCAAGTTTTTGGCGCCGCTGCCGGGGATCTTGGATTTCTAAGTAATTTGATTTTGTTAAGATTCTGTAAAATTGGTAGATTTAAAATTGAATTTCGTCAAAAAACAGAAAAAAAAAAAGAAAAATATTTTGGTTAAGAGGCTAACCGATCCGGTTGCGCAAGCAACCGATCCGGTTAGTGCTCTCGGTAAATTTTTTGTCTTTTGATTTTCATGGTTTTAGTTTATCCAGTGTTTTGTATTATAGTTTATAGATTAATTCTTGTCATTTCTGATTTTTATAGATTATCTCATAGGTCGCTTATGCTTTTCTTAGATTTTTAGATTTTCTTTTATTTTAATTATTTTTAGTTTTATTTACTTTTTATTTAATTGTCTTAATTACAGTAATTAGAAATAGTTAATTTTCAGTTTTTAAGGTTTTAGTAGTCTTAATGAGTAGTTTAATAGATTAGTTAATATAGTTTTCATTAAATAACTTAATTAATTTTATAATTAATAAGGATAATAAGGAGTCTCAATTAATTAAGAGTTTAAGTACACTTAATAGTTTTTAATTAAATTAAATTTACAGGTTATAAAAATAAAAATAAATAAATAAAATATATATATTTGGGAAATCAATCCAACCGTTCGGTTGCAACCCGCAACCGGATCGGTTGGACATTTTGGTTAAAATATTTACCACCAACCGATCCGGTTGGAGCTCTCGGTAAAAAAGTTTCTACTTTTTAAATTTTGAGTTTTAGCTTGTGTTTTCAGTTTTGTTAAGTGTCTTTACTTGATTAGTATATGTTTCTATGGTTTGCTTTTGTTTTTACTAACTCTAACGCTAATGATTTGGATTTTTTCTTTGGTTTTGTTTTGTCTTGTTAGATAGTTATTATGGATAGTTTAAGCGGAATTTCCGAGTACCTTCGTAACTTGGATGAGATGTTCAAAGACACCGGGAGTTCGTTGGAGAAGATTGGAAATATCTTAGAAGGGAGTAAGAAGGATTTGGGGATTGATACGGTTAGTATGGAAGAAACGGGTGAAAACAAAGTTCAACTTCCTAAGAAGGGAAGAGTTGTGGTATTCACACAAGCACCACTAACGGAGTATGATTCGCCACTTATGAGGCTCGGTACACCTTGTAGTGTAGAAGGGGTGAGTACTTGGGACGCGCAACTAAACATGGCCTATGGTGAAAATTACATTGTGGAAAAAGGTCTTGATCAAATTGGCCATGTGCGTTTGGATTACGAAGCTTACGGAAGAAGAATGGTTAAGAATCTTAAGGTTAACATTCATGGTCACATTTTTGAAACGGATTTTGTTGTCTTGGAAGAGGGGAACGCCGATGAGCCCAATGTATGTTTTGGGCGGGATTTTCTTGTAACAACCAAATGCCAAGTGGATTTTGCCTTGGGGGAAATGAGGATCAATATCACCGATTTGGAAGAAGAAAAGGGGGTGAATGAGATGCTTGTGGAGTTATGTGCTAATATGGAAAAGGAAGATGTGGAAGTCGTAAAGATGGGGAAGGCAAATAGGAAGAGAACCTCATCCAACAAATTAACTCCTACCACATCCACCAACAAAACAAATGATTACACACCTTCACCACCTACTACACCAAACACCTTCAAACCATTAACCTAAGAACAAAAAGAAGCTATCTTCGAAAACCTTGAACAAAAGTTTCTCGAGCTAAATGAGAAAAAGCCGGTGATTGAGGTACTACAAGATTACATTCTCTACCGCAAGAAACTAGATGCGGTAATGCTAGAAAGAGCAAGATTGGAGGATAAAGATCTATCGGAGGAGGATAGAGATAGTGTAGCAACTTGGTTAATCACAAACACATCATAAGCACATATGTTAGACGTAAGGCATAAGGTTTAGAGAGAGAAAGTGGGAGAGAATGGGAACCTTAGTGAGACAAAGAAAAATGAATTATGAAAGCTCTAACCCTTTGCCTTGGAGGGCAAAGGGTATTTATAGGTACTAACATAGGGCGCCTACTTTAGGCTGTGGATAAGGTATACAGTGGGTAAAGACCCGTCCGTCCTCCACGGTGTTACTAAGTAAACTACTTACCTTCCTTAGATGACTACGACTACGAGCTTTCTAACGAGTATATATACTTGAGGTGACCGACACTTTAACTACTGTGTGGAAAACTAGAAGGGGGGGTTGAATAGTTTTACCAATTAAAACTTCCTTTTAAACTATTTAGATCGACTTATGTCAATCTATTTGGTTGTGTGTGTTGGATGTTGATAAACAAGCATATAAAGATATGTAATGAAAAGATAAGAGTAAGAAGCACAAAACCACAACGCAAGTATTTATAGTGGTTCGGCTACAAGGACACCTTCCTTGCCCTACTCCACTCCCCGAGTCACCTACTCGAGAGTTTGTAATCACTACACCAATCTCCTTATGGCGGAGAAGCCTTCACAACGTCGCTTAATCTTTTTCTGGTACAAAGCTAAATACGGAGTTCTTTCACACCAAGGCGAACCACACCTAACACAACGTCGCCTACCCTTTATACGGTGCTAGGCTAACCACCGAGTTCTTTCACACCTTAGGTAAACTACACCTTCACAACGTCGCCTACCCTTTATTAGGTACTAGGCTAAGTACCTAGTTCCATTGCAATGGAGGAACTACTACCACACTACACCAACGACTAATCCCAAAGGAGATCTACTCCTTTCAAACATCATCATGGACATCAATATCCTTGGATCTAATGCTAGTCTATCTAGTACATCGAAACACACCATATCGAATGTACATCTAAGGCACCTTTCACTAATGCCTTTGATTAGATCTACAAGACACCTTTCACTAGTGTCTTTGATTAGATCTACAAGACACCTTTCATTAATGTCTTGTGTCTTCACTTCTAAGCACCTTTCACTAATGCTTCTTGTCTTGACTTCTAAGCACCTACCACAAGTGCTTATCCTATGGACGATAGATACCCTTCACTAATATCTTCGTCTTGACACTTGCGACATCTTTCACTAATGTCTTTAACACTACGCTTTTTGAAGAAAGAAAGGGATCATCAACAAGAGGAATTCAATAGCCTTGATGATGAGGAAGCTTGGCAACTCATGGACTTGAGCTTGCTCGACTTCAAAGGTGGTGATCTTCCCTTTAAGAGGAACCTAAAAGATCATACAAAAACAAAACTACAAACATAGATCTCTTGGATCTATGGTTAGTGAGATTTAACTCAGGGGAGAAAGTATGTTAGAGAGGGGTGAGATATAATGAAGAAATGGCTCACTATTTATAGAGGAAAAACCTACTGTTTCCCCGGATCCCACGGATCCCTTCCACTTGGGATCCGGCTAGCACAAAGCTAAGGATCCGTGGTCCGCTCCTCTTTGCCCATGGGTATTTTGGGTTATGGGTCATGGGTCATGGGTTATGGGTTGATCCATGGTTTTCTATCTAGATACAATGTACCTTAAGGATACATTGAACTTGTGTAAGTGGTATATATAAAACCATGGGTTATGGGTCAAAAACCATTTGCTAGTTTTTATCTATTTAGTATATACTTGCTTTTACCCATTTTAATATATACTTGTTTTTACCCATTTTAGTGTACTTAGTATAAGTATGTATTAACCCAATATGTAAACACTAGTTGTTGTACATATGTATCTAACTCATAGAGTTACTTAAACTTGTTAAGCTAATATGTAAACACTAGTTGTTGTACATGTGTATCTAAAATATAAAATCACTTAATCTTGTTATAGTGTTTTATGTGAAAACGTAAGTGTGTCATAAAACTATTAGTTCAAACCATTTACGTATTTTATTTGTTTCGTTAGTATGATTTTACTTTTGTTATCGACAAAACATTAGAAGATCGTAAAATATGAATAAACGTTTTTACAGCTTATTTGTATTAACATACTGGATTTACTAAATCCTAACAATCTCCCCCTAAAGGAGGTCACCTCATATTACCTTGATTACAACAGATATAACTTTTGATGTTCTTGGTTTCTTTGATTAAGCCCTTTGCTCTGTAGCTCGTAGCCTTTGATTCTTCATGTTCCGCATGTTTTGTTCATAAGTGGAGGTCTTTAACTGATCCACGTGATGTTTGAGTTTTGAGCCAGTTTTGAGATTATCATCCACAGCAAATCTCTGACTCATCCTTTTGATGTATCGCCATTATGTGATGTTGTGACTTTTCGACCAACATGCTCACATTTTGGATCATGATATCTTCTTATCAGAGTTGCGGAATCATTTGTTGATTAAGATATTTGTATCAGAGTAGCAGAAGCATGGATTGAAGAATATCATAACCAGTTGATGAAGATATGCACATATCATGATTTCTTTTGGTGTGAGAGTGACGTGTGAGCATGCGGCAATGGATTTGACTTCTTAATTTTGATCAGCTGCAACCGTCGGGTGTCCCTGCATAAAATAGTTAGCAATAAAACGCACTAAAGTGTCTTTGATCACTTTTGTTGAATTGAGGTACACGGCCCACGGTTCCCCGTTGATCAGTACAAGTACAGCCTGTGATCAGGTAGAATTCCGAAGAATCTCCTTGACAGGGTTTCGCAGCTAATCAAGCCATTCTCAAACCGGAGCGTCTCAAAGTAGACAACACGGAGTGAGTGAACCAGCAAATTGAGATTCACTGATTGATTAAAAATGATTTGAAAAACAATCGTGTATTGCTTAATAGTGTCACAATTCGCAATTTTTGGTCATTTCTCAAACTCTACATTCATCATACTAGTCATGCATGGGTTTTGCATTTCACATTAAACGGGTAAATTTCATATTAAATAAATGTTATCGCGTAAGTTATTATTTTGAACATTTAATCCGATACTTCCAAAAACTATCCCGACATATTTTTATACTTACATTTAGTTATAAAAACAATATTTGAGTTTACCTAGTGTTATAAATTTATTTTGTATATAAATCGTTATATTTATATTATTACGACGTTTTTCTTAAAAACTACACGATAATTATTATATCACTCAAATTTTGCAAGAAATGTATTTTTACAATTTTTATGGTCTCATTATACTTTACTTTGATCCATTAAAATTATTTTTAGCTAACTCTACCTTAAATACACTAATGTATATACAAACTTTACAAGTTATTATTACCTTAACTACATTTTTACACAAGTTTATACACAACATATAAAAAAAAAATATATATATATATATATATATATATATATATATATATATTTTTACAAATACTTCCCCCTTGGCCGACCAAGGGGGGGGTTGCATTTAATGAGTTGGTAGCAAATTTCTTACATGTATAGATATATACTCAATCTCCCATTCACTTCATTCATTCACTCATAATAATTCACAAGTTATAAAAGTTCTTCTCTCTTGTTTCATCCTCTCAAAAACCGGCCACCATATAGGTGTTAGAAGAGCTCATCAAAATTTTCAAATCAAGTTTTAACAATCTAGTATACACTCTTGTTTAGGTTTTGAAATAAAAACCTAGGGTGTTTAGGTTTAATCCTTGTTCTTATCACCTCATCATATCACTAGTAAGCATATCACTTTCATTTTACATCTTTCATTTTCATTTCATATCTATTTCATCATTTTTGAGCAAAACATGCAAGACTTGTGGATATTTATACCATTTTTATCATTGTTTTTAAGAGTTTTATATATATAAGTCATCCTATAATTATCCCTTGTTATATATTAGTCTTGATGATGTTTAGGAACCCATGACACCCTAAGAAGGTGTATGGTAGGATTAGAATAGCTTTGGAGTTGTTTTGAAGGGATTGGAATATGTTTAGTACTAGAAAAACTCTTTTCGACAAGTCACAAAAAGGGTCTGATGTTATTTTGTAAATCTGGAAAAACGACAGTAGACATAAAATTTTTGGCCTAGATATTTAGAAAATATACTTTAAAACGAATCCGTGGCCGCTTGAACGGATTAAAACGGAGCTATAACGAAGAAGTTATGAATTTTTTCAAGTTTGACGACGAAATATATATTTCCTGAAATTTCAGCAAACTATTTTTGTTTTGTACGAGTCAAAAACGAGTCTTAAGCTTTATAAATTATTTCGACTTATCAAAAATATATTAGTATACTTTGATACGAAGCTAAGGACGTATAATACGTAGAAAACGGATTTGTAACGACTAAAATATACACGTTTTCATAAAATTTCCGTAACTTTATTATTTACGAAAAACTATATTATTTTTAGTTGACAAGTGTTACGGTAAACAAAACGACCATATTGAAGGCTATATTTAACGTTGACGTAGAACTTTTTGTAACAAGATGTCTTCTAATAAAATTGAGATCATCAAGCATATTTTCCAAAATGACCAACCGTTTGTATAAGCGGAGTTGTAATAAATTATTTACGGTTGCTTAAACTTTGCCGAAACTCACTTTTTAAACCACATTTGGACAAAATCACCCTACTTAACCTATGTTTTTCTTTATGAACGAGACCTCTAGGATAAAAACTTAAATGACAAAACTTCGAGATTTTGATACAAGCTTTCCAAAACTGTTGAGTTCGTTTCCTAACGTTCGACGTACACCATTTTACGACTAGCTTTTCGAGGCCATTTTAGTCACATTCATGAAATTTCCAACGACATTATTTTACGACGAAAAGTTATAATTTCACAATAAACCATTAAGAAACTATTGTAGGATGACATTTTGACGTAAATATTTGTAAAGTAATTTAAGAATGGTCAAGACGTCAAAAGGAGTATTTTTCGACGAAAGTATTATTTTCAAAATTCACAAGTGGTATAAATAACATACGAATTGCGTGCATGACATTACATCATAACTCATTGCGTATCATAACATTCACAATAGGTCAAGGTTAAAGCATCACACTACATCTCGGTGTACTCACTCTTGTCATCATACCAATTTATCAAGTGAGTTTCATAGCCCCTACTTTTATACGTTTTGAATCACTTTTGGGGGAGATACATGCTTAACTATTTTCATTTAATTTCACAATTTCTCAAAGCTTTTACTGATTACCGTGAGTTTCATAGCCCCTACTTTTATATGTTTTGAATCACTTTTGGGGGAGATACATGCTTAACTATTTTCATTTAATTTCACAATTTCTCAAAGCTTTTACTGATTACCGTGAGTTCATACCCCGCTTTTACTCGTCTATATTCTTACAAACTATTTGGGGCGAGATATAGGCTTATTTATCCAAACATTTAAACTCTTTTGCCAAACAACATTACTTATACTTTACACTTGATTGCGTTATATACTTGATTGGGTTATACTTGATTTCATATGCATACTTGGAACAAACATACAAGAATTAGTGGCTCCAAATTAAGTTGTTGGAAGGCTATTAATTTACAAACATACAAGAATTAGTGGCTCCAAATTAAGTTGTTGGAATGCTATTAATTTACAAACATCCCAGCATTTATATGTTGGAAAGCCATTTTTATGGATACAGCCCAACGTGAGCGTTGGAGGAACATCCCAACACGAGTTGTTGGAAGACCCTTGTTGTGACATTTATACTTTTAACTACCTTGATGCGCATAATCATAATTGTCATTCTATTTTTAGCAGTGGGTTGTAAACACACAGGTTGCAAGTTTTGTATGGGCGGAACTTGGAACTGAGTGGATTTATGATGCCTTTGCTTCGTGGACTATTTTAAATGACCAAAAACTTTGTCTTTGTTACATGAACGCTCTTTCAAGGCTTTACTTGTTAACCAAACTCTATGAACTCACCAACCTTTGTGTTGACACTTTTTAGCATGTTTTATCTCAGGTATCTAAGGCATTCACTTCATGGCATGCATATGGACATATCATAGAGTCGTGGTGACGACGCGTCTCACATGGGATTTATACACTTTAAAAACATCGTTTGGCTTGTATCAAACCTATTTCCGCATACATTGATTTTCATTTGGGACCTACATTTTGTAAACTCTGATTATTTTACTTAATCAAACGATGTATTTTCCAAACGACACTTTAGGTCGTTCGATATAACTATAACTTTGATGCTATGACAGTCCTCCCCAAGGTATTCCATTCCGCTGCAAAACAGGTAATTTGGGGGTGTGACAGATTGGTATCAGAGAATCGGTTATAGAGAACTAGGTTGCATCATTGACCCTAGACTATAACCACATCATCATAGCATCTCATCATATCATTATAAGTGCATATTCTTTATACATGCGGACTTATGACTCAACACCAAACATCATATGAGTCGATTAGTCCAAGCATTGCATAGTTACTCCTAAATTATACATAGCCTGATCACCTATGTCTAATTCAGGAAGAATCATGCAATGAAGGGAGTAGTAGTCTCATATGTGTAAGCAATTCCGTAATCAAGCCAAATTTTCAAAAGATTTTCTTCAAACCACTTGTTTCCAGTTTGATCCGAGTGACAGTTCTTGTTTGATGAGTTGCAAAGATCGAGCTAGAAACAAGTCGTTACCTAAACCGATTTAGCCTAATCGTATGACAGTTCTTGTTTGATGAGTTGTGGGATTAAGTAAAAATCGGTTACCAAAAAGTCTTTTAAAAATTTTGCTTGAGAATGGGAAAGCTTGTCTCATCGAGCCTAATCATAAGAAAGCATGTATTTAGGACGGGAATTGCTCACGATAGCACGGGAACGTACCTTGTGGAACGAGTAACTCATATGCATGAGCATTGACATAATCATTTAGACCATACATGAGCATAAACTTTTAGAACCCTTGTCGCGTTTTGGGCCATAGTATCATTAATCGAATCACGAGGACGTGATTCCGCTGACATGGGAAGAATGTCACAATTCGCAATTTTTGGTCATTTCTCAAACTCTACATTCATCATACTAGTCATGCATGGGTTTTGCATTTCACATTAAACGCGTAAATTTCATATTAAATAAACGTTATCGCGTAAGTTATTATTTTGAACATTTAATCCGATACTTCCAAAAACTATCCCGACATATTTTTATACTTACATTTAGTTATAAAAACAATATTTGAGTTTACCTAGTGTTATAAATTTATTTTGTATATAAATCGTTATATTTATATTATTACGACGTTTTTCTTAAAAACTACACGATAATTATTATATCACTCAAATTTTGCAAGAAATGTATTTTTACAATTTTTATGGTCTCATTATACTTTACTTTGATCCATTAAAATTATTTTTAGCTAACTCTACCTTAAATACACTAATGTATATACAAACTTTACAAGTTATTATTACCTTAACTACATTTTTACACAAGTTTATACACAACATATAAAAAAAAAAAAATATATATATATATATATATTTTTACAAATACTTCCCCCTTGGCCGACCAAGGGGGGGGGTTGCATTTAATGAGTTGGTAGCAAATTTCTTACATGTATAGATATATACTCAATCTCCATTCACTTCATTCATTCACTCATAATAATTCACAAGTTATAAAAGTTCTTCTCTCTTGTTTCATCCTCTCAAAAACCGGCCACCATATAGGTGTTAGAAGAGCTCATCAAAATTTTCAAATCAAGTTTTAACAATCTAGTATACACTCTTGTTTAGGTTTTGAAATAAAAACCTAGGGTGTTTAGGTTTAATCCTTGTTCTTATCACCTCATCATATCACTTTCATTTTACATCTTTCATTTTCATTTCATATCTATTTCATCATTTTTGAGCAAAACATGCAAGACTTGTGGATATTTATACCATTTTTATCATTGTTTTTAAGAGTTTTATATATATAAGTCATCCTATAATTATCCCTTGTTATATATTAGTCTTGATGATGTTTAGGAACCAATGACACCCTAAGAAGGTGTATGGTAGGATTAGAATAGCTTTGGAGTTGTTTTGAAGGGATTGGAATATGTTTAGTACTAGAAAAACTCTTTTCGACAAGTCACAAAAAGGGTCTGATGTTATTTTGTAAATCTGGAAAAACGACAGTAGACATAAAATTTTTGGCCTAGATATTAATAAAATATACTTTAAAACGAATCCGTGGCCGCTTGAACGGATTAAAACGGAGCTATAACGAAGAAGTTATGAATTTTTTCAAGTTTGACGACGAAATATATATTTCCTGAAATTTCAGCAAACTATTTTTGTTTTGTACGAGTCAAAAACGAGTCTTAAGCTTTATAAATTATTTCGACTTATCAAAAATATATTAGTATACTTTGATACGAAGCTAAGGACGTATAATACGTAGAAAACGGATTTGTAACGACTAAAATATACACGTTTTCATAAAATTTCCGTAACTTTATTATTTACGAAAAACTATATTATTTTTAGTTGACAAGTGTTACGGTAAACAAAACGACCATATTGAAGGCTATATTTAACGTTGACGTAGAACTTTTTGTAACAAGATGTCTTCTAATAAAATTGAGATCATCAAGCATATTTTCCAAAATGACCAACCGTTTGTATAAGCGGAGTTGTAATAAATTATTTACGGTTGCTTAAACTTTGCCGAAACTCACTTTTTAAACCACATTTGGACAAAATCACCCTACTTAACCTATGTTTTTCTTTATGAACGAGACCTCTAGGATAAAAACTTAAATGACAAAACTTCGAGATTTTGATACAAGCTTTCCAAAACTGTTGAGTTCGTTTCCTAACGTTCGACGTACACCATTTTACGACTAGCTTTTCGAGGCCATTTTAGTCACTTTCATGAAATTTCCAACGACATTATTTTACGACGAAAAGTTATAATTTCACAATAAACCATTAAGAAACTATTGTAGGATGACATTTTGACGTAAATATTTGTAAAGTAATTTAAGAATGGTCAAGACGGCAAAAGGAGTATTTTTCGACGAAAGTATTATTTTCAAAATTCACAAGTGGTATAAATAACATACGAATTGCGTGCATGACATTACATCATAACTCATTGCGTATCATAACATTCACAATAGGTCAAGGTTAAAGCATCACACTACATCTCGGTGTACTCACTCTTGTCATCATACCAATTTATCAAGTGAGTTTCATAGCCCCTACTTTTATACGTTTTGAATCACTTTTGGGGGAGATACATGCTTAACTATTTTCATTTAATTTCACAATTTCTCAAAGCTTTTACTGATTACCGTGAGTTTCATAGCCCCTACTTTTATACGTTTTGAATCACTTTTGGGGGAGATACATGCTTAACTATTTTCATTTAATTTCACAATTTCTCAAAGCTTTTACTGATTACCGTGAGTTCATACCCCGCTTTTACTCGTCTATATTCTTACAAACTATTTGGGGCGAGATATAGGCTTATTTATCCAAACATTTAAACTCTTTTGCCAAACAACATTACTTATACTTTACACTTGATTGCGTTATATACTTGATTGGGTTATACTTGATTTCATATGCATACTTGGAACAAACATACAAGAATTAGTGGCTCCAAATTAAGTTGTTGGAAGGCTATTAATTTACAAACATACAAGAATTAGTGGCTCCAAATTAAGTTGTTGGAATGCTATTAATTTACAAACATCCCAGCATTTATATGTTGGAAGGCCATTTTTATGGATACAGCCCAACGTGAGCGTTGGAGGAACATCCCAACACGAGTTGTTGGAAGACCCTTGTGGTGACATTTATACTTTTAACTACCTTGATGCGCATAATCATAATTGTCATTCTATTTTTAGCAGTGGGTTGTAAACACACAGGTTGCAAGTTTTGTATGGGCGGAACTTGGAACTGAGTGGATTTATGATGCCTTTGCTTCGTGGACTATTTTAAATGACCAAAAACTTTGTCTTTGTTACATGAACGCTCTTTTAAGGCTTTACTTGTTAACCAAACTCTATGAACTCACCAACCTTTGTGTTGACACTTTTTAGCATGTTTTATCTCAGGTATCTAAGGCATTCACTTCATGGCATGCATATGGACATATCATAGAGTCGTGGTGACGACGCGTCTCACATGGGATTTATACACTTTAAAAACATCGTTTGGCTTGTATCAAACCTATTTCCGCATACATTGATTTTCATTTGGGACCTACATTTTGTAAACTCTGATTATTTTACTTAATCAAACGATGTATTTTCCAAACGACACTTTAGGTCGTTCGATATAACTGTAACTTTGATGCTATGACAGTCCTCCCCAAGGTATTCCATTCCGCTGCAAAACAGGTAATTTGGGGGTGTGACAAATAGAAAGTGTTTTGCACTACAACGAAGGTTTTATGGAAAATCAATTATCAATCATAAATACCCTTTAATTTTGAAACATTAATACACAGTCGATGTGCTATGGAAAAGAACTTTTAAGCACAATGACCGGTTTTTCAAAGGTATCCGTCAATTCATTTCCTGGACCAAGGTTGATTCAAGAATGAATCGCCCCATCGTTTCTATCCAGTTGTCACAAGCTTGATCTTTTGCAAGATCTCACATGTCACCCACAAAGAGCTTGTTTGATGATGGATCTAGAAGGATTTCCATCTTCATCGTGAATATTTAACATATCACTCGGATGTTCTGGCAATACCACAAGGATAATGCGTAGGACTCTTAATATATTATTACTTTCCACATTGTGTGAAATAGCAAGTCTTCATCAATTTAGTGTCCTAATGAGATATTGTGGATGGTCTCTTGGCTCTAGACTCAATAGTGCACATTGGTTTCCTATGCCGGAGACTAGGGAGAAGGTCTCCTTCTTCAATATCAACAATCTCTAAGAGAAAGTCGATAGATTATGTAGGTTCCCCGTGAGAATGAAACAAGTCCTTTTAAGAGGAACTTGAATAGCTTGGGAAGTTAGGTGCAGTGCGTCACTGGGTCCATGACGTCTTGTCTTCAATACCAGTGTTACCTTAGTAACCACTAGTAGCATATGTATTGAACCCGGTTTCTGCCCTAAGGTTGAATTGTTGGAGGGCTATTTCTTTTCACCCTTTTCACATTCATTTCATTTTCATTCTTTAACTCCTTCAGTGCTTACCAAGACTTCATTACTAGAACCTTGTTGGGTTTTATCTAGTTCTAGCTCTATCTCAGTCCGCACTCTTCCCATTTCTCACTTTTCTCCTTTTTACAATATACCTAAGGACTTCTACACTATCTGGTGGATTGTCCCAGGGTAGATCTATCCGGCTCTGGCGGATCGTGGAAACTAATACCTAACCTTATCATCCTTATATCACCATGCATAAAGTAAAATTGGTCGGTCTTTTGGTATTATTCTTCCGCCTTGAAACCAATTGAAAACCATTTGAAAAATCAATCAAGATACTTGTGATAAATATTCAAAGCATTTTGTATCTTAATTGTTTTTGATGTTTTAGAAATGCTCCCCCTCAACATCTGCTTCAAGTATTAGAAATTATTTTAACACATGGAGGCAAGAGGACTTTTGAAATCTTAAATTGAGAAAGAAAGATCCAATCTTTTGATTAACATTTTCTAAAATGATCATCATTGCTTCCCGATCAATTCAAGTAGATAAAGCATATCGGGGAAGGATGAGGTTTTCATAAGATTGCTCCCCCTCAATATGTTCATCGAGATATGAAAGAGTTTTGCACATATTAGAAGGAACCTGCACATTGAGACAAATCCATCACGTTTAAAATCCTTTTTTGTTTAAAATAGATGCTCCCCCTTAACATGTGCATGGAAAATTTGAAATCGTTTGGCACATGCAGGGAGGAGAGCTTGTTTTAATATTTCTAAACTACTTATCAAATTATCAGTTTATATCCAATTTAAATCACAAATTCTCCCCCGATCACAATTTTCAAATTCTTTGAGATTTGTGATCTTTGTTGATTTAAATTAATTTTGAAAAGAATTGTGACTGGCTTTTGAAAAACATTACAACTGATAAGGATCAGATTTTCAGACTTTAAACTCCATTGTTTAAACATGCATGAATATCTTTTGAAAACATAACATTAGTCGAGGTCTTGAACCAATTGTTAAAACATTGTAAAACATTGTTCTTTTTTATTAACCAAAAGTAGACCTTTCTCGTTTTCTTGCCAATTGTCTGAAAAATACTCTTTTTGATTTGATTGAAATCATTCTCCCCCTCAATCAATGACATAAGTGGTTGATTGAGTGATAGAGATTTTGACAAATGATAAGCCCGGATGATTTTCAAAAATAGAGTCTGAGGTATTTTCAATGCAATTTTGTTTCCATTAGATGACAAATATTTTTCAGAAGAATCATTAGAAGGAAAAATATTTGGAAAGAAACATTTGTCTTTTTGGTGACAACCATTTGTTTTTAGAATCAGAGCATGATTTTTGAAAATTTAAGATGAAGCATGACTCTGATCTTTCTTTTAAAACGGGTTACTGCCTAAGATGACAATAAACCATCATTTTTCTCCATCTCGTTTTTCTTCATCTAGAGACCCGTGCCATTCTTTGAGTGAAAAATCAAAGTCCGTAGATGTTATCGAACCAGGAAACACATGACAAAATGACGATATTTGTTTTTTGGAAATTTTCAAGATTTTCTAATTTTTATGAATTTTTGAAAGATTTATATTTTTCTATTTTCTTTTTGTTGATTTTATAATTTTGTATTTTGTTTTTAAGAAGATATGTACAGAGAATAGATAGAGACGAACACCTTTACTCCTCGTCTTCCTCCTGAAGACGTTTGAGTGTTTCTAGTTGAAGGCTCTTCAAGCCAAGTCATGGAAGAATAAACTCAAAACGTTCTCGAGAAAGAGCTTTGGTGAAGATGTCTGCTAACTGATATTCAGTCCTCACGAAGTATAGTTCAACCACACCGTTTTCAACTTGTTCCCTGATAAAGTGATGTCGAATGTCAATGTGCTTAGCTCTTGAATGTTGAACATTGTTGCAGCACAGAGCAATGACACTTTTGTTATCACAGTACAGAGGAACTTTGTTGAATACAAAGCCATAGTCAGATAATTAGGATCTCATCCATAAGATTTGAGCACAACAAGATGACATGGCTATGTATTCAGCCTATGTAGATGATATGGAAGTGCTCATTTGTTTCTTTGAAGACCATCTCACAAGCTTATCACCTAAAAATTTAGCACCTCCTGACGTACTTCGACGTGTATCTTGACATCCTGCATGGTCAGCATCTGCATAGGCCGTTAGTGACATACCAGTGTCCTTCGGGTACCAAAGTCCTATGTTAATGGTTCCTTGGAGATACTGAAAGACCCGTTTAACCGCTTCAAGGTGCATTTTGGTAGGCTTAGCCTGGTATCTAGCACACATGCATACATCGAACAAAATGTCTGGACTGCTGGCTGTGAGGTACATCAGGGATCCAATCATACTACGATATTTTGTTTGATCTACCATGATCCCTGAGTGGTCCTCATCCCGTTTTGTACGCTCCACCATGGGAGTGTCAACAGGGTCACTGGTATAAACTCCAAATTTCTTTAAAATTTCATTTGCGTATTTAGATTGATTGATAAAAATGCCTCTGGGACTTTGTGAAATTTGTAATCCTAAGAAAAATGACATTTGTCCCATCATTGACATTTAAAATTTGGAGCCCATCTCCTTTGAAAATCGGTCACATTCGTTGGGGTCGGTCGAGGCAAAGATAATATCATCAACATAGATTTGAACATGAATTAAATGGTTGCCTGACTTTTGGGTGAACAGTGTCGGATCAACTGCTCCTTTGCTGAATCCATTGGATAGAAGAAACTTCGATAGCGTATCATACCATGCCCTTGGAGCTTGCTTCAAACCGTAAAGGGCCTTCTTCAAGCGATAGACATGAGTAGGATGCTCTGGATTCAAAAAACCTTCCGGTTGACTGACGTATACCACTTCTTTCAGGTCTCCATTAAGAAATGCAGTATTAACGTCCATCTGATAGACTATCATGTTCTTACTAGCAGCATTAGCCAAGAAGATTCTGATAGCCTCGATACGTGCAACTGGAGCAAATGATTCTACAAAGTCAATACCCTCCTCTTGTCGGTATCATTTAGCCACAAGTCTTGCCTTATTCTTCAGAATATCACCGTGTTCATCAAGTTTCACTTTGAAGATCCACTTGTAACAATTTGCATTTTCAGGTCACTATTTATTTTTACTATTCACTGTTACTATTCATTTGTACTATTCATCACCAAAAAATTTTTATTTCATATTCTTGTAAGTTAACCTATTTTAGTAATAATCCGATAATTTGACACTAATCGGGTCACTTCTGCAAATTTCACGAAACCGTGTCTGAGATTTACGTTTAGGTTTAAACGACCTTTAGGCATCCCGGTATGTCCGAAAACATTACAAACAAGGGAAATATAAGTTTTTCACCTTCCGTGACATTTTCATAAGTTTTGGAATTTTACGTTTTCCAGTTTTGCGTTTTATGCGATTTGCGCGTTTTAGACCCGCGTTTCCAGTTTTAGCAGCGTTTAAGAAACCCGATAGAACTTATCACTCATTTAATATGCATATATGGAGTATATTAACAAGTTTTAAACATATTTACAAGTTTCATATTTTTAGTATACCCGGTTTTAAGTTTCGTGACTTTACGACTTACAGTTAGCGATTAACGGGACCAAAACTCACTCCGTAAACAGGATAATACCAAGCAACTTATATCTAGTCATTCTAGATAGGCCATGAACGAAATATTAAGCCACATGGGGCGTTTTTATTGATGACTAAGTTAAGCTATGAAGCTTACATAGGAAGCTTTAACATGTGTAAGGTTTACTTAGTCTTTAAGACTTAAACTTAAGAACTAAGTCTAAGAAATATCCTACACCTTTAACCTCCTCATCTTACTATAAATAGCAAGATCATTCTCTTCCTTTTCTCATCACCATTAATGAGACACACTTAAATCACACAACCCTTCATCTTTGATTTCCAAGTTCCAAGTTACACATAAGAGTTGAAGGCTTAGTTGTTCTCTACATGAATCTAAAGTTTATTTGATGATTCCATGGTTGGATAAGGAGCTACTCAAGAGTATTAGGGTCTGAGGTTAGGAATTTTTTACAAAGATTATCAAGTGTTATAAAGGGTTTGCAAGGTGGTGAAAAGATTTGGAAGCTAGGGTTTGGTGTTACAAACATAGGTTTAGTGATCTTGATTAATGGTTCTTGATTTGTTTCATCACAAGGATTGTAAGCAAACTCTTATGTTGTCATTTGATTACTGTAAATACTAGTATTTCATGTATATAATATGTTTTGTATGCTTATTATGGTTGATTATGCTTGGATAAATGGACTAAACCACTAGAAATTGTCAAAAGGACTAGTTTTGCAAAACAGAAACTGGACAGGGGCTGTAAAAGTAATTACTGGGAAATATCCGTGGTCTGAGGAACTTAGGTATTAACATAGGATTATAGATAAATGTCTTGTGGTCATTTTTCCGGGTGGCTCGTGCCGTAACTCATCCCGATTTCAAACGAGTCCAAATCTGAGTAACAGATTTCAAACGAGTAAAGCTCAAAAAACTTGCATATAACCAACTGTTGGTCAAAGAATAAAAGTTGTAGCTAACACCCTAACTTGAACGTGGCCGCTGGCCGTGTATTAAACGGAGTTGTAGAACTCGACTTATGACCAAAACCGTGAGACAGTTTGCTGCTGATTGAAATAACTAGTACATCCAAGGGTAAATTGGTAATTTCACATTAGTTAAATAATTTCTGGGGGCAGTAGGGCCCACTAATCTGTTTAGTACATTCAATTACCTTTCCGAGGACATAAAAACCGAGTCGTGATCAATTACGGTTTAGAAATAACGGGTAGATATAGACGGGGGAAACATAAATAAACGAAACGTAAACACTTATACGACTTCACAAATGTTAAGTATCCAAGTATAATTGATGTAATAACTATATAAGGCATGTTTATACATTCACATCGTTATTTTAGAACCTAAGACACAACACATATTCTAGGTTGCGCGTAGAGATTTCTCGGCTTATACATCGATTCGTTATACATTGGATATCACATTTATTATGGTGAGTTTCATAGCCCCTACTTTTATACCTTTTGAATTACTTTTGGGGGAGATACATGCTCAAATATTTTCATTTACTTTCACAAGTACTCTAAACTTTTAAGGATTTTCGTGAGTTTCATAGCCCCTACTTTTATACCTTTTGAATTACTTTTGGGGGAGATACATGCTCAAATATTTTCATTTACTTTCACAAGTACTCTAAACTTTTAAGGATTTCCGTGAGTCATAGCCCCTACTCTTTTAATTCTTGTTTTACAAACTCTTTGGGGGAGATACATGCTCAACTATTTCTTTTACTTTTACAAATACTCAAAACATTATACTTGATTGTATTATACGTGATTGCATTATACTTGATTACATTATACTTGGTTGCATTATACACTTGATTTCGTTTTACGTGCTTGGAAATACTTGCCTAAATACATGAAGGATATTGGATTTCACATACACATCAAACCATAACACAAAGTGGGCGTATAAAGGTGAGTTCTAGAGAGAGAAAGTTAGAGGTTTAGGGAACTTAGTGAGAAAAAGAAAAGATCTTATTATGAGCTCCAACTCTCTACCTTGGAAGGTAGAGAGTATTTATAGTCTTACAATAAAACGCCACACATCTGGCTATGGATCAGGCATACAGTGGGTAAAGACTCGTCCGTCCTCCACGGTGTTACTAAACTAACTACTACTTAACTTAAAATAACTACGACTACGAGCTTTCTAACGATTACATATACTTGAGGTGACCGACTCTTTAATACCTGGAATTTCTAATTCCTAACAATCCCCCCCTAAGGGAGGTCACCTCAATCATGTACTAAAATTACATTGAATACAAACAGATATTAAATTATGTTGGGTTTTAGGTTCCTTGGATGATGAATTACTCTAAATAATGGAACCACGGACAAGCTTGAAGATAACCACGGACTGATGAAGTGTAACCACTGATGAAGATAACCACGGCTAGTAGTATTGAGTAACTGCTGATAGTATATTGTAAACACTGCTAGTTATATATAGTCGGTTAGTTTATTGTATCAGATAAATATGGAAAAGATATTTATCTTGTAGGTTACGTATTGTATATTGTATAGGACTCCTTAGCCTATAAAAGGAGGTCCTTGGTTAGGTTAGATATACGTATGTTTTATATCTAAGGTCGATACACTTCAAGGTTGCAAAACCCTAATACTGTAAGAGTATTCGTATTAATAAATAATATTGAGGTGTTGAATGTTAATTGTTCTTCTTCTTAAGATTAAGTATTAAATTCCGCGTGATACTTAATAAGTTCTTTGTTCAAGTCAGTTTCTATATTAGATCGTTTGCTCAACTGGGATCAACAAGTGGTATCAGAGCTTGTGATCTAGAAACTGTTATCAAGAAGAAGTCTGTTAATTTATACTCAAGAAAGTTAAGATGTCTGAAGAAACTCATATGGTAACTGCTTCTAAGGTTCCCATGCTCAAACATGGTGAATATCAAATCTGGAGGATGGGAATGAGGCAATACATTCGCATGATTGATTATGCTCTATGGGATGTTGTTGAAAATGGAGACTCTCTTCCTTTGAAGGGTGAAGATGGTAAGGAGATTGCTATTATAAGTGAACCTGATAAAGCTAAGAGGAAGATGGAAATCAAAGCTCACAGTATTCTCTCCATGGGAATACCTAATGAGTTTGCATTAGATTTTGATCAGTATGAGTCGGCTAAAGAACTATTTGATGCTCTTGAATTAAGGTTTGCTGGTAATGAAGCCACCAAGAAGTCAAGAATGAACATGCTTAAGCATCAGTTTGAAACCTTCACTGCTCAAAGTGGAGAAAAGATTGATGGCACATACAATAGGCTTCAAAAACTCATAAGTCAACTGAAGGCAGTGGGTTACAAGTTCCTTCAAGAAGATATTAATTTGAAATTCATAAGGAGCTTATCATCTGATTGGGCTATTCATACTATTGTGTGGAGAAACAAGACGGACTTTGCTACAATGACTCTAGACAATCTCTTCAATAACTTGAAGGTCTATGAGTCTGAGAATACCTTTTCTAATTCGTCTTCTTCTAATCAAAACATTGCTTTTGTATCCACAAATCACACAAGCTCACAAGATGTATCCACTGCTGCCTATGGTATAACCACGGCTATTGCAAACAATACCACTGTTAGTGATAATGTCAGTGATGGTGCAATTTGTGCTTTTCTGTCAGATTTAACTACTAGTGTTGATGTTTTGAATCAAGATCTAGATCAAATTGATCCTGATGATCTTGATGAAATTAACCTTCAATGGCAAATGGCAATGCTGACTCTCCAAGCAAGGAAGTTTCTGAGGAGGACTGGAATACATGTTAGGTATGATGGTCAAAGGAGAGCTGGATTCGACAAAAGCAAGATGGAGTGCTTTAACTGCAAGAAGAAAGGTCATTTTGCTAGGGAATGTCGAGCTCCTAAAAGACTTGAGGGTATTAAGAAGACAACAGAAGAGCCTACTATTTCTTCAGCTTTGGTTGCTCAGGATGGACTTGGTGATTATGATTGGAGTGATCAGATTGAAGAAGGTCCAAATGCAGCTTTTCTTGCTAGTGAAGCTTCAAAAGAGCATAACTTTGCTCTAATGGCCTATGCTTCATCTTCTGGTTCAGATTCTGAGGTATCTAATGATTCTAAAGCATCCACTTGTTCTTTTAAATCATGTTCTGAAAACTTAGAATCTCAAAAGGCTATCACTGAGAGTATGAGAAAAGAAGTAGAGAGATTGACTCTAGATAACTTAGGATATAGAGTTGGCTTAGAGGGTATGGAAGAGAGGCTAAAATTCTGTATTAAATGTGAATTTGAGTATGTAGAAAAGATCAATATACTAGGTGGCGAAATTGATCTTAAAAACAGAGAGATTAAAATGCTTAAAGATAAACTAGCAGAAGCAGAAAGTGTAAAAGTTCAGGCCCTAGAGGAAAAAGAAAAACATATTGTTAGGGTTGCTAAATTACAATATGCTTCTGATCTTGTACAGAAACCAATTGGCCAAAAACTGCTTAGAGATGGTACTGGTATAGGATACAATGATATGCCACCACCCCCTTTAATGAAACATGCACCACCAGTTAAAGAACTGTCATTTAGTAGTGAATTCAGTTTTAATAAACCTGTTGAAGAAGTAAATAAGACTGAATTACCTAAGATAAGTTCTGATAAGTTATCTGGTGCTCCCATAATTGAAGATTGGGAATCAGATTCTGAGGATGTTAGTACTGAATCAACTAAGTCTGAAAAGATAGAGCCTGTTAAGAAAGTTGATTCTAAACAAGTCAACCCTGTACCTAGATTTGGAGCTAAAGTTACCAAGAAAGTTGTAGAGTGCAGAGAAATTCCTAGGGAATAGATGAAACAATTTAAACCTAGGGGAAATCAAAGAAGCTTAAATGGTCTAATTTCTAACAGACTAGGTGATGAGTTTCAATGTGTTAACAAGGCTTGTTTTGTGTGTGGTAGTTTTGACCATTTACAGAGGAATTGTAATAAAAACAGACCACAAGTTTGGAATCATTGGAGGAGGGTAAATCATAAAAACTTTTCAAATAAAACACACCCTCATCCTAACAGTAACATGATTCCAAGAGCAGTGCTGATGAGGAATGGGAATACAAAATCTATTGTCACTGCTTCACAAAAATGGATTCCAACCACGGCTAAGCAAAATGTAAACACGGATAAGCAGTGTCTAACCAATGATAAGCCAAAAATCACCACTGATACAAAAGAAGTTTTAAAAATTCCAAAGGTGATAACTGATACAGTGGTTGGAAATCATTTTTATGCTGTTAAGGCCTCAGCAAGTTGGCAATGGAAGCCTAAGACAAAGGTTTTACCATATGTCAACTGTGCATCAATGGACCTAACAAAATTTGAATATTTTGATGCATAGGGCAGACCCAAGTCAGTACTGACTTGGGTCCACAAGAGGAACTAATGTGTGTAATCTTATGTGCAGGGCAATCTTCAATCTGAGCTAAAAGATAAAGGAGTTTTTGATAGTGGTTGCTCTGGGCACATGACTTGGGATGGAAGCAATTTGGAAGATTTTGAAGCTTATGATGGAGGATATGTGGCATTTGGCAATGATCCAAAGGGAGGAAAGATACTTGGCAGAGGCACAATCAGAACAGGGAAGCTAGACTTTGAAAAGGTCTATTTGGTAGAGGGACTAAAGTACAATTTATTCAGTGTTTCTCAAATGTGTGATAAGAAAAACTGGGTACTTTTTGGGGAAACTAAGTGTGTGGTGTTATCTCCTGAGTTTAAGATGCCTGATGAGAAGTTTATACAACTTAGGGTACCTAGGAAGGAAAATATATACTGTTTTGATCTTAAAAATGTTCTTCCTAATAGGTCCTTATGTTTGTTTGCTAAAGCATCTGTTGATGAGTCAATATTGTGGCATAGAAGGCTAGGTCATCTAAATTTCAAAACAATCAATAAACTGGTAAAAGGAAACTTAGTGAGAGGGTTACCTTCAAAGGTTTTTGAGTGTAAGGAACTGTGTGTGGCCTGTCAAAAAGGAAAACAACATAGAGCCTCTTGTAAGACCAAAACTGTAAACACCATAACACAACCATTGTTTATGCTTCATATGGACTTATTTGGACCAACCTTTGTTAGAAGCTTGAACCATAAGCAGTATTGCCTAGTTATCACTGATGATTATAGTAGATTTTCTTGGGTATACTTTTTGGCTACTAAGAGTGAGACTAGTGAGATTCTTAAGAATTTCATTACAAAGATAGAAAATCTAGTAAGTCATAAGGTCAAAGTCATCAGATGTGATAATGGAACTGAGTTTAAGAATAATGTGATGAATCAGTTCTGTGTAGCTAAAGGTATTGAAAGACAGTTTAGTGTTGCTAGAACACCACAACAGAATGGTGTAGCTGAGAGGAAAAATAGAACACTAATTGAGGCTGCTAGGACTATGTTGTCAGAGTCTAAATTACCAACTACCTTTTGGGCTGAAGCTGTAGGAATTGCATGTTATGTGCAAAACAAAAGTAAGGTAGTGAAGCCTCATAACAAGACCCCCTATGAGCTGTTACATGATAGGAAGCCAATGATTGCATTCCTAAAACCTTTTGGGTGTCCTGTTACCATTTTGAATACCATAGACTACCTAGGCAAGTTTCAAGCGAAAGCAGATGATGGATACTTTTTAGGCTATTCCACTAATAGTAAAGCCTTTAGAGTATACAATAGAAGGACTAGAATTGTTGAAGAGAACCTACATGTTCAATTCAGTGAAAAGACTCCTAGTGTTGAGACCAAAGGACTAGACTGGTTGTTTAACATTGATATGCTAACCAAATCTATGAATTATGAGCCTATCATTGCAAGAACTTCCACTAATGCTGATGCAGGTATACAAAAGGATTCTGAAGTAGATAAATCTTCAAAGGAAGCTGATTCTCCAACAGAGTTCTATTTGGTTGAAAAGTGGAAAACTGGTACTGTTCCTTCCATCATTCACAAGCAAGGTCCCTCTGATGATGATATACATAATACTGGAGGCAAAGTTGATCATCATCAAGATAAAGATGAGTTGGTGCAAGATAACTCAGTGTCGGTAGAAGAAATTGAAAAGAAGAAAAAGCAGTCTGCAAGCACTGCTAAGCCTACTGTAAGTGCTGATAGGCCATCTGTAAATGCTGACAAGCCATCTTCTACCACTGATAGTTCAAGTGCAATTCCAGCTTCAAGCACTGATGATAGTACTTTCTTTGGACCTTATCCAAAGCCACTATTTGGCAATGAGGCGTATCCACATGATCCTGATATGCCTGAATTAATAGAGATGGATACTCCTACTGATGATGAAGACATGGATGATTTCTTCAATGCTAATTTGACTAATTTGGACACTGTTATAAATGAAAGTCCAATTACCTCTACCAGAATTCACAAAATTCATCCCAAGGAACAGATTCTTGGAAATTTGCATACTCCAGTTCAAACAAGAAGCAGGGTAAAGAATTCAGAACCCTTTCCTGAACATGGGTTCTTTGCAAGATCTCTGCACAAAAGAAACAGTCATAAAGATCTGCAAAATTGCTTGTTTGCTTGTTTTCTGTCTCAAAAGGAGCCCAAGAGAATAGAAGAAGCTTTAACAGAAGAAGGATGGGTAGAATCAATGCAAGAGGAGCTTCTTCAGTTCAAACTTCAAGAGGTTTGGACATTGGTTGATCTTCCAAATGGGAAGAGGGCTATTGGAACTAAATGGGTATTCAGAAACAAAAGGGATGAAAGAGGAATTGTAGTAAGGAACAAGTCAAGATTGGTTGCTCAAGGATACACACAAACTGAAGGTTTGGACTATGATGAAGTATTTGCACCAGTTGCAAGGATAGAGGCTATAAGATTATTTTTGGCTTATGCTTCATTCAAGAATTTTGTTGTGTATCAAATGGATGTTAAAAGTGCATTTTTATATGGCACTATTGATGAGGAGGTTTATGTTTGTCAACCTCCTGGTTTTGAGGATCCTGATCATCCTGACAAGGTTTACAGGGTGAGGAAGGCTATGTATGGACTGCATCAGGCTCCTAGGGCATGGTACGAATGCCTATCTACTTATTTGATGGACAATGGGTTTAAAAGAGGGCTGATTGATAAAACTTTGTTCATTAGAAAGCACAAAGATGATATTTTACTAGTTCAGGTTTATGTAGATGACATCATCTTTGGGTCTACTAACAAGGAGCTATGCAGAGATTTTGAGATACTTATGCATGATAAGTTTCAGATGAGTTCTATGGGAGAACTCACTTTCTTTTTGGGGCTACAGGTTCAACAAAGGACTGATGGTATATTCATTAGTCAAGACAAGTATGTAGCAGATGTGTTGAAGAAATTTGGGTTTCAAGATGTAAAAAGTGCAAGTACACCTATGGAGACTCAGAAACCTATGCTACCAGATGATGGGAGTCCCAAAGTTGATCTGAAGTTGTACAGATCCATGATTGGATCTTTGATGTATCTGACTGCATCTAGGCCAGACATTATGTTCTCATATGTGTGTGTGCAAGATTTCAAGTAACACCCAATACCTCACACATGAATGCTGTTAAGAGGATCTTTAGGTATTTGAAAGGTCATCCTAAATTGGGCCTTTGGTACTCTAAGGATTCTCCTTTTGATTTGGTGGCCTACACTGACAGTGATTATGCTGGAGCTAGTCTGGATAGGAAGTCTACCACTGGAGGATGTCAGTTCTTGGGAAGCAGATTAATTTCTTGGCAGTGTAAAAAGCAAACTATTGTGGCAAATTCTACAACTGAGGCTCAATATGTGGCTGCTGCTAGTTGCTGTGGTTAAGTTCTATGGATTCAGAATCAATTGCTGGATTTTGGGTACAATTTTATGCATACTAAGATTTACATTGATAATAACAGTACAATATGCATTATCAAAAATCCTGTTTTACATTCTAGAACTAAACATATTGAGATAAGACATCATTTTATTAGAGATTGTAATGAGAAAAGGTTGATTCAAATGGTAAAAATCCATACTGATTTCAATGTTGCTGATCTTCTTACAAAAGCTTTTGATGTGGGGAGGTTTCAGTATCTTGTTGTTAGTATTGGAATGCTTATTCTCTAAATTTCTCAAATTGTTTTGTTCAAGCTTGTAAAAATATTGGACTGTTATTATGTAATCTTAAGTATTGCTATCTCTTTTATAACCAATGATAGTGTTGCTTCTAACCACTGATAGTGCTGCTTCTAACTACTGATAGAGTTGGTCTATCCACTGCTAGTTGTTCTATATTTCCTCTAATCATTGTGCAGGAAAATGCTAAATCATTATAGAGATGCAAGAAGTACTGAATTTTCATTGTTCATTCAACAAAACAGTTTACAGCTTACAGCTTACAATGAAACTTCAAGTGCTAATTAAAGACTACATCTATACATGGTTTCTACTACTACTATCCTTGCTGATATCGTTTGAATGTTGGATATGCATTTATCATATGCAAACAAAGCAGCTAAGGATCAAAATGGAAAGGATGGATTGATGCAAACGAAGAAGCTGAAGCTGATTGTGGAAGATAGATGGCTAATATGATAATCTTCTTGTGCTCCATCTTCTCTTACCACCATTCAGCAACTTACTCCATCTTCCCTTTTCCCTTCCTGGTTACGATATGTGTTGAAGCACCATGACTTGGTGCCCTAAGACCAAGAACCACCTCTCTGTCACTAGGGAGTGGTGGGTTTCTTTCTCGAGGTCTTGGTTGGGGGTTAGAAGATGAAGCCCACCAACCAAGACCTTGAGCAAGAAACCCACCACTCCCTAGTGACAGAGAGGTGGTTCTTGGTCTTAGGGCACCAAGTCATGGTGCTTCAACACATATCGTAACCAGGAAGGGAAAAGGGAAGATGGAGTAAGTTGCTGAATGGTGGTAAGAGAAGATGGAGCACAAGAAGATTATCATATTAGCCATCTATCTTCCACAATCATCTTCAGCTTCTTCGTTTGCATCAATCCATCCTTTCCATTTTGATCCTTAGCTGCTTTGTTTGCATATG
The DNA here is from genome assembly GCA_019973895.1 of Chrysanthemum seticuspe. Lineage (NCBI taxonomy): Eukaryota > Viridiplantae > Streptophyta > Magnoliopsida > Asterales > Asteraceae > Chrysanthemum > Chrysanthemum seticuspe. The sequence goes on from BPTQ01000008.1 coordinate 142,238,877, forward strand.
ATAAATGCATATCCAGCATTCAAATGATATCAGCAAGGATAGTAGTAGTAGAAACCATGTATAGATGTAGTCTTTAATTAGCACTTGAAGTTTCATTGTAAGCTGTAAGCTGTAAACTGTTTTGTTGAATGAACAATGAAAATTCAGTACTTCTTGCATCTCTATAATGATTTAGCATTTTCCTGCACAATGATTAGAGGAAATACAGAACAACTAGCAGTGGATAGACCAACTCTATCAGTAGTTAGAGGCAGCACTATCAGTGGTTAGAAGCAACACTATCAGTGGTTATAAAAGAGATAGCAATACTTAAGATTACATAATAACAGTCCAATATTTTTACAAGCTTGTACAAAACAATTTGAGAAATTTAGAGAATAAGCATTCCAATACTAACAACAAGATACTGAAACCTCCCCACATCAAAAGCTTTTGTAAGAAGATCAGCAACATTGAAATCAGTATGGATTTTTACCATTTGAATCAACCTTTTCTCATTACAATCTCTAATAAAATGATGTCTTATCTCAATATGTTTAGTTCTAGAATGTAAAACAGGATTTTTGATAATGCATATTGTACTGTTATTATCAATGTTAATCTTAGTATGCATAAAATTGTACCCAAAATCCAGCAATTGATTCTGAATCCATAGAACTTGACCACAGCAACTAGCAGCAGCCACATATTGAGCCTCAGTTGTAGAATTTGCCACAATAGTTTGCTTTTTACACTGCCAAGAAATTAATCTGCTTCCCAAGAACTGACATCCTCCAGTGGTAGACTTCCTATCCAGACTAGCTCCAGCATAATCACTGTCAGTGTAGGCCACCAAATCAAAAGGAGAATCCTTAGAGTACCAAAGGCCCAATTTAGGATGACCTTTCAAATACCTAAAGATCCTCTTAACAGCATTCATGTGTGAGGTATTGGGTGTTACTTGAAATCTTGCACACACACATACTGAGAACATAATGTCTGGCCTAGATGCAGTCAGATACATCAAAGATCCAATCATGGATCTGTACAACTTCAGATCAACTTTGGGACTCCCATCATCTGGTAGCATAGGTTTCTGAGTCTCCATAGGTGTACTTGCACTTTTTACATCCTTAAACCCTAATCACTTTTATTGATTTCTTCACAAACCCACTTCGTTTACATCAATGGAACCACGATCAATGCCTGAGGAGTACTCCACTTCACATAATCTTGTTGCTATTCTTACCAAAGATGCTCGCTCTGAAGGCTTTCATCAAATGATTGATTTCCTTGTTCATAGTACCATTCACTTTGCTTTAACGGTTGAACCTACCATTTTCAAAGCCTATATACGAAAGTTTTGGAAGAATGCTAACCTTGAGGAGGTTAATGGGTTGGAGGTTTTTAGTACTAGGGTGGATGAGCAAGCTATTTCGGTTTCTGAGGAGCTTATTAGAGAAGTTTTGAGGCTTGATGATGCTGATGGTGTTGATAATCTTTCTGATGTTGAGATTGTGGCTGGTTTAGAGAGATTAGGATACACATACAGAGGTGAAAAGGTACAATTTTTTAAGAATCTGTTTTCTTCACAATGGAAGTTTTTGATTCACACTTTGTTGATGTGTATGAGCAATAAGACCACAGGCTTTAATGATTTTCCTTCAAAGATTGCTACTGCTATTATTTGTTTGTCCGATGGAAGGAAATTTAATTGGTCTAGGATGATTTATGAGGGGTTAGTGCAGAATATTAGGAAGAAGGGAAAGTATTATTTGTATCCTCGATTTGTTCAATTGCTTGTGGAACATCAAATCCAGGATCCTATTCAACATGTTAGAGAGTATGAGGTACATCGTATGATTCCTCGAGTGTTTGCTTATATGAGGAATCAGCCACAGAATGTTATTATTAGAGATGTTCCTTTGTTTCCTCACATGCTAAATTTTCCTACTGATTCTGATTTTCATGAGGATAGGAGAATACAGGGCACTCAGCTTCCTCAGGATAGTGCTAGTGGTATGGTTAATGAGGCTGTCACATGGGGTGAAGGTGACATGATTGGAAGGGCTTCCACTACTGATTCATGCTTAGATGCTGGTCAGGATAGTGGAAACATCAATAAGACCCAACCTTTGGCAACTCCTAATGTGGAAAGTTCTTTAGAGCTTACCACAGGTGGAGGTATCCCTAGCCAACTGGCTGCTACAGGGTACATAGATGATCAGGCTCGGTCTGGTGCTATGTCTTTTATATCCAAGGATTCACCGCTCGGAGCAGTTAACACAGCTCGAAGTGATGAGGATAGATTGGAACCTGATAATGAATTGACGGTTGATGACTATGTACATGAGGACTTTTTCAATGATCCACCTCTCGGACCAGATAACACAGGTCGAAGTGGGGAGGATATTCTTGAACGTATAAATGAATTGACGGTTCAGTGTTCTAAAATGGAGGATAAGATTTCTAGTCTACAGGAGGTCACTGTGCTTCAGGGTAAAACTATTCGGCGATTAAAGCATCGGGTCTTGGTTTTGGAAAGAGTGAAAAGACCTGGACTTGCTGTTTTGAAAGCTTTGAGGCGTATGAAAAAGAAGGTGAACTCTTCTCCTACTCTGAATGTGGATGATGTATCCAAACAGGGGAGGAGTGATGGCATGACTTCAGGGGAGGCTGGGAATGTATCTGTTGGTGTTACTATGGAAGAAGATGTTGACAGTGGAGATCAAGAATTTGTAGTTTCTGATAAAGCTGGGAATGCTGTTGTTCTTGAAGAATTGAGGAATGTTGACATAGTACAGAACACAACCACTGATGGCATATCTGAAACCCTGGTTAGTACTTTTGTAACCACTGATGTTGTTTCAGATTTGGCTATTGTTTCTACTACTGTCATACCCACTGCTATTACAACTACTTCTACTATTGTTACAACTCTTTCTGAATTACCATCTAAGCCTAAAGAAGTAGAGAAAGAGGCTGCAAGCACATTGATTAATTTGAGCAAAACATCATCAATACCTACATCAATAATTGCACCTGCTTTATCTATTCAGTCTACTGCTACTAAATCAAAAGGTAAACCAAAAGGTAAAAGTTTGGTTATTGGTGAACCTTTGAAGAAGAATATTGTCAAATCTAATGTTGGAAAAGGCAAAGAAGTAGTACTGAAGTTCAAAAATAAAACAGAACAAGAGGCTTATGATAGAGAGCTTGCTAGAAGTATGGAAGAGGAGGACAGAGCAGTTTTGGAAAAGAGAAAGAATGATGAAGAAGAAGCTAGTCAGAAGATATTAGCTATATGGTATGAATCTCAAGAATATCTTAAAGCTTCAGAATTGATCAATGATGAATATACAGTACAAGAATGGGCTTTGTTCGATGATGAAGAAAAGGCTAGACTTCTGGGAATGTTGGCAAAGAAGGTTAGTAGAGGAAAGAAGAAAATTGTAAGAAAGAAACCTCCTTCTATTGCTCAGTTGAGGAATGTTTTGATGAGGATTACCAAAAATTCTGGTATATATGTTTCTGAAAATCTTACTACCTGTTCATTTAAAAGAATTTTGGAAATCTATGAGAGATGTATGAGACTTAATAATGATGATTTCTGTCCGATGGATTCTCAAAAGGAGAAAGAGTGGATTAAAGAGCAAGATGCATGGATGCAAAGTAAACGAAAAAGAAAATCTGAGGTTCAGGAGACATCTGATTCTAAGAAGTTGAAAGTTGTTGCAGAAGAGAATCAAATCATTTCTTATGAGTTTAATCTTTTAGATGGAAGTGAAGGAGTGTGGAAAATTCAAAGACTAAATAATGACATTTCTGAGTATAACAAATTTTCACAAATGCTTCAATACTTTGATAGAGATGATTTGATGAATCTTTGGGTACTTTACAAGAATAATTTTGGTGAAGTACATCCAGATGATTATCATGAGAGGCTGATGTATCATAATTTGAAGATTCTATTTGAGCCTACTCATGATGAACCTGAATGGCAAGGACTCTACAATGGTCAAGTTACTCGTTGGTTTTTATATCAAACCTGTGGAGTTCATGTTTTAACTGTTTCTGGACAAATTATTCATATGCTTGTAGAAGGTGAATATCCTAAATTGAATAATCATCCAGGAATCATTGCTCAGATGTTGAAACCAGGTTGTTTCAAGATGTTATTGTCCTATGATAGTCAAGCTTATGACTTGTTGAAGAAGTATGAGAAGATAATTAAAAGTAAGTGTTTGGTTACATCCTCCACATCAGATGTTTTGAGCTTACAAGAAACTTGAGAATTCTGTTAGAATTTATCAAGTTTAGGGGAGGATTGTTGGGTTTTAGGTTCCTTGGATGATGAATTACTCTAAATAATGGAACCACGGACAAGCTTGAAGATAACCACGGACTGATGAAGTGTAACCACTGATGAAGATAACCACGGCTAGTAGTATTGAGTAACTACTGATAGTATATTGTAAACACTGCTAGTTATATATAGTCGGTTAGTTTATTGTATCAGATAAATATGGAAAAGATATTTATCTTGTAGGTTACGTATTGTATATTGTATAGGACTCCTTAGCCTATAAAAGGAGGTCCTTGGTTAGGTTAGATATACGTATGTTTTTTATCTAAGGTCGATACACTTCAAGGTTGCAAAACCCTAATACTGTAAGAGTATTCGTATTAATAAATAATATTGAGGTGTTGAATGTTAATTGTTCTTCTTCTTAAGATTAAGTATTAAATTCCGCGTGATACTTAATAAGTTCTTTGTTCAAGTCAGTTTCTATATTAGATCGTTTGCTCAACTGGGATCAACAAATTAAAAATTGTTCTTGCATTCTTGATGTAGTACTTTGCTCCGAAGCTCGTAGTCATTGATTCTTCTCATTGCATGTTTGGTTAATAAAAGTGGAGGTCTTTTACTGATCCACGTGATAATAAATTTAAGCCAGCTTTTGAGACCATCAGCTAACAAAAATCTCTGAGACATCCATTGTGGTGTTGGTATTATGTGATGTTGTGACTTTCGGACCGACATGCTCACATTCTGGATCATGATATCTTCTCATCAGAGTAGCGGAAGCTTTCGTTGATTCATGATATTGGCAGCAGCGTAGCAGAAGCATGGAGTGAAAATTTCAGAGTCATTGATGCACTTATCATGATTTCTTGAGAGATGAATGTATTGTGTGAGCATGCGGCTATGGATTAACCGCTTCATTCTGATCAGCTGCAAACGTCGGGCGTACCTGCATACAACAGTTAGCAATAAAGCGTACAAAAGTGTCTTTGACCACTTTAGTTGAATTGAGGTACACGGCCTACGGTTCCCCGTTGATCAGTACAAGTACTGCCTGTGATCAGGTATAATTCCGAAGAATTTCCTTGACAGGGTTTCGCAGCTGCTCAAGCTGTTCTCAAACTGGAACGTCTCAAAGAAGACAACACGGAGTGAGTGAACCAGCGAATTTAAGTCCACTGATTGATGAAAAGAGATTTGAAAAACAATCCTGTATTGCTCAATAGAAATTGTTTTTGCAATACAACGAAGGTTTTAATGAACATCAATTATCAATCATAAAACACCTTTTGATTTGAAATATCCGTACACGGTCGATTTGCTAAAGAAAAGAGTTTTTAAGCACAAAGACCGGTTTTTCAAAGGTATCCGTCAATCCATAACCTGAACTAGGATTGATTCAAAAGATTGAATCGCCCCATTGTTTCTGTTCAGTTGTCACATGGTTGATCTATATAATAGATCTCACATGCCACCTACCAGGAGCTTGTTTGATGATGGCTCCAGAAGGCTTTCCATCTTCATTGTGAATATGTATACACATCACTCAGATGTTCTGGCAATACCAAAAGGATAATGCGTAGGACTCAAGATATAATCTCTCTTTCCACATTGTGTGAAACAGAGAGTCTTCATTGAAAGTGTCCTAATGAGATTTATTGATGATCTCGTGGCTCTAGACTCAATTTGTGCATATTTGGATCCTATATCGGAGACTAGGGAGAGGGTCTCCTCCTTCAATATCAACAATCTCTAAGAGAAAGTCGATAGATAATGTAGGTACCCTGTGAGAATGAAACAAGCCCTTTTAAGAGGAACTTAAGTAGGTTGGGAAGTTAGTGCTGTGCGTCACTGGGTCCATGACGTCTTGTCTTCAATACCGATGTTACCATTAGTAGCATATGAATTGAACCCGGTTTCTGCCCTAAGGTTGAAAATATGGAGGGCTATTTGTTTTCACCCTTTTCTCATTCAATTCTTTTTAATTCTTCAACCCCTTCAGTGCTTACCGAGACTTCATAGCAAGAACCTTGTTGGGTTTGTTCCAGTACTCGCTCTGTCTCAGTCCGCACTCTTCCCATATCTCACTTTTCTCCTTTTATCATCATACCTAAGGACTTCTATACTAACTAGTGGATTGTCCCTGGGTAGATCCCTCCGGTTCTGGCGGATCATGGAAACCAATACCTAACCTTATCATCCTTATATCACCGTATATAAAGTAAATTTGGTCGGTCTATTTGGTATTGTTCATCTGCCATTTGAACCTATTGAAAACCATTTGACAATCAATCCAGATACTTGTGATATATTATCAAAGCATTTTGTACCTGAATTGTTTTTAGTATTTTTAGAACAAGTGCTCCCCCTCAACATGTGCATCAAATGTTTGAACTCGTTTTGCACACGGAGGCAAGAGGAAGAATTAACTTCTTTGATTACCATTTTCTAAAAGATATCAACATCACTTCCCTAATCAAGACAAGTAGATAAAGCATTTTTGGGAAGGATGAGGTTTTCATAAGTTTGCTCCCCCTCAGTATGTGCCTTGAGATTTGAAAAGAGTTTTGCAGATACTAGAGGGAACCTGCACATTGAGATAAGTGATCACGTTTCAAATCATAGGTTTAAGATAGATGCTCCCCCTCAACATGTGCATGGAAAATTTGAAATCGTTTGTCACATGTGGGAAGGATAGCATGTACATCCTTATAAAACCATTTACCGAATTATCAGTTTAAATCCAATTTAAATCACACATTCTCCCCCGATCACAATTATCAAATCAATTGAGATTTGTGATCTCTTATTGATTTAAATTGATTTTGAAAGCTTTTAAGGGGAATTGTGACTTGATTATGAAAGCGTTTTAACTGATAAGGATCGGATTTTAAGACTTTAAACTCCATTGATAAAACATGCATGTATATCTTTTGAAAACAATTTAATGCCAAATAACTTTTTAATTTAATTGAAATCATTCTCCCCCTCAATCAATGACATAGGTTGTTGATTGAGAGATTGATATTTTGACAAATAAGTCCAGATGATTATCAAAAATAGAGTCCGAGTTATTTTTCAAAACAGTTAGTTTTCATCAGATAAATGTTTATAGAATCAGAGCATGGAATTTTGAAAACATGATAAAGTATGGCTCTGTTCTTTCTTTAAAAAGCGGGTTACTGCCTGAGATGACAATAAGCCATTGTTTTACTTTCTCCCAAAAATAATTTTTGATTTTTTTATTTTTTTGATGATTTTTTTTTTTTTTTTTTAAACATTCGAACAACATCTAAAGTCCCGTGTCATTCTTTGAATGACATCACAAAGACTGTAGATATTATCGAATCGAGGAAAACATGACAAAAAGACAATATTTTTGGAATTTTTCAAGATTTTTCAATTTTTATGGATTTTTGAAAGTTTTATATTTTTCTATTTGCTTTTTGAAGGTTTTGTAATTTTGTATTTTGCTTTTCGAAAAGATATTTACAAGAGATAGATGAAGGAAACCTTTTACTCCTCTTCTTCCTCTTGAAGACGTTTGAGTGTTTCAGGTTGAAGGCTTTTAAGGCCAAGTCGTGGAAGAATAAACTCAAAACGTTCTCTAGGAAGAGCTTTGGTGAAGATGTCTGCTAACTGGTATTCAGTCCTCACAAAGTAAAGTTCCACCACACCGTTTTCCACTTGTTCCCTGATGAAATGATGTCGAATGTCGATGTGCTTTGCTCTTGAGTGTTGTACGTTGTTGCATGAGAGAGCAATAGCACTTTTATTATCATAGTACAGAGGGATTTTGTTAAATTCAAAGCCATAGTCAGATAATTGAGATCTCATCCATAGGATTTGAGCACAACAAGATGACATGGCTATGTATTCAGCCTCTGTATAGGAAATAGAAGTACTCATTTGCTTCTTTGAAGACCAGCTCACAAGCTTATCACCCAAAAACTGTGCACCTCCAGACGTACTTCGACGAGTATCTTGACATCCTGCATGATCAGCATCTGCATAGGCTGTTAGTGACATACCGGTGTCCTTCGGGTACCAAAGTCCCATATTGATGGTTCCTTGGAGATACCGAAAGACCCGTTTAACCGCTTCAAGGTGCTTTTTAGTAGGCTTAGCCTGGTATCTAGCACACATGCAAACAGCGAACAAGATGTCTGGTCTACTAGCTGTGAGGTACATCAGGGATCCAATCATACTACGATATTTTGTTTGGTCTACCATGATCAATGAGTGGTCCTCATCTAGTTTGGTACGTTCAATCATGGGAGTGTGAACAGGGTCACTTGAATCAAATCCAAATTTCTTTAAAATCTCATTTGCATATTTAGATTGATTTATGAAAATGCCTCCGGGACTTTGTGAAATTGGTAGTCCTAAGAAAAATGACATTTGTCCCATCATTGACATTTGAAATTTAGAACCCATTTCATTTGAAAAACGGTCACACTCATTGGGGTCAGTCGAGGCAAAGATGATATCATCAACATAAATTTGAACATGAATTAAATGTTTGCCTGACTTCCTGGTGAACAATGTTGGATCAACTGCTCCTTTGCTGAATCCAGTAGATAGAAGAAACTTTGATAGCGTATCATACCATGCCCTTGGAGCTTGCTTTAAACCGTATAGAGCCTTCTTCAAACGATAAACGTGAGTAGGATGCTCGGGATTCACAAAGCCTTCAGGTTGGCTGACATAGACGACTTCTTTAAGATCTCCGTTTAGAAATGTCGTCTTTACGTCCATCTGATACACTACCATGTTCTTACTAGCAGCATTAGCCAAGAAGATTCTGATTGCCTCGATATGAGCAACAGGAGCAAATGATTCCTCAAAGTCAATACCCTCCTCTTGACGATATCCTTTAACAACCAATCGAGCCTTGTTCTTTAACACATCACCATGCTCATCAAGTTTTACTTTGAAGATCCATTTTAGAGCAATTATCATAGCACAATCTGGAGCAGGTACTAATTCCATACATCAAGTCGATCAAACTCATGAATTTCTTCTTGCATGGCATTGAACCAGCTGTCTTCATCCATGGCAGTTTTAACATCTTTTGGTTCGATCTTAGATAGTACAGAGTTAAAGAAGCACCATAAGGCATCTGTTGCAAGTTGTTTACGTGTGGATACTAGACGAGAGGTGTTTCCAATGATGTTGTCTAATGGATGATCGTGAGTCCATTTTCTGAGGTGTTCATGTGGTTGTAGTTGAGGAACTGAAGTAGCTGAATCGACTTCTCCTGATGAAGACGGTTCTGAGGATGATTCAGGTGCAAATATATTTTCAAACGGAGCATCTTCATGAGTAGCAAAGGGATTTTCTTCATTGTTGATACCAGATACCATTCCCTGATGTACACTCGATGATTGATGATTTGTTGATGAGACATAGTGATCAGCAGCAGGCGCTTCTTGGCTTAATGATATTGAGACTGAAGGATCAACATCATTTACTTGGATAGAAGCAGCCTATGTTGTAGGAATTGACAGTTCATTAGCACTTGGCTCATACTGTTCATCAAACATAGGATCAAACAATTTTCTTAAATCATCTTCTGATGGAGGTACATATGGAGCTGCTGGGGAGGGAAATGGTACAAGGGATGAACCAATAGGACTGTTTTGAAGTTCGGGTCCAGAACTGGATTGTCCAGGAGCCGTAGGACCACTGCGATAGAAACTCTCTCTGACTATCTTTATCAACCCATATGTAGACAATTTGAAGTGACCACTGATGAAGAAAACTTGATATACCAAACTTGAAACTGAAGAAGAATTCCCTGCATTTGCATCTTAAGCTTGCACTAATGTTGGAAGAACAGTGTCGAGAATTTATGCTTCAAGCAAATCTCTAAGTACTCAATACTCAACCAAAGTATGAGACTTTAACACCTCTTGCGATTATCCACAACGTCATATTCGTGTGTCACTGAGTAAAACTACGTAACTCCTTAAAGTGATAGTTAACCAGATCTTCAACCATCCATCCCGACAGCTGGTAACTAGATAAACCAAGTCTTCAACTTAAAATTCTTAGACCCGAGCAAGTTGTCAAATAAGAACACGCCTTTGAAATTTAACTTCAATCTCAAATAAGTGATAATTGATTAACTCCGAAGTAATCAGCTTGTGTCAAATGCCCAACACGTGAATAAACGTACAACCGGATGTACGTCGATCCACTGAATGAACCGGAACAAATGATTTCTCAACATTAATGCATTCTTCCTAAAGGTATACATGTAGAGACTGATCTGGAAGATTCACCACAAATGTCTTCGACCGATTGAGGTAGTCATTTTCCTTAATGTTCATGTGGTTGATTTATAGCGTGCACGATGAGAGGAACAATGATCCGTAAATATTTGGCAAAGGAATACCAAAGAGCGGATCATTATCCATGAACAACAATCCGTGAAGATTTGGCACAGGAATACCAAAGAGCGGATCATTATTCAATAGTGCAACTTACAATATCATGATAGTCATTATAAACGCCTTGTGAAATAACTGGAGATAAGGTTTCTTGAGAATTCCAAGAAGTACTTCTTAGATGGTGAACCAGTTGAGTCAATAGAAACCGGAGCATGAGCTTCAGAAGCTGGATGATCAACATTCGTTAGAGGTTGAAAGTACTCATCAAACATATCTTTGAAAAACAATGAATCCCAAACATTGATTCCCATTTATCCTTAGTAAGTGAAGCATTAGGCGTTGGAGGAGAGTCATCAAAAATCAAAACAAATCCCAGTTATCCTTAGTATATTCACTCTTCATCAAAAAAATATACACTCATCATCATCAAAAATTAAGTCGTATAACCATTATTCAAACATCCATCATCATGTAGTATATTCACTCTTCTCCCCCTCAAAAATTGCATCTGAAGTTGCCATTTTTGATTTAACAAGTGAATAAGAGTATACACCAATAAACGTAGATCCACTTGATGACTGAATGAGCGTGGAAAAACATGAAGCTTGTTGATGAAGAATGTAGATGAGTATGGCCATTTACAAGATAATTTCTTATTAGCTGAAGATAAAGCGCACAGAAGAGCGTACACTTTTCTTTTCTATGAGGAACGGGGCCTGAAGTGTTATCTTCAGAAGCCATAATGATGAAGTACGATGCCTGAACTGATTTGAACAGACGTCATTGTTAAGAGCCCAGTCATATGTTTAGAGCCGCCCGAATCCAAATACCAAGGGACGATTTGTACGACCTGCTTTGGACAACAGACGAAGACAGAGAATTGGAAACATTGGATCCCCACGTGCTGATGGGTTCCTTTTGGTTAGCACAAACAATCTTTGAATCAGCAGAAACCCTAGATGCAATGGCATTATTCCTAGGAGCTGAACTAGTTTCCTAGGAGTTGAACTAGTAGTAGCATCGGACATAGTCAAATGACATTTTGTGCTTAATGGGATTATTCTACCAGTTGGCTTCCAAACCTTAACAGGCACTATTCTAGGCATAGTGGATCTAGCTGAGGGGTAAGGTTTGCCATTCGTAAATATTCGACCTGTGGGCTTCCACTGAAATCCTACATTAGTAAACACATTCCCTGTAGGTTTCCAGGATTGCTTAATCTGTTTTGCTCTCCAAACTTTCTTAACTGGGTTATGAATCTTAGACCTCAGAAATAACACATCACATTTATCATGATTACCAAAAAATAAACATTTTTTACATGTTTTGCAGATAGCATGAGGCCTCGAATTAATTTCAGTAAGCTTAGAGCTAATACTAGAACTAACACGATTCTTTTTGTTCAAATCAAACTTCTTGTCCCTATGGTGTTCTTTCACTTCCTTATCATTAACACTTTTAGTTTGCGTAATCCTATCCTTCTTTGCATTGCTTCTAGGTTTTGACCCGCTAACTTTAGTGTCAATCTTAACATCTGTAGAAGTAACGATGGGAACATTACATGGTTTCACTGCTTTCTGCATTTCTGGTCTAGAAGTGCTGGGATCTAAAATTCTAGGAGGCACATCAAAGGTTGCTTGCTTGAATTTTGACATGGAACAAGGCATATCAAGGGTCACATGCTTGGCTTTAGGCAAAGAACAAGGCACAACTATTCTATCTCGCCTATTGCTAGATTTCAGACTTGTGACAATTACATACTCTAAGAGTTCCTGAGATCGTTTGGCATCCATGCAGGCATAGGCTATAGTACTATCAAAAGGTTTTTCTAATCTTTCATCTTCAACAATCTCACGGAGACCCTTCAAACTGTCCTTAAGGTGTGAGAGATATGCTTTATGTGCAAGTTCATTATTCCTAATGGGTGGGGGAATATATAACATATCGATAGCATATTTATCACAAGCAGAAACCTTAGGAACAGAGTATTTGCAATTGGGGATTGGAAACTTTCCTTTCACCTCACGCTTCAGATTCTCAATATCATTAAGTAAAGAAGTTATCTTTTCAATTTGTTTATCATGATTAACTTTAAATGAATCACATAACTCTTTGTTTTGATCATTAACCTTTGAAATTTCAGCTTTAAAACAATCATTTTCCTTTTGCAAGTTATCAATTATGTTTTGAAGTTGGAAATTTTGAGAATCTAAAGGTGGAGGCATATGGGAACCAGTCACATCCTTCTTTTCACCTTTCAGTTGTGAAATTTGGGCTTTCAATTTTTTGATCGTGTTATAATGAGCTCGAATTTGTTCATCACGTTTGCTAATTTCAAAAACTGCATCAAACTCAGTAGCATCAGAGGATGTCTAGATATTTGAGGTTTTAACATTTTCTTTGAGATGTTGATGTTTTAATTGCAAAGCAATATGTTCAACTTCTAATTTAGAATAATGTTTGACCAAGTTATCATGATCATCCTGTTCTATTTTCTCATGCAATTTTGAATTTGTTGTTTCAAGCTCAATGACATGATCATGGGAGACTTTCAGAGCAACAGATAATTCATGAAATTGAGAAGCATTAATGGAACAATTTGTAGCAGTGAAAAACACATCTTGAGCAATACATTCAGAAATCAGATTCTCATTCAGTGTATGCAAGTTCTTCCTCTCAATCTCTTTATATTTTAATTCTCTCTCATAGTCACTAACCTCAACAATCATTGCATCAAATTCCTTTTCCATTTCTTTAATATCAGAATGCATCCCTTTTTTAAGACTCTCAAATTGATCTTTTAGTTGTTTAAAGAAAGGCATGACCTCAGTTAAATAGCATTCTTTAGTTTGCTCAAAACCCCTTTCCCCTTCAGTTATACCAGTGGGTGTGATCCTTTTCTTACAAGTTTTCTCAAAATCAACAAATAGTTGAAAGATAACATATTGACTGATTAAGGTCTTGATTTTAGTGGCAATAGATCTAGGAACTAAGTGCATTGGTGTATTAGGAGGATACACAGTTGCTTTAGGCAGTTTCCTACAAGGGGGATTCTTTTCAACAAGATTTTCAGCTTTTTGCATTTCCATATCCTTTTTCCAGAACACTTGTTCAGGGGTTAATAGAGTCTGAGGCTTAAACTTGTTCAAGGAGATCCAATTTTCTTTAGTGTAATTATGGGGTTTGATCGTTATGTTACTCTTTTTACACTCAGGATCTTCTAACTTCTTATTCATTTTCTCCCTAGTGACTTCATCTGATTTCTTATCTTCCTTAGTGCACTCAACGCAACTAGGTTTCTGCCTAGGCTTAAGGATTTCATTACCATCATAAAGTACCTTATGAGCAGCTCTAGCCTTTTTAACAACCTTGGGATTAGGTTCCTCAACAATGGGAATGCTATGCTTATCGCTTAAGATTCTACGCTTAGTGATCAAGTGAGCAGTCTGAATGGTATTCCCTTGTACGTACAACTTATTTTCAAGCTTGTTTTTCAAAGTTTTCAGATTGGAAAAATCATTCAAAAGTTTTGATTCCTTAGCATTGAATTCTTTCTTAAGCATTTTCACATTTTCTTGAAGTTCTTGTTTTTGCTTAGCAGTTTTAGAAAGCTTTTCTTGTAAGGAGTTTAACTCTTGTTTTAATACTTCTTCTCTAAAATTACTTTTTCTAATGATTGTACGTATTTGGACATCCATTTCCTGCTCACGGGTGGTCAACTCAAACTTAGCACGCTGTTCATAAATAGCAACTTGATCCTTATATATGTTAAGCTCAGTGGTAAGGGAATCATTAGGCACAAATGTAGTGTACTCATGCAGTTCATAATCATCATTTTGAGTAGAATATGCACAACTAGGTACAGCAGAAACTTCCATGCAACTTACCTCAGCATTGACATGCACAGGCTGTGACTGGTGCATCTCTATCTTGGGTACATCCGAAGCTTCCATGGAGCGTTCCTTTGCATTAACTTGCACATGTTGTGTCTGGTGCACCTCTCTCTCTTGTGAATTTGAGCATGAAGATTCCATTTTTGCATTATCCGACTCATCAGTATTTGTTGTCACTGACATTTTGCATTCAGCAACACCTGATTCTTCAACAGATACATTACCCACCTTATCACAACAATCTTTCAACTGCACCTGACACTCATTCACGTTTTCATTCTTTTGTGCAGATTCTTCAATGTACTTTTTCACATTATCCATGAGTTGGATAAATGTCTCAATGAATTCCTGAATTTCCATTCCAGTATGTTTTTTGAAGGAAATTCCAGTCAAGTGTTGATCGTAATCTGCTGAATATTCCCCATTGATGAATGGCTGAAATTGTTTGTAGATTACTTGAAGAGCTGCACTGGAACCATCCTTTTGAACCTCTTCATTGGTAAGTTGCGGCTTTAAATGTTCTAAGTTCAACAGCAAGCTTCTTGTCAATGTAGGTAAGTCCTGGCGGAAAAGAGCACTACATGTTCGATCCCCAGCTATGGATAATAGCTGTATGAGGTGCAGATGAAGTAGCTGATAGGGCTCAATGCTGCATTCCATTTACATGGCATTCTGTAGCAGGTGCAATTCATTCTCATTGTACTCAGAACATGAAGATCTCACATCCTCATTGTTTAATTCAAACATCTTTAATCGTTCAGTGTAGCATCCATTATCATTATTATCCACAGCATCATACAATTTAAGCACTTCTGAAATCACTGGGTCAGTAGAGTAAGACATGATGTGGTAGAATGCACGGGATTTTACATGTCTATGATTTAAACCAAGAAATAGAATCTTTCGCGGGATTTTACTAAAATCAAGACCAAACCGTTAAGCAATGACCAATGGAATGTGTTAAGATGACTGATGGATCGACACAATGATAGACAATTGTGTGTTAGGTCTTATGATTGTTTGTGGGATAAGCAGAGATGTTGTTTGGTTATGATTTGGTTTGGTTGTTGCACGATTTTATGGAGAAATTTAGGTCTAAAAACTTAAAAGCTCAATAACTTCCTTTCGGAGAGGATTTGGGCCTCGAAAAATTCATTTCACGACATCGTGGTGAAATCTCACAATATTTAGATTGTTCCGGTCGTTTTGACAGGTATTTCGCTGAAAACGGAGTTACGGATCAAAAGTTATGGCCGTTTGAAGTTTTGACGTAAAAAGTCAACTTTGGTCAAACCTCTTCTTCGTAAAAATCAACCAAGTCGCTATAACCCTTGTTGGAATCACTCCTTAACAGTATTTCAAGTATTTATATTTCATATGTAATAGGTAGCTTTATTATGGCCTTTATGTTTGTTTAAGGTCTAGCTTATGTAGAAGGCCCATAAGCTTAGGCCCAAGCCCACATAAGAAAGGATGTGAACTAGGAGTGTTGCCCTAGCTTCCCTCCTATAAATACTCTTGTAAACCCTCATTTGAGGGTTGGTTGTTCAAGTTTTCTTTTCATTCACGCCTCTACGCTTAACCGGTTTCTTTATACGTGTGTGTGTGTGTGATAACTTGTTCATCCGCCTCATCTCCTTTCTATATTACTTGTGTTTGTAAAACTAGTGACCTAACAGTGTGTATCAATCGCCTACTAGTTGGGTGAATCGTGTTTGTTTTTGAAGTGGGTTTCGGTCCTACGCTTAAAACACACGTTTGATACTTTGGTTCGCTTAAAAACTTGTTTTTTACACTTTTTAATCCAAGATTCTTGTACTTTCAACGTTTTAAGGTGTTAAAATACTTGTTTTTGGCAAAAAGTTTCAAACTTTATTCGTGGATCGTTGTTTTTCATCTAGTTTTTGAACGAGGGTTTCATCCTACTCGTAACCGTTTTAGAGGCTTTGGTTCATCAAGTTTCACACTTTTGTGTCTTTTGGTGTTATTGAAGCTATTTCATCACACAAAAACTGGTTTAGAAACATCTTTGGGCAAAATCAAAATTACGAGTAATCCTACGCGTAGCAAAACCCTAAAACTACGCGTAAGATTTTCCTTGGTTTGATCTTCATTTTCATGGTTTACTCTGTGTTTTCTTGCTTGGATAAGCCTGAAAATACGTCGACTTTGGATATCTTTTGCACTGTGATAGTGAAAAAGATCATTTGGGCAAAACCCTAAAGTTACGCATAAGCATAAGCTTACGCGTAGAAATCCTACGCTTAAGATTCTTCTTACGCGTAGACCTAGTCCTACGCATAAGGTAATCCTACGCCTAAGTTTCTACGCCTAACTTACTGTTTACGCATAACTTTAGCCTTTTTTCCCTGCTTACGCGTAAGCTAAAACTACGCGTAACTTGTACTGTTTACGCGTAACTTTGGTGATTTCTACGCATAAGTGTTATATTGCTCTCACGTGATTTCTACGCCTAAGGAAACTTCATCAACAAAGGTTCATTCGACTACAAAGATCCATCAACACAAGTTATCAAAAAAAAAAAAAAAAAAAAATTGGCGGAGACTAAACTTTATTTTTTAGGGGAGACTAAACGTTCAATTTTTACGCGAGATTCAATTTTGGCTTAACTGTGAAAATTTTGGTCAGAAATTCAAATTTTTGGGCCCAAATTCAAATTTTTCGGGTAAAATTTGGCGTCAAAATTGTCATAACTCAAATTTTTCTTTCAACCTTAGAATTGAATTTTATAGTGAATTTCAAATTTTGAGAGTCAAAAATTTTCAAAATTATTTTTGGAGGGAAATTGCAATTCACTATATCGACCTTCTGTGTGCTATATCAACTTTGCACCTTTTCTTCTCTTTGATACTTCTGCAGGGGAGTAAAATGGATTCTGATCATAAAGATCCATTTGTGGCATTGCAAGAAGGATTCATGGCTATATCTCTGGCATTCAAGCGTCAGACAGCATCTAATTCCCAATATCCCGCAGTCATACAAGGTGCAAGAGTTGCTGTACATGAAAGGAATGCTCAAATGGACGTTGAGAATGTTGCGAGTACTGCATCTGTCGGTAATGCGGACAATGAGGTTGTAGCATTGGAAAAGCAGCATGACAGCAGCAGATCTGGAGAAGATATCATACTTAACTACGACACCGAGCCTAACTGTGACGAAGAACAAATGGTTGAGGAAGATATCCTACCCACCTATGACACTGACATAGAATAGATGGTCGAGGTACAATATACTGTTGATCATATTCTGCCTGCAAATGCGATACAACATACTGAGCAACCTGAATTCAGTAATGAAGGAGAGGTTGACCAGTGTGTTGCACAATGTCCAGACAACTATCTCATGTCTGAGCCCTTTCTTGCAATCAATTTAACTGAAACGTCAAATCAAACTCTTGAATCTAAAATCATTCTTCTCAAAAAGACCATTGCTCAGTTTCATAAAGATTTTTCAAAACTAGAGGCACATTGCATCTCTCTTGAACTTAAATTACAAAACAAATCTTTTTCCTCAGAACACAATGGTCAGCTTTCAAATGAACAAAGTAATCGTGTGGATTTATTAGTAAAAGAAAATGAGCATTTAAAGGCTCAACTTCAAGCAAAGGGGCTTGCACATGTTGCTTTACAAAACAAACTGAGAAGATTCACTGACAAGAATGTGGATACTAATTTTTCAAAACCAACAATCTTGGGGAAATCGTCTCTAAAACCAATCAGAATACAATCAGTAGTTAGACATCCAACTGCTTTTAAATCTGAACGTTCTAAATCGTCAAAACCACGGTTTCCCTCCCAAGTTGTTGAGAATAATCATTTGTCAAAACCAGTCACTCCACATTCTGGGCCCAACAATAATGCTTCTGTTTCTATTAAACATGTTTCTGTTAAACCTATTTCTGTTATACCTGCACAAGTGGCTGCTTCTGGCCAATCTAGGATTAGTTCGAACACTGTGTCTACACCGAGCATTAAACGTAAACATTCATATGATTCAAATGACGCATACAAGAACTATGATCTAGAAAAGGCTAGGAAAAGGGCACTACTCCAAAAGGATGGAATCTTAGGTGCACGACCTAGTGTATCACCTTCGAGTGTATTACTGAACACTGCTTGTAGTAGCAAACCAAAACCTAAGTTAACTCAAACAGTTAGAAATAAACCCGTTGATCTAAACGTAAAATTTTAGAAACCTAATAGGTGGATCCATATAGGACGCAAATTCTTCCCAAAAGAAGTTTCAGCATCCCCTAGATCTAACCTTAGATGGATACCAACGGGGTAGGATTTTCAAAACTGTTAGTCTTAGGTGGATCCCTACAGGCAAGATACTAAGTAGTTGCACCAAAACAAGTGGGATACCAACAACATCCATCCCTAAGGCAGGAAATGAAATCATCAAAATAGCATGTTCAGGTGTCAAGAAGATAATTGACACTACATCTTTATGCTTCTAACATCTGGAACCCAGTTACACTTGGGGATCCATGTTTCTCTTTCTTGCCCCCTTTCTATTCTCTCTATGCAGGTACAACAGCTATGGCTCCTACTGCAATACAGCATAGGACCCGTTTCTAACCGTCAAAAATATCATGATCCATCAGCTGTTCCACCATTGTACTTAATCGTCATGAATTGGAAACATTGCTTGCTCCTCTGGTTAAAGATTCTGCCAAAAGTCGTGCTTCAGATGTATCGAATGTTTCCGCTGCACAACCGATAATACTCTAATTTCGGATACACTCTGAAACTACAACAACTACCATTGTTATAGATGCACCTCCAACAATCGAATCTTTGATAACAGAAGATCAAAGTATTTCCTACA
Source organism: Chrysanthemum seticuspe (assembly GCA_019973895.1). Taxonomy (NCBI): domain Eukaryota; kingdom Viridiplantae; phylum Streptophyta; class Magnoliopsida; order Asterales; family Asteraceae; genus Chrysanthemum; species Chrysanthemum seticuspe. The sequence continues at coordinate 142,258,301 of BPTQ01000008.1, forward strand.
ACAATGTCACAGCGGATGATCAACATTATGAACAGAGAAGTTTTATCAGCAGTTGACTCTCTCAAAATATTTTTGGTACTTCACACTTGTTTGATCAATTGGACATACATGGTTTCGCTGTCTCCTTATACATGGTTTCGCTGTCTTCAATTCATCATCAACATACGTGGTGTATGATTCTGAATCATTGAAAACATCGAGGGGGAGAGAGTGTGTAGGTGGTCATTGCTTCATTGTTCTTCTACATGCTTCTTTGAGAAAACCCAATGCCTTCTTGAATTTCTTCAATTAGAAGGAAGAAATAAGACGATATGTGGCTCAAACGTTTCACTTTGGTGTTATCGTCTCAATTTCACGGGTGATCTTATGTGAAGTTACCCAAGAATGATGTTATGATGCCTCACACACGGTCTTGGTATCGAATTATTGCATATTCACAGTGATTAGTATTCCGAAAGACCACAACATTAACGGGAAATTCGTATCATTTCGTCTTTCGTGGTTTGTTTGGTGTGATGCGTCTACATATGTGTCACACCCCCAAATTACCTGATTTGCAGCGGAATGGAATTCCTGGGGATTGACTGTCATAGCATCACAATCACAGTTATATTGAACGACCTAAAGTGTCGTTTGGAAAATACATCGTTTGATTTAATAAAATAATCATAGTTTACAAAGTAGGTCCCAAATGAAAAAGAACTTGTGCGGAAATAAGTTTGCTACAATTCAAACGATGTTTTAAAGTACATAAAACCCAAGGGAGACGCGTCGTCATCACGACTCCATGAAGTGTCCAAATGCATGCCATGAAGTAATTGCCTTAGATACCTGAGATACAAACATGCTAAAAGTGTCAACACAAAGGTTGAGTGAGTTCATAGAGTTTGTTTTGAAATGTAAAGCCTTTCAAAATCGTTAATGCAGCAAAGGCATTGAAAATCCACTCAGTTCCAAGTTCCGCCCATACAAAACTTGCAACCTGTGTGTTCACAACCCATTGCCAAAATGTGTATAGTTTATGTTCAAACATATGATTTCAAATGAATTCACAATAGTACCTAACTCGACGTAGAACAATAGCACTTAATCAATAGCACATAAGCAATAGCACATAAGCAATAGCACCTAACTCAATGTATCAGTAGTCAACTGATATAGTACTTTATTCGACGTATAACTATAGCACGCAAACATGAACAATTTATATAGTACAACATTCGGTTTTGAAATGATGTAATCATGATAGGAGTTATCCTTGAAAATATAAAGTACTTGTGAAAAATAGTTAAGCATGCATCTCCCCCAAAACAATTATGAAAACAAGTAAAAGCAGGGGCTATGAAAACTCACGGTAATCCGTAATAGTTTAAAGTACTTGTGAAAAATAGTTAAGCATGCATCTCCCCCAAAACAGTTATGTAAACAAGTAAAAGCAGGGGCTACGAAACTCACTTGGTAAACTGACGAGATGACAAGAGTGAGTACACTGAGGTATAATGTGATGCGTTATCCGGGACCTAGTACCAATGATATGATATGATATGTAATGAGTTGCAATGTAATGTTATGCATGCATTTCGTATGTTATTTATACCATTTGCGAGTTTTAAAAATATTACTTGTCGACGAAAAATACTCTTTTGACGTCTTGACCCTTCAAAAATGACTTTACATGTTTTTACGTCAAAATGTCATCCCACAATGGTTTTATAATGATTTTTGGTGAAATTACCACTTTTCGTCGCAAAACAATGTCGTCGGAAAAATCATGAAATTAACAAAAATGGCTCCGGAAAAGTAGTCGTAAAACGGTGTACGTCGATCGTTAGAGAACGAACTCGACGGTTTTGGAAAGTTTGTATCGATATCTAAAAGTTTCAGTTCAGGAGTTTTCGTCCAAAAGGTCTCGATCATAAAGATATTAAGGGCTAAAGATGGTGGTTTTTGCTAATTGTGTGCAGAAAATGAGTTTCGGCCAAGTTTGAACATCCGTAATTAATTTACTATGACTCCGCTTGACAAACAGCTTTTTGTTTTGAAAAATATGGCCGGTGAACTTGATTTTACTAGAAGACATTTCATTCCAAAAAGTTTCACAACCTTGTAAAAAAAACAGCCGCAAACATGGTCGTTACAGCTAATGAAATACTTGTAACGAAAAAATAATATAGTTTTTCAGAAAATATAGTTACGGCAAGTTTATGAAAAAGTGCATATCTTTGTCGTTTTAAATCCGTTTTCTACGTAAAATATGTCCTTAGCTTCGTATCGAAGTAAACTAATATATTTTTGACTAGTCGAAATAATTTGTGAAGCTTAAGGCTCATTTTTTGACCCGAACAAGTAAAAACAGCAAAGCTGAATTTTCTGAAAATAATGCGTTTCGTCGTCAAACTTTAAAAATCCATAACTTCTTCGTTATAAGTCCGTTTTTATCCGTTCAAAAGGCCACGGATTCGTTTTAAAGTATATTTTCTAAATATCAAGGCCAAAGTTTCGTACCAACAGTAGGTTTTTCCAGAAATTCGAAACAAGGACAGAACCTTTTTAATACGTATTGAAAATAGTTTTTCTCGGACAAAACCTATTCTAATCCCTTCAAATCAACTCCAAAACTAATCTAATCCTACCATACACCTTCTTAGGGTGTCATGGGTTCCTAATCACCATCAAGACCAAAGAATACCATGGGAATATTTATAGGATGACCAATATGTATATATAACTCAATAAATCATGTAAAATGGTATAAATCACATATCATGCATAATATCTCCAAAAATGAAAAGAAGCATATGAAAATGACAAGGAAACATAAAAAATGAAAGAAACTAGCTTACAAGTGAAAATGACGAGGTGCTAGTAACAAGGATTATCCTAAATACTCTTGGTTTTTATTTCAAAACCATAAAAAGAGTATACACTAGATTGTTTTAACACTTGATCAAGCAAAAATTTTTGATCCCTTTTGATCTTGATGTTTGGCCGGTTAGGAGAAGCAAGGAAGAAGAGAGAAGCAATTTTTCTTGACTTGTGAAATGAAATGAATGAGATATCAAGTTAAGATGAAGTGTATACATATATTTAATTGGAAATTTTGTACCAAACTCTTAAATGCAATCCACCCCTAGCCGAAATTTGGGGATCATGTTCCTCAAAGATTTATTTTATTTTTTTTTCTTTTTAGAATATATAAGCATTTACTTGTATAAATTGGTAAGAAAGTGTAAGTAAATTGTGTAGGAAATGTACAAGTAAAGGTAAATGGAAATTTTGGTACAAGTAAGTTTTTAATAGGTCAAAATAGAATGTAATGAAATAATAAAAATTGTTAAAATACATTCCTTGTGAAATTTGGGTGATAAAATAATTATCGTATAATTTTTAAGAAACACGTCGTAATAATTTAACTTTAACGATTTATGTACCAAATAAATTTGAGACACTAGGAAAACTAAAAATATAGTTTTTATAAACTAAATGTAAGTTTAAAAATACATCGGGATCATTTTTGAAAGTAACGGATTAATTATTAAAAATAATAACTCACGCGATAACGTTTATTAAATATAAAAATTACGCGATGAATGTGAAATAAAATGTCATGAATGAATTAATATGATGCATATGATGTCAATGAAATGTAGACTAATCATAGTCCATATGAAATGTACGTGATGTTATGATCATGAATTCGCCGCTAAACCTTTAAGGTTACGCGAATTTGGAACAAGTAAACCAAGTTTACTATAAATGTTGAAATAATGAGGCATAAATTGTGTCAAGAAATGACCTGAAAGTACGGGTTGTCACATTCGCCCATCCAAAAAGGAATTCAGTCCCTGAATTCAGTTCGTGTTGGTCTCTCAGGGTTAGGGTTTGATGAGGCAAGCCTTCCCATTCTCGAGCAAAACCCTCAAAAGACTTTTTGGTAACCGATTTTTACTTAATCCCACAACTCATCAAACAAGAACTGTCATACGATTAGGCTAAATCGGTTTAGGTAACAACTTGTTTCTAGCTCGATCTTTGCAACTCATCAAACAAGAACTGTCACGCGGTTCAAACTGGAAACAAGTGGTTTGAAGAAAATCTTTTGAAAATTTGGCTCGATTACGGAATTGCTTACACATATAAGCCTACTACTCCCTTCATTGCATGATTCTTCCTGAATTAGACATAGGTGATCAGGCTATGTATAATTTAGGAGTAACTATGCAATGCTTGGACTAATCTACTCATATGTTGTTTGGTGTTGAGTCAACTGATGTTAAAATTGTGATGAACATCGAGGAGAAAAGGCATGGAGAAGTGTCGTTAAAATGATAGTTAAAGTAAAAAGAATTAAAATCCTCGTAAATGATAACAAATCGGAAAGAAAATAAAGTACGATAGATAAGAATATTTTACAACGGGTAGTTTAGCAAAAGTAGTACATCTTAGGTTATAAAGATTCGGATACGATGGAAAACATAAACTTAGTACGACATAGTACATAAGGAGAAATAAGACTGTTAGTCTCCGAACTTCTTCAGTCGTTGATACCTTGACGAGCTCCTCCTCCTCCTTCTAACATATATACATTTCCGCGTCGTTGATACCTTGACGAGCTCCTCCTCCTCCTTCTAACATATATACATTCCCATGAGCACCTTCGACTTGTTGACCTTGGTTTTGAGGACATTGGTTCCGATAGTGTCCTTGTTCCCCACATCCGAAGCACGTAACTATGGTCTTGCCCTTACAGTGCTTAGCAAGGTGTCCTACTTTGTGACAGCTAAAACATATACCACATGGACCATTATGATGTAGCGTGCATTGGTGGCATCGCGGTAAGTTTCCTGCATAAGCTCTTCCCCTTGTTGGTGCAGCAACATAGACCCTGGCGACTTCTTGTCTTCTATTCTGTTGTTGATGATGGTTAGTGTTACGGTTTTGGTTGTTGTTGTTATAACCTCCTTGGTCGTCTTCCCACTTTCTTTTGTTGTTGTTGGTTTGGTTATCGTTGTTGTTGTTTTGGTTATTGTTGTGGTTGGTGCGGTTGTTGGGGTTGTTGTTGTTTTGGTTGGTGTTGGTGTACTTGCCTCTCTTCACTATCTGGGCCATGAGCTTTTGAGTCAATCGAATAGCTTCCTCAATCGTTTGCGGGTCAGAAGAAGTCACATCGCCTTGAATAATCTCGGGAAGTCCATCAATGAAAGCCTCCAGTAGCTTCTCATTATCCGAAACCATAGATGGGCATAACACGGCCAATTCTTGAAACCTTCGAATGTAAGTGTCAATATCGTACCCAATAGTCATTAGTTCATAGAATTCTGTCTCCAACTTTTTCACTTCCGTACGAGGACAAAACTTCTTAGTTACCAGATTCTTGAATTCATTCCACGTGAGCTTGAAAGCATTCTCCATTCCAATCGGTTGGGCGTATGAATTCCACCAAGACAATGCTCCATCGAGTAATGTGCTCGTAGCAAATTTGACCTTACTATCATCCGGACAGTTACAAAGCAAAAACACGGATTCCAACTTTTCAAACCATCGTACCATTGCTGTAGCTCCTTCCGTCCCTCTAAACTTGGTGGGTTCGCCACTTTTGAAATCTTTGTACGAACATTTCTTAACTCCGGATCCTCCTGCATTTCCAGTAGCAGCAGCAAGCCTTGCGGCTACAGCAGCAGTCGCGGCCTCGGCAGCAGCAGCAGCCACCGTTTCCCTTTCAACTCTTAGAGCATTAGCAATGCTATCATTCACTAACTTCTGAATAGCCGCTTGGGTCATTTCAACTGTAGCTTTCTTCGGTGCCATATCTTCTTCAAAACAAGAGGAAATGTGAGACGTAGCAAAAATCCGATGTTAATAATAAGCGCTTCAAAGAAATGTGATAAGAGATGATAAGTTTGAGGTTATGTTTCAAAAATGATCGTCGGTTTCCGAAAAGATGGGTTATGAGGTGTTGTGAGTGCTTCAACTATATGATGGTTTAGAGACTTAATGTGTGAATAAAGTGTAACTCGACATGTTAGTGGTGAACAAAGGAGTGAGAGCGACTTTGCCCTACTTAAGGGTTTATCTCGGCATTCGTCGTTATCGATGATGAATCAGCTGGTATAAAAATTGTGATAGGGAATGACAAGGAATTCTCCACGTTAGAGTATGGGGAAAAGATAATGGGATGGGCATTTAAGGGCATCCATGTGACAATCGTTTTGAAATGAAAGTAAATAACTCGAAAAATGTACGTATAAATCGCATGCAAAGTGAACATGCACTTGTGATGAAATGATGAGATGCTATGATAATGTAGTTATAGTCTAGGGTCAATGATGCAACCTAGTTCTCTATAACTGAAGCTCTGATGCCAATCTGTCACACCCCCAAATTACCTGATTTGCAGCGGAATGGAATTCCTGGGGATTGACTGTCATAGCATCACAATCACAGTTATATTGAACGACCTAAAGTGTCGTTTGGAAAATACATCGTTTGATTTAATAAAATAATCAGAGTTTACAAAGTAGGTCCCAAATGAAAAAGAACTTGTGCGGAAATAAGTTTGCTACAATTCAAACGATGTTTTAAAGTACATAAAACCCAAGGGAGACGCGTCGTCATCACGACTCCATGAAGTGTCCAAATGCATGCCATGAAGTAATTGCCTTAGATACCTGAGATACAAACATGCTAAAAGTGTCAACACAAAGGTTGAGTGAGTTCATAGAGTTTGTTTTGAAATGTAAAGCCTTTCAAAATCGTTAATGCAGCAAAGGCATTGAAAATCCACTCAGTTCCAAGTTCCGCCCATACAAAACTTGCAACCTGTGTGTTCACAACCCATTGCCAAAATGTGTATAGTTTATGTTCAAACATATGATTTCAAATGAATTCACAATAGTACCTAACTCGACGTAGAACAATAGCACTTAATCAATAGCACATAAGCAATAGCACATAAGCAATAGCACCTAACTCAATGTATCAGTAGTCAACTGATATAGTACTTTATTCGACGTATAACTATAGCACGCAAACATGAACAATTTATATAGTACAACATTCGGTTTTGAAATGATGTAATCATGATAGGAGTTATCCTTGAAAATATAAAGTACTTGTGAAAAATAGTTAAGCATGCATCTCCCCCAAAACAATTATGAAAACAAGTAAAAGCAGGGGCTATGAAAACTCACGGTAATCCGTAATAGTTTAAAGTACTTGTGAAAAATAGTTAAGCATGCATCTCCCCCAAAACAGTTATGTAAACAAGTAAAAGCAGGGGCTACGAAACTCACTTGGTAAACTGACGAGATGACAAGAGTGAGTACACTGAGGTATAATGTGATGCGTTATCCGGGACCTAGTACCAATGATATTATATGATATGTAATGAGTTGCAATGTAATGTTATGCATGCATTTCGTATGTTATTTATACCATTTGCGAGTTTTAAAAATATTACTTGTCGACGAAAAATACTCTTTTGACGTCTTGACCCTTCAAAAATGACTTTACATGTTTTTACGTCAAAATGTCATCCCACAATGGTTTTATAATGATTTTTGGTGAAATTACCACTTTTCGTCGCAAAACAATGTCGTCGGAAAAATCATGAAATTAACAAAAATGGCTCCGGAAAAGTAGTCGTAAAACGGTGTACGTCGATCGTTAGAGAACGAACTCGACGGTTTTGGAAATTTTGTATCGATATCTAAAAGTTTCAGTTCATGAGTTTTCGTCCAAAAGGTCTCGATCATAAAGATATTAAGGGCTAAAGATGGTGGTTTTTGCTAATTGTGTGCAGAAAATGAGTTTCGGCCAAGTTTGAACATCCGTAATTAATTTACTATGACTCCGCTTGACAAACAGCTTTTTGTTTTGAAAAATATGGCCGGTGAACTTGATTTTACTAGAAGACATTTCGTTCCAAAAAGTTTCACAACCTTGTAAAAAAAACAGCCGCAAACATGGTCGTTACAGCTAATGAAATACTTGTAACGAAAAAATAATATAGTTTTTCAGAAAATATAGTTACGGCAAGTTTATGAAAAAGTGCATATCTTTGTCGTTTTAAATCCGTTTTCTACGTAAAATATGTCCTTATCTTCGTATCGAAGTAAACTAATATGTTTTTGACTAGTCGAAATAATTTGTGAAGCTTAAGGCTCATTTTTTGACCCGAACAAGTAAAAACAGCAAAGCTGAATTTTCTGAAAATAATGCGTTTCGTCGTCAAACTTTAAAAATCCATAACTTCTTCGTTATAAGTCCGTTTTTATCCGTTCAAAAGGCCACGGATTCGTTTTAAAGTATATTTTCTAAATATAAAGGCCAAAGTTTCGTACCAACAGTAGGTTTTTCCAGAAATTCGAAACAAGGACAGAACCTTTTTAATACGTATTGAAAATAGTTTTTCTCGGACAAAACCTATTCTAATCCCTTCAAATCAACTCCAAAACTAATCTAATCCTACCATACACCTTCTTAGGGTGTCATGGGTTCCTAATCACCATCAAGACCAAAGAATACCATGGGAATATTTATAGGATGACCAATATGTATATATAACTCAATAAATCATGTAAAATGGTATAAATCACATATCATGCATAATATCTCCAAAAATGAAAAGAAGCATATGAAAATGACAAGGAAACATAAAAAATGAAAGAAACTAGCTTACAAGTGAAAATGACGAGGTGCTAGTAACAAGGATTATCCTAAATACTCTTGGTTTTTATTTCAAAACCATAAAAAGAGTATACACTAGATTGTTTTAACACTTGATCAAGCAAAAATTTTTGATCCCTTTTGATCTTGATGTTTGGCCGGTTAGGAGAAGCAAGGAAGAAGAGAGAAGCAATTTTTCTTGACTTGTGAAATGAAATGAATGAGATATCAAGTTAAGATGAAGTGTATACATATATTTAATTGGAAATTTTGTACCAAACTCTTAAATGCAATCCACCCCTAGCCGAAATTTGGGGATCATGTTCCTCAAAGATTTATTTTATTTTTTTTTTCTTTTTAGAATATATAAGCATTTACTTGTATAAATTGGTAAGAAAGTGTAAGTAAATTGTGTAGGAAATGTACAAGTAAAGGTAAATGGAAATTTTGGTACAAGTAAGTTTTTAATAGGTCAAAATAGAATGTAATGAAATAATAAAAATTGTTAAAATACATTCCTTGTGAAATTTGGGTGATAAAATAATTATCGTATAATTTTTAAGAAACACGTCGTAATAATTTAACTTTAACGATTTATGTACCAAATAAATTTGAGACACTAGGAAAACTAAAAATATAGTTTTTATAAACTAAATGTAAGTTTAAAAATACATCGGGATCATTTTTGAAAGTAACGGATTAATTATTAAAAATAATAACTCACGCGATAACGTTTATTAAATATAAAAATTACGCGATGAATGTGAAATAAAATGTCATGAATGAATTAATATGATGCATATGATGTCAATGAAATGTAGACTAATCATAGTCCATATGAAATGTACGTGATGTTATGATCATGAATTCGCCGCTAAACCTTTAAGGTTACGCGAATTTGGAACAAGTAAACCAAGTTTACTATAAATGTTGAAATAATGAGGCATAAATTGTGTCAAGAAATGACCTGAAAGTACGGGTTGTCACAATATGTGAGAATGTTAGCCTCGCTTTTTCTAAAGATAACGTCACTTACGTGAAGTGGACTAGATGCGTTGTATACTTTGCCCTTAGGGACTAGTATCGTGTAAGTGGCAAAGATAGAGCCTATAAATACCCCTCATGACTCTCCATGAGGGGTGAGGTGAATCATTAGGTTATTTGTATTGTGTGTGTTTCTTAATAAATCCTTGTGTTTTCTCCTCCCTCTCTCTAGTTTCTCTCACTAAGCAAGATGATGTTCTTCATCTACTTTCACCAACCAAGGCCTCCTAACCACATAAATCATATGTTAATCGGTCCTGACAATTGGTATAACGAGCCAAGGTTGTTGTTTTATTGATTTATGTTGGTTTATACATGTTTTGTTACTGTTTTTGTGCTACTTTCTGTGGGTCTGGAAAAAAAATTTTCCGTATTTTATGGGCAAACAGTTAACAATATGTTTAGTTTTTGGTCACAAAAAGTCACAATCTTTGTTTACATCTGTCTTGGTCATTATTTTGTCCAAACAGGTCATTTTTATGCTTTTTGGTACCAATATTTCTGTGAAACAAAGTGGTCAAACCTTCATCTTCTCATGGTTAAATGGTCAAAAAGAAGCAGTTTTTGATGTTTCTGGGTTTTTTATGAAGACTGGTCGGAATTTTTTGGTCGGAAAAACTCGCCGGAAAAAGTCAAAGGGTCAAAACCCTTTTTCTACGCATAAGGAGAATCTTCAGGAATATTACGCGTAGCTGTGAAGTTACGTGTAGGAATTGTTACGCGTAAGTCTTTACGCATAAGCCCTTGCTTACGCATAAACCTGACCTGGGTTTACGCATATGCAACTGGCTTACGCGTAAGACCAAGCAGATTACGCATAAGGTCCGACCAAAAGTTACGCGTAGCTGATATTTTTTACGCATAAGGAAATGAAAGGAAAAGTTACGCGTAGACTCGACCAAGACCACTATACCGTATACCAAATTACAACCGACCTCAGGTCTATTCACCTTCATCAGTCCATTTCCAATACCATAATCGAAAAAAAAAAAAAACAAAAACAAAACAAAAAAAACAAAAAACAGATCCGAACCAAATCCAATCCGAAACTAACCAATCCTACATCTAGACTCACCAATTAACCCTCACATATCACTCCCCAACTCTCAAACATCAAAGAAAAACATATAACAATCTCATATTCGGATTCACTTTTTGTTGTAATCTTTTATAGATTATTTCAAATGAATCACTCCTCATCATCGACCCCAAATGTGATTATTATACGAATTTAAAGTAATGAGATTAACAAGTATGTTACCTCATCTCTTTGATTCGTTTATAGACCAAAAATCAAAAACAAAAACATAAATTTCAACCTACCTTAGACCCAATGGATCTTGAAGCCGTAACTCGTTTTCTTGATTCACTTGTGCATATAAAAAAGAAAGGACGAATTAGCTATTATTCGTGATTGTTGAATGGGTTTAATTTATGTTTATATAATTCGGATTGATTATAGATGTGATGAGATTTAAGATGAAGAGGTGAGTGAGGAGTTGGGTATTTTTTTCTCAGATTCTTGAGAGAAAAATATAGGTGGGAGGCGGACTGTGTGAGTTATCTGGATATTATGTTTAGGGTTCGGGTAACTTAACAAGTGTATGTTAGGTTTAAGTGTGGTATTTGTATTACCGGTTATAACGTATGATATCAATTTGATTTGGATCGTGGGCTGTGTACCTATCACATGATTATGGGCCTTGTAATTCTTGGTACATCCCAAATTCATGGTGCAACAATCTGCTACCCAAATTCAAATGGATCGGTTTGTATTGGATCGGGCTTCTCGAATTTGGTATTTGGATGTGTATTCGTTAATGGACTGATGGCTATGGGTCTAGGAGTTATTTCACAAAATTAGAGCTGCTATAATAATCAACATGTAGTAATCCGAAAAGTTGATTTTTGAATACATATTGATTACAATTGGTGAAAAGTGATATAAAATTGGTATTTTTTGGTATGGTATATTTTCACGGATGGATACATAATTCACGGCTTGCGCGAAATTTGAAAAAATGGCTACGGAGTTTTTGTACGGTATTATTGATGCGGAATTGAAGTGACGTTTCACGAGTGGACTTCTTTATCTCTGAGACGATGGTTGGTTGGATGCATGTCTCAAGATAACTTGTTGGAGCACATTATGAAATTTGAAAATCTGGTTATAACTGGTAAGGAGTTACGTTGTAGTGCTCACAGTGTGTAACCATCACTTTAAGGAGTTACGTTGTAGTGCTCAGTGTCACACGAAGTTGTGGATTGTTCAAAAATTTAGAACAAGCAGCAAGTCACAAGTTGAGATGCTTACTTCCTTTTCAAGTTAGTCGTATCGGGCTATCTCCATATGTGGTCATTACATTTAGCCGGTGAATTCAAAGGAGGTTCGATTTAAAGGTTGGATTGAGAGAAGTTTATTGAGAGTATCTTTGCGACATATTCTCACGGAAATTTGATCAAGCTATGATGTTAATATTGCATCAAAGAAGGTAATACGGCATGTACGCAACATTATGATGATTCCGATAGCTCGCAACCATCAGGAGGGAGAAGTTGGTATTTCATCTTCCGTGATTGGATTACGAAGGGATTTTTCCTTAAGACTGAAGAAGGAGAAGTAGTGTGGTGTACATCGGGGTTTTTTACCAACTTGGATGCAATACTAAGTGAGTTATGTTATGATGTTCCCAGAACGACAACCATTGTGCTTCAAGAGTTTACTTTCTCCGCTGCGTGTCTTAAGATTAAGGACGTGTTGGAAGAGTGTTGTCGGTTCAGGAGGGAGCAGAAAATGAAAAAAGGCTTACTAGTTAGGAGGGAGTAATAACCTAACTAGACTGTTACAGTTGAAGTTCAGAGCTACAAGAAGATCATTTGTCGAGGTCATCGGAAGGGAGAACTTCAAGTTTGCCTCAGTATCTAGACTACAGAGACTCTGCACTTCAAGAAAGTCAACATTGTTCATTACTATTGTAATTTACTTTGTTTTGTATTTATAGGTCTCATTGTAACCATTGACGTGTGACGCTATCTTGGAGGGAGATTGTTAGCCTCGCTTTTTCTAAAGATAACGTCACTTACGTGAAGTGGACTAGATGCGTTGTATACTTTGCCCTTAGGGACTAGTATCGTGTAAGTGGCAAAGATAGAGCCTATAAATACCCCTCATGACTCTCCATGAGGGGTGAGGTGAATCATTAGGTTATTTGTATTGTGTGTGTTTCTTAATAAATCCTTGTGTTTTCTCCTCCCTCTCTCTAGTTTCTCTAACTAAGCAAGATGATGTTCTTCATCTACTTTCACCAACCAAGGCCTCCTAACCACATAAATCATATGTTAATCGGTCCTGACAGAGAAGATCTTGTTGATTTCTGGCATGTTTCCCTCGAACGGATCTTCCGCAATTAGTCAGATTTTCTTTGTGTGGTTTACTGCTCATCTACAAATTCCGCTGCATACTGAAACCTTCAAAAGTTAGAGGAAATGTAGACTTCATCAAAGTTTCAAATCTGCTAAAGACAGTTGTCAGTTTGAGGGGAAGCTGATTCTGAAAATTATTCACTATGGCTTCTGAGTATAACAGCTTAGAACCCGGTCACAACCGTTTAAACTTCCCTCAACCCCCATCATCAGCTGAACAAAGCCCCCAGCTAACTCGTCAACAAATGGAAAGGTTATTTGCTCCTCTGTTCTATGACGATATTGATAAACGTGCTCCAGGTGTATCCGCTGTTTCCGCTGCACAACCTGATAATATTCCTATACCTGATACACCTGCTACAACAACTACTGTTGAAGATCCACCTACACCAGTTGACTCCAACACAACAGTTGTACACACCGCTTCCAACAATGATGAACCGGCTGATGATATTCTGAATGAAGTACCCCCACCTGCAGATTTTGATCCAAATGCGTTCTTCAATCCGTTTGCTAATGAGACTGCTGCACCAGATGTTGCGGAATCTTCAACAAACCATTTGAATCCTCAGAATCTGCACAACGTATACCAACATCAACCCTCTACACACCGATGGACAAAAGACCATCCTCTGGCTAACATTATTGGCAACCCGAATCAACCAGTCGTTACGAGACAACGTCTTCACACAGATGGTGAACATTGCATTTATGCACTCACTGTCTGCCAATCTGAGCCTAAAAACATTAAAGACGCAATGACAAAAGACAACTGGATTGAATCCATGCAGGAAGAACTCAACCAATTCAAACGTCTTGAAGTATGGGAACTGGTTGAAAGACCAACAGGGGTCTACGTCATTGGTCTAAAATGGATTTGGAAAAACAAATTGGATGCTGAAGGGAACGTCATCCGAAACAAGTCACGTCTAGTTGCTAAGGGTTATCGTCAGGAAGAGGGAATAGACTTTGAAGAATCTTTTGCTCCGGTTGCTCGTCTTGAGGCTGTTCGGATATTTCTCGCGTTCGCAGCTCATATGAATATGACGGTCTATCAGATGGATGTCAAAACGGCGTTTCTCAATGGACAACTTAAAGAAACGGTCTATGTCAGCCAACCAGATGGATTCGTTGATCCTGAGTTCCCGAACCATGTCTACAAACTGAACAAAGCTCTTTATAGTCTCAAACAAGCCCCTCGGGCATGGTACGATAAGCTATCATCTTTCCTCATTGCTAATAATTTCACCAAAGGCTCGGTTGACCCAACTCTTTTTATACAATATCACGGGGCACATATCTTAATTGTTCAAATTTACGTGGATGACATCATTTTTGGGTCTACACATAAAAAGTTTTCAACCGCTTTTGCAAAACTAATGAAGAAAAATTTTGAAATGTCCATGATGGGTGAACACACATTCTTTCTAGGACTGCAAGTTCATCAATCACCCCGTGGTATTTTCTTGAGTCAGTCCAAATATGCCCTTGAATTGTTAAACAAATTTGGAATGAAAACCTGTGATACTCCTGCCACACCAATGACTCATACCAAGAAGCTAGACGCTAATTTACATGGGAAATTAGTTGATCCTACCAAATACCGAAGTATTATTGGGTCTCTCATGTATCTAACAGCTAGCAGACCTGATATTGTCTTTGCCGTTTATCTATGCTCCCGCTATCAGTCGCGACCAACTGAAACCCACCTCTCTGAGGCTAAAAGAATCCTCCGATACATCAAGGGAACCATTAACTTGGGGATCTGGTATCCGAAGGATTCTGGTTTTGAACTAATCGCTTTTTCAGACGCTGACCACGCAGGATGCTTAGACTCAAGGAAAAGTACTTCAGGAGCTCTACAATTTCTTGGTGATAAACTGGTGTCTTGGCAATCAAAGAAGCAGGATTATACATCGATGTCATCAACCGAAGCAGAATATGTAGCCATGTCCGCGTGTTGTGCTCAAGTCATTTGGATGAGAACACAACTCAAAGACTATGGTTACGTATTTGACAGAATCCCGATGTACTGCGACAATCGGAGTGCCATTGCAATCTCGTGCAACTCAGTTCAGCACTCGAAATCAAAGCACATCGATCTACGCTATCATTTCATCAAGGACCACGTGGAACAGGGTACCGTTGAATTATACTTTGTGGGTACAGAATACCAATTGGCAGATCTTCTCACCAAAGCCTTGCCTCCCGCTAGGTTTAATGAGTTGGTCCACCGGATTGGTATGAGGTGTTTGACTCAAGAGGAATTGGATGACCTCTTAAAACAGTCTTAAAAACCTGTCAAACACCAAAACATCTTTTGTAAATAATTTTTCAAAAACAAAATACAAAAATATAAAATTCGATAAAACAACAAAAATATTCTCCTAATCTATCTTTCTTTCAACATGGCAAGTACATTTCTTCCGTCAACACTTTAATCTTTCAAAATTCAGTATTTTTTCCGATCAAGTGTTGAGGGGGAGAAAATAATCTCTTAACCGTTTCAAAACATCTGTGTACTTGCATGTAATCATATCCCGGTTGTTTCTTTTAACAATGGTGGTGAAGTTTCTGGTACAATGACACTCCTCGGACTTAAATTAATAACCTTTCATTATTTTCTTAAGTCGAGAGGGAGTGTCGTCATGTTTCTTTCCTAAAAACTGTGTTTGGTAACCAAAATGGAAGTTAAATGGCTTTGTTTAAAAAAAGGAAAATGTGGAGGGACCAAAACTGTCAAAAGGTTAAACTCACTTTTAATAAAACACCCTCCCACCTACTTTTCTTCTTCACATTTAATACACAAAACCTAACACATCCTACGCCTTACAATCGTTCAAGATATCTGTTGATTTGATCATCGTTATGTAAGTGTTTTTATGATCTAAACATGTTTTTAAGATAAGGTCTTGAATTTTATTCAAATCCAACGGTTAAAATTCATGTTACGAATGATTATGTGTTCTACGCATAAGCGTATGAACACACAATCATTGTGTGTGTGTTTGTGGTTAAATGGATTGTGTCAAAACGTTTTAAATACATCAAGGATATCCTTTTAGCCATCAAAACCCACCCAGAAACACTTATCAATGAGTTTTGAAAATTAGGGTTTATGTGTCGATTTGGGTTTTTCCAAATGTGAAGTGTTTTGGCATAAAAGATTGTTGGGATATAGTCTTAAGATGATGAATTGATGATTTCCATGGTTATTAACCACCCAGAAACACGAATTGTTTAACATTTTGGATTTAGGGTTTAAAGTTCATAATATTTGGTAACTTTTGATTCACAACGAGTTAAGTGTTATAACTTGGTATAAAGACTCCCTCAACACTCTTAAACTACCAGAAAAAGTTTGGTGCATATTCCATGGCTAGATCTCATACGCGTAGATTTAGGGTTTAGACTACGCGTAAGTTTTTCTACGCGTAACTGTTAAACTGTGCAATTGTGTTTTGATCTATCACAAAATGAATGTTATGTGTCATAATTGATGATATGATGCTTTGTTTCAGGCTTGCTACACTTATAATTCAAAATCAAGGTTGTTGTAACTCTACGCATAAGGTCCAATTTTTCTTACACGTAATATTTCTTACGCGTAAGATAGGATCCTACGCGTAAGTTTACGCCTACGCATATATCATTTCTGTCTACGCATAACTTTACCAATCCTACGCATAAGCCTGGATCATACCTTCGTTATGAATTGTTACGTGTACAAACTTGTAAATAAACTAATCATATCGTCACGAATCCAATAATGTCACTAATAAATCTAAAACGTTTGAGATGTTGTGAACCATAAGTGATAACATAAACTTTAAAACTTAAAGTTAACTAACTCAAAAAACATTTCATGACGTCATTGGACTATTGGACATACAAGTGACTTAGGACTCGTAACAATCATTGACACTGTACATTCAATAACTAGACAATAAGACCTTCTGTTGACTAACATTATGTCTTTCGATATGTTGGTTCTTTTGGCTAATGTTATTTCAGATCACGACATGGCTGAACAAATGAATGTGGATGCATCAGAAGTTCTCTCCATTGTTGATATCTATCCTTTTGGCTATCCAATGAAGATAGGAAAGAATAATCTCCGTGTTGACTTTGACACCCTCACTTGCTCAGAATCTTCGTGTTTAATTGCTATTGATATTCTGAGGACTCATCCGTATCAGAATATGCTCACTCACTCTGCAACTGTTCCTGAGATCTATATCCAACAGTTCTGGAACACTATGGAAAGGGTCAAAGGACGGACTGCTGTGACGGTGACTCTGAATCACAAACAAGTCACCATTACACCTGCAGACTTAAGGGCTGTTCTCCTAATTCCTGAAGTCGATCCAACCAAACTATATGCCACACCTGCTGAAGAGCTCACTCTCCAATTCTTAATCGATATCGGTTATGACGAGGCTACAGGAGTAATCAACAAGCATTCTCACGTAGAGCTTAAGAGTATTCCTCAACCATGGAGAACTCTCTACATGATCATCACCAAGTCTGTTTCTCCTCCACCTCGGTCTTCTACTGATAAACCTCGGGACGATTCCGAGTTACCACCCCTGACTCAAAAACCAGGTGATTACTTTGAGTATACGGGTGGTGACGATGAAGAGGTCCTTGAGCCCCAACAACAACCCACCTCTCCCAAACAAGGACAGAAACCAGAATCATCATCTAAGCCTTCGAAAAAGAAGAAGAAGACGCTTCATACTGACGTCGTATCATGGCTAGATGACGATAAAACTGAAGAATTTGAATGGTTTGCTACACTTGTTAACAACACTCCCTATCCTGAAGAAGGTCAAGAATTGGTAGACGGTAGTACCTTGGAGCATGCAAAGATTTTGCAAGAAAGGTTTCGGGTGAAGAAGATGACGAAATCTGAATTGAAGCGCATCAAGAATGAAGCATTCCTACTTTTGAAAGACAGCTCGGAAAGTGCAATCGAGGTTGAATATCACCTTGAAAACATTGCTCGAGCCATGTCTAATAACATGGATTGGCTCAACCCAGAAGCAAACATCGACTTCACCAAACGGGACAATCCTCCATATTACACCGACTGGTCTCGACCTCTACCTACCATTGGCCAACCTGATCAGCCTAGGATTCCTTTCAGACATTTCTTCAACAAAGACTTAGATTTTCTTCACCACGGTGGCGATGGTTCAAGGAAATACGCTACATCTCTGACACTTCCATTCCCTGCTGCAATATACTATGATTGTATAGCCATCGAGGAACGTGCTACCCACATGTTCTCCGACAAAGTGGTAGCGTATGACCAAGATGCAATGTATGGGATTCACCATTGGCCGGAACGCCGAAGAATCTACTACAGAAGTTGCTTGGTCCAGAAGTCTCAACATGCAGTGTTAAGTACTAAAATTATCGTGGCCATCCAACATGTTGGTCTATCGTCTAAATGGGACTACACTTTTCTCAAGAAGATTGTGGTCAAAAGACAAGACGAAAGGGACTATGCATTCTCTGAAGCTGACTTTGAGAATTTGAACATCAACGATATTGAAGACATGTACCTTGCCAAAGTTCAAGGTCGCATGAGACAATTTCCAACTGAAGTACAACGTGAATTCATCAAGTCACTGCTCATCTTCATCAGACGTATTGTCATCAAAGAACGTGTTGAAGATCTTCAGCTTGCCGTTGAATCATATCAGAAACGTGTAAACTTCACTCCACCACAGCTTGATCTTCCCGACATCAACCAGCTTACACAACTTACGCTCATCAGCAAACCTTTCGGCGTCGTTTACCGTAGTGAACTTCAACGAAACTGCTTAATGCCGTGTGACGATCTTCACAAATTTGGGGATCACACTTTGAAGCTGGTCAGGGATGGATTGGCTTATCGGTTGAAGGATATACATGAAAAGATTGGGAACCCAAAGAGATGGAACTCTAAGGACAGAAGGGATGTGAGAAGGATCATCAGAATGATTGATGAAAGGTTATTCAGAAGGGATCAGTTCAGACGATTGGAGAGCTTTGTTGGTGGTCGACCCAGGATGAATATTACCGGCTTTCAACGCCCTGTTTGCACTCCTGGAAAAATCACTGGACTCCCTGGTACTCCTTGAATTGTTTCTTTTCTCTATATATTTGGATGCATGATATAATATGTTAATGGCTTGTGCACACATAACAGTGTACAACCCGTAATTGTCAAGAAAGGACCCTGTGGTACGCCTCAGTGCCACAATCCTTATAAAAGGAGCGAAAGCTTCTTCATTTTGAGTAAAACCTATCAAACCTTTCATTATTCAAGGTTTTGCTCAAAATAACAAGTACTTCCTCGTATGTTTTTTCAAAACCTCAACCGTTTATATCACTAGTTGAGGGGGAGTATTTGAATTAAAACTTTGTTCACAAATTGTTCACAGTGGTCACTCTTCCCGCAACACTCGAAATGGTCATATTTATTCTCAAACGTTTCAAAAATAACACTTTCATATGCCATTTTTGAGGGGGAGAAAATTTGTGTGATAAGAAATATGTTGTGCAAAATGCAAATGAATCTGTGTACCTCAGACTTAACCAACGAATTGACGGTACTAAACTATTTATTACTCGAAAAGACTTGTCCTGGACGGGTAATAATTTCAAGCTAGTTCGCTAGTAATGTAAACGTGTCTCGCAAAGGACTTGTCCAAGTAGAAAGTACCATTCGAGAAACTCTTGATAGACATGAACTCTGACGGGTATGACAACCTTTCGAGGTTTGTCTACACCTTCAAGGTAGTTATTAGAGCTAGTTGTCACCTAAAAGCTGACAATGTAACTCTTTAACTATGCAACGTAACCGTGTCTCGCGGGGGATTGTCTATCTTCAGTGGATCAATTCAAAATGTGCGCGCTCTTTCCTCACTGTGCATTTAACCATTAAAACTATTAAGCACATGTGGAGGGGGAGTATTTATGCAAAATCTTATCTCTCACAGTGGTTCAAACATGTTTTTCATTTACAAACCCTTTGAGAGATATTTTCACATACAGTGGTTTTAATGGCAACATAGGTTAGTCATGGAGTTATAAGGTGACTAAGGTTAGTAATAACCGTCCTATGATCCGCCAGAGCCGGAGGGATCTACCCCAGGACATCACAAATAGTTAGTACTTAGAAGTCCTTAGGTACGATTATAAAAAGGAGAAAATGAGAATCGGAGAAAGAAGGAGTTGAAGAATCAAAAAGAAATGCAAAGAAAAGGGTGAAAAGAAACAGCCCTCCAGATTATTCAACTTAGGGCAGACACTGGGTTCAATTCATATGCTACTGGCTGTCACTTAGTGACACCGGTATTGAAGATTAAAAGTCGTCATGGACCCAGTGACGCATGCACTAAACCTTCTTAGTCACTCAAGTTTCTCTCAACAGAAGCTTGTTTCATTCTCACAGGGAACCCTACGTAAACTATTGGCTTTCTCTTAGAGATCGCTGGTATTGAAGAAGGAGACCCTCTCCCTAGTCTCCGCTCAGGAAAACCGAAACGCACTATTGAGTCTAGAGCCACGAGATTCATCAAAAGATCTCTTAGGAACACTTGACATTTTATCACTTGATGATCAACAAATAAGATCATCAGTGGTTCATATCGAGTCCTTCACAGATCTTAGCAATCTGTCGAGAACATTTATGAGAGGTTCACATCTGTGATCCTCAGTGATTGAATGGAAACTCCTGCCAGGGTCAACATCAAACAGCCCTGACAGCAGGTCACTTCGGTAACTCCCCGTGGATTACGCGGAGTGTGTCTCAAACGGTCTACAGTCGTGAGGTGATGCTTCGGTATACCTCAGCGACTCATCTGAACTGTAGATGTACTTCGGTACATCGCGTTATCTCACTTGTGGGACTCCAGTTCAGGAACGGCCCTTGTAAGAATTAGAGTTGTGTTTTCACACTATGCTGTTAACACTCTCGAAGTTCAAACTTGTAAGTGCCGGAAACCGCTTATTACTAACCGTTTGAAATGTTTTCTTCTTATGGAAGCTCCGGAGCGGAATGATCGTGCTGATTCTTCTCATGTTCACGCCAACATCATCACTAATGGAAGTTCTATTCAAAAGCAACACAACCGTCAGAATGATTCTTCGTCAAACCAAAGAATCTACAAAGTAAAAGACTTAGAGAACTTCATCAGTATTGAAATTCCAACGTCAAAGAGCGTGTAAGCATGTTGAAGAATGACGTGGAGACATTGGAGCAGCGAAGCAGACCTGAGGCAGACTGATGCAGACAACAACATATTATCACTTTCACCACAAAGAACAATGATCAAAGAACTAAGTTTAAGATGACGTCAAAGCATTACTGTTCAAAGATAACTATCTCTCTACACTGGGGAGATTGTTCGAATCAAGGCAATTCCTCTCACAAGAAAGAAGAATGTCAGAAGATGTCAGAGCTACTATTACATCAACGCCTTCACCGTTTACATTCATATATACTTGAGGGGGAGATTGTTGGAATCACTCCTTAACAGTATTTCAAGTATTTATATTTCATATGTAATAGGTAGCTTTATTATGGCCTTTATGTTTGTTTAAGGTCTAGCTTATGTAGAAGGCCCATAAGCTTAGGCCCAAGCCCACATAAGAAAGGATGGGAACTAGGAGTGTTGCCCTAGCTTCCCTCCTATAAATACTCTTGTAAACCCTCATTTGAGGGTTGGTTGTTCAAGTTTTCTTTTCATTCACGCCTCAACGCTTAACCGGTTTCTTTATACGTGTGTGTGTGTGTGATAACTTGTTCATCCGCCTCATCTCCTTTCTATATTACTTGTGTTTGTAAAACTAGTGACCTAACAACCCTTGAACCAAGTCGCTAAGTAGCAACTCGCTAAATCACCAAATCGCTAAGCACCAAGTCGCTACACATTCAAGTCGGTAAACAGCAACTCGCTAAGGTCCAAGTCGCTATATAACAACTCGCTACAATCCAAGTCGCTAACAAAATTTTGGCAGCAATTCGCTAAGCACCAAGTCGCTAAATAGCAACTCGCTAGGTACCAACTCGCTAACACCAAGTCGCTAACAATATAAAGTACAAGTCGCTAACTTAAACCAAGTCTCTACTCGTAGTGGGGAATCCACTAACTGTACTTTTTGTCGGCTTGTCTCAATAGACAAGTCGCTAGCTCAACTCGCTAAGGCGTTAAACAACAACTCGCTACCAAATAACAAAGCAAGTCGCTACCAAGAAAATCTATCCGAGGCTCAAGTCGCTAGCAAGAAAAACACAAAAACACCACTTTTCAATCCAAAAACAACCCAACCACAATGATTCAAGCCTTCAAAATCAAAACCTAAACACTTGAGATGATTCTAAACACAAAAGTACTATCAAAATCCAAACTTTAACACTAGAAATCACCCAAATGATGCAAAAACCACTAAACTTTTTCAAACTCTAACACCACCTAAAAACCACTAGAAATCCAAAGATATGTAAGAGATGATCAAACCATGGCTCTTGATACCAATTGAAGGATATTGGATTTCACATACACATCAAACCATAACACAAAGTGGGCGTATAAAGGTGAGTTCTAGAGAGAGAAAGTTAGAGGTTTAGGGAACTTAGTGAGAGAAAGAAAAGATCTTATTATGAGCTCCAACTCTCTACCTTGGAAGGTAGAGAGTATTTATAGTCTTACAATAAAACGCCACACATCTGTCTGTGGATCAGGCATACTGTGGGTAAAGACCCGTCCGTCCTCCACGGTGTTACTAAACTAACTACTACTTAACTTAAAATAACTACGACTACGAGCTTTCTAACGATTACATATACTTGAGGTGACCGACTCTTTAATACCTGGAATTTCTAATTCCTAACAGTATTATACGTGATTGCATTATACTTGATTACATTATACTTGGTTGCATTATACACTTGATTTCGTTTTACATGCTTGGAAATACTTGCCTAAATACATGAATTGTATTTACAAACGTGCGACAATACTCTATGCTGTCGGAGAGGTATTGATAGTACTATAAGTCGGGTATATGCCCCCGCCCATGGTACCCGATTCATGACCTTGGGATTAATATAGTACTATTTGGGAAGATGCCCCCGCCCATGGTACTCGATTCATGACCTAGGGTGAATATAATCCGGTGTATTGTGCAAACTATATTTTGGCAGTGGGTTGTGAACACACAAGTTGCAAGTTCTTTATGGCGGAACTTGGAACTGAGTGGATTTACAATGCGTTTGTTGTGTAAACATTCTTTTAAGGCTTTTCAACTTATTTAAAACAAACTCTATGAACTCACCAACCATTGTGTTGACACTTTAGCATGTTTATCTCAGGACATAAGACGATAGTTGTTGCATGGAACTTAGAGTCGCACGACATATTTTGAAGACTTATGCTTTTATCATTTACCATTCGAAACATTTATGTATTATACTGTGGGACCTCATTGTTTGTAACTCTGATTTCATTAATCGAATGGTAACTTTTCAAAACGTCTCATTTAGAGGTCGTTTTCTATAACTTGTACTTTGTATTATGAAGTAGCACCCCAGTGACACAGTCTTCCGCTGCGGTATTTTGGGGATGTTACACCACTGAAGAGCGATAATCATAGCACAGTCTGGAGCTGGTACTAATTCCCATACATCAAGACGATCAAACTCATGGATTTCTTCTTGCATAGCGCTAAACCAGCTGTCCTCAGACATAGCTGTTTTGACATCTTTAGGTTCGATCTTTGATAATACATAATTGAAGAAGCACCATAATGCATATGTGGCAAGTTTTTTACGAGTGGATACCAGACGTGATGGATTACCAATAATATTGTCCAATGGATGATCATGTGTCCATCTTCTGAGATGTTCATGTGGTTGTTGTTGAGGAACTGAAGTAGCAGAGTTTGGATCTCCTGATGAGGATGGTTCTTGAGAATGTTCAGGAGCAAATATGTTCTCAAATGGAGCATCTTAAGGAGTAGCAATAGGATTATCTCCATCAAAATTACCAATTCCATGATGTACAACCGATGATTGAGGGTTTGAGGATGATGATGAGTGATCGGCGACTGGAGTTTCTGGAGATAGAGGCATTGAGACAGATGGATTCTATGTGATGATTGGTTCAGAAGCTACCACTCTTGATGTTGCAGAATGATCATTATCAATGGGTTCAAAGTATTCATCAAACATTGGATCAAACAGTTTCTTCAAATCTTCTTCAGATAGAGGTACATATGGAACTGCTGTGGAGTGATTATGTACAAGAGAGGAACTGATGGGACTCCTTGATAGAAATTGAGGTGCGGGTCCAGAACTGGATTGTCCAGGAGCCATTTGCTCAGACAACTCATCGAACGTGACGTGAATAGTTTCCATGATATCTCGGGTTCTTTTGTTGTAGATTCGGTAACCTTTCCTATTTGATGCATAGCCCACAAAAACTCCAATGTCCGCCTTAGCTCTTAATTTACCTAAATATTGACCATCATTCGTTGGATAGCACAAAGCACAGAACACACGAAGGAAAGAGATATCAGGTTTTCGATTGTGGACAAGTTCGTATGAAGTTTTTCCATGAGTGGTGCGGATGTGAGAACGATTTTGGGTGTAGCAAGTAGTGGCAATGGCTTCAGCCCAGAGAAACATTGGAACCTTTGAGTAAATTAGCATAGTTCTGGCGGCTTCCACAAGAGTTTGATTTCATCTTTCAACTACACCGTTCTATTGAGGAGTGCGACGAACACTTCTTTGATGGCTGATCCCAATGCTTTCATAGAACTGACTAAGTTCTTTGTTGACAAACTCAGTTCCATTATCTGTGCGGATGATTCTGACTATTTTATTAAGCCGGACTTGCAACTGTTTGACAAGTTTGATGATGACGTCGGGAGTTTCATCCTTTGTCTTCAAAAACTTAACCCAAGTAAACCGAGAATAGTCATCAACAAAGACTAACACATATTTCTTCCCGTTTATAGTTTGCATTCTCATTGGTCCGCACAAATCCATATGAAGGGTATGAAGAACTTCCATAACAAAGTTTGCAGGTTTGGGTTTGTGGGCATATTTCTTGCTTTTTTCCCAATTGGCATGCTGAACAAAGATGATCTTTCTCATTTTTCAATCTGGGTAAGCCTCTTACTAGGTCCTTTCTTGAAAGATTATTAATGGTGCCGAAGTTCAAGTGATTGAGACGACGATGTCATAACCATGACTTTGTTTTAGAGGCCTTTGGCAGCAAGCAGATTGGAGAAGACTTCATCATATCTTCGATAGAGATGGTGTACAAGTTCGTTCCACGTGTTCCTCTTAAAAGTTCCACACCATCAAGCTCTCTAACGAAGCAAGTATGTTTTCTAAAGGCCACTTCTAGATCAAAATCACATAATTGACCGACAGAAAACAAATTGTGACCAAGACCTTCAACGTAATATACCCGGGAAATTACACTGTCACCAACTACATAATCTCCATAACCCATAATTTCTCCAAAATGGTCATTTCCGAATCTGACAGTCCTGATAAATTTACTCACGAAGTTCATGAGCTGCGAGCGATCTCCAGTCATATGTTTTGAGCAGCCTGAGTCCAAATACCAAAGGACGATTTGTACGACCTGTATTTGAACACAGACAAGAATGGATGACTGGAAGCATTGGATCCCCATTGAATAATGGGTTCCCTTTGGTTAGTACATGCAATTGATATGCCTACAGCATTTCTAGAAGCTATGACAACTTCACTAGTAGAGGCAGGACTAGTAGTGGACCTATGTGAAGTGTGACAACTTCTTAAAGGTATGATTCTACCAGTAGGCTTCCATTTCTTAGAAGGCATAGATCTAGATATCTTAGGACAAAATTCATTCAATTTGAATTTCCGGCTAGTAGGTTTCCATTAATAACCCACATTGCAAAATTTTCTTCCTGTAGGCTTCCAATCATTGCTAACCCTTTTTCTTTTAGGCTTCCAGATCTCCTTAACCTGTTTAACATTTTTTATACTTTTGACTAGAGTATTAACAACATTTATTACCTCATTCATACCACATTCATGATTAAGACAAGAAATCAAACATTCCTTACATGTTTTGCAAAAGGTAGCAAAATTCGAATTAATTACAATACGCTTATAGCTAATACTAGAATCAACACGATTCGTTTTATTCCGCTCAAACTTATTCTTCCTAGGGTGTTCTTCTAATTTCTTCTCTTCAACACTTTTGGCTGGCAAGATCCTATTTCGCATTGTATTGCCTGAAGGCTTTGACCCGCTAACCTTAGTGTTGCTGATTACTCCTGTAGAAGGAACAACAGGAATATTAGTTGGTGATACTACTCTTTGCATTAGTGATTTAGAAGTGTTGGGATCTGAAGCTTTGTGAGGCACATTAATAGTCACATTCTTAGGCATAGAACTGGGTGCAACTATTCTATCTCGCCTATTACTGGATTTCGGACTTGTGACAATTACGTACTCTAAGAGTTCCTGAGATCTTTTGGCATCCATGCAGGCATATGCTATAGTACTATCAAAAGGTTTTTCTATTCTTTCATCTTCAATTATCTCACGGAGACCTTTCAAACTATCCTTAAGGTATGAGAGATATGTTTTATGTGCAGGTTCATTGTTCCTAATGGGCGGGGGAATATATAACATATCGATGGCATACTTATCACCAGCAGAAACCTTAGGAACAGAAGATTTGCAATTAGGGATTGGCAATTTTCCTTTCACCTCATGCTTCAGATTCTTAATATCGTTAAGTAAAGAAGTTATCTTTTCAATGTGTTTTTCATGATTAGCTTTGAATGAATCACATAACTCTTTGTTTTGATCATTAACCTTTGAAATTTTAGCTTTAAAACAATCATTTTCCTTTTGCAAGTTGGAAATTCTGAGAATCTAAAGGTGGAGGCATATGGGAGCCAGTCACATCCTTCTTTTCACCTTTCAGTTGTGAAATTTGGGCTTTCAATCTTTTGATCGTGTTATAATGAGCTCGAATTTGTTCATCACGTTTGCTAATTTCAAAAACTGCATCAAACTCAGGAACATCAGAGGATGTCTTGATATTTGAGGTTTTAACATTTTTTTTGAGATGTTGATATTTTAATTGCAAAGCAAGATGTTCAACTTCTAATTTAGAAAAATGTTTGACCAAGTTATCGTGATCATCCTGTTCTATTTTCTCATGCAATTTTGAATTTGTTGTTTCAAGCTCAATGACACGATCATGGGAAACTTTTAAAGCAACAGATAATTCATGAAATTGAGATGCAGTAATAGAAGAATTTGTAGCAGCGTAGAACACATCTTGAGCAACACATTGAGAAATCAGATTATCATTAAAGATGTGCAGATTCTTTCTTTCAATTTCATTATACTTAAGTTCCCGTTCATAATTATTGACCTCAACTATCATTACATCAAATTCCTTTTCCATTTCTTTAATCTCAACATCTATCCCCTTTTTAAGACTCTCAAATTGACCTTTTAATTGTTTAAAGAAAGGCATGACCTCAGTTAAATAGCATTCTTTAGTTTGCTCAAAACCCATTTCCCCTTCAGTTATCCCAGTAGGTGTGATTCTCTTTTTACATGTTTTCTCAAAATCAACAAATAGTTGGTAAACTATATAAAAACTGATTAAGGTCTTGCTCTTAGTGGGAAGTGTTCTAGGCACTAAATGCATTGGTGTATTTGGAGGATACACAGTTGCTTGGGACAAATTCCTACAGGGGGTTCTTTTCAACAAGATTATCTGCTTTTTGTTTATCCATATCCTTTTTCCAGAACACTTGTTCAGGAGTTAATAGTGTTTGAGGCTTAAACTTGTTCAAGGAGATCCAATTTTCCTTAGTGTAATCATGATATTTAAAAGTGATGTTATATTTAATGCACCAGGGATCTTTAAGCTTATCATTCAATTTTTTCTTAGTGGCATCTTCTAATTCTCTATCTTCCTCAGTGCACTCAATGCATGAAGGTTTTTGTCTAGGCTTGAGAATCTCATCACCATCATAGACTACCTTTTGAGCAGCTTTTGCTATTTTACCATACTCATGATTGGGTTCCTCTATAATAGGAATATTATGCTTATCGCTTAAAACTCTATGCTTAGTAACCATGTGAGCAGTCTGAAGGGTGTTTCCTTGTACGTACAACTTTTTTTCAAGTTTGTTCTTCAAATTTTTTAGGTTGGAAAAGTCATTTAAAAGTTTTGATTCCTTAGCATTGAATTCCTGCTTAAGCACTTTCATATTTTCTTGAAGTTCTTGTTTTTGCTTAGCAGTTTTATTAAGCTTATCTTGTAAAGAATTTAACTCTTGTTTTAATATTTCTTCCCTAAAATTCCTTTTTCTGATAAGTGTACGCATTTGGATATCCATCTCCTGCTTACGAGTGGTCAGTTCAAACTTAGCACGCTGTTCATATATGGCAACTTGATCCTTATAGGTATTGAGTTCAGTGGTCAAGGAATCATCAGGCACAAATGCAGTGTATTCATCAGGTATGCATTCATTGTTAATTGTAGAAGACTCATCACTTGGTACAATAAGACTGTCATCTTGCTTCACATATTGTTCATATGGGACAACATTGCTATTTCCCATATTTTCAATATCTGATTCAATGACTTCAGTAGATTGTACTTCATGGTGAATCTTTTGCTTATCAATTACATCATATAGTTTCAATACCTCTGATATGATGGATTCCTTGGAGGGGCTGGCCTATTGAGGTGAAGAGACCATTGGAGAGATATTAGCCATGAAGATAGTCTGTGCATATGGTTCATCATCAATGTCTGAGTCAAATACATCACAGTCTGCAACTTGAAAGGCGTTGGGATTGTTCTGAGCAGCACCATGCACAGGTTGTTCATCCACATCAGCATCGTATGTTTTACCATTCCCATCAGTTAAGAACAACAGGTCCTCTTCATTCAACATTGCTCCATTATCTTGTGCTTGAACCAGCAACATCTTGTCCCTGAAGTATTCTGCATTTTGAGGACATTTTGGTTGAGTGCAGTTCCTAGCTATGTGCCCTTCTCCACCACAGTTGTAGCACTTGATTGGTTTTCCTTGACCCTGAGCCATATTCCTTCCACGATTCTGATTTCCCACATATCCACCACCAACACCTGAATTCCCATAACCAGCACCTACATTCCCTTGTTCATTGTGTGGAAGGTAAGCATTCTGTCTTCACTACATATTTTGCACCACTATCTTTCCGTCTTTCACAGTAGCATGATTTTTAAGATTTGATGCAGTTCTGAGATAATTGTTGGTGTGTTGGGTGAGATTCAAGTTTTGCTTGACCATAAGAGCCACTTGATTGATAAAGTGTTCCATGACTGCGTTAGAATCAGGAGGCTTGTATCCTGGATCAGGAATGAGCTTGTGGTTACCATTTCCAGTGGGTATGACTTGTGATGCTTTGGTAGTAATCCCTACATTAGTGTAGAATGCAGTTGAATCATTTGAAGAGCTTGCTTCTCCAGCATTAGTTTTGAACTTTTCCATGATCATTCGCTCAAATGCAGCATGTTTCTCATTTTGAAGCAAATAAGCATACAGTTGCTCATAACTGGTGTTCTTCAATCCTTTGTTAAGCTTGACAGCTGTGACAAATTTGTGCCATTCGGGAGTCATGTTGTTCACAAACTTTGAATTTAGCTGGATATTTGGCATTGTCATTTTGATATTCCTCATATCATTCACAATCTTGTGGAATCTGACATGATATTCAGTCACACTTTCCCCTAGTATCATTTCAAAGTTCTCAAATTCATCATACAGCTGAGACTCCCTATCTTCTTGAGTCAATTCAGAACCAGATAGAAGCATCTTAACATTATCCCAAACAGCCTTTGCCTCAGTGTTGTGATTGATCAGCTTGTAGATATCTTTAGGTTGACCTTGGAGAACAATGTTTGAAGCTCTGATGTCTGCATCGTATCTCTTCTTCTCCCTATCAGAAAGCTCATCATATGTCTTTGGTCTATCCAGTCCTAATGTCACAGAACCATCAGCAGCAGTTTCCAGAATGTCTCCGGTAGTCTCAATTTGATATGGCCCTTCATCAATTGACTTAAGGATCTTAAACCCATTTTCCTTTCCTAAGCAATACAATCTGATTCTTTGTGACCAAGATTCATAGTCGGTTCTATCAAGCATGGGAGGACGAGTGTCACAACCTGCAGCTTGCACATCATCAGCAACGGAAGACATGTTTAAATTCTACGGGATTTTACAAATCTATGATTTAACCGGGAAATAGATTCTTTCACGGGATTTTACAAAATCAATAGAGAAACCGTAAAACTTATACACTTGGGTGTAGAACACAGGCTTACACGTAGACAGCAGCTTACGCGTAGACAGAGCTTAAGCGTAGACAATAGCTTACGCGTAGACTAAAGCTTACGCATAGACTTTTAGGATAAAAGGCTTAAGTTTATGCGTAAACCAAGGCTTAGTAGTAAGAACCTTATGCGTAAGTTTTCCTTAGGTGTAAGACAAGCTTATGCGTAGGAAAAGGCTTAGGTGTAAAGATTTTACTCGTAAGCTTTTATGCTTATGCGTAAAATTAGGGTTTTAACCAAAAAATCCTTTACACTTATACCAGTGTAAAAGATATCCAAAGTCGAAGTATTTTCAGGCTTATCCAAGCAAGAAAACACTGAGTAAACTACCAGATTTGAAGATCACGTGAAGAACACCTTACGCGTAAGATTAGGGTTTTCTTATGCATAGGAAATGCCAAAAATACCAAACGCTATTTTTATGACCAAAAACGTTTAGTAAACCAGATTATAACGATGAAACAACCTTAAAAACACCAAAATAGCAAGAAAGTTAAAGACTTGATGATCCAAACCACTTTTCACTCTTACGCATAGGATAGTACACTCAAATCCAAACACGTATAAAAATCAATAAACACACGTAAAGTTTGAACCTTTTTGCAAGAAACAGAAATTTTAACACTCAATAAACCTTAACCCATAAGAATCTTGAGTTTTTAAGTGTAAAATTTAGTGCTTTAAGCTTATCAAAAACTTGTATACGAAACCTACGCGTATACACAAAGATATGCGCAAAAAACCAAACCTTAACCCAACAATAATTATCAAACCAAGAACATGAGAGATGGATGATCAAACCATGGCTCTTGATACCATTTGTAGCATCTTGGTTTATCACAAACACGTCATAAGCACATATGTTAGGCGTAAGGCATAAGGTTTAGAGAGAGAAAGTGGGAGAGAATGGGAACCTTAGTGAGACAAAGAAAAATGAATTATGAAAGCTCTAACCCTTTGCCTTGGAGGGCAAAGGGTATTTATAGGTACAAACATAGGGTGCCTAATTTAGGCTGTGGATCAGGTATAGAGTGGGTAAAGACCCGTCCGTCCTCCACGGTGTTACTAAGTAAACTACTTACTTTCCTTAGATGACTACGACTACGAGCTTTCTAACGAGTATATATACTTGAGGTGACCGACACTTTAACTACTGGATTTACTAAATCCTAACAGATAGGATTTTGTTTAGAGTTATGCCACGTAAGGAGAAAGATCCGGGGAATTTTGTTTTGCCAATTAAAGTGAACGGGACTACACCAGTGTATGCCTTGGCCGATACAAGTTCAAGCGTTAATGTTATGCCCTATCCATTGTTTAAGACTTTGGGTCTTACTAAGCCACAACCAAATCATTCAAAACTTACCATGGCGGATAATTCCCAAGCAAAAGCGATGGGGGAGGTGAAAAACGTAAGAGTTCAAATTGGTTATCAACTATACTTGGGTGATTTTCTAGTCCTAGACATCCCGGTGGATAAGAGTTTACCTCTTCTACTAGGAAGACCATTCCTACGCACATGTGGTGCAATCATAGATATGGGTAGAGGTACGATGACTATTGATGATGGAATCTCGAAACAAACCTATTATCCCAAACCAAGGGGACCAGTTGTGGAATTCATGGAGGATTTAGAATTGATGGAAGCGGACGATGACTTGACTTGTTTTGAAGTGGGACGTGATGCCCATGGAAACCCGATGTATGGACCACTAGCTCCACCATACTTTGATATTTAGGATGAGATGGAATGCACACTAGCGGTGGAAGCATTTTACAATCCATTCAAAAACATCCTTTTTTACAAAAAGCTAACCGATTTCTTAGGTTCTTTACCGGTTCAACTCAAGAATTTGGAATGGGGACCCGAGGGGTCGGGTATTTACAAGAGAGAGGATAGGGATGGAGAATGGCATGTCAAATTTGATATACTATGCCCGGATGGGAGAAGATTTATAAGGAAGTTCAAAAATTATGAAACACATCGTGAATTGACCGGGATATTTCTAAGTGAGGACATCTTAAGGCATGAGTATTTCGAGGAATTCTAAGGAAAATAAGGCACCATAATAAACAAGCAATTGTTTGCTTGAATTTCGTGAACTTTTTAATTTTATGCATTTAGGATTTCTTGTTTTTCATTTCATTTTTATCTTTATTATTATGTTGAGGTTATTTGATTAATGCATTATGAGTTTGAGTTTTAGTTTTAGTTTTAAGTTATGAGTATGATGATTTGAGTTTTGAGATTAGATGATTGTTGAAATTTCCAAATGGTGGATGAATGTTGTGTGCATCTTTAATAGATTTTTGAGTAAACGATTGTTGCTTGGAAGGTAAAATGCCTAAGAAACGAGAAAAATGCAAAATTTGGCAAAAATGCAAACCGAAACGGTTGTGTCCATGACTGAACCGGTTGCATACAAGTATATATACCAAAAATTTAATTTTTCCAGAAAAACACACACACACACTAATCCTCCAGCTCGGTTTCGCAAAATTCGACCAATAGAAGTTATTTGAAGATTGTATAAGTTGTAGAAGATCATCATGGCACCCAAGCAAGTAAGCATCTGCATTCAATTAACTCAATTAAGGTTTAATTAGAGCATTTGATTCGAATTGCAAATTAGGTCACTAATTTGGTGGTCTTGGATAGAATTCGAATTAAGTTGTAATTTTTTAGGATTAAGTGGGTAATTGATATAGGAATGCATTGCAAAAAGAATTGTAGTGATTGATTCAACATGGAATGAGTATTAGATGATTGAATTTTCGGATTTAATTAGGTTATGCCATTGAATCAAATTAAGTTGAAATTGGTGATTCCTAGTTGGTAGATGATGCGTTTTTAATGAATGTTAGATGCCACATTGTTGATTAGAACAAGTAATTGAGAATTGAGGTCTAAATTGTTGAGTTCTAAGCAAATGAATATGTGATGATTGGAGGTTTGGAAAGTGAATTTAGAGCAATTAGAGGATGTAGAAATCATTGATGATGTTAGAATGCAGTCTAGGATTGAATTGGACTTAGAAAAATCGAGTGGGAAATGGATTAGAAGGCAAAGCCTTATGCAGGTTGAGGAACCGATCCGGTTGCGAAGCAAAACCGAACGGTTGGAATAGGGCAACAGAGGAACCGATCCGGTTGCCCTGTAACCGATCCGGTTCCACGTTCTATTTTGGAATTTTTTGAATTTTTGAAGTGGACCTTAGAGGCTTCCATAGACCTTCCCATTTGTTCTAACACTCTTATATTGACTTATATTTATGATTTCTATAGAGAATTGTTGCAGGTAGTTCAAGCTCGACACGGGTTCCACTAAACCCGATTGTTACCAAGTATTGCCAAAGGAACGAAAGGAAGAAAGTCACGTATAACTTGAAGACGGAGGCAAATGCCAACCTGAAGTTCAAAGATCTCACCAACGAGGAGAAACATGCTTTCCGAGAACGATTATCAAAGTTGCAAAATAGGACATGTTTGGTTCCGAGGGTGATTGATTGGAATTTGTTTGCCGAATATGAGTGTGAAGAGGAGTTGCGAAAAATGATGCGGACGTCTTATGTGTATCCGGTTGATGGGGATTCGTTTGATGATTTGTCATGGGAAAGAGCATTTAGCATAAATGAATAGGTTTATTGTGAATGGTGTATGGAGTTCTTTTCGACTATGTATTTTAAGAGGAAGGTCAATGTTCGGAACTTAATGGAAGAAGTTTGTGTTTGGTTTAGGCTTTGTGGGCGGGATCACGCCTACACTTTGCCGGATTTTGCTGTTGCTCTTGGCTTGTATGAACCGAATGAGGTTAAGCATCGATTGTTTGAAGCTCATTTTTTGAGGCTTAGGAGGTTTAAAAAAGAATACCCTAGTGTGCCCGCTTATTGGAATCGAGTGGGAGATCCTTCTTGCACTAGGAGGAATGCTGCAACCATTAGGAATCCGTTGATGAGAATACTACACAAGTTGCTAGTAACTGGGCCGTTTCATAGAGTTGGAAGCAGGGACAAATGTCATAAGCCGGACTTGTGGGTTATGATGTTATTGGAGGAAACTAAGGACGGAAATGCGGCTTGGCTAATAGCCGAGTATTTGTCTAGGAGAGCCCCGGGAATCAAAGGTAATAGCAACATTTGTGGAGGCCATTTTGTGACGAGGTTGGCAAGGAATCTTGGGTATTACAATAGTAGTGAGTTGACTAAGTGTGGAGAGCCAAAGTTTAGTGAGATTTGGAGTGCAAGTGGTTTTGGAAATTCTTTGAATAAGAAGATGAAAACGTTGGGAGCATGGATCGAACCGCAACAACAACAACAACAACAACAACAACAACCACAGCAGCCAATGGGCAATATACCAATGGGGAACGTGCAAACGGGTACGTCTAGTAGTTTTGACTCAGGTTGGGGAGAGTGGAACCAATATTTGAATGAAATTGAGTGTAGGAACGTTTGAAGAGACTCGATGATGTTGAGAAACAATCACATCAATGATTATTCAATGCCTATTTTTCAACACATGGCTCAAGAAGCCAATTACGAGTTTCCACCCTACAATCCACCCAATGTTCCACCATATCCTTTCCCCTGCACCTCTTATCCTGGACCATATCCGTACTCATATCCTGGTTATGCACCATTTCCTGACCCAGTGCCCGCATATGGTAGATTACCCGAGGTTGGTGGATCAAGCTATGATGTTGGAGGATCTTCATCAGGAGTTGGAGGAACGAAGAAGAAGAGGAGAGTTCGTTTGGAGTTTGTGGATGAGCACTATGTGTCCGAGAGTGATGATGATGATGGTGATGAGGATGATGATGATGAAGAAGGTGATGAGATAAGTGAGGATGACGAATGATCGTGGATCATTCTTGATTTATGGTTTCAAAAACTATGGTTATCATGTGTTAAACAATATTATCTCTATCTCTTAACTATTTCTCTAGGATGATTATCATACTTTGTTTATTTTTCATATTTTTAGTAGCATTTGGATTGTTTTGTTTTGTTTTGTGTATTGTGTATTGCAGTTTTGTTGGCAGGATGGATTTTTCGGAAGCTTATTGATGGTCAAATATTTGGAGTTGGATAACTCACATGCTTGCTTATGACCCAATATGCGTATTGCATATTCTATCCCGTGGTATCTTTTGACTATTTATTTTTCCCATTTTCTTTACTTTGAAGTTTATTTTTATTACATTGAGGACAATGCAAAACTTAAGTATGGGGGAGGGAAGAAAATAGGAAAAATGATACGATTTTTAAATTTTTAGCTTTTAGTCTTATTTTTAGATAAACTTTTGGATTCAACTAATTAGCAGGAAATCGCCCTTGATTGTCTAGTTGTTTTCACACATTTTTGGGATATTAAAAAAAACTTGGGTATTTCAATGGTAAAATGAGGTTTTTGAAAAAAAAATTATTTAAACCAAATTACGGAAGTAATTCATTTTGGATTTGATAGCATTTTCTAGCGCACATTATAGCCTTTTTCCACTTAATTGTGAGGTTTCTTTTTGTATAAAACACATCTTTTATTTTATATTTGCTATGAGTGTGCCGGTGATTATGTCGATTCTAGAACTTGTACTAGTTATGCATTACAGTTAAAATCACTCTCGAGTGATAAAAATATGTTCAAGTGATAAGAGGCATCGTAGGATTTAACCCAAATGACCTTCCATTTTACATCTAATGATATATTAGCTAACCACATTGGTTAGTTAACCACCTTATATGGACCCATTTGTTAGTGCTCATCTTTAGCACTAGATACCCTTAGTTACACCCTTCGAGCCAATCTTTTCATTCTTGTTTAAATCCAGAAAAATACAAAAATATTTTACACCTTAAACCTTTGTCAATCCATGTCATGTCTATCGGTTTGTTGCTAGTTGTTTGGAGTGTTGGATTGTTTTTGATGATTGTGAAGAAGCTACACTTTGTCTATAGTGTGTACCATTCTCCAACAAAGACGAAGGAGAAGTCTTTCTCATTTGTATTTTTTGTGGTGTATGCTTGCACTAAGTGTGGGGGAACTTGTTAAAAAAAATGATTATAGCCAATGTGCTATATGAAGAATATTAATTAGCCAATGAGCTAAATTGAGTTATACATAAATTTGGAGATCGATATGTGAAGAGGAGGAAGATATAATCATTTTCGGGATTGTGGTTTGGCTAGCAACATGGGTATTAGACTTGACTTTATTTTTCTTTTAAAACCAATTTCATAAACCATCCCATGCCTTATCCATGCCTTTTATAAACCCGAAGCCTTAACGATATAACCCGAATAAAATCCCTCTTTGATTAATTTATTTTCTTTGTTTTGACACTTGTACAATCTTATGGTAAAAGGCATTGATCATGTGTGACACCCTAGGCAAATCCCACATCGGCTGTGGCCTGGAGAGATGCTGGCTCATAAGATAACATTCGCCTTATAATGACACAACGCGTTTTGTGGTCTACTGCGGGTGGAGTTCTTAGGATCTGGCAGTTAAGCGTGCTCATGTAAGAGTAGTACTGGCTTGGGTGACCTGCCGGGAAGTCTTCAAATGAGGCCACAAAAAACAAAGCCGTGAGCCTACGGGCAAAGCGGACAATATTGTGGTCAGATAAGGCGGGGTGTTACAAGTGGTATCAGAGCCACTCCTGAGCCGTTCGGGATGGTGGGGCAAACCTCATCGAGGACGATGAGTCCCTAAGGGGGTGTGATTGTGACACCTTAGGCAAATCCCACATCGGCTGTGGCCTGGAGAGATGCTGGGCTCATAAGATAACATTCGCCTTATAATGACACAACGCGTTTTGTGGTCTACTGCGGGTGGAGTTCTTAGGAACTGGCAGTTAAGCGTGCTCATGTGAGAGTAGTACTGGCTTGGGTGACCTGCCGGGAAGTCTTCAAATGAGGCCACAAAAAACAAAGCCGTGAGCCTACGGGCAAAGCGGACAATATTGTGGTCAGATAAGGCGGGGTGTTCAAATGATTTGTATGAATGCCACGTTTATTTACTAGAAACTGTTTCCGTTAGTCTCTAGACTTTCCGTTTTGCTTATACGTAATCTGTTATTTGGTATGTTATGTGTTTGGTTGTTCTGACGTGTTTGTGTTTATGTCATTAATGTGCTATGTGATGTCTAAACTGTTATGTGGTTGTTTTGGATTTCTGTATATTTGTGCTTCCGCAGAATCCTAAAAGATCCCTCGTCATCATCTTATTTTAATTTCGTTAATTGTATATTTATTCTGTTTTAGCTTTTGTTTCGTTATATCTGTTCACTGGACTTTGTAAGCTCAGCCGCACTTTTCTTTTCCTGCGGCAGGTATTTAGCATTCAAGATGAGCTTATGGGATAGCTGATCTGGGCTTGAGAGTAGAGCTGAGAGCAAGAGTTGACCATAGAGATCTTAGATTTATTTTGGAAGTTTAGCTATTTATGTTTTCTTTTGAATATTTTGTAAAGGCTTCCGCTATTGTATAGTTTTTAAAGTTCTGATATGAAACCGTATTGTGATATCTTTACCCTTGTAGGGTCGGGGTGTTACAATTTATGGTATCAGAGCTCTAGGTTTTAGGACCCTTAGAGCTTACGCTATGACCTGTGAGTAGTGGGTAGATTTAGGATTTTCCTTTCTGCGTACTTCTTTACGTACCCTATCGTATTTAAGTTTTGCTGATGGTTAGTATTTCTTTTAGATGGTTATTCCCCGTCGCTCTAGTTCATCTGATAGGAGTAATCAAGGACCGGCTAGGCAACATAAGGAGAAGATGAAATGGGCCGTTGTCATTGCTAAGGGCTGCACGAGGTATGGTAAAATGAAGCGGACTAATAAGAGGATAAGAGTTCCGGCCTATATGTGGCCATGCACCATCGAGGAGAAGCTGACTTTGAAGACCATTGACGGAGAGGTGGTGGAGGAGTATGAAACTAAGGTTGTTGACAACCAAGGTTTCACTACTAGATATCCTGATAGGTGTCCCAAGTTCGTTGAGGATGAAGGAGTAGGACGGGCTGAGAGTCGCGATCTGTATGCTTTTGTGGATCGTGTGCCGGAGGAGGAAGAGAGGAAGCGGAAAGGTGGCTTTGCTAGTCGCGTACTACCACAGCGTGAAGGAAACAGGAACGGATGGATAAGCGAGGAGGAAGAGGAACCCGAGGAAGAATACGAGGTAGATTCGGATTTGGAGTCTACGGCTACTAGTAGGTTCAATCCGACACAAGAATAGGAATTTCGCTTCTGATTTGTTGTCCTCCTTATGAGAATTTTCTGACATTTGACTTTGAGTTAGGTTCTTTTGTTTTCATTTTGACGTTTGAATCTGGGATTATTAAGTTTTGTTTTGGAAGTTCATCTTTAGACGATTCTGCAAATTTTGTTTGATTAATGGAAATAAAACAAAATTTTTAAAGTATAGTTCCTGTTTGTTGTTCCTTTCTGATAGATTCGCTAAGTTTCCATTAGTCCTCATAAGTTTCGTCTGCTATTCGTTTTCTTGGTGATGTTGTTTAATTTCCGTTTGAATGAAGTATGGCCATCATGATGGTATACTCATGTGTATCTGGTTTGTTATAGTAGGTTACTTGCTATCTGTGTATTATCCGTATGTGGTGTGCTTTGTTATGATATTAGTTATGTGTTTTGTCATGACCCGAGACGAATATAGTGACAATAAGAACTTGTTATGTGATGCAAGTATTATGACGCCTGATCAACGTAATAATACCGAGATCACATAATCTGAACTTATTGAAGGTATACGACGTCTGGGAAATGCCTGTAGTTGATGTGTGATAGACTTTGACTTGTATCTGTTATTTGGTGCTTCTCATGTTCGTTTGAAATTCCGTCCCAAATTGTGAGATTTTCGTCGATATCTGTTTCGTACAAGTTTTGTACGTTTGGAATCCGAAGTTGTTATGATCTGTGCGAACCTATAGATTGCTATGACCACCTTAACCTTATATGTCTCCACATATTTCTGCGACTATTGAGGCCGATAGGATTTATTCCGTCTATGCATATGATGTCCTCATCATTAGATATCTGAATAAGTTAGAATTTGTCGTTTGACTTTCTGCGTCTCATCTGTTCTCCGCCATCACGTGATAAGTATATAATTATCTATTATAAGTATTTGACTATTGATTTAATTTCTGAATAAGTATGAGTTTGAATATTCTGATAAGAAATTCATTTGTTCCGAAATAAGATTAACGTTCGTTATATTCCTAGAAGTCCTGAAATCCGATTTGTTTTCTGTTCTGTTCCGTCTTGTCCAATTTCGAGGACGAAATTTTCTTTTAGAGGGGAAGAATTGTAATACCTGGAATTTCTAAAGTTCACAAAAAGACCAAAATACCCCTACAATCAAAAGTATGAATAATTAATTCAAAGAGTACCAAATAAGCTATGTAAATTTAGAAAATTTTTAAGAAATATCACACATGATCCAAATGAATATTAGACACTTTGTAAAAGGTAATTTTATAGTTTATGATTTTATAAAATTCGTTTTGTAATTTACTTAATTGGCCGAATATATTTAAATTGTTTTATAAAAGAATTTAATTAACAAAAGCCCAATATAAATTTTATAAAATCAAGAATCCATTTATTTTAAGTCCAATACATTATAAAGCCCACAAGAAAAATCATAAATCCTATATATACACCATATATGGTTTATTAAAAAACCCTAACTAGCGATTTACCACAAACCGACCTAAAAACCCTAAACAATTCGACTTCCAGTTTCCAGAGCTTAAGGCCATTTTTCTTGGACAAGTTTGAGGGTAAAGAAGGTGAGAAAAATCGTGTTCGAGGTCCTAAGCTGCTGTTCCAATCGTGGTTAGTTTTTGGGTCAGTTAGGGTTTCGGCGATAGGAAGCTTTTGTGTTCTTTTGTTCTAACGACCAAAGCTCATCAAGGGTATGTTCCTAATGTTATTCTCAGTCCTACAAGTCATATATAACACGTAAAAATCAGCCATGCATGTTAAATAAGTCGTATGGAATTAATTTGATTTAAAACCCTAAAAACGTATAAAATAACGAATGAGCTTATGATAATTTTTAAGACCATGATTTGATTTTTCCAGAAGCTATTACATGTTATAAGACCTGAATAAAATACATATCCATGGATTCGAAGCTTGTGTGATTAGTTTGGGGTTTTATTTGTTCAATCGTATATAAATAAGGAAAGAATTATAAAGGGACGATTAGGGTTTGCATGAACTAGGGT
This sequence comes from Chrysanthemum seticuspe, assembly GCA_019973895.1. NCBI lineage: Eukaryota > Viridiplantae > Streptophyta > Magnoliopsida > Asterales > Asteraceae > Chrysanthemum > Chrysanthemum seticuspe. The sequence goes on from BPTQ01000008.1 coordinate 142,299,100, forward strand.
TTTCTTGTTATCATTAAGGGTAATAAATGAAGTAATAATGATGAGTTAATGATGGGTTACACCTAGGTTTAGGGCTTGTACTTGAATTGTACATTATTCGGTTTTTACATAAAAGGTTTGGGTTGGTTTTGTAAATATTGAAACTTAAAGGTTATTTTTGTGAACAGTAAAATAAAGGTACAAAACGTATAAAAATAAGTATGGGGGTTAAACGTGTAATTTTGGATACTTAGAGGGCCATTCGAATTGTATTTAACTTAAAGGGTATGTTTTGTAAATTCTAAAACCTTTGGGCTAAAAGTGTAAAATCTGATAATAGAAGGTTAGGTCGTATAATTAAAGATGTTAAAGGTGCAACATGTAATTTTGGGTAATTATGGGTCAACATGTGTAAATGAATTACGTAAGGACATGCATGAGTTTTGAGATAACTTCGGTTTGTTTTCATGTACGTTCTAGGTCAAAGTGGAAATCATTAAAAGGGGTAACATGTAAATTAAAGGCGTATTAAATGATATTAAAAGTATGAGAAACCCTAGAACATATATAGGAAGTTGATTAGGGTTAAAAGCTAAGTGTGTAATTTCGTTATTTCATGTAAGTTTTAGATTATGTAAACTATTTTGGAAGAGAGTCTTAAAATCCGTCTTTGACATTTGTAAACCATATACTTTGAAAGATGATCATATAAGCTCTTAAACAAGATAATTATCATATTAAGCCCTTAAGTTTACCGTTTGTCATTTACAACCCATAAGTTTGGCTAATTAATGACTAATACTCTAAATGTTGGAATTTCGTCCGTCACTAAAAATGAGAATAATATGACAAGTCTAAAAGTATTAATGAGATTAATCAGTTATACTAATAAGTATTAAATAAATCATAATCCGTGTAGATTCGTTGGAGGAGACGCGACGTTACATCTTCGTATTCGTTCATTCGTTTGCTTTTCTCTCATTTGCTTTAAGGTACGGATATTCTATCTTACTTTAAGACACTTGTGTTATCCTACAGATATTCTGACCTTTTCAGTAAAGGTCCCTCATGTTTTCCTTCTTTGTCATTCTCTCATGCTTATTAGGATTCCCGATACCATTGCTATGAACCCTTTTTTTAATGTTTGATCTGTTACTTATCTGAATTTATGTTCTAGTGAACTATGCAATATTTGATGTGAACTTATGTTAGGAAGACTTTGATATATACATTTGTTGAACCCTTCTATATTGGATTATGAACTTATGATTATGAACCTCTGGTTATGAACTTATGATTATGAATATATGATATGCCACTATGATATGAACTTATGATTTCTGACTATCTGAATATGAACCTTATGATATGAACTATCTGATATGTTATCTGTGACCTTCTGTTTGACTATGATCTGTGCTATATCTGAAATCTGTTTGACTTAAGTTGGTTGATAATAACCAAATATTTAACTAGTCATGGGGGTTCCATGTCCGTATCAGTGATGCACCTCTGATATGACTCTAGGGCAGTAGAGTGATGTTCTGCCACGTCTCTGGATGGTGAAGCATATTTTTGAATATGTAGGAAGGGGCGTATGGATGCATCCTAGATCTGATCTGTTATCTGATATGTTATCTGGTGAATGATGTCGTGTGCAATACGCGTCTTCACAAAATCTGGGAGCTAGCTACTCCATTTATTTTCTGAGGTTACTTTTTGAAGAAGAAAGATATTTCTGATATGATATGTTAATTGATGTGTTTATGACGTATTTGTTTAAGTGATTATTAGTTGCCATGCTAGGATAGGATTAATATGTTTAAACATGATTCGTATATCTGATATTATGATTTGTTATTGTTACGTGAATGCGTTGATCTGCGAGATGAATGTGCTAGTGCACAATTGAGTGTTTTGAAGGTTAATTATCTGTTTGTATATGTGACCTGCCATATTAAAACTATGCTAAGGTTAGGATTTGATCTGAGAACTGGTTTAGCTATTATGTCTGCCATGACCTGTTTGCTATTTTCGCTGCTATATTATTGAATTAAGTGCTATAGATGTTGATTAATTGATTTGTATGAATGCCACGTTTATTTACTAGAAACTGTTTCCGTTAGTCTCTAGACTTTCCGTTTTGCTTATACGTAATCTGTTATTTGATATGTTATGTGTTTGGTTGTTCTGACGTGTTTGTGTTTATGTCATTAATGTGCTATGTGATGTCTAAACTGTTATGTGGTTGTTTTGGATTTCTGTATATTTGTGCTTCCGCAGAATCCTAAAAGATCCCTCGTCATCATCTTATTTTAATTTCGTTAATTGTATATTTATTCTGTTTTAGCTTTTGTTTCGTTATATCTGTTCACTGGGCTTTGTAAGCTCAGCCGCACTTTTCTTTTCCTGCGGCAGGTATTTAGCATTCAAGATGAGCTTATGGGATAGCTGATCTGGGCTTGAGAGTAGAGCTGAGAGCAAGAGTTGACCATAGAGATCTTAGATTTATTTTGGAAGTTTAGCTATTTATGTTTTCTTTTGAATATTTTGTAAAGGCTTCCGCTATTGTATAGTTTTTAAAGTTCTGATATGAAACCGTATTGTGATATCTTTACCCTTGTCGGGTCGGGGTGTTACATCATGACTAGGCATTGAGTGATTTACATATACCCACCAATATATGAGTGTTGAGTGAATTCTTAAAATCATTCGTGAGGTGTTCTAGTTATGTTATCTAAAGTATTTGGTTCATTTTCAAAGTTTTTCACATATTAAAAGCAAATTAATGATTATTTCTTTTGGGATGATTGTTAAATTTTCGGAACCACGGATCATAACCATTGAATTCGATTTTTGCAAATGTTAGACCTACTCGAGGACGAGTAGAACTTAAGTATGGGGGAATTTGATAACACTCAAATTGAACATGTTTTTAGTAGCGTTATTGTTGGTTTTGTGCATGATAATCGGCTATATTTACTCATAACTGTTGCAAAAGTGCAAAAGATGCGTATTGTGTATGTATATGTAGCCAGGTATCACAAATGATGAAGAAATGAAGTTTTTATGCACGTTTGGAGAATTCCCAAGGAAGCTTTTGGACTCAATGATTAGGAAGCGCAATGATTTCTAAGTATCTAAAGCAAGGAAAGATCAAGTTTCGTCTTGGAAATCATCAGCGAGAACAAAGAAAGAGGAGCAAATCAAGAAAGTCAACAAAAGTCAAAGTTCAGGCACCCAACCGTTTGGTTGGAGCCCGCAACCGATTCGGTTGGGCGATGGTCAAAACGCAGCCGACCCGGTTGCATCGTAACCGATTCGGTTGCATGGGCTGGAGTTACACAAAAATGCATTTAATGTTGCCTTAACTCCCCATAATCATTGGAGGCCAATCATTTCTTATTATTAACTTGTTGGGAACGTTTTTGGCTAGTTAGTAATGTCTCTTTGGCTATATATTGAACCTAGACTTAGTATTCTAGGTGTGACACAACCCAAAGTGTAATAGTTTACACCAAAACTATTACCAACCATTTTATTCATCCCAAAAGTTTAGTATTCACTGTAAAACGTCCAGGAGGTTGGAGAGAGCAATTATCATCCATTGTTTTGGTCATTCGGAGTTATACGGTTAAGCTAGGTGATTGGAGGCGTGCGGTTGCTATAAGCCACGATTTCTAGTTCTTGTAATCACAAAAGTTTAGGTATTCTATGAACCTTGTTAAGGATTTCTATTCTCTTGAGTTATTAGAATTACTTTGTTATTTCTTATGTTATGTTATTATTATCATGGAGTAGTTTTTGAATATACTTATGTGTAAGGATGTAGGAAATCATACTAGTGTTCTCATATGTGATGCATGTATATATGATCTTGTTTAAATGAGTTTGTTGGAAAAATACTAGTCTTGTTTGATTTGTCGGTAAAACATGTTTTAAGAAAAAGGACCGAAAGGATTTCTCTTGTGTTTTATTCCAAACAGTTAAGTGACAAACTAGTATGGGGATATGGTGATTGACAACCACCATGTTTACTTATTAAAACAAGACTAGAAACATTTTCATCACGAAAGGTCGAAAGATTCGTAGGAACGAGTTTAATAAGAACATTTTACAAACAAATGGATTTTCTAAAGGATAATCATTAGGATAAGGACCGAAAGGATTACCTATATGTTTTTGTTCTTATAATAATTTTTGCAAACATAAACCATGGTTGGAAATCATTTGCTTATGATTTGTGCATCACATCAAGAGTTTACACCAAGCCTTCATGAAAACTTACTATGATTGCCTATAGACTACACACAAGTATATATATTTCTTTATATTGAATTTCACTAAAAACATCACTTTTGGAGGAAGCCTTGACAAAGCTTTCTTGTTACTAATCTTTTGAAACAATTTCAAACACAAAATCCCTTGGGACAATCTCGACTTACCCACCTTTGCTATCGCGAACGAGTATACTTGCTCGTATGTGTTTATAGTATTAGACGGATAAATCGTGTTTATAAATTTTTAAAACATGCACACGGTAAGCACATCATTATCTTTCGCATATACTCATATATTACACGTATCCTCGTTAGGAAACTTTTTCTTGCATACGTGTTGCTCTTTCGTCTAAAGTCGAGGTTTATAAAATTAGTATTTTATTTTACTTAATCCAAATCATATTTTTCTAATAATAAAATAAAACACAAATCTCAAAAATTCCTCCTTCCCCATAAATCATCCCTCCGACGTCCACTCCACCAAATCCTCATTTTTCAAATCTTCCACTTTCAAAAATTTACCTCTCATTCAAGCTTCATCTTCCTTCTCTTCTCATCTCATTTCAAACCAAGAAGGATCTTCATCAACATGGTTTACATCGCCTTCGTACTCATTGTCTTAACACTCATCGCTCTCGTGTTCCCCATGATTAAGTTTTCTTATGGAAACATGTACTTTGTGTTGTTAATCTACATTGGTGTTATATACCCAATCCTTTGTATCGTTCTTAGCATGGAAATGAAATGTTACTAATGTTTTAGCTTATCTAGTTTATTTTTCATAATGTGTTTGTTATTTCTTTTACCTTATCTCTTTCGTATTTTTGGTATTAAGATACATTAGAAACCGACAATGCATGCTAAAGTAAACATTGGCTAAAATACATATCTTTGTATAAGACATACAAGATGCAAAAATTTCTTTTCGTCAAAATCATGTGTCTGTCACTACAGACCCACGGATCCCTGTTGTTCTACTAGCCGAATCCCTCGTGGAAGGGAACCGTGAGAACCGTCCTTCTGAAAAACAGTTTTTAATGCAAAATAAAAAATTGTTTTCTTCCTAAAAGAAATATTCCACTAGAATTTCAAAACATTAAGTGAGTTACTTATCATTTTTAATAAATATTTAGTAAAAACGTTGGGTAATCATTGTTTTGCCTTAAATACGTCTCATCTTATTAACTCTTCACTCCTATAGGTTTCGTCATGTCGCATGAGTATGAGTTCGATTTTTCACCATGCGTTTACACCCCTAACATCTCTCTTGAACCCAACACACCTGGCAATCATGTTCGTGGGTTCAATAATCTCGAAACCCGTCACTTCCATGAAGGACGTATTGTCGACACTCCTCTACAATACGAAGAAGGTATCAATACCTCCTTCCGAACCATAGGACTAGAATGTCTTCTCAAAATTAACGAGAAAATATGTCCGATGTTTGTATTGGAATTCTTCCGTCAAGTTGAACTCGTTCGTTACGAGGATCGCTCTCTATCTCTTTGGTTTTGGATCAAAAACCAAAAGTTTGTCCTAACCCTTGGGCAATTTGCTCACATCCTCCGAATTCCAAATCATGGACAATGTGCCTTCACTGAAGATTGGTCTCTTGATTCTCTCTTCCACCATCGTGAAGAAAATAGTCCATATTGTTCACACATACCTTCCCCTCAAGACTTGCCTCGCATGTTATGCAAACCTCGACCCTATTACTCGGATCCAAACATTATCTATACACGGGATATCCGAGAAGAATACAAGTCTCACGCACTCATCCTGCGTGAAAATGTTTGGAGTCTTAGGGGAAATCGAGAAATCCTTCCCGCTTGTTGTGCTCACATAATGTATTGTTTGCTAACACAACAACCATATAATCTCGCCTATTTCTTCGCAAGGCGGATTGTAAATCTTCAAGGATCCAAGAACAAACTAATCCCTTATGAAATGTTCTTGACACGCCTTTATCATCACATCATGTAATTCCATCCTCAATTTCAAAGTCCGTTGTACGTACTTGTGAACAAGATGATGGAACCTCTAAACACATCTCTCATGAAGACTTTCTACATCCCTGAATCGGCAAATACTCTGTGGAAAACTAGAAGGGGGGTTGAATAGTTTTACCAATTAAAACTTCCTTTTAAACTATTTAGATCGACTTATGTCAATCTATTTGGGTGTGTGTGTTGGATGTTGATAAACAAGCATATAAAGGTAAGTAATGAAAAGATAAGGGTAAGAAGCACAAAACCACAACACGAGTATTTATAGTGGTTCAGCTACAAGGACACCTTCCTTGCCCTACTCTACTCCCCGATTCACCTACTCGAGAGTTCGTAAACATTACACCAATCTCCTTATGGCGGAGAAGCCTTCACAATGTCGCTTAACCTTTTTCCGGTACAAAGCTAAATACCGAGTTCTTTTACACCAAGGCGAACCACACCTAACACAACGTCGCCTACCCTTTATAAGGTACTAGGCTAAGTACCTAGTTCTTTCACTCCAAGGTGAACTACACCTTCACAACGTCGCCTACCCTTTATTAGGTACTAGGCTAAGCACCTAGTTCCATTGCAATGGAGGAACTACTACCACACTACAACAACGACTAATCCCAAAGGAGATCTACTCCTCTACAACATCATCAAGGATATCAATATCCTTGGATCTAATACTAGTTTATCTTGTACATCGAAACACACCATATCGAATGTACATCTAAGGCACCTTTCACTAATGCCTTTGACTAGATCTACAAGACACCTTTCACTAATGTCTTGTGTCTTCACTTCTAAGCACCTTTCACTAATGCTTCTTTGTCTTGACTTCTAAGCACCTTTCACTAATGCTTCTTGTCTTGACTTCTAAGCATCTACCACAAGTGCTTATCCTATAGACGATAGATACCCTTCACTAATATCTTCGTCTTGACACTTGAGACATCTTTCACTAATGTCTTCAACACTACACTTCTTTGAAGAAAGAAAGAGATCATCAACAAGAGGACTTCAATAGCCTTGATGATGAGGAAGCATGGCAACTCATGGACTTGAGCTTGCTCGACTTCAAAGGTGGTGATCTTGCCTTTAAGAGGAACCTATAGGATCACACAAAAACAAGACTACAAGCATAGATCTCTTGAATCTAAGGTTAGTGAGATTTAACTCAGGGGAGAAAGTGTGTTAGAAAGGGATTGAAAAGGGGTGAGAAACAATGAAGAAATGGCACACTATTTATAGAAGAAAAACCTTTACTGTTCCCCGGATCCCACGGATCCCTACCACAAGGGATCCGGCTAGCACAAAGCTAGGGATCCGTTGTACGCTCCTCTTTGCCCATGGGTATTTTTGGTTATGGGTCATGGGTTATGGGTTGATCCATGGTTTTCTTTCTAGATACAATGTATCTTAAGGATACAATGAACTTGGTAAGTGGTATATATAAAACCATGGGTTATGGGTCAAAACCATTTGCTAGTTTTTACCTATTTAGTATATACTTGTTTTTACCCATTTTAGTATATACTTGTTTTTACCCATTTTAGTGTATACTTAGTTAAGTATATGTTATCCCAATATGTAAACACTAGTTGTTATACATATGTATATCTAAAGCATAAAATCACTTGTACTTGTTTTAGTGCTTTATGTGAAAGCGTAAGTGTGTTAGAAAAATATTAATTCAAACCATTTACGTATTTTATTTGTTTCGTTAAGATGATCTTACTTTTGTTATCGACAAAACATTAGAAGATCGTAAAATATAAATAAACGTTTTTACGGCTTATTTGTATTAACAATCTCCCCCTTTTTGTTGATGACAAAACATAAGATTATTTTAAGGAAAAGCTAAAATTCGTAAGAGTTTGAATTTGTAGTTTTTACTTTCTTCTCCCTCTTTTTGTCGAAACAAAAAGAGCTTTGAAAGAAAGCAACACTTTGTTTTTAAGAAAAATGTGTGAAAAATAGAAAAGAAATAAGAAATAAAAAGCAAGTAACGGGAAAGGATCTCGTCGTTACTCCCCCTTGACGAGTCCATCCCTAAGTAAGGGCGTCAAGAAAGTAATGCTAATCTAGATGATTGCAATTTTACAACGGGAAGTCATGAAATATAAATTTAAGATTGCAAGTAATTTTGCAATGTATTTGTTTTGACACCAAGCTCCCCTTAGCTTTAGGGTGTAAAATTCTTCATGTGTTAATTGAATAACTACAAAACAAAGGTTAGAAAACAAGTATAATTCACAATTTCCTGCAAATGTGGTCTAAGTTAGTAGGAAAATAGTTTCCTGTCTCACGGATCCCACGGTTCCCTCCTAGTAGGGATCCGTATAGGCAATTCTGAGGGATCCGTTTGGCTGATAAATAAAATCAGCAAAGGTGATATAACAAGTAATGTTATCACATAAATGAGATATGAATACAAAGTAATCATATGCTCAACAAAATAACAAGTAGCATGTAATTCCATTTAATAAAACAAGAGTTATGATATACATGACTCTAAAAATAAGAAAATAGACAATACATGACTAGGAATTTCTAGACCAACTAACACTTGATGCTAGGACACCACTAAAATTATTCTAGCTCAAGTTTTGTTTAGGTTTGATCTCGTCGAAACATTCGAGGAGATGATAGAACATGAAACGTTGGTCTTCTCGTACTTCATGTATCAAACTTTCAACATGTTGACAATGATAGCAATCTTTGTCATGGCTAGGTAGTGGTGGTGGATGAAATGAAATGGCTTGATGCGAAGGATCAAGTGAAGCGGCTTGTGGAGCTTCAAACGATGAAGGGATTGGTGGAGGTGCATTTGAGAATGCCTCGACCAAGAATGATGGTGGTGGTAATGAAGTGTCAACTTCCATATGGTCGGGTGGTTGACTTTGATGATTTCTCATAATCCGAATAGGATTATATGATGGAGATGGCGAAAAGGAAGCCGGAGCAAGTGTTGACTCAACACCTTGATTTTGAACCATTATTCCTCCTAATGAGGAGAATGTTGTAGGCGGAAGCGGATGAGACGGCCTAGGAGGCAAGTCCTCTAAAGTGTAGAGGTGTGGTGATGATAGTGGTGAAGTAAATGAAATAGCTCTAGGAACCAATGGAGATGGTTTAGTGGAGATGATATTGTTTGGCCTAGGAGGTATGGTGGTGTTTGGCATAGGTAGTTTTGTGGGTACTATCCTTTTAGGAATTGGTTTGATTGGATGATGAAGGATTCTATCATTTGTTGGCTTGACCGGAGATGATTCGGTTGAAGAGATTTCGTGTACAACACGAACCTTTTTTCATGGGAGGTTCTTTGGTGGATAAGTTACTACTTGGGGTTTTCCTCATGATGAGATGATTTCAAGAGGTTGCAAGAGCTGAAAGTTAGAATGAGAGTGATGACTATGGAGGTCCTAACAAGGTGGTTTATAAAGCAAGAGAATTGGCAAGTGCATTCAAGCCTTAAGCCACTAGGATTCATTGGAATGTGATGATTAACATGCACAAGAGTCAACTTCATAGTTTACACTGATCTAGGAACTCATTTAAGATGAGATGGAGTGTTTGAGTTAGGAAGATGAGTTGAAGTGATTGTTTTAGCAAGATTTGACCTAAACTGTCATCCGGATCCCACGGTTCCCTCCTCAGAGGGATCCGTCTAGGCTAATCCTATGGATCCGGCTTTCAGCAGTTATGAAAGAGTGGAAATGATGTTTCTAAAATCTAAGACCTATAACATCTTGAGTGTTTCAGTCTTCCTAAGTGTCTTAAATGAAGAGGTGCTTAGGTACCTGAAGGTGGTGAGTGTTGTAGCTAATGATTGTCTTTTATGGAAGGATTTGGAATTTTCATGAGTACCAATGAATGAGCAAGGATGACACTAAAGATGAGAGTGTCAATTGAAGCTAAATGATCCTAGAGATCAGGTTGTGACTTAGGATTGTGTTTTGGAAAATATCCTAAAGGTTTTGAGATGGAAAAACTAGGATTTGATCAACTTTGATCAATTTTGTGGTGAGGATGATTTATGATTAACTTAGCCATAATCGAAGGATTTCTAAGACTAGATGTGAGGGATCAAGTAGAAAAAATGAAGTGTGAGTTTTGAGAGCGGAAGAGTGATGGATTAAAATAAAATGATAGATCTATGAACGTCTTAGAGTGTGATCTATGTGAGTTAGAATGAGTAGGAAAAATCAACCTATCTTGATAAGGACTTAATCTGCCTTAAGACCCTATGTTTAGTTTAGTGAGATGTTCTAAGGATATGTTTTGAAATATAATGCTTGCAATTGCATTCTCTGTTTGTCAGATCCCACGGTTCCCTAAAGATAGGGATCCGTCTAGTACAACATTTGGGATCCGTCCATCTGCTAGGCAAAACCTTTACTAAAGGTATGCAATGATCTTGACAATGCATTATATTCCAAGATTAGTTAAAGGAGTTCTAAAACTAAGATATCAAATGTAAGATGTTTTATTTCATGAAGGGAATAGGATTACATTGATAAAGCACGAGTAGAGTAGAATTGATCCTATTTGAAATACTACTAAATTCCTTGAGTGTTTTCGCTAGAAGGATCATTATGTGATTGATGAGTGTTGGTGGAGTCAATAATGAAGAAAGTCTTCATGAGAGATATGTTTAGCGGTTCCATCATCTTGTTCACAAGTACGTACAACGGACTTTGAAATTGAGGATGGAAGTGCATAACATTATGATAGAGGCGTGTCAAGAACATTCCATAAGGGATGAGTTTATTCTTGGAGCCTTGAAGATTTGCAATTCGCCTTGCGAAGAAGTAGGCGAGATTGTATGGTTGTTGTGTTAGCAAACAGTACAACATGTGAGCACAACAAGCGGGAAGAATTTCTCGATTTCCTCTAAGACTCCAAACATTTTCACGTAGGATGAGTGCAAGAGGCTTGTACTCTTCTCGGATATCCCTTGTAAAGATAATGTTTGGATCGGAGTAATATGGTCGAGGTTTGCATATTATGCGATTTAAATCTTTCGGAGAGGGTATGTGTGAACAATATGGACTATTCTCTTCACGAAAGTTGAAGAGAGAATCAAGAGACCAATCTTCGGTGAAGGCACATTGTCCATGATTTGGAATCCGGAGGATGTGAGCAAAATGCCCAAGGGTTAGAGTGAACTTTTGGTTTTTGATATAAAACCAAAAGGATAGAGAGCGATCCTCGTTACGAACGAGTTCGACTTGACGGAAGAATTCCATTATGAACCTTGGACATATCTTCTCGTTGATTTCAAGAAGACATTCTAGTCCTATGGCTCGGAAGGAGGTATTGATACCTTCTTTGAATTGTAGAGAGGTGTCTACAATACGTCCTTCGTGGAAGTGACGGTTTTCGAGATTATTGAACCCACGAACATGATTGCCAGGTGTGTTGGGTTCGAGAGAGATGTTCGGAGTGTAGACGCTAGTGAGTGAAAAATCAAACTCATATTCATGTGTCATAGTTGAACCTATAGAGATGATGAGTTAATAAAGGTGATGTTTGTGATCAACCTACGATTATCTAACGTTTTTATTAGATTTTTATTAACAATGGTTATAAACAAGAAAGACACTTAACTCACTTAATGTTTTGACTTTCTAGTGGATTTTTAGTCTTGGATGAAAATTGTTTTCCAGTAATACGGATCCCACGGTTCCTTTACAAAAGGGATCCAGCTAGTATATCTTCCGGGATCCGTGGATCTGTAGTAGCAGAAACAGATTTGATAAAAACAAAGGTTTTACAGTTTTTATACCACGAGATATGTTTTATCCTACATTTTCTTTTAGCATGCATACATGACTTCTAATGTATCACGAAAGAATATAAAACATATAAATCAAAAGAAGTGACAAACACATTATGATAATAACCTAGATAAACTAGATCATCAATAATATTGCATTTCAATACTAAGGATGATACAAAGGATTGTGTATATAACCCCAATATAGATTAACAACACAAAGTAAATGTCTCCGTATGTGAACTTCATCATAGGGAACACAAGTGCGATGAGTGTTAGAGCGATGAGCACGAGTGCGATGTAAACCATGTTGATGATGGATTTTCTTGGTTTCGATTGAGATGGAATGAGGAGGAAGATGAAGTTTTTTGAATGAGAGGAAATTTTTGAAATTGAAAGATTTGAAAAAATGAGGGTTTAATGAGATGGTCGACGGTGGGAGTATTTATGGGGAAGGAGGAATTTTGAGATTTGTGTTTTGTTTTATTAGAAGATATGATTTTTGGATTAAGTGAGATAAAACACAATTTTTATAAACCATGATTTCTAGACGGAGGAGTGACACATATGTGAGGAAAAAAAACTTCCTAATGAAGCTACATATAAAATATGTGTAAACACGAAATCTACTCAAATAAATGCCTAACAAATAACACTTATTTATTAAACTAATATCATTTAGATATAAGTGGAAAGTCATACCTCGAATGCACTTAGGAATGTCTTTACATATGACACAACAAATGTCACTTAGACGATTCCCGCTCCTTTGCGTTTAAGATACCTTCTTAAGGAAGGTATTCTTGTTACCAAGCGACTCCTAAAGCTTGGTGGGTATGAGCTTTGACTAATCAACATGACAAGGAAGATTAGTACAATTAAATGAAAAAGAAAATAAGAAAAATGTTGTTTATCAAGTCAACATCCAAACATATAGTTTTTGAAAAAACATGGTGTTTGTTTTTATGAAAGACCTTCTTTGTAGTTTTCAATTAACTATGGATCGTATCAAGTTTTTAAAGTACAATATACTTCAAGAAACTTGGTAACGAATCTCTGATGCCAATTGTGGAAAACTAGAAGGGGGGTTGAATTGTTTTACCAATTAAAACTTCCTTTTAAACTATTTAGATCGACTTATGTCAATCTATTTGGGTGTGTGTGTTGGATGTTGATAAACAAGCATATAAAGGTAAGTAATGAAAAGATAAGGGTAAGAAGCACAAAACCACAACACGAGTATTTATAGTGGTTCGGCTACAAGGACACCTTCCTTTCCCTACTCCACTCCCCGAGTCACCTACTCGAGAGTTCGTAAACAATACACCAATCTCCTTATGGCGGAGAAGCCTCCACAACGTCGCTTAACCTTTTTCCGGTACAAAGCTAAATACCGAGTTCTTTCACACCAAGGCGAACCACACCTAACACAACGTCGCCTACCCTTTATACGGTGCTAGGCTAACCACCGAGTTCTTTCACACCAAGGAGAACTAATCCTATCATAACGTCGCCTACCCTTTATAAGGTACTAGGCTAAGTACCTAGTTCTTTCACTCCAAGGTGAACTACACCTTCACAACGTCGCCTACCCTTTATTAGGTACTAGGCTAAGCACCTAGTTCCATTGCAATGGAGGAACTACTACCACACTACACCAACGACTAATCCCAAAGGAGAACTAATCCTCTACAACATCATCAAGGATATCAATATCCTTATATCTAATACTAGTCTATCTTGTACATCAAAACACACCATATCGAATATACATCTAAGGCACCTTTCACTAATGCCTTTGACTAGATCTACAAGACACCTTTCACTAATGTCTTGTTTCTTCACTTCTAAGCACCTTTCACTAATGCTTTTTTGTCTTGACTTCTAAGCACCTTTCACTAATGCTTCTTGTCTTGACTTCTAAGCATCTACCACAAGTGCTTATCCTATAGGCGATAGATACCCTTCACTAATATCTTCGTCTTGACACTTGAGACATCTTTCACTAATGTCTTCAACACTACACTTCTTTGAAGAAAGAAAGAGATCATTAACAAGAGGACTTCAATAGCCTTGATGATGAGGAAGCATGGCAACTCATGGACTTGAGCTTGCTCGACTTCAAAGGTGGTGATCTTGCCTTTAAGAGGAACCTAGAAGATCACACAAAAACAAGACTACAAACATAGATCTCTTGGATCTAAGGTTAGTGAGATTTAACTCAGGGGAGAAAGTGTGTTAGAAAGGGATTGAAAAGGGGTGAGAAACAATGAAGAAATGGCACACTATTTATAGAAGAAAAACCTCTACTGTTCCCCGGATCCCACGGATCCCTAACACAGGGGATCCGGCTAGCACAAAGCTAGGGATCCGTGGTACGCTCCTCTTTGCCCATGGGTATTTTTGGTTATGGTTCATGGGTCATGGGTCATGGGTTATGGGTTGATCCATGGTTTTCTTTCTAGATACAATGTATCTTAAGGATACAATGAACTTGGTTAAGTGGTATATATAAAACCATGGGTTATGGGTCAAAACCATTTGCTAGTTTTTACCTATTTAGTATATACTTGTTTTTACCCATTTTAGTATATACTTGTTTTTACCCATTTTAGTGTATACTTAGTTAAGTATATGTTATCCCAATATGTAAACACTAGTTGTTATACATATGTATATCTAAAGCATAAAATCACTTGTACTTGTTTTAGTGTTTTATGTGAAAGTGTAAGTGTGTTAGAAAACTATTAGTTCAAACCATTTACGTATTTTATTTGTTTCGTTAAGATGATCTTACTTTTGTTATCGAAAAAACATTAGAAGATCGTAAAATATAAATAAACGTTTTTACGGCTTATTTGTATTAACATAATCATCAACCATTTGATGATCCATCTAGCGAAAACGCTCAAGAAACTTAGGTTCCTTTCTAAATAGGGTCAATCCTTAGTATTCATGCTCTATTAATGTAATGCAATTTATTTCATGAAATAAAACATCTTACATTTGATATCTCTACTATATTAGTGTTAGAACTTCTTAGAAAACACTAACCTTGAAATATGATGCTTTGTGCAACCCTTGCATACCTTTTGTAAAGGTGCTATTTAGCAGGGAGACGGATCCCTAAGTTTGTGCTAGACGGATCCCTACTTTTAGGGAACCGTGGGATCTGGGAAAACAGAATTGCAGTTGCATTCTTTATATTTCAAAACATGTCTTTAGATCACTTCACACTAAGCTAAACATAGTGTCTTAGGACAAATTAAGTCCTTATCAAAGCTGATTAAAAGCTTCATACTCACGCATAACTCACTTATATCACACTCAAGGCGTTTGTAGATCTATCGTCTCATCAAAACTCATTACTCTTCCGCTCTTATACTCACACATGATCCCTCACATGTTAATACATCTAGCTTTAGAAATTTTTCAA
Organism: Chrysanthemum seticuspe; assembly: GCA_019973895.1. Lineage (NCBI taxonomy): Eukaryota > Viridiplantae > Streptophyta > Magnoliopsida > Asterales > Asteraceae > Chrysanthemum > Chrysanthemum seticuspe. Next base: position 142,314,571 of record BPTQ01000008.1, read on the forward strand.
TTTTAGCAAATTGATCGTAGTCATCCTTACCTCAAAATAGGTCGAAATGGGTCATATTCTAGTGTAATCCTAGGGATCCGTGGGACGCTCCTCTTTGCCCATGGGTTTTTTGGTTATGGGTCATGGGTTATGGGTTGGTCCATGGGTTTTCCTTAGATTCAATGTATCTAAAGTATACATTGTATCTAGCCAACTTGGGTATGGGTTATGATCCATGGGTTATGGTACATAGGTTATGGTTTTTACCCATCCTAATAAACTATTACAACAAATGATTAATTACAACATTTTTGTATTAAATGGCTATATGTAAATGCTTTACAAAAATAACATGTATCCTTATAGTTGTACTTAAGATAACATTATATTTGTTATCAACAAAACACAAAGAGATCGCAAAATATTAATAAACTTTTTTACGGTTTATTTGTATTAACAATCTCCCCCTTTTTGTTGATGACAAAAACATAATGTTATGATGAGTAAAACTTAAGAATAGATGTATGTTTTGAAAGCCCCTAAGTTTTACTTCTTCTCCCCCTTTTTGTCGAAACAAAAAGTTAACCCTTCGAAGAAATAAAAGTGTGGAAAAATCAGTCCACGTATTGCTTACTCCCCCTTGACGGTAGCTCCCCCTTGTTTGGTGCGTCAAGTGAAGAAAAGTAAAAAAAAATCCTACAAAGAGAAAGGTTAGTAACATGCTTATGTAATCTTGTGATTGACAAGAATCAAGATTGGGAGTCAAGGTATGTAAACAAGGCGTTGTAATAAAAAAAACAAAGTGTAGTGGTATTTATGCCACCTACAAGCATGTAAAAATAAGAACAAGACTTGTTCTTGAAAATGACTCAAAAAGAAAAAGTACTAAAAATAGAAAATAGTAATAATGATTCCTTCCATGCTTCCATAAGGTTATGGATGGAGGTTTGGATGAGTAATAGTATTGATGCGACAAGGATGAGGTTGAGTATGAATCGCATTTCTTCCCTAACTTATATTGCAATTTCCCTAGTGGATTGGCAATGTTCACAATGTAAGTGATGTGGGTAATGAGTACGGAAATCGTCCGGGTTGTTTTGATTTATGAGTTGCGGAAGTTGTGGTGGAAAAATATGAGAATATGGATCAAAGTCCGGAATGATTGGAAGTGGTGGTGGAAAAGAACCTAGATGTTCTTGTAGTTTAATGGGAGCTAAAGGTGTTGATGTTTCAAGATCATTGAATATTGTGTTTGGAGAAGTTGGAGGTATCAAAAAGGCTAATTCTTTTTGCTTTGGTTGTTGAGATCTTGTTGGAGTCGTAAGGAGTTCCAAAAGAGTGATTTTAGGTGGTGAGTGATTTGGTGATGATGTTGGTGTACTCGTTGGTGATGAAGGAGGTGCTATAATGGAAGCATCTTGTGGTGAGTTAGTTGATGGTGATGAGCCATATGATGATGGTTTTCCTAAGCAACAAGATCGGATGTTAATCCGTGCGGATATCCTAGAGTTTGATTTTGGTATTTTGGAAGGTGGAAGTACAAAGGTTTGGGTTTCATGAATATGATTGTTTGTACTAGGTGATTCATCTAAAGAGTTTGTGAATTACATGGTGTAGTTTGTTTGAGAAGATAAGATGGATTATGCAAGCATTTTGGGAGTTCTATATATAGAAAAACAAAGCATTGTAATGAATGTTTGACCCAAAATGTGGATTAAAATCTAATGATTAGATATGAATTAAAGGCATGTGATCATGAGAACACAAGCATTAAAGAGCATACTCCAAAAAATAAAACAAATTTGGATTTTTTATCCAAAGTGAGAAAACTAGAAGGTAAAAACAGCTTCTGTCTCACGGATCCCACAGATCCTTCCTTTGAGGGATCCGTCCAGCATAAAGGCTGGGATCCGTGGGTCTGGTGATTCAGGCAGCACAAAAGTTTCTTTTTGGAAACATTTTTGCCTAGTGTGTGCCTATATGCAAACTATTTGTAGTTACGGTTATCTCGACTCCTAAAAAGAAAAGAGAAATAAACTAGAAATGAAAAAGCATACTATTATGTGAGATAACCCGAAAAACACATACTTAGTACTTTGAGTACGTAATTTAGTGATGCCAATGCTCCTAATTCATTGTGGCTTAAATGAATGTACCTGAAAACACATATTAGTTATGTGTCCCCTTTAGCATTCAAAAGACATGAGATGCAATGAAAACGAGTTTTTACGTTTTATTAATAATGAAAAAGGGATTTGTCCTAGACGTGAGAAATTGCTTTTGTGAAATTCATACGGGAAGGAGTATCATTTTAGAGAGCATTTTGAAATACAAACGTTTTATCCTTTTGAAAGAAGGATGTGTATGTAACTCGTACTTATTTTGAAAGAAAATAAGAAAATTATAAGTGGAAAACTTATCTTGGGTTTTGAAAATTCCCGTATTGTTTGTGATTTGTGCGTGAAATAGAGATCCTAGACTCAGAAAGAAGAAGGCTAGTGTTTACATACCTTGTAGAGTCAAAAAGTAAGCTACGACGTTTGTTCCATGAGACCAAGACCAAAACGAAGTAGGTTGAATTGTTCACGCTTCAACGGTTTGGTGAGGACGTCGGCTATGTTGTCTTCGGATGCTACCTGCTCAATAGAGATGTTCCCCTTTTGAACATTGTCTCTTAAGAAGTGATGACGAATCTCTATATGCTTTGTGCGAGAATGTAATACCGGATTCTTGCTTAGATCTATGGCACCCTTGTTGTCACATAGAATATGTCACTAAGATGAATGTCGTAGTCGACTAACTGTTGTTTCATCCATAGTGCTTGTTGGCATGCTTTGCCGGCGGAGACGTATTCGGCTTCCATTGTTGATATTGCTAGTGTCGTTTGTTTCTTAGAAAACCAAGATGATAAACAACATCCCATGAAAGTACATACCCCACTAGTACTTTTTCTATCAACGTAATCACCTGCATGGTCAGAATCTGCATATACAATTGTTTCTACTCCCGTGCCCTTAGGATACCATAATCCTAATTGTGTTGTACCCTTAATGTATCTAAATATCCTTTTTACGGCTTCTAGGTGTGATGTTTTAGGGTCTTCTTGAAACCTAGCACATAAGCAAACACTAAACATGATATCCGGCCTACTTGCCGTGAGGTAGAGGAGACTACCTATCATGCCACGATATTTAGTATTATCGACGGATTCGCCGTCTTCATCTTTTGTGAGTTTTGTGTCGGATGAAATTGGTGTCCTAATTGGTTTCGACTCTTCTAGACCGAATTTCTTTAACATCTCCTTTATGTATTTAGATTGATTAAAGAAGATACCATCTTCTACTTGCTTGATTTGTAGACCAAGAAAGAAACTAAGTTCTCCCATCATACTCATTTTGAACTCGTCATGCATGATTTTAGAGAAATCATCACACATGTCTTGACAAGTGGATCCAAATATAATATCATCTACATATATTTGCACTATGATTATATGTGACTCTCTTTTCTTATTAAAAAGTGTGTTGTCAACTAACCCCATGGTATAGTTGTGTTTAATTAAAAATGACTTTAGTCTATCATACCAAGCTTTTGGAGCTTGTTTAAGACCATAAAGGGCTTTCTTTAATTTATACACATGTTTAGGTTTTTCAAAATCGATGAAGCCCGGAGGTTGAGCTACATATACTTCTTCATTAATGAAACCATTTAGAAAAGCGCTTTTGACATCCATTTGATAAATGTTAGGAATTGGAAATTCCATGTTAAAGTGTCAGTCACCCCAATAATGGTCTAGCATATGTTAGCTCGTAGATTTGTAGTTATTTACGTTATTATGTAGTTAATTAGTTAATTATTAGCGTAGAATAGTTTAGTGTAACACCGTGGAGGAAGGACGGGTCTTTACCCACTGTATGCCTGATCCACAGGCCGATAGGAGGTCGTGTATTCTGTAACTATAAATACCCCTTCCATCCATGGAAGGGGTGGTGCTTCTCAATCTAACATTCATAATTTACAAAGCAACTCTCTAGCAAGAACACTCATCTCTCTACTTTCTCTCTCTAAAATGGCTATCATGTATTTCCATCATCCAAGACCACCCGAATCATCAAACACAATAATATTATCGATCCTACAAATGGTACCAGAGCCAAGGTTATTGTGTTGTGTTGATTTATTGTGGTCTATTGTACCGTGTTAAAACTGTTTTTGTATTTCTTTTGGGTCGGAAAATTGTTTTTTGGTTATTATTCTGGGCAAACAGTGATTAACATATACTGAGTATTCTGCTTTTTGGTCAAAAGGTCTCATTTTCTATGCACCAATTTTTATTCCGTGGTATTATTGTTAGTCAGTTTTTTGTGGTCTAAACTTGGTCCTCTATTTGATGTCTACTAAAATCTCATCTGGTCATTTTTTAAAGTCAAACGGGTTAAAAATGATGCATTTTTGTACTTTTTCTGGGTAACATCATTTTGTGACTAGTTTTTGTACCAAACTCAGTGGTGATTTTTGGGATAAACGGGTCATGCTTCTTGGACAAATGAGTATTATTAATGCTTTTCTGCAAGTTTTTTCTGGGTTATTCTTCATAGCGAGTTGGTCATATGCTTCTTGCTAGCGACTTGTCAATGTATCATGTCCAGATTCATTGAATGTCTCGTAGCGACTTGACACAAATAACCACAGCGACTTGTCTTTACAAGTCGTAGCGCTTAGCGACTTGGCTTAGCGACTTGACTCAAAAGAAGTTAGCGACTTGAGACAGAAAGGTAGAAGAAGATTGACCATGACCAACAACATAAGCCAATACATCAAACGACTTCAGTATTCTCAACATCATCAGTCATCAAGGTCCAATGAAAATAAAATTTTACACTCGGCTGTTTTTTTTTTTATTTGCCTCGTACAACTCCAACATCAATCATGAAACAAGATCTCAGCTTTCTTTATTTCGTGGCATTCAAAGGCAACATCAAGACCACGAGGGTCTATAACCACAAAACTCAATCATCATAGATCTTGACCCAAAACAAACTAAACTGAAAATGAATGAATCTCAGCCTAGTCGTGGGTTACCCAACTTCGTTCTTTGGTACAAAGAAACTCAAGCACAACAAAATTATAAACATTTTTTGGATCTCAGATTTATGAAACTCTTGTATAGATCTCTTAAGATATTATGACTTTCACATGTTTTCTTCATAGATCGAATGAGGAGTTCACTTCTATTTTATATCCGAATCAACTAGTACTAAAAATAACAATAATGTTATCTTTAGTCACTTTATTCGTTCAAGTCTCAAAAATAATCAAATCGCAAAACATTAAAAGTTTGTAAAACTTACCATTCGAATGGTTTGATTTGGTCTATAATCCTCATGCCATCCCTGTGGCAAGGATACACTCTAATGAGTCTTGAAGACGAACCAATATTGTTGACTGCCATCCCTGTGGCATGGTTATTTCGTGACTATGATATTGTAAAAGACATGAGCTTTACGAATATGATGATGAGGTTAGGAGTATACGCGAGGTGTTTTATCCTCTTGTACATGATAAGAGACATCATCAAAAGGGAGGCTTTATTTTTTTTTCTGTGAATGTTATGGAGGAAGGGGGCGAACATATGAGAAAGTGTTTTAGGGTTTGCTCTAATAACCTAATTTTTAGGCAAGCTTTATATAACCAGCTATATGTGTTATGTGACTGGATCTGGTAAGATTGTTGGATGGGCCGTGAGGTGTGTATCAAGATGGGTCGTGAGTTGTTGATTGTTTGAATGGACCGTGACCTTTTTGAATATGTATGGTTTGTGGGATTGAATCTTAACGATCTTAAGGATTTGTGGTCACATTTTGTATTTTGGTATTGGCTTCTAACTCTTGGTCATACAGTTTTTAATGATATGGTTAGTTTAATCACAATTCTTAACTGACCTGTATTCCCATTGGTAACTGGTCGAATATGAGTTACTTGAGTAATCGGATGAGATGAATGACTTCCGTGAACCGAGTGTTTGATGGTACTAATCTCGTCTGGGTTGTATTTGTGTTGAATGGATCAAGTGATATGTAAAAAGCATTGACCTAATTATTAACATGGGCCGCATCCTGTATGATTGCATGGGATATGAAATTGGACAAAGTGATAACTATGCTTGGGCGTGTTATTTGGTCTTGTGAACATTAACGATGTCTAGAAAATATTTACGATGTGATGTGGTGTTAATCTGACTTGGTTATGGATAATGTGCTTTCTCACTCCTGGAATGGATATTAAGTCTTAGGTTGTCTTTGGAATGGATTTGTCTATGTGCTTAAGACTATATCAGGTGTACGTTCTGTATGTCGATGGATTGGTGTGCCATGAGATTTGATGATAAGATGTGATGAGTTATGTGATTTGAGTTGTTGATAAGAGTTGTAGTGGTGTAGTTATGGGGTTTTGGTACTTTGGCATACACATCTTCACAAAGGTTATTATGTTTCGGCTTGAATCAATGATTGATCAATGTTGACTACGGGGTTGTTTGCATTTGGTATTTCTTATTTGGAATTGGAGTGACATTTTTTCCGGGCTCGTTTACTTATTTAATCTTCTTTCTTTCTACCCTTCCGCGAAGATGACTTATCTGGGCGTTTATTGAGGTGATAAAGACTTGGCTATATAATTACGGTTGTGATTCTTTCTTTCTTAACCCACAACGTAACTATCACTTCGGTGTCTCACTCAGTTGAGAATGTCAAGAGGTTTTCTACATTGGGTACACCGTTTCTTATTCACAATGGATTAGTACAAGCTTAAGTAACAAATCTCAGGAATTTTACTTCATGTTCAAGTTTGGTATATCGGGTTTACATCTCCAGGAGGTCACAACATTAGCCGACAGATTGTGTGAATGATGTGTTTACCAAAGTGTTTATTGGATGGTTGATGATAATGTTGATGTTGGATAATGAATGGCTGATGAACCGCTGCATGTTCCCCTTAAAACATATATTCACCGAAACCAAAGTTGTCATAACACATTCAAGCTGACATTGTTTACGGTTTTGTCTTGATTTTGTAAAATCCCGCGAAAGAAACTATTTCTCGGTTTAAATCATAGACTTGTAAAATCCCGTGACAATGGAAACATCCTGGTAATTGTAAAGTGCATTTCCGGATCTATCTTACGGTTTATTCTTGGTTTTGTAAAATCCCGCGAAAGAAATTATTTCTCGGTTTAAACCATAGAGTTGTAAAATCCCGTAATGATGGAACCATCTTGGAGAAGAAAAATTGTAATTCTGTATCTTACTTGATGCTGGTGCTACGGTTTCTGCTTCGAAGAAGGGATAAAAGGGTGTATTTCATGAATTGGATGTGTGTTTGGATATTCGTCATGGTAGTTTGGCTATTCCATGGTTTTACGGGGTTATGTGCTTTTAACCATGGTCGGGATGAAACCATTATCAAAGTTCATTTAAATGTCAAAGAAGGCTAGATTTGAGCTTTTAACAAGATGTGACAACGGAGTTAATTCACTATTATTTATTTGAGGTTGAAGTGAAATATCACGGGCGAGTGTACTTAGTATCTGAAGGTATAGGGGATGATTGGATGAAGATTTTTCATGATCCTTGTTCGAGTTTATTATCAAAAACGGAGACTTGGAAATCTAGTTATTGTTGGTGTCTTTTACCTTTTCTTTTACCACTTGGGGGAATTGGGCTCTTACCACTACAAAATAACTATCACTTTAAGGAGTTACGTTGTAGTGCTCAGTGTCACATTCAATTGTGGATTTTCAAGAGGTAATGTACGTCTTATACTTGATGGTTGGTTGGTTGAAGAGTATAGAGTACATAGAGAGTACTTAGAGATGCTAATGGAAATCGGCACCGCTCTTTGTTACATATGTGCAAGTTTAAGTCACGAGTTCGGGATAGGTTACTTCAGGGTCAAATTCATTATATCGGGTTTTCTCCATCAGCTGTCACTACAAAGAGCCTACTGAATGATAATGGGGTTGATTACATGTTTTGCTAAGAGAGTTGAAAAGAGAGAGATTATGACGTATGAACACTACAGTTCATGCCTCGTTCTCTAAAGAAAAGAAAAGTGTACGTGTCAGTGCGCTTTATCTTCGAAAGAAGAGAAATCTTCTAATGACGTTTGAACACTTTAGTTCAAGCCTCGTTCCTCAAAGAAAAGAAAAGTGTACGTGTCAGTGCGCTTTATCTTCTGAAGAAGAGAAATCTTCTTAATTATGACCATTCTCATCAACATGCTTCATGCTTTTTCCATGTGCTTTCAATTATCAAGTGAACCGGACTACAGTTGATTATTTTCTGATTCCACTTGCTCAACTATAATGACGATGGTGACATCATGTGCTAATTTTGCGGGGGAGAAGTGTGAATAGACTACATTTGGATGATTTCACTTATTTAATCAAGAATGGCATCTCCGTATGCAATTCTTGAGGGGGAGAAGAAGTGTGAATTTTTTGCATGGTTGATTGATATTTGAGAATAAATGGTCAAACGGCTCCAAACTCATGTAAGAACCGAGCTTCTTCTTATCGGATCATCTTTACATGGAGTTTCTTCTAAGAGCCGTTGGTTGACATCTTCACTCGGATTGATGAGTTTATCGACAAAGTGCTTCCGGTTAATGCTTCACGTATACATCAACATGATGATTCCGAAAAATCTCTCTGTTCTTGTTTGATGTGATGGGTAGTTTGGTGTTACCATCTTGTGTGTTCGTTGCGGCCTGATTGTTGATTTCCTTGATGAACATCTTTATGTTCTTGTTTGATTGGGAGGGATTTTAGTTAAGGGGATTTGCAAGATGTAAGTTAATCGGGATGCTTTTTGGTGGGATGCTTTTTGGTGTGAGTTGAAGATATTAACACTCTATTCCCCATTCGGACAATCTTGAAGAAGGTCGAGTCTACAGTCGGTTCTACATTTTCTGCTACATGTTAGAAGACTAAAGACGAGTTGCATTTAACGATCTAAAGACTTCTTCTCAATTCAAGCATTCATCATAAAGATTGTCGGTTTAGGGGAGAGCACTAATTGGGGAAGAGTGAAAAGCCAAAGTTAATCCCCAATTAGACTTGCTCACATTTTAATTCAGCAAGTTGATTCCCACATGATTACATGTGTTCTTCTCAAAAGAGTTCAAGTATACGGGCTTACAAAGAGTTGCTGATTTTGAAGTATCAAAACCAAAAAGGGGGAAGGAGACACGTATCTAAACGCGAGTAAACTTGATGAACTTAATTCTTCTAAGTGATTGAAGATATCCCGGGAAGACAAATGTTATTACCGCATAGAAACTCAAGGTTTGACTCATGGCGAGTAAAATTGATGAACTTAATACTTCTAAGTGATTGAAGATATCCCGGGAGGACAAATGTCATTACCGCAGAGAAACTCAGGGTTTGACTCATGGCGTTTAGTGTTTATTCCAACTATGTAGGGGAAGAGAGGTTAGAGAAAGTTTCTGAAGATAAAAGAGGTACACAAGTGTGTGGTGATTTCGATGGTATCGCAATGATTAGGGGAGAGAGATTGTGTACATTGGGGATGCTCAGCTGTTTCACTTAAGTGCTTAATCAGTGATTCAGAGATATAATCACTTATTCCGGAGTTGACATCCGCAGAGATTGTCACCCGCAGAGATAATCAGTGACTTGGCCTGCTTCTTCAATGTTATCAGTTATTCATTCCTTGTGTATTGGTATACTTCGGATACTTGAGCTTCATACACGATCATCAGGGAAGAAAAATGTGAACATGGGGAGGTGTTTTCATTCCCCTCATGATGTGTATTCGGGAGAGCTCTTGGATATTGGTGTACTTCGGGTTCTTGAGCTTCATACACTATCATCAGGGATGAAAGATGTGAACATTGGGGAGGTGTTCTTCATTACCCTCATGATGTGTATTCGGGAGAGTTCTCGAGCATTATACAAAGAGACTGACTGCATCAATTCAACTACTTGGGGGAATTGTTCTCTTGACACCTTTTTGGAATGGATCGATCAGACTTCAGTGGTTAGGAAATTTGAGAAGATTATTTATGAGTGGGATGATACGTTGCTGTTCTATTGGATGATATAGCCTCGAACGAAGAATCACGGTGATTATTCTTAAAAGAAGCAGCAAGTTCAATGATAATGGTGTGCTTCTTTGTGCACCTGGCTAAGAGAAGCTTGAAAGAAAGCTTGGAATCTGCTCAGCTAAAGGATTTTCGGTTTGGGGGGAAGCTGCCAAAGTCTCACTTTCAGATGGTTCAATTTCTTTCAATTCAAGAGCCCTTGGAAGCTTTGGTGGTGAATGTTTAAAGAGATGATGACTTCTATCATCTACAACGGGGCTGTTCGATATCCTTATCTCGGTACTCGTATCATCATCTTTCTTAAACTATATCATCTACTCTATCTTTGTATATATTTATCTGAAAAACAAAATACAAAAATATAAAACCAACAAAAAGAAAATAGAAAAATATAAAACCTTCAAAAACCCATAAAAATCAGAAAATTTGAAAATTCCAAAAATATTGTTTTCTCAAGATATGTCTTCTGGTATCTATAGCATCTACGGTGTTAGAAATGTCATTCAATAATGGCACGGGACCATAGATGAAGTTCGAGCAGGAGGTGTAAATATTCTTTTTTAAACATGTCTCAAAAAATGGCTTGCAGTTACTTCAGACTGTAACCCGTGCTTTAACCATGGCTTGCTATTATGTCTGATAGCAACCCGCTCTTCAAAGAGGAAAGTGCTGCGCTAAACCAATTTTCAAATATTTCGTGCACTTATCCTAAAACAAAATGAGGAAAGTATGTCGAAGGACTGCTGTTCCCACACAAATTTTTTTCCGTCCAAAAACTTCTTCAGAAAAATATTTTTTGTATTCAAAAATTGGTGGAAAATGAGTTGCTCTCAAAACAATCAGATTCAGAGTTTTTATAAAATTTTCAAACTCAATCAATGACTTCAGCGCTTTTAAACTTTTCAAAAAATTGAGTCATTAATTGAGGGGGATAATGTTTTCAAATCTATATCATCTAAAGGGCTTTCTTAATTATCCTATATGCTTAATTAAAAAATGATGTTAACCTACGTTGAAGGACTAGGTGCCTAGGATATGATTGTTAGGTTTGATGATTAGAGTTTGATGAACACATTATTCCCATGCCTTTACATGATCTGATTGAGATGTTGCATTGACTTTTATTAGTCGATTGCTGTTTGGGTGATGTCGACCACCATATATCTGTATGTGTGTTCACTAACGTATGCAGGTATATTGGTATATAAAAATTTCCCGATCCGGATCCCACAAATGAAGATGATTGGATGCCGAAAGGAAAGGGTAATTATATCTTGGGTTGACAAATGAAGAAACGGAGCTTAATTGGACTTCTATGGAGTGTTGGCATGGAAAAATGCAACGTAAGAGGTCTCACTGCATCAGCAGATGGTTTTCTTCTAAGTGATTGAAGAAACAGAGCTTAATTTGAAGTCAGTTGGCATTAAAATGCAACATAAGAAGTCTCACTGCATCTGCAGATGGTTTTCTTCCAAGCCCTACAACAACATCAACAAAAGCAGCTTATGATTCACTCCACCTAACGTATCTTGTGCAGGAAATGTAGTGAATGATACCATTTTTAAACAATTTTTGAAAATATTGTTTTGAAAATGGAAAAATATTGTTTTGAAAATAAATTGGTCTTAATTTTGAAAATCACCGGACTTCTTTTTATCAAAACCTATGTCACTCAATTATCGACTTCGGTCATCGATTGAGGGGGAGAGTGATTTAAAATATAATATTTTCATACAATATTTCTTCACAAAAGTTCCGGGTTGTACATTTAAATGTGGTGATCTAAAGATTTAATGTTATGTCATGGTATGATTTTCTTTAAAACTCAAAGATCTGTCAAAATGAAATTCTTTCTGTTCTTGTTTGATTGTGAAATTGTTTTATTTTACTAAAAGATCTCTTAAAACAATCATACCTGACACTAACAATCTTTAATGTCTTAAAATGGTCCTTATATGTCATTTTTCAAAATCAACTCTTGCCACGTCTTTCCCCAAAATTTTCTAAATGATTTAAATCTTTTGGGAGCACAAATTTCAAATGGTTTGAAATTTGTTGATTGGGGGAGAGATCGTGATTTAAATCTCAAATCTGTTTTAATGGAACTGGTTTTAGTCCTTCAAAGGCACTCCTGCCTCCATGTGCCAAACGATTTCAATATACATAATGCACATGTTGAGGGGGAGCATTTATCCAAAAACAAGATGAGCTTTTAAATCTGGCACATTTTCTCCCATGTTTTCTAAACCTTATTAAATCACGTGGGATCTAAAATCTCAAAGGGTTTGATATTTTTGATCGGGGGAGAATTTGTGATTTAATAATGAAATTTGACAAAAGGTGATTGTTTTGATTCAATTGTGCAGGCTGCTCTCTCATATGTGCTAAACCCTTTCGATTCACGAAGCACATATTGAGGGGGAGCATTTTAAAAGAAAATAAACTATCGAGGTACAAAAGCTTTTATGTTTTAACATAAAGTACCTTGATTGAGTTTTCAAATGGTTTTCTTAATGGTTTTTGTGATCGTGGATGTGTTTCAAAAGAACTCTTTCCTCTATGTGATAAAATGATTTCAAATATCCTATGCACATATTGAGGGGGAGAATTTACCAAGAAAATCAAATGGCTTTTTCTACGGAAATTGTGATCAAGAAATTATTTCAAAGAACTCTTGCCTCCATGTGCTAAACAATTTCAAGATCATATGCACATGTTGAGGGGGAGCATTTCTAAATGATCAAAACTATTAAGGTACAAAATGCTTTGATCTTGTATCAAAAGTACCTTGATTGATTTTTCCAAATGATTTTTGAATTGGTTTCAAGATGGAATTAATTGTACCAAAATACTGACCAATTTACTTTATGCATGGAGTTATAAGGATGGTGAGGTTAGGTACTCGTTCCCATGATCCGCCAGAACCGGAGGGATCTACCCAGGGATAATCCACTAGATAGTGTAGAGTCCTTAGGTATGATGAAAAAAAAAAAGAGAAAAGTGAGATATGGGAAGAGTGCGGACTGAGATAGAGCTAGAACTGGAATAAACCCAACAAGGTTCTAGTTATGAAGTCTCGGTAAGCGCTGAAGGGGTTGAAGAATGAAAAAGAAATGAATGTGAAAAAGGGTGACAATAAATAGCCCTCCAATAATTCAACCTTAGGGCAGAAACCGGGTTCAATACATATGCTACTAGTGTTTACTAAGGTAACATTGGTATTGAAGACAAGACGTCATGGACCCAGTGACGCACTGCACCTAACTTCCCAAACTACTCAAGTTCCTCTTAAAAGGGCTTGTTTCATTCTCACGGGGAACCGACATAATCTATCGACTTTCTCTTAGAGATTGTTGATATTGAAGAAGGAGACCCTCTCCCTAGTCTCCGACATAGGAACCAAATGTGCATGATTGAGTCTAGAGCCAAGAGATCATCCACAATATCTCGTTAGGACACTATTCTTGAAGACTTGCTGTTTTACACTATGTGGAAAGTAAGAATATATTAAGAGTCCTACGCATTATCCTTGTGGTATTGCCAGAACATCTGAGTGATATGTAAAATATTCACAATGAAGATGTAAATCCTTCTAGAGCCAACATCTAACAAGTTCTTGGTGGGTGACATGTGAGATCTTTTCTAAAGATCAAGCTTGTGACAACTGGATAGAAACGATGGGGCGATTCACTCGTGAATCAACCTTGGTCCAGGAAATGAATTGACGAATACTTTTGGAAAAACCGTTCGATGTGCAAATCTTCTTTTCTCTAGCACATCGAATGTGTATTCATGTTTTTAAACACAAAAAAGTATCTCTGATTGAAAATATACTTTTGGAAAAACCGTTCGATGTGCGAATCTCTTCTTCTTTCTAGCACGTCGAATGTGTACTCTTTTCAAATACAAAAGGTATTTTTGATTGAAAATTGATCTTTCTCATAAAACCTTCGTCGTATGGCAAAACTCTTTCTTCGAAGCAATACGCGATCGTTTTTCAAATCATTTTTCATCAATCAGTGAATCTTAATTTGCTGATTCACTCACTCCGTGTTGTCTTCTTTGAGACGTCCCGGTTTGAGAACAGCTAGAACAGCTGCGAAACCCTATCAAGGAGATTCTTCGGAATCATACCTGATCACAGGCAGTACTTGTACTGATCAACGGGGAACCGTGGGCCGTGTACCTCAATTCAACGAAAGTGATCAAAGACACTTTCGTGTGTTTTATTCCTAACTGTTGTTTGCAGGTACATTTGGACGGTTGCAGCTGATCAGAATTGAGGAGTCAATCCAAAGCCGCATGCTCACAGCATCCACACTTAATTGAAGAAATCATGACTGGTGCATATCTACAGAACCTGGCTCAGATATTTCTTATACTATGTTCCTGCTTCGCTGCTGCAAATATCTTAAACAAGTAAAGCTTCCGCTACTCTGATGGAAAGATGTCATGATTCAAAAGTGTGAGCATGTCGGTCCGAAAGTCACAACTTCACATGATGGCAACACAATAAAGGGTGATCCAGAGATTTACTGTAGCTGATGATCTCAATGAAAGCTCGAAGATCATCAAAGATGTGGATCAGTTAAAGACCTCCACTGAAAGTACCAATCTATGCGGACTTTGAAGAATCGCTACAAAAGCACAAAGATTGCAGAAATGAAGAATTCAAGTCTACGAGCTCAAGAACGAAGTCAAAGATAGAATTCTAGGAAGCAAAATGTATTTCATGGGGTGACCTCCCTTAGGGGGAGATTGTTAGGAATTGGAAATTCCATGTTAAAGTGTCAGTCACTCCAATAATGGTCTAGCATATGTTAGCTCGTAGATTTGTAGTTATTTACGTTATTATGTAGTTAATTAGTTAATTAGTAGCGTAGAATAGTTTAGTGTAACACTGTGGAGGAAGGACGGGTCTTTACCCACTGTATGCCTGATCCACAGGCCGATAGGAGGTCGTGTATTCTGTAACTATAAATACCCCTTCCATCCATGGAAGGGGTGGTGCTTCTCAATCTAACATTCATAATTTACAAAGCAACTCTCTAGCAAGAACACTCATCTCTCTACTTTCTCTCTCTAAAATAGCTATCATGTATTTCCATCATCCAAGACCACCCGAATCATCAAACACAATAATATTATCGATCCTACAATAAAGCTTTAGATCATTAGCACAAGCATACGCAAGAAGTATTCTTATAGACTCTAATCTAGCCACGGGGGCATAGGTCTCATCAAAGTATATTCCTTCTTGTTGGTTATACCCTTGGGCAACGAGTCTAGCCTTGTTCCTAGACACTACTCCGTTTGCATCTAATTTGTTTTTATAAACCCATTTGGTTCCTATTATGGTTTGATTACTAGGTGGAGGGACAAGTGTCCAAACATCATTAGAAACAAATTGATTTAATTCTTCTTGCATAGCCATTACCCAACTCTCATCTTTTATGGCTTCTTGTGTATTCTTAGGTTCTATGGTTGAAACGAAACAAAACAAGCTACTTTGGTTTTGAACTTGAGACCTTAATGTTCTTTCGTTTAGCTTTCCTATGACCTTATCTACGAGGTGATCTTTGGACTCTTTAATGTTTATGACTTCATCATTTAAAGGTTCTTCATCTTCATTTATCTTTTTCATTATTACTATAGCTTCACTTTCTACAATCTCGTCATCGATAAGAGGTGGAGAGGTGGTGGACTTTCATCAAATTTTATATTTAATGACTCTTCTACCTTCATTGTTTCTTTGTTTAATATGATGTAAGCTTTGCTATTTGGAGAGTAACCTAGAAGGATACCTTCGGTTGATTTAGGATCAAATTTTGTAAGGTAATCTTTAGTGTTAAGAATAAAACATTTGCTTCCAAAGACTCTAAAGTGATTTAATGTAGGCTTTTTGCCTCGGAGTAACTCATATGGAGTTTTACCTAAGATTGGTCTAATTAAGACTCGATTGAGTATGTACGTTGAAGTATCAACGGCATTACACCAAAACTTTTGAGGTATGGATTGTTCATTAAGCATGGTTCGACTCATTTCTTGTAGGGTTCTATTCTTTCTTTCTACTACCCCATTCGATTGTGGAGTGCGTGGAGCCGAGAAGTTGTGAGTAATACCATTAGCGTCACAAAAGGCTCCAAATTGCACTTCATTATCGAATTCCCTACCATGATCCGTCCTAATAGACATTATAGGACTTCCTAGTTGTCTTTGGATCTTTTTGCTTAATATTTCAAAATAATTAAATGTTTTCATTTTGTTCTTTAAGAATTTTGTCCATGTATACCTAGAATAATCATCCACTATGACCAAAGTGTAGTAGTTGCCTCTATAACTTTGGATAGCGGATGGACCAAATAAATCCATATGTAGTAATTCTAGACACTTAGTTGTAGACACCATGTTTTTAGCTTTATGACTAGAATGAACTTGTTTTCCTACATTACAAGCATCACAAAAGTGATGTTCATATGTTAACTTAGGTAGATCTCTTACTAGATCTTTGGATGATAGCGATTGAAGAAGTCGCATATTGGCATGACCCAATCTTCGATGCCATAAGGTCGAAGTATCATCCATAGAGGTAAGACATAGTTTGTCTTTAGGTTCATTACCGATTTTGATGACATAGACTCCATGTTTCCTAATACCTCTTCCTATGGTTATGCCATTTTTTAATATCTTACTACCGGTTTCGGTAAAAAGTACATTGCACTTTTTATCACATATTTGTCCTATACTTAAGAGGTTAAAGTTTAGGTTTTCTACGTGACACACATCGTTAATGGTTAGAGATTTGTTAGAAATCGTACCTTTACCGATGATTCTACTTTTGCTATTTCCAAACACTACATTACCTCCATTGAAGGATTCATATGTGGAGAATAGATCTTTATTTCCAGTCATGTGCCTCGTGCACCCGCTATCCTTGACCCATTCATCCGGGTCTAAGTCGACCTTTAAGCACACCTAAGAAAATAATAAACTCAAAAGTTTGGTCCCCATTTGTTCATGGGTCCATTAGTGTTAAACATTCCATTCATGTTAGACATGTATGGATAAGATGAGTATGCATTCCATGGAGCAAAGTTTTGAAAGGGAAAACCATTTTTCATATTTGGGTTCCATCCCATTTGATGGTTACTTCTCGGGTAAACATTATTAGGTCTCCTAGATGGATTAGGTTTTGAGAAAGATGGAGCTTTGTTTCTTTCAAAAGTAGGATTATATTTTGGAGGTGGTTGTCTAGTGGTGACATGAGTTGGTTTTTTTTTATTAACGATAACAAACTCAGTTCTAGATGAAGAAGCTACGTTATTACCACTGTTTGCTACAGCAGACCCACGGATCCCAGGCTTAACATTAGCCGGTTCCCTTTTGATGGGATCCGTGGGATCCGCCACAACAGTGGCTGGTTTTTCTAGTGCCTTAACAAACTGTGTTTCTTTGTTTTCACTAGTTGATGGATCAAGTTGTTGAATACCTAAACCTTTTTGGTTGTTGCCGGTTTTAATACTATCTAATATCATATCTAGGGTATTCGTACTCATTCTAGCAATTTTAGAACCTAGTTGATCAACTAGTGTTTGAAGTTGAACGCAAAGTTCACATTCACCACTTGCTATTTTACCCTTTTCTAAACATTTTAGTTTTGCTTTTATTTCTATGACTTCTTTATCTAAACGTTGGTTTTGATTTTTTAAAAGCTTGTTTTTGTTAATTAGTTTTAAGCTAATATTGCATAGTTTGTCATATTCATTATGCAATGAGTCATCATCAAGTGATGAGCTACTATAGTATTCGTGACATACCTCGTCATTTTCCATGAGACAAATTTCTTCGTCCTCCTCGTCGCTTATTCCCAACGTGCCGCTCACGAACGCCTTTTGATCATCCCGTTTGGGACACTTACTAATAAAGTGGTTTGGGTCCCCACATTTAAAACAAGTACGATCATCTCTTGGCTTCTCGTCCTCTTTGCTTTTCCGAAAGCCTTTCTTATCTCCATACGGTTGTTTGACGTATCTTCCCTTTCTTCTAAAGAAATTTTTAAAGTCCCTTACCGCCATAGCGTACTCCTCGTCGTCACTACTCGAAGAGGAGTTCTCTTCATCGCTTGAAGCCTTTTTGGCTTTAAGGGCAAGAGATTTGTGTTTCTCTTTCACCTTTGAGGCTTCAGAGTCTTTAGCAAGGACAAGCTCGTAGACTTTTAAGTTGCCTATGAGTTCATCAAGGGTGAGGATTGTCAAATCTTTTGACTCTTCGATTGCCGTCACCTTGGATCTCCACTTCGATGGAAGTGCCCTTAGATATCTCCTAACATGGTTACGGCTAGAAAAAGATTCATCAAGTGCTTGTAAAGATGTAATAATAGTATTAAAGTTAGCAAATGAATGATCTATAGTTTCCTCATCCGATATTGAAAATTGTTCATATTGTTGAACAAATAAATCAATTTTATTATTTTTAACTTGTTGATTACCTTGATGAGTTACAACTAAAGAATTCCAAATTTCTTTAGAGGTTTTAAGCATAGAAATTCTTTCGAATTCCTTTTTCGGTAAAGCATTATACAAAACCATTTTAGCTTCACTATTTTTAGAAAGCTTTTTCTTCATTTCATCATTTAGTTTATCATGAGGTATGTTAACTAAATTCCCTTTATCATCTTTTGAGGTAGCCTCAAAATCGCCTTCAACAATAATGTACCAAAGATCAATATCTTTAGACTTCCCATATGTTTCGAATCTATTTTTCCAATATATAAAACCATTAGTTTCAAGTAGTGGTGGTCGTTGCATAGATTGCCCTTCCTTGTAATTTTCAAAACCCATAGTGATCGAAAAGTTTTTAAAATACGGTTTACTTTAAAACTTTTATAAACTTAGCTCTTGATGCCAATTGTGGAAAACTAGAAGGGGGGGTTGAATAATTTTGCCGATTTTAAGTTAGTTTCAAAAACTTTAGATTCGTTAATATGTGAGATCTTATGGATGTAGAGAAAGTATAGATCTAATGATAAAGCAAGTAAATAAGGTAAAGCAAAGGGATAGAAATGACACAACCGATTTATAGTGGTTCGGCTACAAGGACACCTTCCTTGCCCTACTCCACTCCCCGAGTCATCTACTCGAGAGTTCAAGCACTATGTCAACAAACTCCTTCACTTGGCGGAGAAGCCTTCACAACGTTGCTTACACCTTTTTCCGGTACGAAGCTAAATACCGAGTCCGTAACACGGTGGACCAAACCAACACGACTATTACACAACAAATATGTGAAATATCAAATACAAGATCTTTGCTACAGAAATCTTGCGGAGGAACAAATCAATCAAGGACCCCTTGCTTGGATGACTTGTAGAATGCTCGTGATCTCGCCTTAGAGAAGGACCTATATGAGAATCACAATAGAAAGAAAGAAGAACAACTCTCTAGATCAAGTGATCTATAAGTTAGAAGAGAATGAGAGTGTTTGAGAGATTTAGTAAGAAGAGGGGTGAGTTAGAATGAAGAAATGGCTCTTTATTTATAGGCAATTTCTTTCACTGTTCCCCGGATCCCACGGATCCCTCGTCTAGTGTAATCCTAGGGATCCGTGGGACGCTCCTCTTTGCCCATGGGCTTTTTGGTTATGGGTCATGGGTTATGGGTTGGTCCATGGGTTTTTCTTAGATTCAATGTATCTAAAGTATACATTGTATCTAGCCAACTTGGGTATGGGTTATGATCCATGGGTTATGGTCCATGGGTTATGGTTTTTACCCATCCTAATAAACTATTACAACAAATGATTAATTAGAACATCTTTGTATTAAATGGCTATATGTAAATGCTTTACAAAAATAACATGTATCCTTATAGTTGTACTTAAGATAACATTATATTTGTTATCAACAAAACACAAAGAGATCGCAAAGTATTAATAAACGTTTTTACGGTTTATTTGTATTAACAATTATTATGATGGAGTAGTTTTTGGATATACTTGTGTGTAAGATGTAAACAATTGTTTAAGTGTTCTTATCTATGTGATGCATGAGAATTCTTCTTGTTTAATGAGTTTGTTGAGATAACATCTAGTCTTGCTTAATTAGTTGGTATTAACATTTAAAAGATAAAATGGCCGAAAGGATTTCTCTTAATGTTTTTATTCCAAAACGTTAGTGCACGAACTAGTATGGGATATGATGATTGACATTCATCATATTTGCTAATTAAAATGGACTTGAAACGATTATATCACGAAAAAGGCTGAAAGGGTTCGTAAGAACAAGTTAGATAAGAATAATTTTCAAACAAATGGATTTTAAAAGAATAGTCAAATTGGTTAATAGGCCGAAAGGATTACCTATGTGATTGTATTCTACGAATGATTTCTACATGACTTAAACCATCGATTGTGAATCATTTTCCTATGATTTGTGCATTACTTCAAGTTTACACCAAACTATCATGAACACTCTAGACAATTGGTTATAGCTTGCACACAAGTATATGTTTTCTTTAATTGGTTTTTAGAATAACAAATTGCGTAGGAGGCTTGACAAACCATCTTGTTTTAAACAAATCAAATCACCACAAATCCCTTGGGACGATCTCGACTTGCCCACCTTTACTACCACGGACGAGTATACTTGCTCGTATGTTTTAAATATAATTATCCGGTAAATCGTGTTTATAAATTTAAAACTTGTACACGGTAGAGCACATCACTAGTTGATAGACAACTTGACCACAATTGTTTTGCTTTGTTTCTGTATCTGCAGACCCGTCCCTTGCAAATATTGAAACATTTTCGTACATAAGTGTCTCTTTTCTGCTGCCATTATTTGTATGGGAGAGTAACAATGGCGATGATGACTATTTTATGCATTCCGTGTCTTGGCGGGGTAGCCACTCATGGGTTGTGATTGCAGCCATGAACGATATTTGGCGCCACCTTTGCGTTTAAAGATCTGTGACTCAAATAGGTATATTTGAACCAGAAAAGTGTACATTTGTTAATTCCCTATCTGAGCCTACCAGTTACATTTGACCATACATTCTGATTTGTTATTGCCTAACAGGTTTGCAAAAGCATATGGCGGGTGATTGGAATCTTTGCTGATTCAAGTAGTCAATTACGGTTCAGGTACGCAATTCCCACCTTTATGCTGATTCAAGTAGCCATTTAGCCCACAACTAACTCCTAAGGATACTTAAGAGCTACTGAGTTACATACACACCTACTTTTTAAATAAGCTTCTAAGCGCTACACTATTGTTAGTCTCAAACAGGTCAACAGAAACATTTAAATACATGTGTTTTGGCATTTGCTGAAACCAATGCATGGTGTTTATAGTTCTCGTTTGTATTGTAAAGTTTGAATCTCCATTTTATTTGCCAGTACTTTGATGCATCAGTTGGAACCAATGTGGTAGCCAGGACTACGGAAAGTTGGCTCACGGGAAAAATCGGTTCTTTGAAATGTCAGAAGTTTGGAATCTTAACATTTGCAGGTATGTAATGGTTCTTAACTATTCAAATTCAGATACTTTTTAGGTTCACGTCTCAAAACTTTTATAAAATAAATGCAGACTGCTTTTGGTGGAAAATCCCGGTGTGTCTATAAATTGCGTAATCTGAAACCCACATGGTACGCTGTTTCGTAAGTCCTGCTGATTCAGTGGTCCGAAGCTTTTGGGTTGGTCAAAGGACGAATTGCTAAGCCTAAAGGAGATATAGCCCAATATCAAGCTTTATTCGAGAAGCTACATGTTGTAAGCTACCAGTAGCTTTGTTAATTTTTGGTTCCCATCTTCTTTAAACCATATTTTTTAATTTCAGGTGGAAACACCGGGTACCGGGTGTCATGTGATGGGTAAGATTCATTTTCTAGAGATAGACGCACAATCACATATATTTAAGAGGTTTGATACTGAACTCTTTATAATCATTAAAGTATGTAAAATGGAAGAACAAGATATACTGGCTCTTCATAAAATCTAACATATCCTTGAAATTTACTATACAATATATTGGAAGGATGAGCTGAGTAAGAGACTAACGGATTGGGTCGGCTTAGATTGATCTGTCAACAATTAACGAACTTAGTAAACATTGAGAAAAAAACAGAACATGTTTAGCCCCGTTAGGATCTGTTTGTGATTGTCACCTCTGGTGTGTTGTCTATCTGTTAGGATGAAACAGCTTGAGCCCTGGAAACTCTGCGCAAAAGGAGAAGCTGCAGTGGCATTCACGAGTGGACAGTAAATCAATCTCCGAACAGCAGAGCAAAGCTACCACTGTAACAGGTACTTATTATTAAAGCTACGAATTCATCTACCTATATATTAATTTACGTGTATCCAACCGGCTCCTTAAACCGAATCAGTCCAAACAGCCCCTTAGATCGAATCTGTCCAAACAACCCTTAACTGTTTCTTTTTATTATGCTCTCTCTATCTTTTTTTTTATTTTGTAATTGCAATTAATGGGTAGTTAAAATTGGAAAAGGAGTCATCGTCGCGGTTTTTGGGGCATATGAAATCATGAAGGAGATGATCATTTTGTCACTGAACTTGCGAGAAAATAACATATGTATGCACAATGTAAATGAACCACTTTTCAATTTTACTATACCTGATAATTGTTACCAGCATTGCAAACAACACAAGTGGAAGCATTTTAGCATCTGCTCTTGCAATGCTATCTAAAATTGCCCACCGAGTCCTCTACTCATATCACACATCGTTGTAACAATGATAATCATCTATGAAAGTGTAACTTATAACATCTTTTTGTTTGCATATTCCTGAAGAAGTTTCTTCAGCATAAGTCGTTTATTATTTAGTAGTGAAAATAAGTTACAGCTGCTAAAAAAAATAGGAAGCGGTTGTGGTGGAAAAAGGCGAGAAGTGCGAGGAGATGGTGGTGGAAGAAAAGAAGAAGGGATTCGTTGAGATTGATGGGGTTAGTTTACTCTCAATCAGTAGTTTCGATCACTATCGATGAATCTTTATTTTTTGTTTTACGTTTCGATATCATGATCTTTTTTAAATGTATGACATTTGAGTTCTAATAGTATCTTTGCACCAAATTCTGTCATTAAAAGTTCTTGATTTAGTTGTCTATCTATATAAAGGATCATTGATATTGTTTGAAACTGTTGCTTAATAACGGAAAAGTCCTGCAATAATGTAATGAGGCTGATGTCGATCATGCGACTATGTATTAACAAGTTGTCAGCTACTAAGCGTGTGTCAATATTGGACTTTGTTAGGCATAAGATAAATAGAGAACCGAGGTTAAAACAACGTTGTTTATATAATGGGCTACATGAAAAATTTATGCTAATCCATGTTTCACACGGTCAAAGAAGCACCGGTTTTTAATTTCATTATGACTTGGTTTAAAAAAATACATCAATACATTAAAGTACAAAAAAACCGCCAACTTCGACGCTCCGCCGTAACGCAGCGGACCGACGTCCAACTCGTTTATCTCAAACGTCTTAAACATGACTTGAACCCACAATCATTTAATTAGGAAGCTTCTCACACAACAAGTGTACCATTAAGATACAAGTTTTTTGTTTGATAGTTGATACTAAAAGTCATCTTGGCTCTGTAAGTTCAGACATAACCAATGATCCCAAGTTCATCCATCAAAATGAATGTTTGGTATTACCATATATTGTGTCGTCTAATCATTTATGTTTGTTAACAATGTTAACAAAGAATTATGCTTAGAGAATAATGATATGCATACTCACTTGTGATTTATATAGTTCGACAAAAAAAAAAAAAAAAAAAAAAAAAAAAAAAAGCCAGATGATTGTTGTACTAGCATTGTTAATGTTATGATTATAAGATTAAACGATTGATCTGAGTGCATATACTAGATTGTGCATACATTAGTGTCATTGTACAAGGTCGATATGTACATATGAATAACGAGCATTTCAATGTCTAGTATACAATACTGATTTCATGATAATGTTTTTACTTTTTATGCATTATATATCATCTTCAATAGAATCTATCTTCATTCATCCTTTGGTTCTTTTGGGAAGAGTAGGAATACTCTGTTCATTTCTAAAGAAATTGTCAGGATCGACCGCTGTTTTAATCTTAACCAGTCTTTCGAAGTTCCCCTTAAAATACTTCTCACCATAAACCTTACCCGACGCAAAACCATCACCCGAATTCACACCAATATCAAAATCCCTATAATTTATGAATGCACCTCTTGGATTCTTCGACACATAGGGTGTCATAAACTCGTACATAGCCTTCCCTTGGTTCAAAATAGTTTCAGTCGTTTTTGGATCAGTTTCCTCCCAATTCATTGAATACTGAACCTTAAACAAATTCCCCGCACGGTGAGGAAAAGGGACTGCGTTTGCAGGAACTTCATTCATTTTCCCACCGTATGGATTAAAAACCAAACCAACTTTATTTAGGGCCAACAACTTGTTAAAGATAGCAGTCAGCCCAGCTTTAGGAATCGCGGTTTGCACATAATCAGACTTACGTTTGATAAACTTAACTGTGTCGCTATGCCGATCCATTAGCAACTCGGGCTTTGTCTTGTTGTAATCAAAGTTTGCCCAATATAACTTTGCTTGAATGTAACTTACATCAAAACAATCTTCTTTCTTTAGACCCAATTCAGGAAATTGTTTGCTCATTAAACCCAATAATCGCGCTGAATCACCTAAAAATAGTGACATAAATGTAACACGAACCGTGTTCTTATTATTCAAGGTTACGGGTTGTACTAAAATCCTAATCCACAAGTCGTGATCGATTGTTGGCATAACTGCCTGCCATTTCACTAGGATATCAGTCGCGTTTTGTTCCATCGTTCTTTCTACTTTAAAAACAGTGTTAACTTTTGGGACCGGGACTAATTTTATCGTAAACGAAATAATGACACAAAAACTACTTCCGCCCGCGCCACGAATAGCCCAAAAAAGATCTTCGCCCATTGCTTTACGGTCCAAAAGCTTACCATTAACATCTACTATTTTAGCGTCTATTACGTGATCAACTGTTAGCCCGTATTTTCGAATCATGGTACCATAACCAGCCCCGCTTATATGTCCGCCCGCACCCACGGTCGGACATGCTCCAGCGGGGAATCCATGCACTTGACTTTTTTCAGATATTCGGTAATAAAGATCACCTAACTGGGCCCCGACTTGGACGACTGCGGTTTCGGTGGCAATGTTAACATCAACTGTCTTGAAATTGAACATGTCGAGTAGGATGAAGTTTTTTTCGGATGAGACGTAGGAGACTGCTTCATAATCATGTCCTCCGCTTCGAATTTTTATTTGGATACTGAGTTTTTTAGCGCAGAGGACGGTGGCTTGTACATGTGCTTCTTTAGTTGGGGTGACTATAATTGCGGGTTTGGGTGTGGAGGTAGTGTTGTAACGTCGGTTTTTTATTTTGTCTACTAAGGTTTTGGTGTAGGTCGAGGAATTCGCGGTGGATGGGTGTACTATGGAGGAGAATGCAGGGTCGGGTTGAGGTGATTGGGTTGGGAGACATTCGATGAACGATTTGTAGATTGAGTTAGGGTCCGAGGGTACTGGTCCCTTAGGAGGGGTAGTTCCGGGACCTGGCCCATTCGGAGGAGTAGGTCCAAGTCC
Source organism: Chrysanthemum seticuspe (assembly GCA_019973895.1). Taxonomy (NCBI): domain Eukaryota; kingdom Viridiplantae; phylum Streptophyta; class Magnoliopsida; order Asterales; family Asteraceae; genus Chrysanthemum; species Chrysanthemum seticuspe. The sequence continues at coordinate 142,340,320 of BPTQ01000008.1, forward strand.
TTTTGGTGGTCCTTTAGGGGCTGAAGGTGGCCCCTTAGGAGCCGGTCCAGCTCCGCTTGTGTGAGAAAAATCATGAGAAATGAAAAGCAATACTAAAAGAAAAACATTCGAAGACATCTTAAACAGGATTATGTCGTGTTTTACTATGATCAGTATTAAGACATAATGCTTTTAGTAGTGACCAAATATATAGTCGCCTTGGAATGAAGATCATGGGCAGAATTGTCATTCATTACTTGGCCAAATTCTTTTAAAAATTCCAAATTTGTAATTCCGATTTTTTACCTTTTGTTGTTGTGCCGTCTAAAAAGATAATGGGCCTGTTTGGCAGGGGCTTTTTGAAGGAGCTATTAGTTTTTTGTTACAAAATAATCTTCTATAAATTAAGTAGTTTCGTTTAGATGCATTAGCTACGAGCTTTTATTTCAAACAAATAGCTTCAAAATGAAAAGCTGATTCATGAAGCTTTTTAAATATATGTGAGCTGTTAAAACTTTAAATTACTAATATACACTTCAAACATTTATTTACAATTATAGATTTGTCCTTTTATGTCATTTTATATCTTATAATTACATTTAAGAGCTAATTTACTAAACATTTTTATTAAAAAAAGATACAGCTTATAGCTCATGTTAACAGCTTTACAGTTTACATCTTACAGCTTACAACATACAATTTACAGCTAGTTTTGCCAAACATACCCAATGTTTTGTAATAATTTATTTGGTAAAAGAATTGTTCTTAGCAATCACTCAAGCTTTTGACGAAGGAAATTTGCTAAAACTACATAATTTTACAAAATAAAATCTATAAAATGTTGTCATATTAATATGTGGTATTTTCATTTTCTTTCTTGTTTAAAAAAAATAAAATAAAAAACATCTTATGTCTATAGCCAATAGTCACTAAAACACATCATTTTGTGAAATTTATGTGCCCTTAACTTGCATGGTAATTATATATGCGGTTATAATCATACATATATACTGTGAGGCTATTGAGCCTGTGACGCATGATAAACCTGATCAATTATTCTATTTATGTATTGTGTTCATGTGGATATTGATTGAATGAAACGCTAATTGGTCCATCCATGTGAAGAGTGTTAAAAATATGTAGCAATGTGTATAGTCGTTAGTAGATAAATGTAATTATTAATTAGTTAAAGTATATCTTTCAAAAAAATTAGTTAAGTATGAGTTTATTTACACATAAGACAAATTACTTTTGACTTGTTTAATTATGTCCATAGAAAGTAGTATGTGTTTGGTAAACTTGATTGGTTATTGAATGCACCTCGGTGTAATCTACTGGTAATTCGAAGATGTTTGGTAAAACTTTGGTAAACGTTACTGCTGGCCATTTGCATTATTTATAAGCCTTCATTTTTCATAATCAGATACTTGTAGATCTCAAATTTAGGTACAAGAATTAGATATTTTTATGATTAGAGAGCCTCTAATTAGACAAGATGATTGTGTTAATAACCAATAAATATGTAACCGTCACGAAATTTATCGAAAAGACTAGTATCGTCTGTTAAACTATATGTTTACATTGAAACTGATTATGTGGAAAACTAGAAGGGGGGTTGAATAGTTTTGCCAATTAAAACTTTCTTTTAAACTATTTAGATCGACTTATGTCAATCTATTTGGTTGTGTGTGTTGGACGTTTATAAACAAGCATATAAAGATATGTAATGAAAAGATAAGAGTAAGAAGCACAAAACCACAACGCGAGTATTTATAGTGGTTCGGCTACAAGGACACCTTCCTTGCCCTACTCCACTCCCCGAGTCACCTACTCGAGAGTTTGTAAACACTACACCAATCTCCTTATGGCGGAGAAGCCTTCACAACGTCGCTTAACCTTTTTCCGGTACAAAGCTAAAGACCGAGTTCTTTCACACCAAGGCGAACCACACCTAACACAACGTCGCATACCCTTTATACGGTGCTAGGCTAACCACCGAGTTCTTTCACACCTTAGGTGAACTACACCTTCACAACGTCGCCTACCCTTTATTAGGTACTAGGCTAAGCACCTAGTTCCATTGCAATGGAGGAACTACTACCACACTACACCAACGACTAATCCCAAAGGATATCTACTCCTTTACAACATCATCAAAGACATCAATATCCTTGGATCTAATGCTAGTCTATCTAGTACATCGAAACACACCATATCGAATGTACATCTAAGGCACCTTTCACTAATGCCTTTGATTAGATCTACAAGACACCTTTCACTAATGTCTTGTGTCTTCGCTTCTAAGCACCTTTCACTAATGCTTCTTGTCTTGACTTCTAAGCACCTACCACAAGTGCTTATCCTATAGACGATAGATGCCCTTCACTAATATATTCGTCTTGACACTTGAGACATCTTTCACTAATGTCTTCAACATTACACTTCTTTGAAGAAAGAAAGGGATCATCAACAAGAGGACTTCAATAGCCTTGATGATGAGGAAGCATGGCAACTAATGGACTTGAGCTTGCTCGACTTCAAAGGTGGTGATCTTGCCTTTAAGAGGAACCTAAAAGATCACACAAAGACAAAACTACAAACATAGATCTCTTGGATCTAAGGTTAGTGAGATTTAACTCAGGGGAGAAAGTATGTTGAAGAGGGATGAAATATAATGAAGAAATGGCTCACTATTTAGAGAGGAAAAATCCTACTGTTTCCCCGGATCCCACGGATCCCTACCACAAGGGATCCGGCTAGCACAAAGCTAGGGATCCGTGGTCCGCTCCTCTTTGCCCATGGGTATTTTTGGTTATGGGTCATGGGTCATGGGTTATCGGTTGATCCATGGTTTTCTTTCTAGATACAATGTACCTTTAGGATACATTGAACTTGGTTAAGTGGTATATATAAAACCATGGGTTATGGGTCAAAACCATTTGCTAGTTTTTATCTATTTAGTATATACTTGTTTTTACCCATTTTAGTATACTTAGCTTAAGTATGTGTTAACTCAATATGTAAACACTAGTTGTTGTACATATATATCTTAAATCATAGAAACACTTATACTTGTTAAGCCAATATGTAAACACTAGTTGTTGTACATATATATATCTAGATCATAAAATCACTTATACTTGTTTTAGTGTTTTATGTGAATATGTTAGAAAACTATTAGTTCAAACCATTTACGTATTTTATTTGTTTCGTTAATATGATTTTACTTTTATTATCGACAAAACATTAGAAGATCGTAAAATATAAATAAACATTTTTACGGCTTATTTGTATTAACAATCTCCCCCTTTTTGTTGATGACAAAACATAAAATTATTTTAACGAAAAGCTAAAATTCGTAAACGTTTGAATTTGTAGTTTTTACTTTCTTCTCCCCCTTTTTTTCGAAACAAAAAGTGTTTGAAGAAAAGCAACACATCTTTTTTAAGAAAAAACATGTGAAAGAAGAAATAAAGAGCAAGTAACGGGAATAGATCTCGTCTTTGCTCCCCCTTGACGAGTCCAACCCTAAGTAAGGGCGTCAAGAAACTAATTCTAATCTAGTGCATTTGCAACTAACTTATGCAAAAGATTACGTCAATGTGACGGGTGTGCTCCCCCTAGAAGATTGCAATATTTGCAACGGGAAGTCATGAAATTTAAATCAAATATTGCAAGTAATTATGCAACGTATTGTTTTGACACCAAGCTCCCCCTAGCTTTAGGATGTCAAATACTTTATGTGTTAATTGAATAACTGCAAAACAAGGGTTAGAAAACAAGTATAATTCACAATTTCCTGCAAATGTGATAAAGAAAAGCACTCTGACTTCACGGATCCCACGGTTCCCTCCTAGTAGGGATCCGTTTATGCAATACTGAGGGATCCGTCTGCCTGATGACTAAAATCAGCAAAGATGATATAACAGGTAATGTTATCACATAAATGAGATATGAATACATATTCTCAGAAAAATAACAAGTAGCATGTAATTCCATTTAATAAAACAAGAGTTATGATATACATGACTCTAAAAATAAGAAAATAGACAATACATGACTAGGAATTTTTAGGTTATCTAACGCTTGATGCTAGGACACCACTAAAATCTTCTAGCTCAAGTTTTGTTTAGGTTTGATCTCGTCGAAACGTTCGAGGAGATGATAGAACATGAAACGTTGATCTTCTCGTACTACATGTATCAAACTTTCAACATGTTGACAATGATTGCAATCTTTGTCATGGCTAGGTAGTGGTGGTGGAGGAAATAAAATGGCTTGATGCGAAGGATCAAGTGAGGCGGCTTGCGGAGCTTCAAACGATGAAGGGATTGGTGGAGGTGCATTTGAGAATGCCTCGACCAAGAATGATGGTGGTGGTAAGGAAGTGTCAACTTCCATTTGGTCGGGTGGTTGACTTTGATGATTTCTCATAATCCAAATAGGATTATATGATGGAGACGGCGAAAAGGATGCCGGAGCAAGTGTTGACTCAACACCTTGATTTTGAATCATTATTCCTCCTAATGAGGAGAATGTTGTCGGCGGAAGCGGATGAGACGGCCTAGGTGGCAAGTCCTCTAAATTGTAGAGGTGTGGTGATGATTGTGGGGATGTAAATGAGATAGCTCTAGGAACCAATGGTGATGGTTTAGTGGAGATGATATTGTTTGGCCTAGGAGGTATGGTGGTGTTTGGCATTGGTAGTTTTGTGGGTACTATCCTTTTAGGAATTGGTTTGATTGGAAGAGGGAGGATCCTATCATTTGTTGGCTTGACCGGAGATGTTTCGGTTGAAGAGATTTCGTGTATAACACGGGCCCTTTTCGTGGGTGGTTCTTTGGTGGATAAGTTGCTACTTGGGGTTTTCCTCATGATGTGATGATTTCAAGAGGTTGTAAAAGCTGAGAGTTAGGATGAGAGTGATGACAATGGAGGTCCTAACAAGGTGGTTTATAAACCAAGAAATTTAGAAGATGCATTTAAGCCTTAAGCCACTAGGATTCATTGGAATGTGATGATTGATATGCACAAGAGTCAACTTCATAGGTTGGACTGATCTAGGAACTCATTTAAGATGAGATGGAGTGTTTGAGTTAGGAAGATGAGTTGAAATGATTGTTTTAGCAAGATTTGACCTATACTGTCATCCGGATCCCACGGTTCCTTTCTCAGAGGGATCCGTATAGGCTAATCCTAGGAATCCGGCTAACAGCAGCTATGAAAGAGTGGAAATGATGTTTCTAAAATATAAGACCTATAATATCTTGAGTGTTTCAGTCTTCCTAAGTGTCTTAAATGAAGGGGTGCTTAAGTACTTGAAGGTGGTGAGTGATGTAGCTAATGATTGTCTTTTATGGAAGGATTTGGAACTTTTATGAGTACCAATAAGTGAGCAAGGATGACACTAAAGAAAAGAGTGTCAATTGAAGCTAAATGATCCTAGAGATCAGGTGGTGACTTAGGATTGTGCTTTGGAAAATATCCTAATGGTTTTGAGATGGGAAAACTAGGATTTGATCAACTTTGATCAATTTTGAGGTGAGGTTGATTTAAGATCAATTTAGTTATAATCGAAGGATTTCTAACCTAGATGTGAGGGATCAAGTAAAAATGAAGTGTGATTTTTGAGAGCGGAAGAATGATGGATTGAAATGGTAGATCTAACAAAGTCTTAGAGTGTGATCTATGTGAGTTGGAATGAGTGGGAAAGGTCAACCTATCTTGATAAAGTCTTAATCAATCTTAAGACACTATGTTTAGCTTAGTGTAAGGTGTTCAAAAGGGTGTGTTTGACATATAATGCTTGCAATTGCATTTTCTGTTTTGCCGGATCCCACGGTTCCCTAGATGTAGGGATCCGTTTAGTACAACATTTGGGATCCGTCTATCTGCTAGACAGAACCTTTACCAAAGGTATGCAATGATCTTGACAATGCATTATATTCCAAGTTTTGTTTAAAGGAGTTCTAAAACTTGGATATCAAATGTAAGATGTTTTATTTCATGAAAAAGATAGGATTACATTGATAAATAATGAGTAGAGAAGAATTGATCCTATTTGACTATTCTAGGTTCCTTGAGTGTCTTCACTAGGAGGATCATTATGTGATTGATGGGTATTGGTGGAATCAGGAATGAAGAAAGTCTTCATGAGAGATATGTTTAGCGGTTCCATCATCTTGTTCACAAGTACGTACAACGGACTTTGAAATTGAGGATGGAAGTGCATAACATTGTGATAGAGGCGTGTCAAGAACATTCCATAAGGGATGAGTTTATTCTTGGAGCCTTGAAGATTTGCAATTCCCCTTGCGAAGAAGTAGGCGAGATTGTATGGTTGTTGTGTTAGCAAACAGTACAACATGTGAGCACAACAAGCGGGAAGAATATCTTGATTTCCCCTAAGACTCCAAACATTTTCACGTAGAATGAGAGCAACAGGCTTGTACTCTTCTCGGATATCCTGTGTATGGATAATGTTTGGATTGGAGTAATATGGTCGAGGTTTGCATATAATGCGATTTATATCTTCCGGAGAGGGTATGTGTGAACAATATGGACTATTTTCTTCACGAAAGTTGAAGAGAGAATCAAGAGACCAATCTTTGGTGAAGGCACTTTGTCCATGATTGGGAATCCGGAGAATGTGAGCAAAATGCCCAAGGGTTAGGGTGAACTTTTGGTTTTTGATGTAAAACCAAAGAGATAGGGAGCGATCCTCGTTACGAACGAGTTCGACTTGACGGAAGAATTCCATTATGAACCTTGGACATATCTTCTCTTTGATTTCAAGAAGACATTCTAGTCCTATGGCTCGGAAGGAGGTATTGATACCTTCTTCAAATTGTAGAGAGGTGTCTACAATACGTCCTTCATGGAAGTGACGGTTTTCGAGATTATTGAACCCACGGACATGATTGCCAGGTGTGTTGGGCTCAAGAGAGATGTTCGGGGTGTAGACGCTAGTGAGTGAAAAATCAAACTCGTATTCATGCGTCATAGTTGAACCTATAGAAGTGATGGGTTAATAGGAGGTGAAGTTTATGGTAAACCTATAATAATCTAACGTTTTTACTAGATTTTATTAACAATGGTATTTAACATTTAACTAACTCATGGTTTCGAAATTCTAGTGGATTATTACTTTTAAAAAGATAGTGGTTTTTAATCTTGTATGAAAACTGTTTTCCAGTAGGACGGATCCCACGGTTCCTTTACAAAAGGGATCCGGCTAGTATATCTTCCGGGATCCGTGAATCTGTAGTAACAGAAACAGATTTTATAAAAACATAGGTTTTACAGTTTTTTATACAACGAAGTATGTTTTATCCTACATTTTCTTTTAGCATGCATACATGACTTCTAATGTATCACGAAAGAATATAACACATATAAAACAAAAGAAATGATAAACACATTATGATAAGAATAATATAGATAAACTAGATTATTAATAATATTGCATTTCAATACTTAGGATGATACAAAGGATTGGGTATATAATCCCAATATAGATCAACAACACAAAATAAATGTCTCCGTATGTGAACTTCATCATAGGGAACACAAGTGCGATGAGTGTTAGGGCGATGAGCACGAGTGCGATGTAAACCATGTTGATGACGGATCTTCTTAGTTTCGGAGGAGATGGAATGAGGAGGAAGATGAAGTTTTTAATTGAGAGGGAATTTTTGAAATTGGAAAATTTGAAAAAGTGAGGATTGAGTAAAGTAGGCGTCGAGTGGGATTATTAATAAGGAAGGAGGAATTTTTTGAAATTCGTGTTTTTGTTTTATTATAGGATTAAAAGAAATAAAACATAAGCTAAATATACTTATAACTATAGACGAGAAATATAACACGTATGAGAGAAAAAGGCTTCCTAACGAAGCTTCATGTAAATTATGTGTAAACACAAAAATCTACTCAAATAAATGCCTAACAAATAACACTTATTAACTAGACTAATATCATTTAGATATAAGTGGAAAGTCATACCTCGAATGCACTTAGGAATGTCTTTACAAATGACAAATGTCACTTAGACGATTCCCGCTCCTTTGCGTTTAAGATACCTTCTTAAGGAAGGTATTCTTGTTACCAAGCGTCTCCTAAAGCTTGGTGGGTATGAGCTTTGACTAATCAACATCATAAAGAAGATTAGTGCAATAAAAAATTATATAAACAAAATGTTGTTATCAAATCAACATCCAAACATATAGTTTTTGAAAAACATGGTGTTTGTTTTTATGAAAAAACCTTCTTTGTAGTTTTCAATTAACTATGAATCGTATCAAGTTTTTAAAGTACAATATACTTCAAGAGACTTGGTAACGAAGCTCTGATGCCAATTGTGGAAAACTAGAAGGGGGGTTGAATAGTTTTGCCAATTAAAACTTCCTTTTAAACTATTTAGATCGACTTATGTCAATCTATTTGGTTGTGTGTGTTGGATGTTGATAAACAAGCATATAAAGATATGTAATGAAAAGATAAGAGTAAGAAGCACAAAACCACAACGCGAGTATTTATAGTGGTTCGGCTACAAGGACACCTTCCTTGCCCTACTCCACTCCCCGAGTCACCTACTCGAGAGTTTGTAAACACTACACCAATCTCCTTATGGCGGAGAAGCCTTCACAACGTCGCTTAACCTTTTTCCGGTACAAAGCTAAATACCGAGTTCTTTCACACCAAGGCGAACCACACCTAACACAACGTCGCCTACCCTTTATACGGTGCTAGGCTAACCACCGAGTTCTTTCACACCTTAGGTGAACTACACCTTCACAACGTCGCCTACCCTTTATTAGGTACTAGGCTAAGCACCTAGTTCCATTGCAATGGAGGAACTACTACCACACTACACCAACGACTAATCCCAAAGGAGATCTACTCCTTTACAACATCATCAAGGACATCAATATCCTTGGATCTAATGCTAGTCTATCTAGTACATCGAAACACACCATATCGAATGTACATCTAAGGCACCTTTCACTAATGCCTTTGATTAGATCTACAAGACACCTTTCACTAATGTCTTGTGTCTTCGCTTCTAAGCACCTTTCACTAATGCTTCTTGTCTTGACTTCTAAGCACCTACCACAAGTGCTTATCCTATAGACGATAGATGTCCTTCACTAATATATTCGTCTTGACACTTGAGACATCTTTCACTAATGTCTTCAACACTACACTTCTTTGAAGAAAGAAAGGGATCATCAACAAGAGGACTTCAATAGCCTTGATGATGAGGAAGCATGGCAACTCATGGACTTGAGCTTGCTCGACTTCAAAGGTGGTGATCTTGCCTTTAAGAGGAACCTAAAAGATCACACAAAGACAAAACTACAAACATAGATCTCTTGGATCTAAGGTTAGTGAGATTTAACTCAGGGGAGAAAGTATGATGAAGAGGGATGAAATATAATGAAGAAATGGCTCACTATTTAGAGAGGAAAAATCCTACTGTTTCCCCGGATCCCACGGATCCCTACCACAAGGGATCCGGCTAGCACAAAGCTAGGGATCCGTGGTCCGCTCCTCTTTGCCCATGGGTATTTTTGGTTATGGGTCATGGGTCATGGGTTATGGGTTGATCCATTGTTTTCTTTCTAGATACAATGTACCTTTAGGATACATTGAACTTGGTTAAGTGGTATATATAAAACCATGGGTTATGGGTCAAAACCATTTGCTAGTTTTTATCTATTTAGTATATACTTGTTTTTACCCATTTTAGTATACTTAGCTTAAGTATGTGTTAACTCAATATGTAAACACTAGTTGTTGTACATATATATCTTAAATCATAGAAACACTTATACTTGTTAAGCCAATATGTAAACACTAGTTGTTGTACATATATATATCTAGATCATAAAATCACTTATACTTGTTTTAGTGTTTTATGTGAATATGTTAGAAAACTATTAGTTCAAACCATTTACGTATTTTATTTGTTTCGTTAATATGATTTTACTTTTATTATCGACAAAACATTAGAAGATCGTAAAATATAAATAAACGTTTTTACGGCTTATTTGTATTAACAATCTCCCCCTTTTTGTTGATGACAAAACATAAAATTATTTTAACGAAAAGCTAAAATTCGTAAACATTTGAATTTGTAGTTTTTACTTTCTTCTCCCCCTTTTTTTCGAAACAAAAAGTGTTTGAATAAAAGCAACACATCGTTTTTAAGAAAAAACATGTGAAAGAAGAAATAAAGAGCAAGTAACGGGAATAGATCTCGTCTTTGCTCCCCCTTGATGAGTCCAACCCTAAGTAAGGGCGTCAAGAAACTAATTCTAATCTAGTGCATTTGCAACTAACTTATGCAAAAGATTACGTCAATGTGACGGGTGTGCTCCCCCTAGATGATTGCAATATTTGCAACGGGAAGTCATGAAATTTAAATCAAATATTGCAAGTAATTATGCAACGTATTGTTTTGACACCAAGCTCCCCCTAGCTTTAGGATGTCAAATACTTTATGTGTTAATTGAATAACTGCAAAACAAATCCATGACACTTTCGTCAAAGTAACCAAAGAAGATGAAAAGGTTATTGGATGTTGAGATCGGTGGACTAGAAGAAGAAGAAGAAAAAAAAAATCGTTATGTTTTGGGAGAAGAATTGTTGACGGAAAAAAGAATTGGCTAGCAGAGAGAGGTTGGGAAACGATGATGGTGTTTTTAGGGTTTTACAGGATCGGTATTACCCTCCGATACCATGTTAAACTCTATGTTTGCATTGAAACTGATTCACTTTAACTTTATTAATCACCAATATTTATAGAGTAAATAAACCCTAATGTACCCTAAGCCCACAGACCGGGCTTGGGCTTATATTTGGCTAATATCATCAACCATATATAAGGTGTTGATTTGTATATCATTAGCTTTATCTGATTTAAATGAGTGGTGTATAAACCATTCTTGTTTACAAGCGGTTTGCAGCAAAAGACAACTTCTTAAGCAATAACCAGGTTTAGTTATGAACTTTTTATGCTCACAAGTCTCAAATACACAATCTAGTATCTATATATACATTTTAAGAAACAAGCATTTAGATGTTAGAGCATCACGTAGGCATCACTTTTTTATGTCACCACAGTTTGTCAGAACATTACATTTGTACTCATATCACAAAAAACACCCACTCTAGTAACATATCATCACTTGCCATTTAGGCACCATATTTTATTTTTATTTTATTTTTTTAAACCAACTAATTTTTCCTTCATTTAAAAAAAATGTATACATTATATAAAAATTATAATTAAAATACGAAAAAAGTTATACATATTACATAAACATAAAGAGTTAAAAGTGTAAAATTAACATTTATATAAACTTTTCAAATATCGGGGCTAAGACTAAAATCAATATTCATAAAGGTTTGAATTAAAAAAACAAAAAATAAAACTAACATTGGTTTTTCCCTTCGTCTTCTTTCGATTGTGGTTCTTCCCTTCATCTTCTTCGAAAAAACGCTACACCATTTTTATTCACAACACTATTTTAAACAAGAAAGAAAAGGAAAAAACAAAACCAACCAGTTTCATGTTATAAAGCACGCCACCCGAATGACTTGAGTGATCGTGCCCGACCAGTGCCACTGGTCAGAGTGTCATGGTGCGGCCTTGGCGGGATACGCCTCAGCAATGGTGCAGTTAACCTATTTGGGCTTTAAATGCCAAATTTACATTTGAGAAATTTTGAAAAAACTACAATACCATTTTTATTCACAACACTATTTTTTGCTTTAAGAATATATTGATTCTTAATTAGTTAATACATAATTCACTAGTTAATCATTATATAAATAACATTTGTGAAACAAATGTTTTTTAATACTTTGTTAGAGAAATAACAATTTATCCTCAGTATATTCTCAAAACTGGCAAATATAGTACATTCGATTAAATTTTGTTTCAGAGACAGTTCATAATAAATTTTGAAATTTATCTCACTCGTTAAATTTGATTGTGGCAACAGTCCTGTCCAGTTAACTTGCATCTTAGAGACACTTAATAAATTTTGAAATTCATCCCTATCGTCAAATGCGATTGCAACAACTGTCCTTATGTTAAATATGTGACTATTTGTGTAACAAAAATTTACACAAATAGTCCCTTTAGTTACTTGCTGATTTCAGTAATGACCCGAGTTAAATTTAAGGATTGTTTGTGTTACAAAATATTACGCAAATAATCCATGTTAGACTGTTAGTTACCTCATTTTACAAAAAACGTCTATAATTTTAAGATTAAAAAAAAAATGTCGGGTAAAAATGTTAACAAATAATTATTTATAAATTAATTTAAATTCAACAAACCAAATATTTATTGTTGATTATTATTTTTCCGTCACAACACGCGGACGACTCCCACTCCTTACTCACAATTTTAAACTGTCATTTATTAAACGTAAAGGAATTTACAAAAGAGATGAAATGCGCTTATATGAACATCAACATGACCAAAAATCAAATTAACTTTGTGTTATCAATAGTTATACATTTAACCCAAGAGATTTAAAGTTCGTTGTAAACCAAACCATATATCGCCCCATGGGCCAACAAACACTTAAGAGATATTTACCTAAAGACTAAAGTACATTTGTTAGGATTGATAGGGGCAATCTGGTTTTCGCTGCTTCCACACCCAATGGGGTGCCAAGAATGGCTAATGAACAATGTTCGCTGCAGCATTAATAGTCTTAACGGTCGTTAACTAACGACTGTTATTTTTTTATTTTTTATTTTTTATTTTTTCTTTTTTTTAGTATTCAAAATAAAACAACACATATTTTACGTAGTTGGTCCTTCATGTAACATGCCCGTTGCAAACTCAGTCCCTCATGACTAACTTTGCAACGAAACGCTAACATAGAGATAAATTACGTAACAAATTTAAAAATAAAATTACAAGAATAGTCCTTGAGGTTATTTACCAGTTATAGAATTAGCCCTCATATTTTACGTAGTTGGTCCTCCATGTAACAGGTCCGTTGCAAAGCCAGTTCTTCATGACAAACTTTGCAACGAAACGCTAACATAGACACAATTTCTGTTAGGATTGCTAGGGGCAATCCGGTTTTCGCTGCTGCCATACCCAATGGGGTGCCAAGAATGGCTAATGAACAGTGTTCGCTACAGTACCAACAGTCGTTAGTTAAAGGCCGTTATTTACGAACGGTCGTTAACTAACGACCGTTATCTTTTTCTTTTTTTCTTTTTTTTAATATTAAAAAAAAAACAACAAATATTTTACGTAGTTGGTCCCTCATGTAACAGGCTCGTTGCAAACTCAGTCCTTCATGACTAACTTTGCAACGAAACACTAACATAGAGATAATTTACGTAACAAATTTAAAAATAAAATTACAAGAATAGTCCTTGAGGTTATTTACCAGTTATAGAATTAGCCCTCATATTTTACGTAGTTGGTCCTCCATTTAACAAGTCCGTTGCAAAGCCAGTTCTTCATGACTAACTTTGCAACGAAACGCTAACATAGACACAATTTCCGTAACAAAATTCCAAAATTCCAAAAAAAAAAAAAAAAAAAAAAAAAAAAAAAACAAAACAAAACAAACTTCTAGGGGTTATCCATCTATTACAAAGTTAGGTCTTTGCGCTCCGCTGCGGCTCGCAACGAGAGTCAATAATTTTGTATTCAAAAGTCCCGTTGCGAAGCGCGGGCCTTCAAACCTCGTAAGGTAACATGAAGCAAGTTAAGACATTACAAGCGAATGAGCGATACAAAAACACTCCATTTAAATATTTAGGGCTCGTTTGGTTCCCATAAATGGGAATGAGACTATGACTTTCAAAGTCATAGTCGGTGTTTGTTTTATTTTGTTTTGTGGGCCCGGTAATGAAATTGGTATATCATAGTCATAGATTCATTACACACCAATTTGGTGTCTATAAAATCCATTCCCGTGGGCCTCTCTTTTTTCCACTACAAAATTCAAATATTTATACACTTTTTCATACCATATTATATCAACCAAACATAAACAATCGTAATGATACACTTTTTTTACCCATTGTCATTCCACATCATTCCAAATCCGATACCCATTGTCATTCATAGCAACAAACCAAACGGGCCCTTAATCAAATGAGTCTCTTATATATGTGTTTGAGATCCGATTGAAATTGAGAGCTTGATGTTATTGAGGATAAACTTTTTGTTTATCTTTAAAGTGATAGCATTACGAAAATGTCATAGTCCATGGATGTTTAATTTACGTACAGTTATTATTTGCGATGAATTAAACTACGGTTGTGCATGTCCAAATCGGAGCTCAGTTGAGAGAACTTTATTGTAGGATTTAGGAAAAGAGAGTAGTTTTCGGAGACCTGGTGTTTGTCTGACAATTGATGTAGGTGGACGGTGGACACATAAGTGTGCTGGTTACAGTTCCATGCTTAGAAAATACGAGTTAACAGTTGATCTCGTGATTGAAGCCCAAATTGCATGCTAATGTTAACAGTCGGATTTTGGATCGAAAATCTAAATGAGATTAGGGTTGAAGTCTATATTCGACAAGATGCACTACAAGAAAAAGTGGTTTTAGTGACGAGAATTTAGTGACGAGATTTTATTTTGGTCACTATATAGATGAAAATAGTGACGATATAATTTATGGTCATTATTTTTGGTCTTGGGTAAAAAGTCAGTGACGAAACTTATAAATGGTCACTATGTGGTCACTAAGTTACACGTTAGGTATTTTTAATCTAAAATAGTGACGAAAAATTTGGTCATTAACATGATAAATATTAGTGACGAAATTTTGGTCACTATTTCACACATTGCTAATTCTGTAAAATGATTATAAATAAGGGCAATTAGATATATACTTCTCAAAACTTGCATATTCGTATATTTATCCAAAAATCGTAAACATGATCACACAGTACAGATAAAAAAACTTGTATTATAGAGAAATATATCAATTGCAAATATTTAACTTTCTTTGGTGCAATTCTCCTTTAAACAGATTATTTGATACATAAACTTTTAAACACAATATTAGTTTCTATAATATGTAAGAATGAAAAAAGAATAATTTAAATATCAAACATTTAAAAAAAATAACTTAAATAATAAGAAGAAAACATCACATTATTTCAACTTGAAGGGTTAATTTCAAACTTTCACATCTCTTTCATTTAGTCAAACTTTTACTTGAATATTCATTTTGTGATCTGACCGATCTCATATTATGTTATCCACAAATAACACATTCGTCCCACTGTTTCATTATCTACCCAATTTTAATCCATCATAAATTATTTGGTCCTTATCGTTCAATACGAAACTGAACAACACAACCATCTCAAACCGATACTAATCACCTTCTCGATCATATGCATAAACAAAACACTATTATATATTGTCCCTTATAAACTTATATATATTCAATTATCCATTTGTAATTTTAGTGACCAAAGTCTTCGTCACTCATTTTGCAATTAAATAAAAAGGCACGCCCCGTTATACACATACCAATCGAACAATATTTTTTTATATAAAAAAAAGCGCGGACCCTAATCTTCAATCCAACCCGAAGTCATATCTCCTAATCACCAATTCACCATCATCTACCACAACCACCGATACCTCACCATCATCTAGCTCAACCTATGTGTAACCCACGCGCCACCGGTAAACCACCACGACAATATCCTTCAACAACAGTCGCATACTCAACTAACTTTCTCAATCGAAAATGTATCATTAAATCAAATTGCTTAAATTCAAATTCGATATTTATCAAATTCAGTTATGGAAGTGTGGTGAGCTTCTTATTGTTATGTTGCTGTTGTTGGTAAATTTATTTTTGAATTGAGACTTGATGTGATATTAGCACCATTGTTGACCTGAAGTTTTGTATTGTGATCATATAGTATGTTTATCATGTTGCTGCTAGTTTACTCTTTTTCATTTTCAGCATGAACACTAAGTGTTTGAAAAAATGCCTCATTGAAAAGTAGTGAAAAAGATGGTGCGGAACGAGTATAATCCCGTGGTGTCTTATGCATTTGGTATAAAATTTGGATTTTATTTGTTACGATTAGTTTATTTAGTTTAGAATTTAGATATAGATTAGGTTAATGATTGGATTATATGTATGGGTGATGACGTGGCATATAGAGTATTTGGACCGTCTGCGGTTACTCAGGAAGTTTATGAAGTAGCTGCGAGGCCTGTTGTGAAAAGTGCTATGGAAGGAGTGAACGGTGCGGTAAAATTAGATAAGATAATAATAAAGCATTTGTATATGTTATGTGATAGTTTAGTTACTGATTTAGGACTGCTAATGCAGGTACTGTGTTTGCGTATGGTGTTACAAGCAGTGGAAAGAAGCATACAATGCATGTAAGAGACGTTTTAACTTGCATCATGTTATTAATTTTAATTAAGATGTTCGGATTTGTATACTGAATTGGATTTGGTAATTAGCTCTGTTTGATGTTCACGGAATATTGTTGTTGCTCGTATCAATAATTAAGTATCGGTAAACTAATCTGGTGCAACTTATGATTTTCGTAGCAACTAATGAAGCTTAGTGTTGACTGTTATATCTTTTAAGTACAGTAGCAATTTGTAAGCTCCGTCATTTAGGAAAGTGTCTTGACTATACAGTATACACTGTTACATTGGGTTGCAGTGTCTTAAGCTTTGATCATTGACCAAATTTGCTTCGCTATACATTTTGCACAACATGAGATGACTTAGAAGTAGTAGTAGTCTCGTTACATTTTCCTGATAAGACTGATTACTTTTTGTTTGGATGATTTCATTGGGCTATATATGATTTGGGATGTTGAGAGTACGTTGTGATTATTCTGGCCATACTTATGATTCATGCTTTTAGTCCATTCTTCAGTTAAGTGTGTATTCTCTTTGTGTGTGCGTAACTCTTTGTCAATAATGTTCTCAGGGCGATCACCTTTCTCCTGGAATTATACCAAGATGTAAGTATTTCTCAAAACCTCATAATTAATATTAGAAATGCATTGAAATTGCATACTTCTGTATAGTATACATTTATTCTTGTCACACTCATGCTCTATCTCTTTTATATCTATATGAAGTAGTGCCACACTGATGAGTGCTTATTCACTCATCGTTTTTACCCGCCTAATGACCTCAAAAATGACTAAAAACACCCAAATATGATCAAAATATGTTAAAAATATTCCCGAAGTGTGTTTTATGTCTTTCAGGTACTAAATGATTGAAAACAGAGCGAAAACGAGATAAAGCAAGCTGAAACTGGAAAAAGTACAGTCAAGACGTAGCCGGGATGCAGTTTTCTACATTTTAGAAGTCCGAGACACGTTTTGAGAGTGATCAGGGGGAAAAACAACCTAAAACCCATTTTGTAAAAACCTCATTTTTCTTAAAACCAATTTTTAGTTTTCAAATTTAATAAAAAAAAAAAAAAATACAAAACTTAAAAAAAAACATTTTACATAAATACCTTTTATAAATAAAACCTTTTAACCATTCCCCTTTTTAACTTACCATTTTCTTTCTTTTTCCCTTTTATCCAAAACATTCCAGGAACCAAAAAAAAAAAAAAAAAAAAAAAAAAAAAAAAAAAAAAAAAAAAAAAACCACCCAATTGCCCGCCATTTTTCCCTCCTCAACCGGTCCCTCTCTTTAACCAGTAATAACCAAATCCCAATCCCACTATCTCCTCTCCCCAAGGCAAGAGTCACATGTTGCCATTGCCACCTTGGCAATCCTTGGCTTAACCTCACCCAACAGATGGCTCGGATGAATTCTAAATGGTACCTAACTGATCAAGGGCTTGGATCATCTCAAGAAAGCACAATTTGGTTTTGGTCTCGTTGCCCTCACACAGGAAGCACATCAAAGAAGAGAGAAGACCCAAGTAGCTTTTAGTATAAATAGGCTGCTAGAGCTTTTGTAAAAAATTGGCTAGAAATTTTTATTCTAGTACAACTTTACTTTTCATTGTCATTTACATTCCTGTAATCTTTCATTTCAATGCAATTTTAATTTCCTGTCTTTAATGTCAGTTTGTTCAAATTTATGCAATCAAAACTTTTGTTCAGCCATTGAGTTTTTAAGTATGATAAAATCCATTTTGGAGTCTTTGTGAATGTCAAAAAGTAGCTTTTGTAATTTCCAGGTCCTTGGCATTTTAAGATTTTAGAATTCTGCTTTTAAAAGTGTGTTTGGAATCGTTTGGTTCTTGGGTCAAGCTCACTTTTTGACCCATTTTGGGTATTGAAATAGTCCTAGTTAGTTGAGGTGAGTCTTCAGGTCATTGTTTGTGAGTCTTCAGTTATGCAGCCAAACAGGTCATTGTTTCCTTTTTAGCTTATTGTTAATTTAGCCTAGCTTAATTAAGATTGTAAATGCTTAGTTAGTGTAGAATTGCTTATTCAGTGCTTACTTGTAGTTTCCCTTTTAATGCTTATTTTACCATTTTAGTAGATTAAGGATTCCCCTAGATAGTTACATTGCCAACTGCTTATCCCCGTATTTTTAGGTTTATTTCTTTGTTTATAGCTTATTTCAGTTTAGGTTCAGTTGTTAACTTTGTTTCTTTTAGCAATTCCAAGTAGTGTAAGTTGCAACATTAGTTTTAGAAGTAATACGCAAAAAGAAAAAAAAAATTGTGATCAGTCCACTTCTGTCCCAACGGCTGCTGAACACAGCCCCCTAGCTCATTAGGTTTAGCATCTAATTAGGATTTAGTGGGGGCAAGCTTGCTTGCCTTCACGACCCCATGAGCTCATAAGCTTATTGCAACTATAGCTCACTTAGATTTGGCTTGAATAGCACCACTTTGGCCTGTTTTGGGACTGCCCTGTCCAAACAGCAGCTTTTCGTTTACCTTTCTTTTGCTTTTTAGTGTTTAGCTACTGCTTATTTAGAACCCTCTAGTTGCTCATTAAATGTTTTAGAATAGTGCTCAATAGGTTTAAGTTTTTTGTAGCCTTTTATCCTTTGGATTTGCTCTAAGCCAAACAACCCGTTCAAGTTATTTTTCTTTTTCTTTTTGAGCTGTTGGGACCTCAAAGGTTTTGCAGCTTAATGTAGCTGCTCATTGTCAGGTTCAGTTTGTAAAAAAATTTCATTTAGTTCCTTTGTATGATTTGCAAGAGCTGAAGAAAAAAAAATACAGAAAAAAAAGAAGGCAAGGCAAGATTCGAACACCTGACCTTCAGGTTCCCAGCCCATGACCAAACATCACAGCCACCTACCAACTGCTCCTTGTGTCTGTTTTGTTTATTTCATGCACATATTAATCATTTATTAGTTAGTTAGAACATTTGTATTTTTAAACTTTTCCTCTTATTGAGCTAATTAGTTGCTTATTTCAAAGCAGTCATGTTTTTTTTTTTCGTTTTTCTTAGATTTAGCATAGTGTAAAGTATTTTTTGTAATTTTTGCATATTTTTTCAAAAATGTTTAGTATTTTTAATAATTAATTTAGTTTAAATTAGTTTTTAATTCGTAATAAATAAAATAAAAGTCGGAAAAATTTCCGGCTTTTTCTTAAAATTATTTTTAGTCAATTAGAATGTAGGAAAATTGGTTTTGCACCCGTAGGATTTAAATTGCAAAGTTTTTCACCTTTTGAAGCTTTGGATTAGCCCGTGTTTTTGCGTTTTTTAGTTTTAATGCCTTAGGACTTAGTTTAGCCTCGTTTTATTGTTTCTTATGTTTAGTAGTTGTTAAATTAGTCATTTACTTTGTTCCCGTGCTTTATTTTCATTCCCGTTCTTTAATTTGTAGAAAACGAAATCAAAATCCAAAATTCATTTAACCAATTCAAGTCCAATTCACGAAACTCAACGACACCGTCAATTTCACACCTCGTTGGGACACGACCCGGGAAATCACTTTTCCGGTATCACTTTTATCACACCCGTTAGATTTGGCACGTTAACCCTTTTCCTAAAAGGTCGATTTGTCGAGTTTTACGGTTAATTTGATATATTGATATTGTGTTTATTTTAACGAATCAAATTTTTGGCGCCGCTGCCGGGGAGGTATGTTGCGACAATATCGTGAAGTTTTTGCGATTAGTGACTTGAAGAACCTTCCTCGTGAAGTTATTGCTTTTTGAAAAATACAAAAATACAAAAATATTTTTCTTTTCTTTGTATATATGTAAAAGATAAAAATACAAAAAATTTTGCTTGTTGTTTTAAATAAAATAGAACAGACAATCAATATAACACTTCTCAACTTGAGTGTTATCATAATAAGTTCCCGAACCAAAGATTCAAAACTTGCCTTTGTGTCACTTGCGTGAATACGCTTGTGATTATTGGTTTAAGTTCCTTGTGTTTTGCCTCGGTCATGTTTTAATTGAAAGTGTTGTTTTTGATAGTGCATGTGCACTCGTTTGCAAAAACCCAAAAATATTCTTCTCGTTCCTCTTATCCGTATAATTCTATTTCTCTTACCCTCTTTCACCGTTTAATTCTATTCTTCGTATCCTCTTGACCATTTGATTCTATTTCTTTAACCCTCTATATGTTTAATTCTCATGGCAACGATCGATTGTCGTCGTTGTTTTCACTGCAAAAGTCGTATGGAAGAGGATCAGCTTTATTGTCAGAATCACAATTGTTTATGTAAGCGGTGTGGAAGGGTTGGTGCAAGCAAATATTGTTATTGGTGCGAATTAGCCGATAAAAACTCTCTTGATGATTCTCCAAGTTTTTCCGACCACCCGCCACAACCCGAGATTTATTCTATTGTTTCTGAGCCCAAACCGTCTAGATTTGATCAAAATCTTTCGCGATTTACGGTTAAGGTTAAGAGAAAAGAGCAAGAACCAGAGACCAAAACGGAAGTGGTGGAAATTGCTAGCTCTGAGAGCACACCACTTGTCCCACCTCCGGAATCTTCAAAACCTTTTTCGGACGATTTCATGAACATTGTTCAAAATTGCTTAAATAAATTTCGTCAAATTTCAACTTCGGGAAATACCGTTTTACCTAACATTTGTGATGTTGTTGAGCCCTCGATTCCTACTCCCGTACCCGAGATATCTTCGTGCGATCAAGAGTATTGCTACGGTTGTGGAGACTTGTTACCACAAGGTTTTCGTTGTTACAAATGTATGTGTGAGTGGTGTGGAAACTATCTTGTCAATGGATGTTGTTCGATTTGTGCCGAGAATTCATTCACTTATGATTCTAACCCGAACTCTTTCAATTATCCTCAAAACGATTTCAACTACCCTCCACAAAATTCATTCGAGCCACAACCGTACTATCAAGATTTCAATGATTCATCATTTCAAAGTTTCTCTCCCCAATACCCTCATTGTGCTAAGTGTGGGGGTCCTCATGATGATTATCAATGTCAATCGTGGAATCAAAATTACTATGGACCTGATCCTTGTTATAACACTTCCGGATTTGACCACATCTAACCCCCACAACTTCCCGTCATTGATCAATTTCCTCGCATAATTCTTGAGGAACTTTCCGAGGAACAAGCTGCTCGCAACGAAAGATTTCTAGCCGATGAGCGAGCAGCTCAAAAGCTTCTCCTATTTAACGAAGCTGCTCAACAGCGTCTCCTATTTAACGAAGCTTGCCGTCTCGATGACGAGGATGAGGAAGATTGGGAGATGACAAAGGACAAGGTGCATATCTCAAGCCCACCAAGTACCGCACATGTCCACTCTCCGCCCTCATATTGCCTATCTACCATAGAACCTTCGGATACCCTTTCAATGGGGGACGAGCATCTTGACACTATTCCGGAAACGGAATCGTCTTGTGTTGAGAACCTTGTCCCAACCCCAAGTGAATCCGAGGTTATCTCCGGTGATATGTGTGATAAGCCTCTCGATGATGATTCTTCTCCTACCCCAAAAGCATCGGTTGAGATGACCTCCGAGTCTGAGAATGATTATACGTCGTTTGATGACTCTTTATCGTGTGGAGACATCGAGTATGTGGAGGAAATTCCTTCTGAGCTCGTCAGCTTAGAAGAAGTGAGAGATGTTGATCCCGGAGATCTTGATATGGACACTGATTTTGAAACGGATGATCAAGATATTCTTGTTGTGTTCGAGAAACCTTTTGCTATGGCTTTTACTAATCCTCTGTTTGACTTTGATTCTGAATTCACTATAGTTTCGGATAATCCAATCTTTGACATTCAGAATGAGGATAGTGACCTTTCCATGGAGAACCTCGTTACATCTCCATCTTTACCCGTAGATAAGAATAGTGGCAATCCCACTTCGACGTTAGACCTTCTTGAGGAGTTCGCCGATGAACTCGCTCTTATTGATCATTCTCCACCGGGAGATGATGATGCTCACTTCGACTTTGAAGCCGACCTTACTATATTGGAAAATCTTCTATACAATTGGTCTTCTGATAATTCGTCGAGTGACACTCTTATGGGAGAGGTTGACTCATTTCTTTCTCCGGATGACTCGATACCCTCGGGTTTTCAGAGTGACGATTATGGCTTAGGTCCATCATCCACTCGTCCGCCTGCGAAACCGCCGGATGATGGAACCTCTTCTAAGCCCGATACGGATGTTTTCATTGCTTCAGTGGTGGATAAGATTTCAGAACATTCCGTTAATGTTCCTCAATCTTATCTTTCGCCCACCCAACCCACCCGTTGTCTTGTCATTGCCACTTTGCCTTCTCATCCCATTTCTTCTCCATGTCTTAACTCCTACGGGAGTGAAGATACCATCTTTGACCCCGACATTTCTCTTTCCCTTGAGCCGGTTATATCTCATCGGAGTGGAACTTTCAACACATTCAATATTTATCCAAACCATTCGAATGAAAGTCCGATTGAGATTTATCTTCCACTTGCTTCCCCATGGACCAATGAATTCGGGGTCGAGTCAAGCTAGCGACTCGGTTAACAAAAACAGTAGCATTTCATGGGTGTCCACCCATGTTTCTGACTTCTTTCTATTTTCTAACAACTAAGTGTGGGGGGAAACCTCCACTGTGTTTGCTTCTTGTGTGTTTGCTTCTTGTGTGTTTGCTCTTGTTTTCAGGAATCCCTTTGATCGTGATGATTGATGCGCCTGTTTTCAATCCAGCCGCCCAATATCCGATCATTTTACTAACGTTTATTTGGGGATATGTTTTCGAAAATCCTTTTTATGTTAAATGATAGAATTCGTCCACACACTTGATTAGTGGTATTACCTTTTTCCGTTCAATAGTATCGGCTTTGGCCGGGACTTTGAATATAGAGGGCAATATTCAATTCTAAGTGTGGGGGGGAATTCTGTCGAATTTTGTCACATTTGTACCTTTTAGTCCCTAGTACCCTCGTTTTGGCCAAACTTTAAAAAAATTTTGCATAAGAAAAGAAGTGCTTTGCACAAAAATAAAGTGTTAATGCTTCGGTGTTAATGGTAGTTTAGTCTTGATTAGGTTAGAACAAAGGGAATCCCGACTCTGCTAGAGTGTTGATCTAGCTGCTCTCTTAACATTTAGGCTAAGTTTTTACGAGTTGTGCAAATGAAAATGCTAAGCGTGGAGTAGTTGGTTCTCTTTAGAGCTTATATGAGTAATCTATGGCTTTTTCTCCCAGAAGCTAACTAATTGAACCTAAAATACGTGCTCATTGTCTAACTTTTGAACATTTAAATCGTCTTGTTACAACAAAAAGTTTTTAAGCAAAATTGATATAGAGCTCAAGTTCAACTTTTTATATAAATTTTTGGAAAAGCATACTTTCTTAAAATCGGAATAATGTTTCAAAATGAAAGTATCGTAAAAGTGCTTGAATGATGCAAAAATAAATTGCAAGTCAAAGGCAAAGTAAAAAAAAAAAGTGAGAAAAATCAAAAAAAAAAAAAAAAAAAAAAAAAAAAAAAAAGTTGAAAAATGAAAAACGAAAAATATGAGTCCTCGAATTAAAGTATT
This sequence comes from Chrysanthemum seticuspe, assembly GCA_019973895.1. Lineage (NCBI taxonomy): Eukaryota > Viridiplantae > Streptophyta > Magnoliopsida > Asterales > Asteraceae > Chrysanthemum > Chrysanthemum seticuspe. The sequence continues at coordinate 142,364,251 of BPTQ01000008.1, forward strand.
ATGTTGCTTATGAATAAATGTGCGAAACTTGCTTTTTCTTAAATTTAAATCGGAAGTTGAACTAGGATTCGTCAAAGTTGTCTAAAAGCTTGACGGTGATTTAGAAATTCTTGAAGTCAAAGACCCCGAAAGCTCCGATACTATTCTCGAGGGTGAAAACCTAGCCTCCTTAAATGGACAAGCTGAGAAGAATGTCGCTAAATGGAGTGATCTCACCTTTGAATCTCGAATTTCTAAATTATCGTCGGTTGATGTCCATTTAGGTTTAGTTTTAACTTAATGGTAGCTTCGTAAATCTTTGGAATCGAATTCCCGCTAATTCCGGTACTATTCTCTGTGAGGTGTCAAAAGCCCGGTCACTTAAAACTAATGTTTTGGGATGTGCCGAGAAGAAAGCCGCTACATGGAAGAGGCCTTTTCGACCCTTAGACTTTCATCGTTTCCGGTGGGTTAGTACTTTAGTTAAGTGGATAACAACCATAACGAGGTCGGTTTCAATGGTCAAACTTTTGAAAATGAGCACACGAACTTAATTTGTATAAATTGCGGGAGTAAAAAAGTTAAGTCTCGACTTACATAGATTATTTGTATAAGTAGTGTTAGCATTTTACAAAAACATTTGCACAATAAGTCTAGACTTAGTTTGGGAGTATAAAAAAGAGGATAACGATTATAATTCCCTGGAGACACCCATTTTGTGTGAATCCCATTCCATGATACCGCTTATTTTTTGATAATCAAGCATGTTATTTACGTTTCAGTTTAAGTTTCTCGCATTAAATAAAAAGTCGAAACGGGGTAGTCTTGGTAATCTTGAGTCTTTCATTACTTCACATGATTGATTGCTAAGGACTAGCAATTGCCTAGTGTGGGGGAATTTGATGAGTGCTTATTCACTCATCGTTTTTACCCGCCTAAGACCTCAAAAATGACTAAAAACACCCAAATATGATCAAAATATGTTAAAAATATTCCCGAAGTGTGTTTTATGTCTTTCAGGTACTAAATGATTGAAAACAGAGCGAAAACGAGATAAAGCAAGCTGAAACTGGAAAAAGTACAGTCAAGACGTAGCCGGGATGCAGTTTTCTACATTTTAGAAGTCCGAGACACGTTTTGAGAGTGATCAGGGGGAAAAACAACCTAAAACCCATTTTGTAAAAACCTCATTTTTCTTAAAACCAATTTTTAGTTTTCAAATTTAAAAAAAAAAAAAAAAAAAAATACAAAACTTAAAAAAAAAACATTTTACATAAATACCTTTTATAAATAAAACCTTTTAACCATTCCCCTTTTTAACTTACCATTTTCTTTCTTTTTCCCTTTTATCCAAAACATTCCAGGAACCAAAAAAAAAAAAAAAAAAAAAAAAAAAAAAAAACCACCCAATTGCCCGCCATTTTTCCCTCCTCAACCGGTCCCTCTCTTTAACCAGTAATAACCAAATCCCAATCCCACTATCTCCTCTCCCCAAGGCAAGAGTCACATGTTGCCATTGCCACCTTGGCAATCCTTGGCTTAACCTCACCCAACAGATGGCTCGGATGAATTCTAAATGGTACCTAACTGATCAAGGGCTTGGATCATCTCAAGAAAGCACAATTTGGTTTTGGTCTCATTGCCCTCACACAGGAAGCACATCAAAGAAGAGAGAAGACCCAAGTAGCTTTTAGTATAAATAGGCTGCTAGAGCTTTTGTAAAAAATTGGCTAGAAATTTTTATTCTAGTACCACTTTACTTTTCATTGTCATTTACATTCCTGTAATCTTTCATTTCAATGCAATTTTAATTTCCTGTCTTTAATGTCAGTTTGTTCAAATTTATGCAATCAAAACTTTTGTTCAGGTTTTCTGCCATTGAGTTTTTAAGTATGATAAAATCCATTTTGGAGTCTTTGTGAATGTCAAAAAGTAGCTTTTGTAATTTCCAGGTCCTTGGCATTTTAAGATTTTAGAATTCTGCTTTTAAAAGTGTGTTTGGAATCGTTTGGTTCTTGGGTCAAGCTCACTTTTTGACCCATTTTGGGTATTGAAATAGTCCTAGTTAGTTGAGGTGAGTCTTCAGGTCATTGTTTGTGAGTCTTCAGTTATGCAGCCAAACAGGTCATTGTTTCCTTTTTAGCTTATTGTTAATTTTGCCTAGCTTAATTAAGATTGTAAATGCTTAGTTAGTGTAGAATTGCTTATTCAGTGCTTACTTGTAGTTTCCCTTTTAATGCTTATTTTACCATTTTAGTAGATTAAGGATTCCCCTAGATAGTTACATTGCCAACTGCTTATCCCCGTATTTTTAGGTTTATTTCTTTGTTTATAGCTTATTTCAGTTTAGGTTCAGTTGTTAACTTTGTTTCTTTTAGCAATTCCAAGTAGTGTAAGTTGCAACATTAGTTTTAGAAGTAATACGCAAAAAGAAAAAAAAAATTGTGATCAGTCCACTTCTGTCCCAACGGCTGCTGAACACAGCCCCCTAGCTCATTAGGTTTAGCATCTAATTAGGATTTAGTGGGGGCAAGCTTGCTTGCCTTCACGACCCCATGAGCTCATAAGCTTATTGCAACTATAGCTCACTTAGATTTGGCTTGAATAGCACCACTTTGGCCTGTTTTGGGACTGCCCTGTCCAAACAGCAGCTTTTCGTTTACCTTTCTTTTGCTTTTTAGTGTTTAGCTACTGCTTATTTAGAACCCTCTAGTTGCTCATTAAATGTTCTAGAATAGTGCTCAATAGGTTTAAGTTTTTTTGTAGCCTTTTATCCTTTGGATTTGCTCTAAGCCAAACAACCCGTTCAAGTTATTTTTTTTTTCTTTTTGAGCTGTTGGGACCTCAAAGGTTTTGCAGCTTAATGTAGCTGCTCATTGTCAGGTTCAGTTTGTAAAAAAAATTCATTTAGTTCCTTTGTATGATTTGCAAGAGCTGAAGAAAAAAAAATACAAAAAAAAAAGAAGGCAAGGCAGGATTCGAACACCTGACCTTCAGGTTCCCAGCCCATGACCAGACATCACAGCCACCTACCAACTGCTCCTTGTGTCTGTTTTGTGTATTTCATGCACATATTAATCATTTATCAGTTAGTTAGAACATTTGTATTTTTAAACTTTTCCTCTTATTGAGCTAATTAGTTGCTTATTTCAAAGCAGTCATGTTTTTTTTTTCGTTTTTCTTAGATTTAGCATAGTGTAAAGTATTTTTTGTAATTTTTGCATATTTTTTCAAAAATGTTTAGTATTTTTAATAATTAATTTAGTTTAAATTAGTTTTTAATTCGTAATAAATAAAATAAAAGTCAGAAAAATTTCTGGCTTTTTCTTAAAATTATTTTTAGTCAATTAGAATGTAGGAAAATTGGTTTTGCACCCGTAGGATTTAAATTGCAAAGTTTTTCACCTTTTGAAGCTTGGGATTAGCCCGGGTTTTCGCGTTTTTTAGTTTTAATGCCTTAGGACGTAGTTTAGCCTCGTTTTATTGTTTCTTATGTTTAGTAGTTGTTAAATTAGTCATTTACTTTGTTCCCGTGCTTTATTTTCATTCCCGTTCTTTAATTTGTAGAAAACGAAATCAAAATCCAAAATTCATTTAACCAATTCAAGTCCAATTCACGAAACTCAACGACACCGTCAATTTCACACCTCGTTGGGACACGACCCGGGAAATCACTTTTCCGGTATCACTTTTATCACACCCGTTAGATTTGGCACGTTAACCCTTTTCCTAAAAGGTTGATTTGTCGAGTTTTACGGTTAATTTGATATATTGATATTGTGTTTATTTTAACGAATCACACACATGGTTTATTGTTAACTTAAGGAGCACAGACTGAGTAATAAACTTTTTATGTTCACATTGCAGACTCCAGGAAGGGAATTCTTGTTGCATGTGTCGTAATATTATTTGCTTTTTTTGTCTCATACTGTTTGTCACTTGTGACTTGTGAGGCATACTTATTTGGACATGGTTTCCTTTGCTACTATATACTTAGGTCGGAGTTTTTTAACATCGTCGTTAAGTGATTGGGGCTGGTTAGCGGTTGTGTACATTGGTTTAGTTATTCAGTTTTATAGTTGATTTTCACTTATATTATGAATCATGTACTTATCCAAGTTATATCGGAATTTCTATATGCTTAAGCGTTTACATACTATGCTTCGTCAAGTATATAGATTCTGATGATTGATGAATAATATTATATAGTTTGCTTCACAAATAGTGATTTAGCAGCGAGCTAACTTTGTTAAACTAATTGAAAATGCTTAATTAGGTGGTGGCAAATTTAGTGATACTACATATTGTATGTGGTTATAAGATAGAGTGGCTAAGTTGAATGTATGCTAGCTAGCTGACAAGTGGTTTGCATTTCACCGATCATAATGTAAGTTCCTGTTAGGAATTGGAAATTCCATATTAAAGTGTCGGTCACCCCAATTATGGTCTAGCATATTTTAGCTCGTAGACTTGTAGTTATTTACGTTATCTAGTAGTTAATTAGTTAGTTTGTAGCGTAGTTTAGCGTAGTGTAACACCGTGGAGGAAGGACGGGTCTTTACCCACTGTATGACTGATCCACAGTCCGATAGGAGGAAGGTTTCTTTGTAACTATAAATACCCCTTCCATGGATGGAAGGGGTGGTGCTTCTCATTCAATCTAACCTTTCCTTTGTGTAAACCAAGTCTCTAGTAAGAACACCCTCTCTATCTACTTTCTCTCTCTAATGGCAAACATGTGTTTTGATCATCCAAGACCACCCGAATCATCAACACAATAAATATAAAGATCCTACAATTGGTACCAGAGCCAAGGTTTTTGTGTTTTGATGATTTATTGTGGTTCTTGTTTATGTTTTTGAAGCTGTTTTAACTATTTTTTTAGGTCGGAAAATTGTCTTTTTTTTCCTATTATTTTGGTTAACAGATTCATAAACTGTTTATGTATCTTTGGTCCATAAAAACGTATTGTGCTATCTTGTCAACATGTCTGTTTTGGGTCATATCTGTGGTCAATATTGGTCATCAATAAGTCTTACATGGGTCAAAGTATGTCAATAGCATTGCAGTTTGTATCCTTTGGGTAAATGATATCAGTTTATGTTTGGGACAAAGTGGTCATTTGGTCATTTCTGGTTTGTCAAAACGTGGTCAAATGGGTCTATATGAATTTTCATAGCAGTTTTTCTGGGTTTCTTTGAAGATGGTCGGAAATATGGTCGGTAAACTCATCAGAATCTTGCTAGCGACTTGTCACAAAACTGTAGCGACTTGTATTAACAAGTTAGCGACTTGTGTTTTGAAAACGATGTAGCGACTTGTTCTCAAAAATTATTAGCGACTTGACTACTCAAACTGCCTAGCGACTTGTATTTACATGTCGTAGCGAGTTGTGTTTTGAAAAGGGTAGCGACTTATGCTAGCGACTTGACTCAAAAAAAAATTCTACTAGCGACTTGCTTTGAAAAAGAACAAGATCTAGCGACTTGGCTCATGACTCAGTAGCGACTTGGTGACAGAAATGAAGAAGAAGAGTGACTGAACCAAGACTACGACCACAAAAAGACTTAAACCACTTGACCTCAACTCAAATACCAAATATAGATACTCATGACCTCAGTTCGAAGCAGTAACATTAGATTGATACAACTACAACAAACTCTCATCTCAAGTTAAATGTATATCACTACTTCATCACAAGCATCATTCATCATCAAATCGACAACAAAATGAAAAATAAAAAGGATCTCAAATCGACTTATTTTCATAAAACCTTTCAAAGATGTGTTCAAATAAGTCATGTTCATCATTGATCCATGTCTCAGTATCATAAGGAAATCATCATGTCTACCAAGAAAAGTCAAAAGATCTCAGCCATCTCGTTCAAATATTTATCATATCTTAAAAAGTCAATCATATGAACGAGAAATCATCACTGATCTAACATCACTTGTTTATTTTTGATATTCGAAATTCAAAAGATTGACTAAAACAAAGTTGTTTAGTCCTCCTTTTTATTTTGGTCAATTAAAACAAAAAACCAAGAAAATGGTATTTCTAATGTATGAATCATGATATGTTATTAACAATTGATGTCAACACATTTTTGTTCATGAGTTCATGTAGTCTAATGTTATCAAAACTTTGGTAAAGAACCTACCTGATTCACAACGAAAGATCTTAAAGCCAACTCCATAACCTAGAGCCATCCCTGTGGCTAGGTTATTAACATATGGATTCGTGTGTTGAATATATGATTTATGCGTTGGTGATTGATGATAGAAGCGTACAAGGGTTTGGTGAATACTAATCCATTTGTTTAGGAAAAATATTTGATGATGGACTGAGAATGGGGGCGGATCTGTTATTTTTTTTGGGTAAGGTAGGCGCAGGTTTGAGAGAGTTTAGGGTTTGGTGTGAGATGAATATGGGATTAGGGTTAGTCATGGTGTATTAGTGGTGTTATATAGTCCCCATTATTAGAGTTATACATTCTTATATCCGGATGGACAAATACTGATGGTGGGTTTCTAATGGATCGGTATGAAGCTGAGTGGTATTGGACTCCTAATGGTCAATTGGAGCATGGGCCTTATATGATGATGAGTGTTAGTGGACTGTGACTGGAATGGATATGCGGCTTAAATGTTTTTTTGGCTTCACGTACTTTTTTGTGTCGTGGAAACATTTATCACTTAGTACACATCTTGCAAGTGAGTGGACATGTTTTATCTGATATATAATTTGCAAGTATATGAGGTTTGGGTCATTTTGGATTAATGAAGTGTGTTTAATGTAAATTTAAGCCGTGTAACATTATTCCGGCTTGAGCTAATCATTTGACCTAAATATGAGCATATGTGGTCATGGGCCTTCTAATGCTTTATGGTTTTATGGACATGCGCTTTACAATGTATTGGACTTAATCGATGTGTATCGGGAGAAGATTTGGTTCCGAGATAAATAATTGGATAGATTGAATGAATCGGAGTTAAGTTTTTGCTAATTGGATCGGATTCAAAGTTGTGGTTAGGATTCTCAATTTTAGATCGTATATATGAGCTTCGATCTGATAAGATTCGGGGTAAGAGAGTTGATGATGACACTTGTTGTGATGAGGTTTGATACTATGGTTTATACATTTTCACGAAGAATATAATGTCACTGCTTTAAGTAATGATTGAACAAAGTTGACCACGGGGTTGTTGTACGGTATTTCTTATTTGGATTTGAAGTGAGGATTTCCGGGCTCGTTTACTTATTTCGTCTTCTTTCTTTCTACCCTTCCACGAAGATGACTTGTTTGGGCGTTTATTGAGTGTGATAAAGACTTGGCTATCTAGTTACGGTTGTGATTCTTTCTCGCTTAACCCACAACGTAGCTATCATTTCGGTGTCTCACGCAGCTGAGGATACGTCAAGAGGTTTTGTACATTGGGTAAACCGTTTCTTTTTCACGAGGATTAGTACAAGCTTAAGCAACAAATCTGGAGAATTCTACTTCATGATCAAGTTTGGTATATCGGGTTTACTTCACCAAATGGTCACAGCAATAGCCGTCAGAATATGTGGAAGATGTGTTTACCAATGTGTTGATGTTGGATAATGAATCGTTGATGGACCGCTGCATGTTCCCCTAAAACAGATATTCATCGAAACCAAAGTTTTCATAACACATTCAAGCTGACATTGTCTACGGTTTTGTCTTGATTTTGTAAAATCCCGCGAAAGAATCTATTTCTCGGTTTAAATCATAGACTTGTAAAATCCCGTGACGATGGAAACATCCTGGTAATAGTAAAGTGCATTTCCGGAGCTATCTTACGGCTTATTCCTGGTTTTGTAAAATCCCGCGAAAGAATCTATTTCTCGGTTTAAACCATGGAATTGTAAAATCCCGTAATGATGGAACCATCTTGGAGAAGAGAAAGTGTAATTCTGGATCTTCTTGATGCTGGTGCTACGGTTTCTACTTCGAAGAAGGGATAAAAGGGTGTACTTCATGAATTGGGTATGTGTTTGGGTTGTATTCATGGCAGTTTGGTTATTACATGGTTTTACGGGGTTACGTGCTTTTAACCATGGTCGGGATGAAACCATTATCAAAGTTCATTTAAATGTCAAAGAAGGCTAGATTTGAGCAGTTCAGAAGATGTGACAACGACGTTAATTCAGTATTATTTATTTGAGGTTGAAGTGAAACATCATGGGCAAGTGTACTTAGTATCTGAAGGTATCGGGGATGGTTGGATGAAGATTCTTCATGATCCTTGTTCAAGCTTATTATTAAAAAACGAAGACTTGGAAATCTAGTTATTGTTGGGTGTCTTTTACCTTTTCTTTTACCACTTGGGGGAATTGGGCTCTTACCACCGCAAAATAACTATCACTTTAAGGAGTTACGTTGTAGTGCTCAGTGTCACATTCAATTGTGGATTTTCAAGAGGTGACGTACGTCTATTACTTGATGGTTCGTTGGTTGAAGAGTATAGAGTACTTTAAGATTCAAATGGGCATGAATTCTCGACACCTCTCTTTGTTACACATATGCAAGTTTAAGTCACGAGTTTGGGTTATTCCACTTCAGAGTCAAATTCATCATATTGGGTTTTCTCCATCAGCTGTCACTACAAAGAGCCTACTGAATGATAATGGTGATGATTACATGTTTTGCCAAGAGATGATGTAAAGAGAGAGATTAATGATGTTTGAATACTTTAGTTCAAGCCTCGTTCCTCAAAGAAAAGAAATGTGTACGCTTCAGTGCGCATTATCTTCTGAAGAAGAGAAATCTTCTTATTATGACCATTCTCACCAACATGCTTCATACTTTTTCCATGCGCTTCAGTCATCAAGTGAACCGGGCTACTGTTGATTGTTTTCTGATTCCACTTTCTCAACTATAATGACGATGGCGACATCCTATGCTAATTTTGCGGGGGAGAAGTGTGAATAGACTACATTTGGATAATGTTCACTTGTTTAATCAAGAATGGCATCTCTGTATGCAATTCATGAGGGGGAGAAGAAGTGTGATAATTCTGCATGGTTGATTGACTTATGAGAATATATGGTCATACGGCTCCTAACTCATGTAAGAACCGAGCTTCTTCTTATCGGATCATCTTTACATGAAGTTTCTTCTAAGAGCCGTTGGTTGACATCTTCACTCGGATTGATGAGTTTATCGACAAAGTGCTTTCGGTTAATGCTTCACGTATACATCAACATGATGATTCCGAAAAATCTCTCTGTTCTTGTTTGATGTGATTGGTTGTTTGGTGTTACCATCTTGTGTGTTCGTTGCGGCCTGATTGCTGATTTCCTTGATGAACATCTTTCTGTTCTTGTTTGATTGGGAGGGATTTTAGTTAAGGGGATTTGCAAGATGTAAGTTAATTGGGATGCTTTTTGGTGGGATGCTTTTTGGTGTGAGTAGAAGATGTTAACACTCTATTCCCCATTCGGACAATCTTGAAGAAGGTCGAGTCTACAGTCTGTTCTACATTTCCTGCTATATGTTAGAAGACCAAAGACGAGTTGCATTTAATGATCTAAAGACTTCTTCTTAATCTGGGCATTTATCAAAAAGATTGTCGGTTTAGGGGAGAGCACTAATTGGGGTAGGGTGAAATGTCTGATTTAATCCCCAATTAGACTTGCTCACATTCTTCAGCAAGTTGATTCCCACAAGATTACAAGTGTTCTTTTCAAAAGATTCATGCATACGAGCTTACAAAAATTGATGATTCTGAAGTATCAAAACCAGCAAGGGGGAAGGAGACACGTATCTAAACGCGAGTAAACTTGATGAACTTAATACTTCTAAGTAATTGAAGATATCCCGGGAAGACAAATGTTATTACCGCAGAGAAACTCAAGGTTTGACTCATGGCGAGTAAACTTGATGAACTTAATTCTTCTAAGTGATTGAAGATATCCCGGGAAAACAAATGTCATGACCGCAGAGAAACTCAAGGTTTTACTCATCAGGGCGTTTAGTGTTCTTATTCCAACTATGTGGGGGAAGAGATGGAAGAGTTAGTTTCTGAAGATGAAAGAGGTACACAAGTGTGTGATGATTTTGATGTTTTCACAATCATCAGGGGAGAGAGATTGTGTACATTGGGGATGCTCAGCTGTTTTACTTGAGGGCTTAATCAGTGATTCAGAGATATAATCACTTATTCCGGTGTTGACATCCGCAGAGATTGTCACCCGCAGAGATAATCAGTGATTCGGCCTGCTTCTTCAATGTTATCGGTTATTCTCTCTTTGGGCATTCGGGTACTTCGGGCTCTTGAGCTTCATACACTTTCTTCAGGGGGAGAGAAAAGTATACATCGGGGTTATTCTTTGGCTATTGGACTTAATCTGCTACTTCGATGGTATAAGTTTCTTTGTCTTCGGGTATGTGTATTCGGGTTCGTGAGCTCTAGTCTAAGAGACTGACTGCATCAATTCAACTACGTGGGGGAAGTGGTCTCTTGACACCTTTTGGAATGGATTGCTTCTGACTTCAGTGGAATGAAATTTGAGAAGAGTTATTTATGTGTGGGATGATACGTGGTTGTTCTTTTGGATGATATAACCTCGAACGAAGAATCACGGTGATTATTCTTAAAAGGAGCAGCAAGATCGAAGATAATGGTGTGCTTCTTTGTGCACCTGGCTAATGGAAGCTTGAAAGAAAGCTTTGAATCTACTCAACATAAGGATTTTTGGTTTGGGGGGAAGCTGCCAAAGTCTCTCTTTCTCAAAGGCTCTTGTTCTATCTTCTATTCTGGAGCCCCGGAAGCTTTGGTGGTGGACGTTTAAGAGATGATGATTTCTATCTTCTTCAACGGGGCTGCTCGATATCCTTATCTCGGTACTCGTATCATCATCTTCTTAAATTATATCATCTACTCTATCTTTGTAAATATTTATCAAAAAACCAAATACAAAAATATAAAACCAACAAAAAGAAAATAGAAAAATATAAAATCATCAAAAACCCATAAAAATCAGAAAAACTTAAAAAAAAATTCCAAAAATATGTTTTCTCAAGACATGTCTCCTGGTATCGATAACATCTGCTGTCTTATAAATGTCATTCAATAATGGCACGAGACCATAGATGAAGTTCGAGCAGGAGGTGTAAATATTCTTTTCCAAAATATGTCTCAAAATATGGCTTACAGTTATTTCAGACTGTAACCCGGGCTTCAAAAATGGCTTGCAGTTACTTCAGACTGTAACCCGTGCTTAAACTATGGCTTGCTATTATTTCTGATAGTAACCCGTTCTTCAAGAAAGGAAAGTGCTGCACTAAACAATTTTTCAATAATATCGTGCACTTTTCCTAAAACAATTTGAGGAAAGTATGTCGAAGGACTTCTGTTCCTACTCAAATATTTTTCCTTCAAAATTCTTCAGAAAAATATTTGTTTTAACTAATTGGTGGTAAATGAGTTGCTTGTAAATCAATCAGATTCAGAGTTTTTCGTAATAATTGAAAACTCAATCAATGACTTCTGCACTTTTAAACTTTTCAGAAAATAAGTCATTGATTGAGGGGGAGAATGTTTTCAAATTTATATCATCCTATCGGGCTTTTCTAATTATCCTAATATGCTTAATTAAAAATGATGTTAACCTATGTTGAAGGACTAGGTGCCTAGGATATGATTGCTAGGATTAGATGATTAGAGTTTGATTAACACATAAACCCCATGCCTTATATGATCTGATTGATATGTTGAATTGACTTTAATTAGTCGATTGCTGTTATGGGTGATGTCGACCACCATATATCTGTATGTGTGTTCACTAACGTATGCAGGTATATTGGTATATAAGAATGTTCCCGATCCGGATCCCACAATTTAAGATGATTGGATGCCGAAAGGAAAAGGTAACTATATCTTGGGTTGACAAATGAAGAAACGGAGCTTAATTGGACTTCTATGGAGTGTTGGCATGAAAACATGCAACGTAAGAGGTCTCACTGCATCAGCAGATGGTTTTCTTCTAAGTGATTGAAGAAACGGAGCTTAATTTGACCTCAGTTGGCATTAAAATGTAACGTAAGAAGTCTCACTGCATCAGCAGACGGTTTTCTTCCAAGCCCTACAACAACATCAACAAAACCAGCTTATGATTCTCTCCACCTAACGTATCTTGTGCAGGAAAAGTAGTGAATGATACCATTTTTAAACAATTTTTGAAAATAGTGTTTTTGAAAATGGAAAAATATTGTTTTGAAAATAAATTGGTCTTAATTTTAGAAATCACCGGACTTCAATTATCAAAACTTAAGTCACTCAATCAACGACTACGGTCATCGATTGAGGGGGAGAGTGATTTAAAATAAAATATTTTCAAACGATATTTCATCAAAAAGTCCGTTTGTACGTTATAAAGTGGTGATCTAAAGATTTAATGTTATGTCATGGTATGATTTTTCTTTCGAATCAAGGTCTTTTAAAATGAAATTTTTTCTGTTCTTGTTTGATTGTGAAATTGCTTTATTTTACTTAAAGATCTCTTAAAACTATCATACCTGACACTAAAAATCTTTAATGTCTAAATCTGTTCCTATCTGTCATCTTTCAAAATTAAATCTTGCCACGTCTTTCCCCAAATTTTTCTAAATGATTTAAATCAATTGGGATCACAAATTTCAAAAGGTTTGAAATTTTTGATCGGGGGAGAGATCGTGATTTAAATCTCAAATCTGTTTTAATGGAATCGGTTTTAGTCCTTTATAGGCACTCCTGCCTCCATGTGTCAAACGATTTCAAATATACAATGCACATGTTAAGGAGGAGGATTTATCCAAAAACAAGATGAGTATTTAAACCTGGCCACATATTCTCCCATGTTTTCTAAACCTTATTAAATCACTTGGGATCCAAAATCTCAAAGGGTTTGATATTTTTGATCGGGGGAGAATTTGTGATTTAATATGAAATTTGATATATGATGATCGATTTGATTCAAAGTGCAAGTTCTCTCTAATATGTGCTAAACTCTTTCGGTTATCGATGCACATATTGAGGGGGAGCAAATGGTTTCTTAAATGGCTTTTGCAATCGTGGATGTGCTTCAAATGAACTCTTGCCTCTATGTAATAAAATGATTTCTCTTATCCTATGCACATATTGAGGGGGAGAATTTACCAAGAAAATCAAATAGCTTTTTCTATGAAAATTGTGATCAAAGAAAATATTTCAAAGTCCTCTTGCCTCCATGTGCTAAACAATTTCTAAATGATATGCATATGTTGAACGGGAGGTTTTCTAAATGATCAAAACTATTAAGGTACAAAATGCTTTGATCTCGTATCACAAGTACCTTGATTGTTTTTCCAAATGATTTTTCAATTGGTTTCATGAAAGAATGAACTGTACCAAAAGACCGACCATTTTACTTTATGTATGGAGTTATAAGGATGGTGAGGTTAGGTATTTGTTCCCACGATCCGCCAGAACCGGAGGGATCTACCCATGGACAATCCACTAGATAGTGTAGAAGTCCTTAGGTATGATGAAAAAAGGAGAAAAATGAGAATTGGGAAGAGTGCGTACTGAGACAGAGCTAGTACTGGAATAAACCCAACAAGGTTCTAGTTATGAAGTCTCGGTAAGCACTGAAGGGGTTGAAGAATGAAAAAGAAATGAATGTGAAAAAGGGTGAAAAGAAATAGCCCTCCAATAATTCAACCTTAGGGCAGAAACCGGGTTCAATACATATGCTACTGGTGGTTACCAAGGTAAGGCCGGTATTGAAGACAAGACGTCATGGACCCAGTGACGCACTGCACTAAACTTCCCAAGCTACTCAAGTTCCTCTTAAAAGGGCTTGTTTCATTCTCACGGGGAACCGACATTATCTATCGACTTTCTCTTAGAGATTGTTGATATTGAAGAAGGAGACCCTCTCCCTAGTCTCTGGCATAGGAACCAAAATGCACAATTGAGTCTAGAGCCAAGAGATCATCCACATTATCTTATTTGGACACAAAATTAATGAAGACTTGTTGTTTCACACAATGTGGAAAGTAAGTATATATTGAGATTCCTACGCATTATCTTTGTGGTATTGCCAGAACATCCGAGTGATATGTAAAAATATTCACAATGAAGATGGAAATCCTTCTAGAGCCAACATCAAACAAGCTCTTGGTGGGTGACATGTGAGATCTTTTCTAAAGATCAAGCTTGTGACAACTGGATAGAAACGATGGGGCGATTCACTCGTGAATCAACCTTGGTCCAGGATTGGAATTGACGAATACTTTTGGAAAAACCGTTCGATGTGCAAACCTTCTTTTCTCTAGCACGTCGAATGTGTATTCATATTTCAAACTCAAAAAGTATCTCTGATTGAATAAATACTTTTGGAAAAACCGTTCGATGTGCAAATCCCTTCTTTTCTCTAGCACGTCGAATGTGTATTCTTTTTCAAATACAAAAGGTATTTTTGATTGAAAATTGATCTTTCTCATAAAACCTTCGTCGTATTGCAAAACTCTTTCTTCTAAGCAATACGCGATTGTTTTTCAAAACATTTTTCATCAATCAGTGAATCTCAATTCGCTGGTTCACTCACTCTGTGTTGTCTTCTTTGAGACGTTCCGGTTTGAGAACAGCTAGAACAGCTGCGAAACCCTGTCAAGGAGATTCTTAGGAATCCTACCTGATCACAGGTAGTACTTGTACTGATCAACGGGGAACCATGGGCCGTGTACCTCAATTCAACAAAAGTGATCAAAGACACTTTCGTGTGTTTTATTGCTAACTGTTGTTTGCAGGTACATTTGGACGGTTGCAGTTGATCAGAATTGAGACGTCAATCCAAAGCCGCATGCTCACAGCATCCACACTTAATTGAAGAAATCGTGACTGGTGCATATCTACATAACCTGGTTCTGATAATTTTATACTATGCTTCTGCTACGCTGCTGCAAATATCATGAACTAGTAAAGCTTCCGCTACTCTGATGGAAAGATGTCATGATTCAAAAGTGTGAACATGTCGGTCCGAAAGTCACAACTTCACATGAAGGCAACACAACATAGGGTGATCCAGAGATTTACTGTGGCTGATGATCTCAATGAAAGCTTAAAGATCATCAAGATGTGGATCAGTTCAAAGACCTCCACTTAAAGTACAAAACTATGCGGACTTTGAAGAATCGCTACAAATGCACAAAGATTGCGGAATTTGAAGAATCGAAGTCTACGAGCTCAAGAACTAAAGACAAAGAAAGAATGCTAGGATGCTAAATGTATTTCATGGGGTGACCTCCCTTAGGGGGAGATTGTTAGGAATTGGAAATTCCATATTAAAGTGTCGGTCACCCCAATTATGGTCTAGCATATTTTAGCTCGTAGACTTGTAGTTATTTACGTTATCTAGTAGTTAATTAGTTAGTTTGTAGCGTAGTTTAGCGTAGTGTAACACCGTGGAGGAAGGACGGGTCTTTACCCACTGTATGCCTGATCCACAGTCCGATAGGAGGACGGTTTCTTTGTAACTATAAATACCCCTTCCATGGATAGAAGGGGTGGTGCTTCTCATTCAATCTAACCTTTCCTTTGTGTAAACCAAGTCTCTAGCAAGAACACCCTCTCTATCTACTTTCTCTCTCTAATGGCAAACATGTATTTTGATCATCCAAGACCACCCGAATCATCAACACAATAAATATAAAGATCCTACAGTTCCTATTCTAATGTGATTAACTTTATAATCCGGCTTTATAGGTTGTACTTCTTGAATTGTTGTTTATTCAGTTTGTACATATATAGATAGGTTACCTGTAATACCTGAATTTCTAAAATTCACAAAAAGACCAAAATACCCTTATGATCAAAAATAAGAATAATTAAATAAACACAATACCAAATGAGCTATGTAAATTCAGAAAACTTAGAAGAAAATCACATATGATCCAAATAAATCTTGAATGACTTTTTAAAGTTAATTTTTACAGATTATAATTTTATAAAATCAATTATGTATTTTAATAATTAGCCGAATATATTTAATAGTTTTATAAAAGAATTTAACTAATAAAAGCCCAATATAAATTTACAAAACTAAGAGTCCATTTATTTTAAGTCCAATACACTATTAAGCCCACAAGAAAAATTGGAAAAGTATATATATACATATTATTCGGTTCTAAATCATCCCTAATAACCGATTATTCCCAAACCGACCCCAAAACCCTAAATAATTCGACTTCCAGTTTCCAGAGCTTGAGACCAATTTTCTTGGACAAGTTTGAAGGTAAAGAAGGTGGGAAAAATAGTGTTCGAAGTCCTAAGTTGCTGTGGTGATCGTGGAGAGTTTTTGAGTGAATTAGGGTTTCGGCAAATAGAGATTTTTGGCTTCTTTTGTTCTAACGATTCAAGCTTATCAAGGGTAAGTTCCTAATGTTGATTTCAGTCCTATAAGTCATATTAAACACATAAAAAATAGCCATGCATGATTTATAAGTCGTATGAAATTATTTGAAACCTAAAACCCTAAAATCGTATAGTAATAATGAATGGGCGTATAATATTTTTAGAGATCATGAATTGATTTTTCCAGAAGCTATTACATGTTATAAGACCTGAATAAAATACATATTTATGAATTAGAAGCTTGTATGAATTGTTTTGAGTTTTAGGGTTCGATTAAACATGGAAAAAGGAAAGGTTTTAAAAAGGAACGATTAGGGTTTTGCATAAACTAGGGTTTTCTTGTAATCATTAAAAGTAATTAATGAAGTAACAATGATGAGCTAATGATTGGTTAAACTTAGGTTTAGGGTTTGTATTTGAATTATGTCTATTCGGTCCTAAATAAAAGTTTTGGGTTGGTTTTGTAAATTATGAAACTTAAGGGTTACTTTTGTAAACAGTAAAATAAGGGTACTAAACGTATAAAAATAAGTGTGGGGGTTAAACATGTAATTTTGGATATTTAAAGGGCTATTCGAGTTGTATTTAAATTATTAGGGTACGTTTTGTAAATTCTAAAACCTTTGGGTTAAAAGTGTAAAATCTAATAAAGTAAGGTGAGATTGTGAACTTAAAGATGTCAAGGGTGTAATTTGAAATTCTGAGAAATTATGGGTCAACATGTGTAAATAAATTACGTAAGGACACGCATGAGTTTAAGTTAATTTCGGTTTGTTATCATTTGCGTTCTAGGTTAAATTGGGAAATCATTAAAAGAAGTAATATGTGAATATAATGCGTAATTAGTAATATTTAAAGAGTAGGGGAAACCCTTGAATCTAAATAGAAAGTTGGTGAATTAATGAGGAATACCCTAAAATGTTGTGATTTCGTCTGTCACTAAAATGAGAATATTCTGACAACTCTAAAAGTATTAATGCGATAAATCCGTTATAATATTAATGATGCTAATAAATACTAAATAAAACATAATCCGTGTAGATTCGTTGAAGGAGACGCGACGTTACATCTTCGTATTCGTTCATTCGTTACTTTTCTCTCAATTGCTTTAAGGTACGGATATTCTGTCTTACCTTAAGACACTTATGTTATCGTACATATATTCTGACCTTCTTAGTAAAGGTTCCTTATGATGTTCTTTCGTTAGTCTTTCCATTTTACTTATTAGGGTTTCCAATGATATTGCTATGAACCCTTTCTTGATTGTGTGCTTTGTTGCTTATCTGAACTTATGCTTTATGGAACTATGAGATATCTGATTTGAACCTTATGTTAGGAAGACTTTGATATGTGTAATTGATGAACTTTATTATGTCTGAATATGAACCTTATGATATGAGTTATCTGATATGTTATTTGCTATGAACACTAATGTGTCTTTTGAGCTGTTGCTTATCTGAACTTTGATTTTGAAAACATGATTAAACATTTGATAAAACATGATCTATGTCAGTTATGACATTCTGATTTGACCTCTGATAGTTTGACACCCGAGCCAAAATAATAACTAGTCATGGGGGTTCCATGTCCGTGTCAGTGATGCACCTCTGACATGACTCTAGGGCAGTAGAGTGATGTTCTGCCACGTCCCTTATCTGTTATTTGTTATGAGCTCAGTTGGTATTATATTACCTATATATGTCTGTGGGGCGTATGGATGCATCCTAGATCTGATCTGTTATCCGATATGATTTGTCTGGTGAATGATGTCGTGTGCAATACGCGTCTTCACAACTTCTGGGAGCTAGCTACTCCAAATGATTTTCTAAGATTATTTTTATAAAGTTATGATGATTCTGATATGATATGTTCTGGGCTCGAGGTAGTTAACTAAATCTGTATTTTTTATTTATATGATAAGTATTCTGATTATGTTTTGGTATGTTGATGTTTATGATTATGTGCAAGGCTTATTATATGCTATTATATGTGTTTATGCTTTTGTATGTTTATGTGACTACCGTCTGCTATGCTAAGATATGATTAATATGTTTAATATGATTCGCATGCTGTCATCTGATGTTATGTTAGTTTATCGTTATGTGGATTCGTTGAACTTGTTAGTGTGATAGTTAATATTCTACAAGCTCAATATGTATAGTTTGATCAGTTAATTTTGGGAACTTTGCTTATACGATAGTGTTTTATTTCCTATTTGACCTGCCATGTTTTGAACTCTGTTGATGTTAGGATTTGATCTGAGAACTGGTTTAGTTTATGATAGTTGTTTTGATAATTGCTAATGGTTATGCTATGTTTCTATTTGTTTGTGAGACTGCCATGATTTGAACTGCTATTTCTGCTGCTGCAATATTGAATTAAATGTGTTAAGTGAAGATTAATTAATTTGTTTAATGCCAGGTTTATTTCTAGAAAGTGTTCTGTTAGTCTTAGACTTTTCGTTTGGTTTATATGAATTCTATTTGTTCTTGATATGCTAAGTGTTTGGTTGTTCTGATGTGTTTGTGTTTGTGTCATCAATGTGCTATGAGATGTTTAACTTGTTATGTGGTTGTTTGGATTTTCTGTATGTTTGAGTTCCGCAGAATCCTAAAAGATCCTTCGTCATTATTTCATTTTATTTTGTTATTCGTATATTTGTTTAGCTTTTGTTTCGTTATATCTGTTCACTGGGCTTTGTAAGCTCAGTCGCACTTTTCTTTTTCTGCGGCAGGTATTAAGCGTTCAAGATAAGCTTATGGGATAGCTGATCTGGGTTGAGAGTAGAGGCGAGAGCGAGATTCGATTATAGAGATTTTAGATTTATTTTGAAGTTTAGTTATTTATGTTTTCTCTTGAATATTTTTGTAAGGCTTTCGCTTTTGTTTAGTTATTTAAGTTCTGATATGAAACCGTATTGTGATATCTTTACCCTTGTCGGGTCGGGGTGTTACAATTTATGGTATCAGAGATCTAGGTTTTAGGACCCTTAGAGCTTAGGCTATGACCTGTGAGAAGTGGGTAGACATTAGGTTTCCGTCTGTTCAGAAATTTTTCGATTCCTTTTGATGGTCGTTCAGATTTGACTTCGATATCCTTTTGCCTTCAGTGAATTGGCCCTCCTTTGTTCGCATCGAATTTTGTTATTTTGTTTTCGCTCGTCCGTTTGTCGATCGTTAGATGGAGACTACCCGTGGAGCCGAAGAAGATGGTGCCGACCCTGCGTTGCTGCGACAGTTCCTGTGCTCGAGAGGTTCGTGAAGCAGAAGCCACCCTCGACTGCCGTGCTGTTGGAGACATCAGGAAGCTGTTGGAGGAAGTTGGATGGACCAACCAAAGGCGCAAGAGACGGAGACAAGATTCAACCGGTGGCTGAGAAGATTCAACTACTTCATATGATTTGGGCGCGACTTATGTCACTCTGATTCGTTTGTCATGCGTTTCAAGACGATTTGATATTCAGATAAGTGATTCTGATCTGTATTGCTTTTCTCTGATTTGTTCGGAACTCGGTGTGAATCGTGAGGTTTATCGTTTAGCATTCTGGTATATCCCAGCTTTTCTTTCTGGATCGTTAGTAATAAGTCATGAGGAAGAATACGAGGTGGATTCGGATTTGGAGTCTACGGCTACTAGTAGGTTTAATCCGACACAAGAATAGGAATTTGCGCTTCTGATTAGTTGTCCTCCTTATGAGAATTTTCTGACGTTTGATTTTGAACTAGGTCCTTTTGTTTTCATTTGACGTTTGAATCTGGGATTTTTAAGTTTTGTTTTGGAAGTTCATCTTAAGACGATTCTGCAAATTTTGTTTGATTAATGGAAATAAAACAAAATTTTGAAAGTATAGTTCCTGTCTGTTGTTTCTTTCTGCTAGAGTCGTTAAGTTTCCGTTAGTCCTCATAAGTTTTGTCCGCTATTTTATTTTCTTGGTGATATTGTTTAATTTCCGTTTGAATGAAGTATGGCCATCATGATGGCATACTCATGTGTATCTGGTTTGTTATAGTAGGTTACTTGCTATCTGTATGTTATCTGTTATGTGGTATGTTTTGTTATGATATTAGTTATGTGTTTTGTCATGACCCGAGACCGAATATAATGACAATAAGAACTTGTTATGTGATGCAAGTATTATGACGCCTGATCAACGTAATAATACCGAGATCACATAATCTGAACTTATTGAAGGTATACGACGTCGGGGAAATGCCTGTGATTGATGTGTGTATAGACTTTGCCTTGTATCCGATATTTGGTACTTTTCATATTGGGTTGAGACTCTGTATTTGATTGTGAGATTTTCGTCGGTATCGGTTGCATATAAGTTTTGTACCATTGGGATCCGAAGTTGTTATTATCTGCGTTAACCTATAGATTGTTATGCCTGCCTTAGATCTGTATGTCTCCACATACTCCTGCGATTAGTAAACCGTTAGGATTTGTTCCATCCATGCATATGATAGTTTTTATCATTAGATACCTGTGTAAGTTAGAGCGTGTTTTTGAATTTTCTTTATCTCATCTTTTACTGCTAATACTTTAATAAGTATACGGTTAGCATTCGTCATATATTCCATGAAGCTTCGTAATCCACAATTGTCGCCGTACTATTCCGTCTTGTTCAATTTCGAGGACGAAATTTCTTTTTAGAGGGGAAGAAATTGTAATACCTGAATTTCTAAAATTCACAAAAAGACCAAAATACCCTTATGATCAAAAATAAGAATAATTAAATAAACACAATACCAAATGAGCTATGTAAATTCAGAAAACTTAGAAGAAAATCACATATGATCCAAATAAATCTTGAATGACTTTTTAAAGTTAATTTTTACAGATTATAATTTTATAAAATCAATTATGTATTTTAATAATTAGCCGAATATATTTAATAGTTTTATAAAAGAATTTAATTAATAAAAGCCCAATATAAATTTACAAAACTAAGAGTCCATTTATTTTAAGTCTAATACACTATTAAGCCCACAAGAAAAATTGGAAAAGTATATATATACA
The DNA here is from genome assembly GCA_019973895.1 of Chrysanthemum seticuspe. NCBI lineage: Eukaryota > Viridiplantae > Streptophyta > Magnoliopsida > Asterales > Asteraceae > Chrysanthemum > Chrysanthemum seticuspe. The sequence goes on from BPTQ01000008.1 coordinate 142,385,649, forward strand.
TATTATTCGGTTCTAAATCATCCCTAATAACCGATTATTCCCAAACCGACCCAAAACCCTAAATAATTCGACTTCCAGTTTCCAGAGCTTGAGACCAATTTTCTTGGACAAGTTTGAAGGTAAAGAAGGTGGGAAAAATAGTGTTCGAAGTCATAAGTTGCTGTGGTGATCGTGGAGAGTTTTTGAGTGAATTAGGGTTTCGGCAAATAGAGATTTTTGGCTTCTTTTGTTCTAACGATTCAAGCTCATCAAGGGTAAGTTCCTAATGTTGATTTCAGTCCTATAAGTCATATGAAACACATAAAAAATACCCATGCATGATTTATAAGTCGTATGAAATTATTTGAAACCTAAAACCCTAAAATCGTATATTAATAATGAATGGGCGTATAATATTTTTAGAGATCATGAATTGATTTTTCCAGAAGCTATTACCTGTTATAAGACCTGAATAAAATACATATTTATGAATTAGAAGCTTGTATGAATTGTTTTGAGTTTTAGGGTTCGATTAAACATGGAAAAAGGAAAGGTTTTAAAAAGGAACGATTAGGGTTTTGCATAAACTAGGGTTTTCTTGTAATCATTAAAAGTAATTAATGAAGTAACAATGATGAGCTAATGATTGGTTAAACTTAGGTTTAGGGTTTGTATTTGAATTATGTCTATTCGGTCCTAAATAAAAGTTTTGGGTTGGTTTTGTAAATTATGAAACTTAAGGGTTACTTTTGTAAACAGTAAAATAAGGGTACTAAACGTATAAAAATAAGTGTGGGGGTTAAACATGTAATTTTGGATATTTAAAGGGCTATTCGAGTTGTATTTAAATTATTAGGGTACGTTTTGTAAATTCTAAAACCTTTGGGTTAAAAGTGTAAAATCTAATAAAGTAAGGTGAGATTGTGAACTTAAAGATGTCAAGGGTGTAATTTGAAATTCTGAGAAATTATGGGTCAACATGTGTAAATAAATTACGTAAGGACACGCATGAGTTTAAGTTAATTTCGGTTTGTTATCATTTGCGTTCTAGGTTAAATTGGGAAATCATTAAAAGAAGTAATATGTGAATATAATGCGTAATTAGTAATATTTAAAGAGTAGGGGAAACCCTTGAATCTAAATAGAAAGTTGGTGAATTAATGAGGAATACCCTAAAATGTTGTGATTTCGTCTGTCACTAAAATGAGAATATTCTGACAACTCTAAAAGTATTAATGCGATAAATCCGTTATAATATTAATGATGCTAATAAATACTAAATAAAACATAATCCGTGTAGATTCGTTGAAGGAGACGCGACGTTACATCTTCGTATTCGTTCATTCGTTACTTTTCTCTCAATTGCTTTAAGGTACGGATATTCTGTCTTACCTTAAGACACTTATGTTATCGTACATATATTCTGACCTTCTTAGTAAAGGTTCCTTATGATGTTCTTTCGTTAGTCTTTCCATTTTACTTATTAGGGTTTCCAATGATATTGCTATGAACCCTTTCTTGATTGTGTGCTTTGTTGCTTATCTGAACTTATGCTTTATGGAACTATGAGATATCTGATTTGAACCTTATGTTAGGAAGACTTTGATATGTGTAATTGATGAACTTTATTATGTCTGAATATGAACCTTATGATATGAGTTATCTGATATGTTATTTGCTATGAACACTAATGTGTCTTTTGAGCTGTTGCTTATCTGAACTTTGATTTTGAAAACATGATTAAACATTTGATAAAACATGATCTATGTCAGTTATGACATTCTGATTTGACCTCTGATAGTTTGACACCCGAGCCAAAATAATAACTAGTCATGGGGGTTCCATGTCCGTGTCAGTGATGCACCTCTGACATGACTCTAGGGCAGTAGAGTGATGTTCTGCCACGTCCCTTATCTGTTATTTGTTATGAGCTCAGTTGGTATTATATTACCTATATATGTCTGTGGGGCGTATGGATGCATCCTAGATCTGATCTGTTATCCGATATGATTTGTCTGGTGAATGATGTCGTGTGCAATACGCGTCTTCACAACTTCTGGGAGCTAGCTACTCCAAATGATTTTCTAAGATTATTTTTATAAAGTTATGATGATTCTGATATGATATGTTCTAGGCTCGAGGTAGTTAACTAAATCTGTATTTGTTATTTATATGATAAGTATTCTGATTATGTTTTGGTATGTTGATGTTTATGATTATGTGCAAGGCTTATTATATGCTATTATATGTGTTTATGCTTTTGTATGTTTATGTGACTACCGTCTGCTATGCTAAGATATGATTAATATGTTTAATATGATTCGCATGCTGTCATCTGATGTTATGTTAGTTTATCGTTATGTGGATTCGTTGAACTTGTTAGTGTGATAGTTAATATTCTACAAGCTCAATATGTATAGTTTGATCAGTTAATTTTGGGAACTTTGCTTATACGATAGTGTTTTATTTCCTATTTGACCTGCCATGTTTTGAACTCTGCTGATGTTAGGATTTGATCTGAGAACTGGTTTAGTTTATGATAGTTGTTTTGATAATTGCTAATGGTTATGCTATGTTTCTATTTGTTTGTGAGACTGCCATGATTTGAACTGCTATTTCCGCTGCTGCAATATTGAATTAAATGTGTTAAGTGAAGATTAATTAATTTGTTTAATGCCAGGTTTATTTCTAGAAAGTGTTCTGTTAGTCTTAGACTTTTCGTTTGGTTTATATGAATTCTATTTGTTCTTGATATGCTAAGTGTTTGGTTGTTCTGATGTGTTTGTGTTTGTGTCATCAATGTGCTATGAGATGTTTAACTTGTTATGTGGTTGTTTGGATTTTCTGTATGTTTGAGTTCCGCAGAATCCTAAAAGATCCTTCGTCATTATTTCATTTTATTTTGTTATGCGTATATTTGTTTAGCTTTTGTTTCGTTATATCTGTTCACTGGGCTTTGTAAGCTCAGCCGCATTTTTCTTTTTCTGCGGCAGGTATTAAGCGTTCAAGATAAGCTTATGGGATAGCTGATCTGGGTTGAGAGTAGAGGCGAGAGCGAGATTCGATTATAGAGATCTTAGATTTATTTTGAAGTTTAGTTATTTATGTTTTCTCTTGAATATTTTTGTAAGGCTTTCGCTTTTGTTTAGTTATTTAAGTTCTGATATGAAACCGTATTGTGATATCTTTACCCTTGTCGGGTCGGGGTGTTACATTACCCCAAAGGAGGTAAAACACAACTAACTCATCTTCGCCGGTTCATGCCATAATGAACAGTTGGAGGTTACCAAGAGGTAATTCGTCTTTTCTCTGTGTATACCATGTTTCCAAACTTCATGAATGTTTATTTGAGTCAAAATGGTGCAGATTGACCTAAAAGCCCCTTATTTCACACAGCAACTAAATTCTCCAAATACAACTCATACCCTGAATTGGCCCACTTATAGTTTAAATGTATTGAAATTGCCACCTTTATTATGAAATGAGATTTCATGTTATTGGATTGTTTTGATTTTGATAACCAAGCGTGTGAGGTGCTTACAGATAACCAAGTGTGTGAGGAGCAAACAGGTTGTGACGTCTATGTCAAAGGACACCTGAAATAACGGCTTTGAAGATGACTACCCAGACTCAATCCACCAACAAAACCATGAATAAGAACATGGGTCGTCGCCTTCACATACAGGTATCTATCAAACTTTTCAACTCTTATCCTGACCTTAGCCAAACAATAATGTAGTTAACGAGTGTGAAAGCTAAAGTACTGGTGTGGATGATAAAGATGCCCATCCTGTTAGTCGACATAATATGTTTACCCTTTTATTATGATTTAGAATCATTGCTGATGTAGTGCAAGTCGTTATTTGTGTTGCCAAAAATTTTATATTCTCTCATTTTTGTAGGTACGGTAGACCCACTGCAAAATGCATCTGCTGCTTACGAATAAAACGTTGGAGAGTAAGTCTACTGTTATTTTAAATGAGTCAATCAAACAAATTGGACTAAAAGGGAAATGGTTCGAAAGCGTCCTGAAGTGTAATTTTGAAGTTTTGTCCCAACCAACAATGCAAAGCTTTGATGCATCTTTTAAGTAGACTACTTGATTCTCACTTGTTTGAACTATGGTGTTAGTATTCCTTGTTTGAAACTTGATTCTCACTTCGATACTTACTACGGACTTCGGTACCTTCATAAATTTCAGATCACAAAACTGTTGCTTAATAAGGACTTCGGTATTAGTATTCTGGAAGAAGGGTCCAGTCCTGGCACATTGACTAAATTCCAATGTACTTTATTAAAGTGACTTTTTGGGTTAAGTTCTTATGAAACTGTTGCTTAATTTCATTTCAACTTGTTTTCTTTGCAGAAATTGACGGATATTATGCAAACGTGATATATGAAAGAATCGCCATCTTAAATGCCTTGGGGGCCTATTACAGTTACCTTGGGAAATCGAGATAAAACAAAGGGAGAAGGAATAAAATTTCATTTTGGTGACACAGTACTACATCAAAGCCTTTAGAATCGATATGCACGAGCCTTCTACGTGGATTGGCAAAGGTAAAAACATAACAGGCTTTTTTGGAGTTGAGTACTAAATTGAGCAATTATTTATTATGCATCTTTACTTCATGAACTCGGCCCATGACGTGCTTCAAGTTTTGGACCATTAGCAATTTATCATGGTGTCAGCTTATTACGTTTCTGTATGTGCACCGGATCCCATACAAACCATATACATACCACTTAAGCTTGGTTACAGATCAAATTTTACTAGCTAAGGGTGAGGTAGATCAGGCTTTCGCTGCATTCAATATTGTATTAGATGGAGACTGAGATAATATTCCTGCTCTTCTTGGCCAAATTTTCTTTATTGGGTTGTTTACAGATCAAATTTACTTCATATGCTGCTTATCAACCTTAAGTTAGCTTTTGGTAGTTTTAACTAATTGCATAGCCTGGTTTAATGCAGGCTTGTGTTGAGTTCAATTGAGTCAAGTACTCAAGTTCCTTGGAGATGTACAAGGTTCTTAATACTTTTTTTTGCATAGTTTGTGGTTTTGATATTCTGGATTGTATGGTTCTTCTGGAGTTGGGAAAATTTTAGTACTTACTATAGCTTGTTTATCACAATTTGTTCCACCTCCAGTTTCTACCTTGAATCATTTTGTCATGTCCCAATTATTCTAATTTTTTCACCCCTTTACAGAGGGTCCTGCAAGTGTATCCTCGATGTTCAACAGCTGTACGACTTGGCACAGGTTTATGTTGCTACAAGCTGGGTCAATTCGAGAGGGCCAAACAAGCATTTGAGCATGTGTTGTAGGCAAGTCATCTTAACCATTTTTAGTTGTTTTTTATATGACGTTTTTTGTTAATGTCTGATTTACAATCCAATGAAGGTTGGTATTGTCTTGTTGCTGCAGTGATATTTGTGATTCTCAACACTTATGTTGGTTCTTGCAGATTCTGGTATTAGGAAAGCAATGGAAAAGATGCAGAGAGCCTTTGATATCTATCCATACTGTGCATCAGCACTGAATTATCTGTCAAATATTTTCTTCTTCACTGGTCAGCATTTTATAGTTGAGCAATTGACTGGAACGACTCTTGCTGCAACTACTCATGGCTCAACAAGGGCGCATTCTTATTATAACCTTTCACTGTCATATCATAGCAAGGTTTTGACATTTTATAATTTATTTGAAACATTTTGTTTTTCATCTGTGATTACCCGAATCACCTCTTCTGATTTTTCAAAGTACTAAGCAGTATTTTCCTATGCAGGTAATTACCCGAATCACACTCTGATTGAAACTAAAAGACAAGGATTATGAAGGTAACTACCTGAATCACACTCTAATGTAACTTCTGGGTAAGAATAAACTTAGAGAGGTATATTCTTAGCACATTGTCATTTGTATCATGGATCTTATGATTCGTACTTGCGGCTGATTTTTTGTTGTTTCAGAAGTACTCTTGCATAACCAAATAGTAGACGAACTCAAGCATATGTTCGTTTCATTTACTATCTACTTGAGTATACCATCCATGTAAGAGTTTCTGATAAATACCTTTAATGTAGACATGCGTTTTATCTTCTTTTTTTAGGGAGTGCCCGCGCCCGCTAGCTGTACAAATCTTTGACGAGCATGTGATAAGGGGAATGCCAATATGCAGATTAGATGTATTCCCTGGTATCTTTATGTTAGTTCTGAACTTGTTGAAACAGAGGGACTAAATGATTTTTTTTTACAAAAACATGAAACATTTAAATTATATGTTATTGCTATTTTACAATTAAAAGCAAGAGGGGTGGAATGATTTAATGTCTTAAACAACTTGTATCATTAACGTTTGTCATCAGAATGTAAGCATAAGGTAAATTCCCTTATAACTTTGCAAACCGGTACATGTCTAATAGCAGACAATAACATTTCGCAAATAGGAGTCTCCCTTGCTTTTAAGTTTCCAAAGTTTGTTGCTGCTCATATTGTTAAAACATTCCAATAAAGGGAAAATATTTGTGTGTAACTTAAAAGATATGTTTTCTTTGTAGGGTGAAGACCAAAGGTTAATCTGTAGTTGCTCACAATGTTTGTGATGATAGGTTATTGGTTGGGTTTGTGTCAAGTTTCAACCATACTATTTGTGTTTTGTGAAAAAATTATCATTTATGGAATGAAGTTAATATGTTAGATTTGTATTTGTATTGTTATAAATTTCTCGATTTTAGTTTTGATTGCAAAAGCAATTATGCAGTAAAACGAACATTAGTTCCAATTTTAATTTTTTTGTTATATGTTCATGATTGGTGACCATATTTTTGGTCTCTAATGCTACTGAGTCTGTGACAACTTTCTCGTCACTGATAATCAAAAAAGGTGACGACATTTTCGTCACTATCACAATTGTGACGGAAATTTTCGTCACTAATCAGATTAAATAGTGACACCAAATCTGGTCACTTATTAGTGACGAATTATATTTTGGTCTCTAATTGATTTATGACGGACCTTTAGTGACGACTGGTGACGACCTCAATTTTGGTCACTAAACAGTTTTGTGACCATCTTTTACACTATCAGTGACCAAACTCTTTTCGTCACCAAAGGCCAATTTTCTTATAGTGATGATTGAATTAGGTGATGACTGTTTGGTTTTAACCCCGTGGGGTGGGAGAATGAATGATATCAGGTTTGGAGCCACGTAAAAGCAATGGGTGTAGACATTTAAGCCGAAACTCAAAAAAAGTGTCACAATCATGCCACTTCATTATTTTCTCATTTCATTTAGGGGAAATTGGTCAAATAGACCGCGCGCCCTGAGGCTTATCACTTTATGGACCACGCCCTTTTAAAATTCGAAAATAGACAGGTTGCCCACCGCTTTTCTTGGACCCAACTAGGGGCTGCCATGTGTCCGACAACTTATGACACAAGTACGTATTTTGAAGGTATATGTCATGTATTGTAACGTATTGTTTTTTGGGAAACTTGTATTGTTTTTTGGGCATCTTTATGTTTTTTGGGCAACTTGTATTTATACACGAGGAAAGTTTTGTCATTTCATATTTTAAAAAAAAACAAAAAAACAAACGCCCACACAAAACACAGATTTACGGTACATGTCCTTTAATGTCTTCTGTTCCCAATCACTTTCTTCTTTCTTCAATACAATTTGTTTAACAAAATCTTTCTTTCTTCTTTTGGTCTATTGACTTCATATCTTTATCCCAATCTTTCTGCTTTTGTTTAGAAAATATGTCTGACAATATCCCACTGGATGTTCAACTAGATATCATCCGTAGGCTACCTCCTAAGTCTATACTCCAGCAACGTAGTGTTTGCAAGTTATGGAAGGCTAGTATAGATTGTGGAAGCTTCATCTTTAATTACGGTGTTCGTCGTAATGATCAGTGTTTATTTACGCTAACATTCGATATGGGTGACCAAGGTTTTGTGTTAGCTTTAGATGAACAGCTAATCGCTATGCCACTTAATACAGATTTAATGCTTTCATCTATGATTACAGTTGGCAATTCTAATAGTCTTTGGTGTTTTGTCTATGGTTCTAATCTAATGACTGTTATTTGGAACCCGGCAATCAAAAAATCACTTGCAGTATTTGTCCCGGTTTACGCGCATCAAATCGAACGTCAAAAGATTTGTTTTGGTTTTGCCGTCCGTCCGGACACTCTTGACCCGACGATCGTGAAGGTCTCCTATCCTGTTTTCGAAAGTGGTTTCTGGTATGTCTCTGTCTTTTCTTTGAACTCGTTAAGGTGGACAATCCTTGAAAATTTCCACCCCCCTCGTGAAACTATCAAATTGAAACGTAAAAGTCATGCAGTTGTAGGTCGTTTTCTCTATTGGACTGGGAGTGAAAAGTTAACTAATGAGGACGGTGTTATTTATAAGATTTATATGTTGATTTCTTTTGATTTGGTAACCAACCAATTTAAAGTTATAGACCTACCACATATTTTAAAAAATGAACTCCCAGTTCCATTCAATGTTTTCGATCTTGGAACCTCTCTAGTGATTTCTGGGACGATCATTGGTGAAGATATCCCATTATTTTGCGGATGGTTGTTGGACGTCAATGGTTCTTCCATAACATCATTTAGAAGCCTATTCGCCATCCCTACCCAATATTCGGTTCGTTTGCTTGGGTTTACAAAGGATCAAGCTCCAATAGTGGAAGCGTACAGCGCCAATCATTTGGGTCAGTCGGTATTTGTGTACAACAAAGAACTTGAATTATTTGTCTGCATGGGAATGTTAGGAGATGCGGGATCTTTCTACATCTCCCCATACAAAGAATCTCTTCTTTTGTTAAATCAGCCAGACCATGCTGTTTATAGTATGTTTTATTTTTAACTTACCATTCTATTAATGTTTTATTTTTAACTTACACCATTATATTCATGTTCAACAGGTTTGTTCGGCAGAAGTTAGGGATCATGCTTAATGGGAATGAAGCTTTGTGGTTTTAGTACGATGTCTGTATGTGAAGGAAGCATGGAGTGGTTAGCTTTTTCTGCGTACTTGCTGAATTTTATAAATCAAGTGGTTATATATTATGTAACCATTAAACTCATAATTATGTAGTAATCGTAATATGTAGTAGGTTGTCTGTATAAAACGTTGTATGTCAACGTATTTACTATTTCCTATGTTCTTTAATCCCATTATACATCTTTGTTTAATCTGGGGAACTAGCAGTTGTTTCCAATAAACAATGTGGCAACTAACTGTTCTACGTAGGGCAACTTCTTTTCCTTATTGACTACTTTCATAAACCAAGGAGTCCTTCTAGTTGTTACAATTCGTATTCTACAATCAACTAATAACTACCAACTAGTGACTATGCACACTTGAACTTAACAGATTTACCATTCAACACTAGTACAATTTAACTAGCAGTTGTAAGTTTAATACTAGCAGCACTAAACCAATATGTCTCTATTCAGGCCCAGAATAGTAAGACCAACACCTACACAAGGGCACCAGAATGGTATCAGCAGCACCTACACACGGGCAGCACAAACACGGCCATACACAACAGTATTAACGACGGTGGCATCATTTCATTGATGTGTTCTATCACAAGCAGTGGTTAAAATAGCTAGCAGTAGTAACCTGTATACTGGCAGTTGTAAGTATACAACCAATTTAGTTTTACTAGCGGTAGTAAAAATAACTATAGCGGTAGTAAAAATGACTAGCAGTTGTAAGTCTACAACCACTTCAGTTTTACTAGCGGTAGTAAAATTAACTATAGCGGTAGTAAAAATAACTAGCAGTCGTAAGTATACAACCAATTCATTTTCAATGTTTGGCGTTGCTTTCATGATTCAATGTTTTCAATTTTTACATAGTTATTTCATTTGTTGTATCATCAAAATGGGTTCTGGCCATATTTTACGGACCAAATTTGAAAAGCTTGTATCTTGGGCGCGCGAATCAATGAACCAACCCAACAACCACATATAATGACCATAACACACCCTCGTTATGACCATCAATTGCAAATCAACAACCCTCATCCAAAGCCTCCTGTCGACAATTAAAAAAACCAACAAAATTTCCTTGAAAACCATGTCGTTTCGAGCTAATGTTATCACCATTATGAGAGATTATATTAGCAACATGCCAGATACAGTGATCGGTAACATTTTGAATCGGTTGCCAATAACAGAAGCGGTGAGCACCTCTATTTTATCTACAAATTAGAGGTTTAAGTGGACCTTGCTCACCGAAGTCATAATTGATGAGGATTTCTTTTATTATTTAACATATAAGTTTGATGGGAGCCATGTTACTAGACTTTTAAATCAGCTTACGGGTCCCATAAAAAAGTTTGTCTTCTCTGTAGATCCCAAACCGTTGTCTGGAATGGAAGACTTGAATTATGAAGAGATTCGTGATTGGCTTATGTTTTTGGCACTGCAAGGAATTGAGGACCTGACAGTTAGAAACTGGTATGGACAACCAGTTACATTGCCAACCCAACTTTACGGGCGTATTGAATTGAAACATCTTGAGATTCATTGTTGTGATTTTCCTAGTTTGGTGTTTTTCACTAGTTTTCCAAATTTATTGAGCTTAGAATTGTGTTTAGTCAAATTTCTTACCGGTACAGTTTGGGATTTAATTGCTGGTTGTCCCTTACTTGAGTCTCTTAGATTGGATGTTGAGAGTACAAACGGGATGAAACTATGGAATCTTGCAAGTCTTAGGAATTTGAAGAAGTTACATTTGTCATTCGGTATTTCGAATGCTGTCACGACAATTATAGCATCCAATATCTTTCACCTGACAAGACTTCCATCTCTTGAGACCCTTACATTGGATTTTGACTATTGCACGGTAAGACCGTTTTGAGATTTACACTTCTAATTTTACAATGTTAAATATATGTGTAACTGTAACGACATTTAATCTTTGAAACTAACCCAAAACTCGACCTGTTGTAGTTGATGCGTGATGGTAATTCCAGGATGAATGTCCCTTTGCCGTTTGTATCCCTCGTTAATCTGAATCTAAAAGGAGTTGATTTTGGCGAGACTGTTATCGTGTCACTCATCGTCCAAATGATTCGCGGATCTCCAAACTTGAAAAAGCTGGAAACCAGAGTAAGTGTAATACTTTATTACTCTATTTCATACGTAACAAATAAACATCCGTAAACTGCCATGTTTTTCTATCTCAATACTATTTGATTTTCCAGGCTGCACACACGCTTAGTGTTTTACCTTTGGAACAACCTTCATTTGATTTAGACACAACCACATTCAGTCATGGGCAGATTCAGACAGTGATTTTTCGATCCTTTCCTAGATCACAGAATGAATTACACATAATAAAGTTTATACTTGCTTGTTCCACGTCGTTAAAGAAAATGTATATCAGGGCCAGCGATTTGATGGACGATGGTTATGATAATATCAAGACGAATTGGGAGTTCGCTAGGAAGCTGTTGAAACTCCCCCGATCTTCCGTCACAGCCGTTGTAAAATTGTTCTAGTGGTTGTAGTTTTATGTATGGTTTGAATACCCTGCGTCAATTAAATTTGTGTACACAAAGTTTGGTGTGTCTGTTTATCAAGGGTTTATGTAGTAATCGTAATATGTAGTAGGTTGTCGTCTGATGAAACATTGTATATCAACGTATTTAGTATTTCCTCTGTTGCCATTATACATTTTTATTTCATCTCGCCAACTAGCAGTTGTTTCCAAATATCAATTTGGCAACTAACTGTTGAACGTAGGGCAACTTCTATCACTAGCAGTTGTTATAATAACTAGCAGTTGTGCGTATAATACTAGCAGTTGTAAGTATACAACCTATTCAGTTAACTAGCAGTAGTAAGTATAATTAGCAGTAGTAAAATTTAACTAGCAGTTGTAATTTGGCAACCAATTCATTTTATAATTACAGATATTTAATTTAAGTAATCAAGCATAAAAGCATTGTACCATTTTTTGACGTTTAGAAAAGTCGCATAAACCTCAAAATAATCAACTCACTCTACACATCTAATAACATGAAGCGTTATGTGCTTACGTCAAACTGATGATAAACTCACTCTACACATATAATCAACCAATTAGGAGCAACCAATTGTGTTGCTCTTTATAACAATTTTGTGGTATTTTTAAAATCCGTGACCTAACAAAAATTATGTAACATTTTTTTAATCTAACTAGTTACAATACATCGACATTTCCATTTCATCAGTGTTCACTTGAATAGTATGTTTGAAAACAAATATTAATGTTAACAAATTAAATTCACACCAATAAGTTATGGTCTATAAAAGACCTACATATATTATTAATACACGAATACACTGAATAGTATTAGCGAGTACAACCTTGGAGTGTATCGACTCTAGCCTGGACCTCCTTTTATAGGCTAAGGATTCCTTTACAATATACAGGATAATTATACTTAGCATACTTATCTAACCTAAAACATCCTACCCAAGAAATTCAAGAATGTTACATATTAAACCGACACAATCATACTAGCAGTGAAAAACTACATTAGCAGTGGTTTGCTCTTTATTTTATCCCGGCGCCCGCAAGCTCGTCATTTTTACCTTGACCTCAGTCTATCCAACCCGATCTGCCAGGATTGGTAGACGTACACTTGCTTCGGGAAACGGGCACCAATCAACAGAGGACTGCAGACCATAATTTTAAGCCTCTCTTTGCATATTCTATCACTCCTTCGACCCAATACCCATGATATACTTCCTTCTTCCGCTCGGGTAGAGCGAGGTTAAGAAGTAACTGGCTGAAATTTGAACATCCCAAATGGCTAATGAGAGTCTAATCGGTTTAAACTCCCACCTTTGGTACGCCATATGGTCTGGGCATGCTTCCACAAACTTCAAAGGACACGGATTTTGGGTGAAGGAAGGTTGTGAATGGTCGCGGGGATGTGTTATTAGACGTCATTCTCGACAATTTAGAAACGACTGATGCAGGTTTTACTGACCATATTTATAGTGTCTCGCTATACCTATGGTCTACCCTAATGCACTAACGGGCAGTGTACCCGGTCGTGTGTAGTGTAGTAAATGGTAAAGCCAAGGTCGTCCCAATAGCTATGTGTGTCGGATAATTACTAAGTCTAATTGTCACAGAATATTAATGGTTTTGATAGGGTTTTAATTAATTAAACTACTAATGCAGAATATAAAATCAAATAAATGGTAGAAGGGAAATCAATAGAGGAATAGTGGTGCTAACCTAGTTAATCCTCCTAACTAGTTATGTCTACATCTACCTACTTCTAATTACTTCAGGTGGGGTCAATTCGAGAGGACAGCATTTGGTCAATTCGCCCTAACCTATCAGCAAAGATGCCACCACAGGAGAAATCAGGCGCACCGTCATAAGTCCTGTTGTTCCTGGTTCCCTAAAGCGAGTCATTAAGTACCACTACATGCTAGATTCTAAATAGTGAGTGCCCGGCCGTTAGGAACTTAGACACTACACCCCCCAATTCTTAAGTTCATCCAAACGATAGGTGATCAGTTGGTCAAATCGCACAAGTAGAAAGGGTCGTCAGTTGGTCATATCTTACCTTTCCCGTGTCAGTCCGCTCACCTAGGGTCAATTGGTCATATCTCCTAGGCAATTGGCCTCTAACGCCATTCAAAACTACCGAACCAGGGGTGACTACCAAAGAACTATGCATGCATACACTTAGAAATAATTGTACAGGAGTAAAGGTAAACGCAAACAAAACAATTAAGGAATCATAACTAGACTAGCACCAAAGGGTGCTTAGCCGCTCATATTAATCATGCACATCAATTCAATATTCAAAGGTACGAAATACATGAATTGAAAGTAAAAGAAATAATAAACGCTAAAGCTTATCGTAATGGTGTGACTTCTCCCTTGGAAACAGCTCCGTATGCTTCCCTAGACCTCCTTTGAGCTTTTTCCCACGTTCTCAGAGTGTTGTGTGTGGAATGGGATGATTTGAAATGCTGGAATTCGTGGGGTATTTATAGGCCAGGTATGGGTTGCGGCGTAACCAATAGATGAGTTACGCCGTAACCTTCTATATTTCCGTAAATGCACTAGATCTGCTAGTTACGGCGTAACCTAAGAAGTGGTTACGCCGTAGTATTCAATAAACTCGGTTACGTCGTAAGTGTTGCAGTAGTTACGGCGTAAGTATCAGCGGCGTGGAACCTCTTTTGACCTAATGGAGTTACGTCGTAACCTTTGGGAGGAGTTACGCCGTAATCTCTTGATAAGTTGGACTTTTGGGTCACGCAATACTTACGGCGTAATGTGAGAGATGAGTTACGCCGTAACTTCTTCAAAATAAGCATACTATGATAAATCTTTAGTAATGTTTCCATTTCCGCGTCTCTTTAGCTCCAATGCTCGTAATTTACCTGAAAGTGTAAAATAATGGAAAACAAGCGTAAATCCATATAAATGATATAAATAACGAGCATTAACGGGGGAAATTGACACTTAATATTCAGGACTATTTGATGTTATCAAATATCCCCCCACTTGAACTCTACTTGCCCTCAAGTAGACCTCATTAGATAGATTCCTAAAAAGATATCTCCCAAAACCTGGAAAATATGAGTTTACAAATCCCTTATGCTAGAATAAAACAAAGCCGAACACCTCACGAAAGGGGAACAAACACTCAAATCTCTCAACTATTCTAAGTGTCAATTTTGGGGTGATCACTCAATCGCACAGTCATAGCATGGATTCTATCATAAGCTTGGTGGTTACACAAATCTCCACCACTAGAGTTAAGGGCTAAACAATTCTCGAAGGCAATATGGGTAGACACGACAAAGGTTAAGGGGTGACTCATCATTACTAACATGTCACGGCGAAGTGGACAAAATCTATGATACATGACCAAATCCATGGCCAAGATACCAAAGATTGCTCGCTGCATCACCTAGACACGCTTCATGACTAAAGGGTAGGATAAGACATGGGATATATAATTGGTGTAAAATGAAAAAAAAGCAGGTAGTCTATATCTACAACTAAGTCATCACCACTTACCGTCCGCCCAAAGTTCAAGCTTAGAAGTCTAGAGACCGGATCATGAAATGCAAGGTAGATGTGCCATTAGAGGACGTCGTGATGGGCACACTACCTTTTCTTCTTCAGTTGGTATAACTCCAACTCCAACTCCAATCTTCCAATGTGACCGAGGTGGCCTCCTCGATACTAAACAATAAAGCTCATACTATAGTGCTTATAACATCGCACTTTACAAAATCATAACTCAATCAACTATATATTTATATATATATATATATATATATATATATATATATATATATATATATATATATATATATATATATATATATATATATATATATATATATATATATATATATATATATATTTTAAGAACATAACATGATAACATAACATCCCCCCACTTGAGATGAACAATGGGAATTCGAGGGGTCTTCAATGATCTTCATAATTGTTGTCGATGAAAGCGTGATTTCCAAACCTTTCCACTCGAACCTTGAACTTAGCCAAATGATGACTTCCCAATTAAAAATAAAGACTACAGGGTAGGCTAAGGTGTAAGGGTGTAACGAAACAATATATTGGGGGTGACAAAATGAAAGGAATAGCTCAGAAGGGTGTATATAGGGGTATCTTGCACTAAAGGGGAGTGCAACAAAAGGGTTTCACATGGGGGTCGAAAAGTCGAGGTGACTAATCAATAGACTCACAATGGTAGGCTGTTTGGGTGATAATCCTATAATACTGCCTTCTAAAACTGAAAAGTCCAAATACATCGAGCTAACTCAACATACCTCGTCTATGGTCTCGAAATGATGCAAAAGGCCAAGTTCTAAAGTTTACAAGCTACCGGCACACTCATAATTTGGTGGATTTGGGGTAAAATATTGGAAACGGATAAGGCTAATCTCACCATGTAATATCAAGGGTTGTATGTGCTCGGCTAAGGTCTAATCTAGTTAGGTTCGGAAAAACATGTCAAAATTTTAAAAATGGCATAATTTTTCAAAATAAACTAGAAAAATGAGGGCGAAATAAAGTTCAAGAGATAATTCTACTCCCGTCCCCCCACTTGAATTGTACAAAGTCCCTTTTGTACTATGCATAAAAATAAAGGTGAAGAGAAAGGTAGAATTAGAGCGAGAACTTCCCTGAAATTTGCTCCAAAAAAGAAGAAGGCCCACGAGAAAGGATCGTGCCTTCGTTTAAGCGTCATGAACAAACTTCAATCCCTGAAATCACACTACCGACAAGCATAATTCTAAAAAGAAAAAATAAAATGAAAAACAAACCTAACTCACTTTCGTAGGAATCACGGTTGCATTTAGCGAATGCAACAAGCCTTTTAAACCACTTGGTGTCCCAAGTGGACGAGTGAAGTCTCGTGAGGGTTTACAGGGAACACACCCACAAAGTTCATTTAAAAACTAATACAAGGTTACTGTGTTTTAAAATGAAAGAATTAAAGCAGAGGAGAGTTACGTCGTAACTCCTATGAGAGAGTTACGCCGTAACTGGCAAAACCTGGTATGAGCTGTGAAGCGAATAGTTACGGCGTAACCACTGAGATGGTATTACGCCGTAATTGGTAATGCGTCAAGAATTCTGCTGCGAAAATGATTGTTATGGCGTAATCACCAAGATGAGTTACGCCGTAACTCTGTTTAGATCAGCAACTGCAGCAGTAATTACTTCTTTGTCTCCTGCAAAAATGGTTAGAAAACACAAAACCCAACAGAAAGGAAATAAAAACAAAAGAAAGGGATAATTCGGGTTGTCTCCCGAAAGAGCACTTTTCTTTAATTACGAGTCTTTAAGTTAGACTCTTAGCCGTGGGCTACCAGTGTTTGTCCGTCATCTCGTGGACTGGACAATCTCCATGTTGAAGCCAGCTGATCAAATTCTCATCCCGTTTGTATCCATCTCCAAGTTGTAAACACCCTAAGTAAATTTTTTTGATCTTTTGGTAGGGGTGATCAAAACCTTTGGCCTTATCTTCTTCACTAATACCAAGCAGCAGTCTAGCATAACTCAACTGTCTTTTAGTCCAATTTTTAAAGTTTTTGACAGTCCTTGGCATTTTGAAAACAGTTTTATCATTGCCAATCTTTAACCAAACCAGTCCTTCCTTCTCGTTTTTATCAAGCCCAGATATTTCTTTAAAGGGTTTTCCGAAAATCACCCCAGTTAGCCCATCTGCCACGAATTCGCTAACATCATCCAAAACTACAAAAGTCGAGTAGAAACGAGTGTGTTCCTACAAAAACTCATATGTTTGTTGCTATCCCGAGGAAGTGGTTTCCTTTGTAATCAAGCTCCTTTTCCATAACCTGGTTGTAGCATTCCTTAGAGATAATGTTGACTGGGGAATCAGTGTCGATAAATGGGTGAAAATCAATGAACCCAATTTTGCATGATATCTTCAGATAGTGGGGATTCCTATGATGGATTCGTGCCCCCATCTCATAAAACTGTGGTTGGTCCGATTGCAAGAATGTTTTTTCAGAGTTGTCTTGCCAATGGGTCATCTCGACATCACTAGAGAGGTCTTCAGCACTTAATCCTAAGTTATCTTCTTCCTCAAAATTCACGAAAACATCAAAATCCTTCCCCGAGTCAACCTCTCCAGGATCCGAGGGATCATTAAGAAACTTTTCAAGGGCTTCACCAAAATCCCCCACTGGGTCAATTGCACACACCTTCTCCGGGGTAGACAAATTTTCATTAGGTCCGAATGTGGCGATCTCTCCATTAGCTTCCAGAGTCAATTTTCTGGCAAAGACATCCACTTTAGTGTGAGCAGTAGCAAGCATGGGTCTTCCTAAAATGACAGGTATCCTATTGTCTTCCGGGATATCAAGAATCACAAAATCTATAGGGAAAAGGAATCTCTTTATCTTCACTAATACATTTTCAACAATTCCTAATGGCGATTGCATGGATCGATCGGCCATTTCAATTTTCATTTTGGCCGGTTTTAAGTTGCCAATTCCCATTCGCAAAAACATCGAACGAGGCATTATACTAATACTAGCTCCAAGATCTGCCAGGGTGTTACACATGTTTAGGCTCCCGATATAGCAAGGGAGAGTAAAGCATCCTGGATCTTTTTCCTTTTGTGGTAGCTCGTTCCTCAAAACCACTGAGCATCTTTCGTTGAGGCGAATAGTCTCATCATAACTTAATTCTCGCGTAGTATCATGACGATTAGTATCATTAGGAGGGTTTACCAACAAAGTTTGGTCCAAAAGTGATTGTTTCTCCATGTTGATCCGTCGCTTAACCTTTTCTGAAAAGGTCAAAGGTTCTTCGAGGATAGTTTCTACGGTGTGGACAACTTCTTCCTCCCGAGCTGCTAGGTAATCAGAGATGGCTTCTGAACATGAACTAACACTTTTCTCTAATCTTTTTATCCTATCATCGTGAATTTTAATAGAAGAGACTGTACTATCCACGAATGCTTTCATCATCTTTTCTATCCTATCGTCGCGCTCTCTTGATTCTTTGATGTGGTCGAGAATCTTTTTCTCAATATTGTTCCCGGTATTGGTCTCAAATACACTTTTAACTTTCTCAACCCTACATGCTTCAGCTTCTCTTTCCAATCTCTGTTTTTCGAAAATTTCCCCGTAATTGTATTCTTGCTTCGTTATTGTCTTCATTACCTTATGATCGAAGTTATCTCTCGGTCCGTACCCAGTATCCATGTGCCACTTGTAGCAATGTTCAGAAATCTGCTGAATACATTCCAAGGCCTGATCAGGAGTCATGCTAGGAATAGGTCTTGGTGAATCAAGGAGTTCTCGTGTTTGCGCATTAATCCCCTGATAGAAGACGTATACGATCTGATGTTTGTTTAAATCATGAGTATGGCATCGATAGAGAAGTTCATTAAATCTTTCCCACGCTTGGTACAGCGTTTCTTCTCCAATCTGCACGAATTGATAGATTTTCCCAAGAAGCCTAGCCATTTTTTAAGGAGGGCAAAATTGCTGGACGAACTCCTTTCTTAGTTTTCCCCATGCTTCTTTACTTTCACTAGGAAGTTTGTTATACCATCTTTTTGCAGTTCCAGTGAGAGTCATAGGAAAAATCCTTGCAGTGACTGAATAACTAGGAGTACCCCTGACGTTGAAAAGAGAGGATAAGTGGAGAACTTCATCTACGTGATCCTGAACGTCCTCATCTTCGTCTCCAGAAAACTTAAGCTCATGTAACTCTCGAATAAAAGAGAGGATAAGTGGAGAACTTCATCTACGTTGGCAGTCATCGTTTGGTCGATCCAAATACTGCTCCATGGTAAGGTCATTGATATTATTTTCATTGACGACCTCTGGTTCTGTGTCCGACTGGTCTGATTCGTAAAATGAGAAGATGTTGTGAATAGGAACCGGAGAATAGATCCTCTTTTTCCGAAATTGCTTCTCCGGGTCAACAAATGGGGTAGCCAGAAAGGGCCTAGAGCTGCGAGTCTTGTATCCTGACATTATTAGAAAGAAAATTAAAAACAGACTTAATATGAAATCCTAAAATAGCTCCCCGGCAGCGGTGCCAAAAACTTGATGCAGGTTTTACTGACCAGGTCTTAATATTTATAGTGTCTCGCTATACCTATGGTCTACCCTAATGCACTAACGGGCAGTGTACCCGGTCGTGTGTAGTGTAGTAAATGGTAAAGCCGAGGTCGTCCCAAGAGCTATGTGTGTCGGATAATTACTAAGTCTAATTGTCACAGAATATTAATGGTTTTGATAGGGTTTTAATTAATTAAACTACTAATGCAGAATATAAAAGCAAATAAATGGTAGAAGGGAAATCAATAGAGGAATAGTGGTGCTAACCTAGTTAATCCTCCTAACTAGTTATGTCTACATCTACCTACTTCCAATTACTTCAGGTGGGGTCAAATTCGAGAGGACAACATTTGGTCAATTCGCCCTAACCTATCAGTAAAGATGCCACCACAGGAGAAATCAGGCGCACCGTCATAAGTCTTGTTGTTCCTGGTTCCTTAAGCTGAGTCATTAAGTACCGCTACATGCTAGATTCTAAATAGTGAGTGCCTGGCCGTTAGGAACTTAGACACTACACCCCCCAATTCTTAAGTTCATCCAAACGATAGGTGATCAGTTGGTCAAATTGCACAAGTAGAAAGGGTCATCAGTTGGTCATATATTACCCTTCCCGTCTCAGTCCGCTCACCTAGGGTCAGTTGGTCATATCTCCTAGGCAATTGGCCTCTAACGCCATTCAAAACTACCGAACCAGGGGTGACTACCAAAGAACTATGCATGCATACACTTAGAAATAATTGTACAGGAGTAAAGGTAAACGCAAACAAAACAATTAAGGAATCATAACTAGACTAGCACCAAAGGGTGCTTAGCCGCTCATATTAATCATGCACATCAATTCAATATTCAAAGGTACGAAATACATGAATTGAAAGTAAAAGAAATAATAAACGCTAAAGCTTATCGTAATGGTGTGACTTCTCCCTTAGAAACAGCTCCGTATGCTTCTGATAACGCTACACGCGTCGTTCGGGGTCAAAGGAACTTCCTTTTCGTCGAGCAAGTTTTTCAACACCCTAGGCAGTGAACCTAATCGTTGTAGTGTAGTATTAGGGTAAGCCACGGGTATTGATATCGTTCTCTAGGGGAATAGGAATGCTAGTGAGAAGTTACTACGCTAAGGTTGGGGTTGAGGAATATTATTTTTTATCTTTTTATATTTTTAAGAAAAGGAAAGGTACGAATCTCGGGGTTTGGATTTGGGGGTTGGTATTTCTACCGATTACTCTACTTGTCTAATTATCTAATCTAAGGTGTATGTAGTCTATGTCTAATTATTGTGTGCTCGTATGATGGTTTAAAGATATGTTTACTTAGGTTTTATTACTCCTTGATTATCTCCTATTGATGGTTGAATTGCCACGTCCTTATTCTTAATCGCGTTGTGTGTCTAAAGTCGTAGGGTATGCGTTTGTCCCTAACTCTTTGAAACTACCAAAGGGTCTCGTCTACAAAATCTCTAGGAATTATAAACTCTAACTCTAAGGTACTCTTTGGATGGTTTAGCCTACAACTACTCTAGGCGTTATAGTCTAAGGTTCACAAAGATTAATCAAGCATTAACTACACAACGAATGACCTATCGCATTACTAGATCATTAACAATTAAGATAAGAGACAACCAATCAATATTCAATAGTTAAGTTTCATATTCCCTAAGTAAACACACAAGTAAATTAGCCGGACATGGAGAACATGCAAGCATACACACAAGTAATTGAAGACATAATTGAATTAATGAAGTAAAACACTTATCTTGATGTAAGATAGGGTTTGGAACCCTAAAATATTATACAAGACAGCCTTGGTTCGGTTTAGGTTTTTACTCCAAAAGACTACACACTGAAAACTATAAAATTCGGATTCTATATATAAGATTACAATCGCGACAGCGTCACCTTATGAATTGTGACGCCGTCAGGTCGTCGTCATTAGGGTTTCGTCTTGGCCATGTTAGTCTTGCGATGGCGTCACCTTATGCTTGTGACGCCGTCCCCTTCAGTCTCTGACGCCGTCTGGATCAAATCTAGGCCGTCTGAGTTGCGACGACCTACTCTTTTAAAGCCTGACACCGTCACTTGTAAATAAGCAATTTGGCTACTGAGCCGTCACAAAAGTGATGTGACGGCGTCACAGATAACACCTGACGCCGTCCCCTTGTGTTTCAGCAGCTTGAGTGTCTCGATTCTTGACTTTGGCCATTTTCTTCGTATATCCGCGCCTTTTCGTCCAAATAAGTGCCATTCTAGCAATTTGCCTTCAAGAGACCTAAAAAGTGAAAAGGAACGATATTAAGTAATAACGGATACAAAAGTGATCAAATAAAGGCTTAAACGACCCCTCAAAAAGGTACATTTTAAAACCTTATCAGCTTCCCTGGACCTCCTTTGAGTTTTTTCCCACGTTCTCAGAGTGTTGTGTGTGGAATGGGATGATTTGAAATGCTGGAATTCGTAGGGTATTTATAGGCCAGGTCTGGGTTACAGCGTAACCAATAGATTAGTTACGCCGTAACCTTCTATTTTTCCATAAATGCACTAGATCTGCTAGTTACGGCGTAACCTAAGAAGTGGTTACGCCGTAGTCTTCAATAAACTCGGTTACGTCGTAAGTGTTGCAGTAGTTACGGCGTAAGTATCAGCGGCGTGGAACCTCTTTTGACCTAATGAAGTTACGTCGTAACCTTTGGGAAGAGTTACGCCGTAACTTCTTCAAAATAAGCATATTGTGATAAATCTTTAGTAATGTTTCCATTTCCGCGTCTCTTTAGCTCCAATGCTCGTAATTTACCTGAAAGTGTAAAACAATGGAAAACAAGCGTAAATCCATATAAATGATATAAATAACGAGCATTAACAGGGGAAATTGACACTTAATATTCAGGACTATTTGATGTTATCAACGACTAATTGTTATTAGTAGTCATTTAAGAACATGTTTCAGTTGTGGCAGCAACTGCTTTGCGCTTATGTTTTTGTTTTGGGGGGTAAAGGTTTAGGCTATGTATGGGCTTTTTGGAACCGACGGTGCGTGGGCAATGGGTTAACATCTTCAACTTCTCTTTGGTGTTTTTTGTCGGTGGAGGAATGGTTGTTTTTTTTATGTGCTTTCCCTTTATTTACCGCGCGTATTTAAAGCGAGGATTTTAATGTTCTTGCACGCGGTATAATTAATTTACAATTACTGTTTTGTGGGTAGGCACGTTCCTAGGCTCCTACCCTTCTATTTTTCCTGCTGGATTTGTCCCAAAATTTCTAGGGAAGGAACGTGAATATTTACTTGCAGATTTGTTCACCTTTTTTTTGGTATTTGGATAAGCCTTATCCGTAATTACAAACCGTTTGAATTTATCGGTTTATTATCCTTTTTGTATTGAATGTTTGCTATGTCTCTATATACTTTTTTTTGGAAAAATGTAGCTTCCACAGCTGTTGTTGGTTTTGGAAATGTTGCTTATGCACGTTTGACAAACTGAAGTAAATCATTCATATCGGCGCTTTAAATTTCACTTTTAAAATTTGAACTTCAACTAGTCAAACTTTTAATTCGCAAAAAACCATATTGTACTTCAAGGACTTTTTTTTTATTATAACTGATTTGGAAAAACAGAAACAAAGTTGATATTTGCGTCGAAACTAGCGGTGGTTTGAGCGAACCTAGCAGTGGTTTGTTAAACTGTAGCAGTGGTTGCGTATTAACATATGCATATAATTGAGAATTTGTTCAAACCATGTAGCCTCCTTTGGTTTTTCCAAAAACGCAACCATGTTGTGAGTTGCAGTAGAAGAGTTGGGCACCATTGATGTTTATTTCGAAATTGATTGCAACAGATTGTTAGGTGTTGCGAATTATGATGTGTGTGGGTCTAAACTATGTTTTGCCCTAGCAGTTGTAACTCTATTTTTTTAATCCCCAATTGAATCCAAATTAATCTGTACTTTCAAAACAACTGTTTTACTCTTGTAGCAGTTGTTAGTATTTTTGGACGTATTTATCCCTAAATGTGCTATTCTAATCAGCAAACGCAACCGTTATCGTCATCTACTATCTAGACACGACACCATTTTTTGACGCTTAGAAAAGTCGCATAAACCTCAAAATAATCAACTCACTCTACATATCTAATAACCTGAAGCGTTATGTGCTTACGTCAAAGTGAAGATGTTGATGTTTTTACAATAACTTATGGTCTATAAAACACCTGGATATAATATTAATACACGAATACTCTGAATAGTATTAGCGATTACAACCTTGAAGTGTATCGACTCTAAATATGCCGAAAAGTTATATCAAACTCTAGCCTGGACCTCCTTTTATAAGCTAAGGAGTCCTTTACAATATACAAGATAATTATACTTAGCATACTTATCTAATACAAAACATCCTACCCAAGAAATTCCAGAATGTTAATTATTAAACCGACACAATGATACTAGCAGTGAAAAACTACATTAGCAGTGGTACGCGACTTAATTGTGAGTGTGGATTCCTTCTTGTTTGCTATTATTTTCTTGAAGGATTTCCCGTCGTTTGGTTCTCCTTGGGCGGCCGTATTTTCATATGGGATTCCCTACAGAAGTTCGATAGGCTTCTCAACGGGTTTCCCGTGTAAATCCGCCCCTATGCGCGGTACTGGAAGAGCTTTTAGTGGGGTTGCTTTTCCAATCCGCGCAGCTTTTATTTTAGAGCAATGGTAGAACCACAAATAATTCAGAAAAAATACATCCACACGCTGACGTGATAGGTTTGAATTGGAGTGAGGAGAGAGAACTATCACAAAATACACCAATCATCCCCCACACGATAGCATGGGATTTTTTTATGAATTATTTATGTGGTTTGCTCTAAAATTTATCCCAGTGCCCGCAAGCTCGTCATTTTTACCTTTAACCCAGTCTATCCAACCCGATATGCCAGGATTAGTAGACGTACACTTGCTTCGGGGGCCTAGCTGCAATCAACAGAGGACTGAGACCAGAAATTTCAGCTGTGTTGTTTGCCTCTCTTTGCACATTCTACCACTCCTTCGACCCAATACCCATGATATACATCCTTCTTCCGCTCGACAAGAGCGAGGTTAAGAAAAAAGGACATAGGTTTTGGTTGAAGGAATGTTGTGAATGGTCGCGGAGATTGGTCAGTTTTGTCGTCTTAGGAACGACTAATTGTTATTAGTAGTCATTTAAGAACATGTTTCAGTTGTCGCAGCAACTGCTTTGCGCTTATGTTTTTTTTTTGGGGGGTAAAGGTTTAGGCTATGTTTGGGCTTTTTGGAACCGACGGTGCGTGGGCAACGGGTTAACATCTTCAACTTCTCTTTGGGGGTTTTTGTTGGTGGATGAATGGTTGTTTTTTTTATGTGCTTTAAATTTATTTACCTCGCGTCTTTTTTTTAGCGAGGATTTTACTGTTCTTGCACGCGGTATCATTAATTTCCATTTACTGTATTGTAGGTAGGCACGTGCCTAGGCTCCTGGGCATCTATTTTTCCTGCTGGATTTGTCATAAAATTTCTAGGGAAGGAACGTGAATATTTACTTGCAGATTTTCTCTCCTTTTTTGATATTTGGATAAGACTTATCCGTAATTACAAACCGTTTGAATTTATCGGTTTCTTATCCTTTTTTGTACTAAAATGTAGCTTCCACATCTGTTGTTGGTTTTGAAAAAGTTGCTTAAGCACGTTTGACAAACTGAAGTAAATCATTCATATCCGCGCTTTACATTTCACTTTTAAAATTTGAACTTCAACTAGTCATTTGGAAAACATAAACAAAGTTGATATTTGCGTCAACACTAGCGGTGGTTTGAGCGAACCTAGCATTGGTTTGTTAAACTGTAGCAGTGGTTGCGTATTCACATACTTTCAAAACAACTTTTTTAACTCTTGTAGCAGTTGTTAGTATTTTTGCACTAGAAGATGGTTTAACATTCTAATGAGCAAACGCAACCATTATCGTCATCTAGTATCTAGACACGAAAATTCTGACAATCAAGTTTAAGTTATTGGGCAATTTCGTTTGAACCTCAGGCCACCTTCCAATTTGAAATCTGGGCAACTAAATGCCATAATTGGGCAATACTTGTTGTACCATCGGGCAACCATAATTCTTAACCATATGATCATAAAGGATACACTTAACAACATAAACCTAACAACACTAATTTTGGCATAGAAGCACTATCGCATGGTTGGCAGCAAAAACTCATAATTATTTTTTAAAGGAAACAAACATTCATAACAGGTGGAACCATTCCTTGTGCACTAGCCCTTTTTTTCTATGATCTCGAACCCTCTTTCAGTTTTCGTGATAGAAACACGCTTTGTTAACTTCCTTCTTTTGAAAGGTGTTGCACTACCGCACTGCATGCCAGCGTCCTCTTCCTGCCATACCATGTTTTTGAAATAAAATTGTGACAAAGCCTGTAGCTCGTGCACAATGTAGACGTCCATGGATCCATTCTCATCAGCAAGGTCATACATTCGTCGAACATCATTGTCTGTGTGCAACAATGTTAAACCATCTTCTAGTGCCTTATTTGGTGCAACATAAAATAAAGCCTATTTTTCCCCTCCAATATCATTCAAAACATGATCAAGCACCCTGGTAAATGCAACCCTGGTGGAGCTAAAACACCAGACATCAGCAAGGAGACCGCCTACATAGCGGAGTGGCTGAAATTCAAATTTCCCGTTGTGGTGCACTTTAAATATGACTTTTTTGGTTTCCGCCATGTCCTATAAAACATAAACCCTAATAACAATTTCAATAACTTTTAATTAAATAAATATTTAATAATAGAATATAAAATATAAAGCTGCACAGTTATTTATATTCATGCACTGTATAAATATATGAACGAATAAGGTAACAAAGTACATACGGGGGAGAACAAACCTGGATTTGTTTATAAAAAAAAGAAAAGGACAACGATTTTTTTATTTGGATTCTTCGATGAAAGTGTAAGCATCCGCAATGGCAACTTGGTGAAAGACTTTTTTACTATTCTAATAAGATATTTAAATGACTTGTTCCATTGTGGCAATAACTTTAAAGAAGACTTTTTACAAAAACACTAGTAAAGACTTCAAGTGTTTGAAGCTATTGTCAAAAAGCTTTTGTATTTATAAAGTTTCATTTTTCACCCAACATTAAATATGCAAATGCTTTTTGCAGTGGAGTAGTTGGTTTTGCAAAAGTTTTTTACCTCAACCATTTAGTTGTGTTCAATGCATCAAGTCTTTTATGACTTGATGCATTGGTAATGCTCGAGGAATGTGTGGATGTTGATAGTTGAAGATTATTAATTTGATTTAAAAATACAAAAACCATTTCCCAAAAAGCAACTGACATCCTTACCAGTAAACAGGTGAAAAGTGAAAACAAAATAGCCAAATGCTAGAGTTCACAAAAAAATTAAAATGCAAAGGCCACTGATACTCTAACTCTTTGTGACCACAAAAAACCCATTTGCAAACACCAATTATTACAGTTAGTTTGGATTATTCACACTATACACCAATTCAAATTGTCAATAAATAATACAGCTGTCTACACAAAAACTAAAAACACCTTTTCATTTGTGAAATTTACCGTTCGCTTCTACTGTGATATTTTAGTCAATTGACATTTAGATCAATTAGATTATCAATCATCACAATCATTTACGAAATGGCGTGTTCTTTATGTCAAGATGGTACATGCACTCCGAATTGTACTAATTTGCACGATTCTTTATTTAAAGACATGATAGACCGTTTCAAGAGAATGGTAATTGCTTGTGAGCCGGGAAAGACTTTCCCAATAGAAGGAAATTTTAGAGAGAAACAAGAGCTGATTGATAAGAGGAAGAGAATGATTGAACAACTTTCAGAGTATGAATGTGAGTATGAAGATATGAAAGCGCGTTTCAAGAGGATCGAAGATGATAATGCTAATTTGGAAGCAACGTGTGAAGAGGCGATAGCTGATTTTAAGATTTACAAAGATTATAATGTTGATGCTGAAGCGAAGTATGAAGAGATGCAAACCAGTTTTAAGAATTTGAAAGATCATAATGCTGTTGTCAAAGCTAAGTATCAAGAGATGGTTGAATGTGCCAAAAATCTTATCAACAGACTCAAAGAAGTTGCAGCTGATGCTGATGATTTTTAGGATTATGAATGTGTTTTGTATATGTTTAAGAATGTGCTATTTTGGACTGATTAGGTATGTAAGGTAATAAGTATTTATCTAATTAACAAGGTACTAGATTACTGCATCAAATTTTATGTTATGATTTTATGATATCATTTGTGAAAACATAAATAATCAAAATAATAGCCAATCTCGATATTCTTCACATGCGAATATACTCTAACTAGACTTAATTGCAATACTAAACTCAAAATTCCATTAGTTATTGATATTATTCACTAGGAAACATAAAATTTCCAAACCTCAAGAGTCAAGATGATTCTTTAAAGGCTGCAGTTGAAGAAAAGGAGAATGAAGGGGTGCAGGCAACCACTTCCAGTATTGCTGCATCCACTGCTAGTATTGGAGTAACCATTGCTGCTATTATTATACCCATTGCCAGTTCAGACGTTTCCACTGCATAGGTAACCATTGCTACAATTATAACCACATCAATAACACCAACACCAAAACCGAAAAAGGCTGACAATGAGATTGCCATACAATTGGTCAACCAAAAGCAATCTCACCCTATCCCTGCACCTAGACCTATTGCTAAGACTCTAAACATTGGTGAACCTGTGCAGAAAGATGTAGTTACTCAAACTGATACTGGAAAGGGTAAAGGGATTGCAGATCCAACTTTGGTGTTTCAAAGTACAGAGGATCAGATAGCTTATGATGAAAAAACCACTCCTTATTAGTCTACAAACTGCCACTAAATTTTTTAATGAACCAAGTAATATTACATACTTAACTAACGACATCTAAGGTATCATACCCTACATAATTACGAATCAGATACACATAAAAAAGAGCAACGGATTATAAAATGGAATTAACACCTATCTAACATAGCTATTCATCGAATAACAAAAACGATTTATTATAACACAGAACCAATTGGAAATAATCATATGTAATAAACAACGAGAACAATATTTACGTACCATATTTGGGAACATTTTTTTAAAACTTGATCAATCGAATGTGGTTTGCAATCAACACTGTAGCTTTAAAGATGGTGACATAACTGACATTACAAGGAAGACAGGGGGCTGACGTAGAAAACGGTTTGATTTGTGAAAATAGTACTGCGAGAAGAAAAAACAGAGAAAACCGATAACTATGGATGCTTTATTGGTCAGTGACTTTTGGATTTTGAACTCTCTTAATTAATGGATACTGTACTTTTACTATTCAAATGTGTACTTTTTTGTCTAACGTAAAATGACGATAGAACCGTTTTTAAAATTATACGGTTGCCCACCGCTTTTTAGTTGCCCAAAAAACAATACCTTACACATACGGGACACTTGTCGCAATGTCGATGAGTTGCCCAATGACAGCGGTTGCCCTCGGTCTATTTTCAAATTAAAAATAAAAGTGGTCTAGAAAGTGATATGCATCAGGGCGCGCGGTCTATTTGCGTCATTTTCCCTTTCATTTTCCTTGTCACTTACATATAAAAAAAAACCACTCTCTAGTCACTCAAGTTAAAATCTCACTTTTGAGACCCACCATTTTATTTTCTTTTCTATTTTTTTTTTCAAATCAACTAATTTTTATTTAATTAAAATAAATATACAAAAAAAAAGTGTCAAAAAAACCTGCAATTTTTTTAAAACAATATGAATAATAAAAAGACATAAAATTAATAAATAAACAAATTTTGTTGTTGTTGCCAAAGATGCTTCATAATATTTCTTTGAATAATTTCGTGTGTTTGTTTATCACGTAATTTTTTGGCTTTTCTTCATTGCATATTGCATTTTTCGATCCGAGTATGTTGTATGTTTTGTTGTGGACTAATATACAATTCGTTGATATCACTTATCGCAAGCTTTTGATCTTTCTAAATCATGTTATTCAATATGATGCAAATGTACATGATTATTTGTAGCTTGTTGTTAGTGTAAACACGCTCCGATTGTTGTATAATTCCCCAACTTCATTGGATGACACCAAAAGCTCGGTCGACATCATTTCTTGCATTTTCTTGTCGCCTTTTAAAGATGCCATGTTTCTCGTCACATGCTGCCGTAAATGATTTGATAAAAAATTTCACTGTGGGTAAATCCCGTCGGCTAGGTAATACCTTTTTCATATGTAACTCCCAGTTACTTAAAACGGAGCCGCATGGGTGATGTCATCAATAAGGTCATCGAATAACGGAATAACTTAAAATGTTAAGATCGTTATTCGAACCCGCTATACCAAAATAGGCATGCCAAATCCAGAAATCGTACTACGCAACAACATCAAGCATTATAACTGGATATTTTTTATCACCTCTTAAAAATTGGTTGTACCATGCTTTTAGACATTTTGCTCATTCACAATGCAAACAATCAATGCTTTCAAGTATTCTCAAAAACTCGTGAACCCTTTTATGTGCAACATATAAATTTTGAATGTCATTAAGGTGTAGTTTCCTTAAAAACTCAGACGTGTACAAATCAATAATGAAGATAGTAAAAAATTTAGACAACCGCGTGCACATTGTTGACCTATTTATAAATATTCATCTTTTGCATCATGTGTTGTGTCTTATACCAATTGGCGTAGAGCGGAAGTAAAGTTCATAATAACATTAAAACTCACTTGACCCGTACAATTTGGTCGGACTTTAAAGAATTCAAAGTGCTAAAGAAGAGGATCGGCAATATAAGTAGATATACCTTCGACTATTTCTAAAAATAATTTCCTGCTCATACGATATCGACGTCTAAAATAGTATTTTGGTTATTTTGGATTATCACCAAAATAGTTGGCTATTAGATTACGCGAGTGTGAACTTTGAGCTCCTTGTTATTGTAACGATTGTTGATACTCATAAGCTTTCATCAAAGCAAATACTCACCTTCATCATCTGATTCGTATACACCATCCATGTTCATAGTTTATAATATTTGAATTTTTTTCAGTATAATGGTAGAGAAGAAAAAAAAGTTGTATGAAAAATGGTTAAATTGTGCATAACATATATAAAGGTGGGATTAAAAAAAAGTTAAACTTTTCTACCGTTGGAGGCCAACGGATTTTTTGTTTTCCCATTTTCTCCTATTTGGTGCAAGCCAATTACTCACTTTCTTCATGGCGTCGACGGAGGTAGTTTAGTGGCGCCGATTTGGCGTCGTGGCATGTCTGATTGGCGCAAGCTATCCATAACTACACCCCTTGCTCTAAATAATGACACCCACATTTAAACATGAGTTTAGTTCTCACATTATTAGTACTAGCAGGGTACCTACATGATGCGGCTACGGGTAACCTGTGACTATATTTTTTGACAATGTGATTTTATGCGGTCATACGTTTATTAAAAAAATAATTTACAAATAACAGTAACTTTAGTTAAGAGAATGGAAATAAATCTGTAGGATCTTAAATAATATGTTGTTTAGATGATTCGGTTGGTCTATGATTATGATTATGCAAGTAAGCCACATTAGAGAGATGAAGAGAGTTGAGAGGGTGTTTTCTAGAGAGAGAAACTAATTAATGAAAGGTTAGATTAATGAAAAGCACCACCCTTCCCTTAGTGGGAAGGGTATTTGTAGTTACAAACTAAACGACCTTCTGACGGCCTGTGGATCAGGTATACAATGGGTAAAGACCCGTCCTTCCTCCACGGTGTTACTCTAAACTAATCTACGCTACAAACTAACTAATTAACTACTAAATAACGTAAATAACTATAAGTCTACGAGCTAACATATGCTAGACTATAATTGGGGTGACCGACACTTTCACATGGAATTTCCAATTCCTAACAATCTCCCCCTAAGGGAGGTCACCCCATAAAATACATTTTGCATCCTAGCATTCTATCTTTGTCTTTAGTTCTGAGCTCGTAGACTTCAATTCTTCAAGTTCCGTAATCTTTGTGCTTTAGTAGCGATTCTTCAAAGTCCGCATAGTTTTGTACTTTTAGTGGAGGCCTTTAACTGATCCACATCTTTGATGATCTTCGAGCTTTCATTGAGATCATCAACCACATTAAATCTCTGGATCACCCTTTGTAGTGTTGCCTTCATGTGATGTTGTGACTTTCGGACCGACATGCTCACACTTTCAGGATCATGACATCTTTCCATCAGAGTAGCGGGAGCTTTACTGGTTCATGATATTTGCAGCAGCGTAGCAGAAGCATAATATAAAAATATCATAGCCAGGTTATGTAGATATGCACTAGTCATGATTTCTTCAATTAAGTGTGGATTCTGTGAGCATGCGGTTGTGAATTGACTTCTCAGTATCGATCAGCTGCAACCATCCAAATGTACCTGCAAACAACAATTAGCAATAAAACACACGAAAGTGTCTTTGATCACTTTCGTTGAATTGAGGTACACGGCCCACGGTTCCCCGTTGATCAGTACAAGTACTGCCTGTGATCAGGTAGAATTCCGAAGAATTTCCTTGACAGGGTTTCGCAGCTGCTCTAGCTGTTCTCAAACCGGAACGTCTCAAAGAAGACAATACGGAGTGAGTGAACCAGCGAATTGAGATTCACTGATTGATGAAAAATTAATTTGAAAACAATCGCGTATTGCTTAGAAGAAAGAGTTTTGCAATACGACGAAGGTTTTATGAGAAAGATCAATTTTCAATCAAAAATACTTTTTGTATTTGAAAAAGAATACACATTCGATGTGCTAGAGAAAAGAAGAGATTTGCACATCGAGCGGTTTTTCCAAAAGTATTTTTTCAATCAGAGATACTTTTTATGTTTGAAATATGAATACACATTCAATGTGCTAGAGAAAAGAAGATTTGCACATCGAACGGTTTTTCCAAAAGTATTCGTCAATTCATTTCCTGGACCAAGGTTGATTCACGAGAGAATTGCCCCATCGTTTCTGTCCAGTTGTCACAAGCTTGATCTTTAGAAAAGATCTCACATGTCACCCACCAAGAGCTTGTTTGATGCTTGCTCTAGAAGGATTTCCATCTTCATCGTGAATACTTTTACATATCACTCGGATGTTCTGGGAATACCACAAGGATAATGCGTAGGACTCTTAATATATTCTTACTTTCCACATTGTGTGAAATAGAAAGTCTTCATTAATTTTGTGTCCTAATGAGATATTGTGGATGATCTCTTGGCTCTAGACTCAATTGTGCACATTTGGTTCCTATGCCGGAGACTAGGGAGAGGGTCTCCTTCTTCAATATCAACTATCTCTAAGAGAAAGTCAATAGATTATGTAGGTTCTCTATGAGAATGAAACAAGCCCTTTTAAGAGGAACTTGAGTAGCTTGGGAAGTTTAGTGCAGTGCGTCACTGGGTCCATGACGTCTTGTCTTCAATACCAGTGTTACCTAAGTAACCACCAGTAGCATATGTATTGAACCCGGTTTCTGCCCTAAGGTTGAATTATTGGAGGGCTATTTCTTTTCACCCTTTTCATATTCAATTCTTTTTCATTCTTCAACCCCTTCAGTGCTTACCGAGACTTCATAACTAGAACCTTGTTAGGTTTATTCCAGTACTAGCTCAGACTCAGTCGGCACTCTTCCCTATTCTCATTTTTCTCTTTTTTTCATCATACCTAAGGACTCTACACTATCTAGTGGATTGTCCCTGGGTAGATCCCTTCGGCTCTGGCGGGATCGTGGGAACGAATACCTAACCTAACCATCCTTATAACACCATGCATAAAGTAAATTGGTCGATCTTTTGGTATTGTTCATTCTTCCATGAAACCAATTGAAAAATCATTTGGAAAATCAATCAAGGTACCTGTGATATAATATCAAAGCATTTTGTACTTTAATTGTTTTGATCATTTGGAAATGCTCCCCCTCAACATGTGCATATGATTTTGAAATTGTTTAGCACATGGAGGCAAGAGTTCTTTGAAATATATTCTTGATCACAATTTCCGTAGAAAAAGCCATTTGAATTTCTTGGTAAATTCTCCCCCTCAATATGTGCGTTGGATATTTGAAAGTCATTTTGCACATAGAGGCAAGAGGTTTTTGAAGTACTTTTCACGATTGCCAATAGAAACCATTCGCTCCCCCTCAATATGTGCATCGATATACGAAAGAGTTTAGCACATATTAAAGAGAACTTGCACTTTGAATCAAAACGATCATCTTTTAACAAATTTCGTTATTAAATCACAAATTCTCCCCCGATCAAAAATATCAAACCCTTTGAGATTTTGGATCCCAAGTGATTTAATACGGTTTAGAAAACATGGGAGAAAATGTGCCTGATTTAAAAGCTCTTCTGGTTTATGGTTAAATGCTCCTCCACAATCATGTGCATTATGTATTTCAAAATCGTTTGGCACGTGAAGGAAGGAGTGCTTTTGAAACAATCACCCTTTAAAACAGATTTGAGATTTAAATCACGATCTCTCCCCAGATAAAAAATTTCAAACCAATTGAGAATTTGGATCCCGATTGATTTAAATCATTTAGAAAATTTTGAGGAAAGACGTGGCAAAATTTAATTTTGAAAAATGACTGATAAGGATCAATTTAAGACATTAAAGATTGTTAGTGTCAGGTATGATATTTTTTAAGAGATCTTTAAGTAAAATAAAATAATTTCACAATCAAACAAGAATAGAAAAAAATTTCATTTTGAAAGATCTTTGAGTTTTAAAGAAAATCATACCATGATATAACATTAAATCTTTAGATCACCACTTTATTTCGTACAAATCAGAACTTTTGTGAAGAAATATCGTTTGAAAATATATTATTTTAAATCACTCTCCCCCTCAATCGATGACCGTAGTCGATGATTGAGTGAATTAAGTTTTGATAAAATGAAGTCCGGTGATTTTCAAAATTAACTCCAATTAATTTTCAAAACAATATTTTCCATTTTCAAAACAATTTAATCAAATTTTTTTCAAAATTGTTTAAAAATGGTATCCTGTATAAAGGTACGTTAGGTGGTTGAGCTGCTTTTGTTGTTGTTGCTGGAGGTTTGGAAGAAAACCATCTGCTGATGCAGTGAGACTTCTTTCGTTGCATTTTTTCATGCCAACTCTCCATAGAGGTCAAATTAAGCTATGTTTCTTCATTTGATGATGAAGAAAACCATCTGCTCATGCAGTGAGACCTCTTACGTTGCATTTTATCATGCCAACTCTCCATAGAAGTCAAATTAAGCTCCGTTTCTTCATTTGTCAACCCAAGATATAGTTACCTTTTCCTTTCGGCATCCAATCATCATCATATGTGGGATCCGGATCAGGAACATTCTTATGAACCATGATATCTGCATATGTTAGTGGACACAAACAGATATATGGTGGTCGACATCACCCAAACAGCAATCGACTAATAAAGGTCAATCCAACATATCAATTAGTTCATAAAAGGCATGGGATATATGTGTTCATCAAACTATAATCATCTAATCCTAAAAATCTTATCCTAGGCACCTAGTCCTTCAACGTAGGTTAACATCATTTTTCAGTTAAGCATTTAGGATAATTAGATAAGCCCGATAGATGATATAAATTTGAAAACATTCTCCCCCTCAATCAATGACTCATTTTCTGAAAAATTTAAAAGCGCTGAAGTCATTGATTGAGTTTGCAAATTTTATAAAGACTCTGAATCTGATTGTTTTTAAAGCAACTCATTTACCACCATTTTGTTAAAACAAATATTTTTCTGAAGAATTTTTTAAGGAAAAATATTTGAGTAGGAACAGCAGTCCTTCGACATACTTTCCTCATTTTGTTTTAGGATAGGTGCACGAAATATTTTGAAAATTGGTTTAGCGCAACACTTTCCTTTCTTGAAGAGCGGGTTGCTATCAGAAATAATAGCAAACCATGGTTTAAGCACGGGTTACAGTCTGAAATAATTGTAAGCCATTTGATTTGTGACATGTTTTGAAAAGAAATATTTACACCTTCTGCTCGAACTTCATCTATGGTCCCGTGCCATTGTTGAATGACATTTCTAAGACCGCAGATGTTATCGATACCAGAAGACATGTCTTGAAAAACATATTTTTGGAATTTTTCAAATTTTCTGATTTTTATGGGTTTTTGTTGATTTTATATTTTTCTATTTTCTTTTTGTTGGTTTTATATTTTTGTATTTGGTTTTTGATAAATATTTACACATATAGAGTAGATGATATAGTTTAAGAAGATGATGATACGAGTACCAAGATAAGGATATCGAGCAGCCCCGTTGTAGAAGATAGAAGTCATCATCTCTTAAACATTCACCACCAAAGCTTTCAAGGCTCCTGAATTGAGAGAAATTGAACCATCTGAAAGTGAGACTTTGGCAGCTTCCTCCCAAACCGTAAATCCTTTTGATGAGCAGATTCGAAGCTCTATTTCAAGCTTGCCTTAGCCAGATGCACACAGAAGCACACCATTATCATCGATCTTGCTGCTCCTTTTAAGAATAATGGTCGAGATTCTTCGTTCGGGGTTATATCATCAACAAGAACAGCAACGTATCATCCCACTCTTTAAATTTCTTCTCATATTTCATTACCATTGAAGTCTGAAGCGATGCATCCCCAAAAGGTTGTCAAGAGACCACTTCCCCCAAGTAGATGAATTAATGCAGTCAGTCTCTTAGACTAGAGCTCACGAACCCGAATACAAATATACCCGAAGACAGAGAAACTTATACCATCGAAGTAGCAGATTAAGTCCAATAGCCAGAGAATAACCCCGATGTATACTTTTCTCTCCCCTAAAGAAAGTGTATGAAGCTCAAGAACCCGAAGTACCCGAATGCCCAAAGAGAGAATAACCGATAACATTGAAGAAGCAAGCCGAATCACTGATTATCTCTGCGGATGACTATCTCTACGGACGTCAACTCCGAAATAAGTTATTATATCTCTGAATCACTGATTAAGCTCTCAAGTGAGACAGCTGAGCGCCCCCAATGTACACAATTCTCTCTCCCCTGATGATTGTGATAACATCAAAATCATCACACACTTGTGTACCTCTTTTATCTTCATAAACTAACTCTTCCATCTCTTCCTCCACATAGTTGGAACAAGAACACTAAACGCCATGAGTCAAACCTTGAGTTTCTCTGCGGTAATGACATTTGTCTTCCCGGGATTTCTTCAATCACTTAGAAGTATTAAGCTCATCAAGTTTACTCGCATTTAGATACGTGTCTCCTTCCCCCTTGCTGGTTTTGATGCTTCAGAATCAGCAACACATTATACGCCCATATACTAGAAATCTGTTGAGAAGAACATATGTGATCTTGTGGGAATCAACTTGCTGAAGTACAGCGTGAGCAAATCTAATTGGGGATTAAATTTGACATATCACTCTCCCCCAATTAGTGCTCTCCCCTAAACTGACAATATGTTTAATAAATGCCCAGAATAAGAAGAAGTCTTTTGATAATCAAATGCAACTCGTCTTTTAGTCTTCTAACATACAGCAGAAAATGTAGAACCGACTGTAGACTCGACCTTCTTCAAGATTGTCCAATTGGGGAATAGAAAGTTAACATCTTCAACTCACCAAATGCATTCTCGTTAACTTACATATAGCAAATCCTCTTAACTCAAATCCCTCCTAATCAAACAAGAACAGAAAGATGTTCATCAAGGACATCCGCCTCACAACTGGAAGCACTTTGTCATTAATCATATCAGCCCGTGAGAAGATGTCAACCAACGGCTCTTAGAAGAAACTCCATATAAAGATGACCCGATAAGAAGAAGCTCGGTTCTTACATGAGTTTGGAGCCGTTTGACCATTTATTCTCATATGTCAATCATCATGCAGTAGTTTCACACTTCTTCTCCTCCTCAAGAATTGCATATGGAGTTGCCATTCTTGATTGAATAAGCGAAAATCATCCAAATGTATTCTATTCACACTTCTCCCCCTCAAAAGTAGCATATGATGTCGCCATCGTCATTATAATTGAGAAAGTGGAATAAGAAAACAATCAACAATAGTTCGGTTCACTTGATGAATTAGCGCGCATGGAAAAAGCATGAAGCATGTTGATGAGAATGGTCATAATTGAGAAGATTTCTCTTCTTCAGAAGATAAAGCGCACTGAAGCGTACACTTTTCTTTTCTTTGAGGTACGAGGCTTGAACTGCTGTGTTCAAACATCATAAGAAGATTCTCTTCTTCAGAAGATAATGCGCACTGAAACGTACACATTTCTTTTCTTTAGAGTACGAGACTTGAATTGTTGTGTTCAAACGTCATAATCTCTCTCTTTTCATCATCTCTTGGAAAAACTTGTTATCAATCCCATTATCATTCAGTAGGCTCTTTGTCGTGACAGCTGATGAAGAAAATCCAATATGATGAATTTGACCCTGAAGTAAACTAACCCAAACTCATGACTTAAACTTGCACATATGTAACAAAGAGTGGTGCCGAGACTTCATCCTTAATTGAATATCTAAGTACTCTATACTCTTCATCCAACCAACCATCAAGTATTAGACGTACATCACCTCTTGAAAATCTACAATTGAATGTGACACTGAGCACTACAACGTAACTCCTTAAAGTGATAGTTATTTTGAGATGGTAAGAGCCCAATTCCCCCAAGTGGTAAAAGAAAAGGAAAAGTCACCCAACAATAACTAGATTTCCAAGTCTTCGTTTTTAATAATAAGCTCGAACAAGGATCTTGAAGAATCTTCATCCAACCATCCCCGATACCTTCAGATACTAAGTACACTCGCCCGTGATATTTCACTTCAACCTCAAATAAATAATAGTGAATTAACCCCGTTGTCACATCTTCTAGTTAAAAGTTTAAATCTAGCCTCCTATGACATTTTAAGTGAACTATGATAATGGTTTTCATCCCGACCATGGTTAAAATCACATAACACCGTAAAACCATGTAACAACCAAACTGCCATGACGAAAATCCAAACACATCCAATTCATGAAGTACACCCTTTTATCCCTTCTTCGAAGTAGAAACCGTAGCACCAGCATCAAATAAGATCATGAAACACACTTTCCTTTCTCCAGGATGGTTCCATCATTACGGGATTTTATAATTCTATGGTTTAAACCGAGAAATAGTTTCTTTCGAGTGATTTTACAAAACCAAGAATAAACCGTAAGATAGATCCGGAAATGCACTTTACTATTACCAGGATGTTTCCATTGTCACGGGATTTTACAAGTCTTTGATTTAAACCGAGAAATAGGTTCTTTCGCGGGATTTTACAAAATCAAGACAAAACCGTAAACAATGTCAGCTTGAATGTGTTATGACAACTTTGGTTTCGGTGAATATCTGTTTTAGGGGAACATGCAGCGGTTCATCAACGATTCATTCTACATCATCAACAATTCTTCTCCCATATGTAGAATACTTCACAAACCATACTAAGTATAGTAGTATGCACTACTTTCCCCTGGAGGTTGACCGTAAAACATCAAAGTACACGTTTCTCCCCCATGATGGTTTTGAACTTTCGGAAGTATCATTAACGTGTACGACCATTTGCACGAAAAGTTCTTGTCATAAGCAAACATCTTGAAGAATCATGGCTGACACTGAAGATTCTTGAGAAAATTTTCTTAGACTGTGAGGTATCTTAAACATTCTGAATTTCTCATGGGAATTGCTGATCACATCTCATCCAACAAACCCTTTGGTAAATACATCATTCACGAATTCTGTCGGCAATAACAATGACCACTTGGAGAGATCAACCCGATATGCCAAACTTGAACATGGCGTAAAATTCCCCAGATTTGTTACTTAAACTTGTACTAATCCTCGTGAAAAAGAAGCGGTGTACCCAATGTACAAAACCTCTTGACGAATCCTCAACTGCGTGAGACACCGAAGTGATAGCTACGTTGTGGGTCAAGCGAGAAAGAATCACAAAAGTAACTAGATAGCCAAGTCTTTATCACACTCAATAAAAGCTCAAACAACTCATCTTCGCGAAATGGTAGAAAGAAAGAAGACGAAATAAGTAAACGTGTCCAGAAAACCTCACTTCAAATCCAAGTAAGAAATACCGTATGAAAACCCCGTAGTCAACCTAGTTCCAATAACAATTCAAGCCGTGACAAAATACCCTTAGTGAATATGCATAAACCAAAATATCAAACTGTATGACACAACAGCTTTCATCATCAACTCGCATCAAGTCACATAGAATAATCGAAACTCATCATCAAATCTCATATTTGTTAACTCTCATCTAAACGATCCAACTTTGAGAAGCCCAACTGTTCATCACATATACAACTCAAGCCCGTTCCAATTGCATACTTGGTTTAAGTCACACTGGAACCAATTCAAGCTCATATGTGTTAATAATTCAATCCAAGTCCTGTGCGTTACTTAAAAATATGACCACGAATGAAATTGACACATGCCTTTGAAAGTCATGAATCTAAATTCACAATGCTCAAATCCAACCCGATACATACTCAAAATCTCGGCCCATGTACACGTTCTACGTGGATCATATTCAATCCAAATGAGGTCCAATTTCAGCCCAAGATGTAACTTATCAAAATCATATACCATGTGATTTGAAAGAATAGTCGACACATTTAAACTCGTCCATGCATGATCGTAGAATAATGTCACATGATCCCAATATAAAA
Organism: Chrysanthemum seticuspe; assembly: GCA_019973895.1. Classification (NCBI taxonomy): domain Eukaryota; kingdom Viridiplantae; phylum Streptophyta; class Magnoliopsida; order Asterales; family Asteraceae; genus Chrysanthemum; species Chrysanthemum seticuspe. The sequence continues at coordinate 142,426,040 of BPTQ01000008.1, forward strand.
TTTTGGTCCATTGGCTCAATTTTAGAGTAATATCACTTGATCCCTTAAATTCTTTACCAAGCGCACTTCTTAATTTGATCCAGCCCATGATGAGACCAGCGTATAGCCCAATTAAACATAATATTCAGTTAGCCCACGAGACACTTGATAATACCAATCCATCAGAGATTGAGTATCCAGTTATAAACCATGTCAAACCCTAATATTGGGGATTATATAACACCACTTGTAACCACTCAACCCTAAATCAGAAATACTCAGCCCCCATCTAATAAACTCTCTCCCAAATCACATATCATCAAAGGCATAATCAGCCCTCATCCATTATACGCACCATTGATTAAGTATCATGATCAACAAAAACAATCACACATTTCCTTAAAAACGTATCTCATTGAACCTGGTCCGCTCCCTTTATCACACAAACGCACCTCACATCATAGTTGAGGAAGTCTTCTTGCTCGCCACAGGGATGGCTTGAGCTTTATAAACACCACAGGGATGGTTACCAAGGTCATAGGTTTCAATATACCACACGTATCTCAGGAAGATTAGTATAAAACGATTAGTTTTGTTTAATTGTTGATTAGTCATGAACGAACCAAGGATGTGGGTTAACATAATTGTTAAGCTCATTTCCTTAATTCGGGTATTATCAGGTTGGACTAATGATGGGCTTCAATTTAAATGAACGAGTCTAAAATTTTCTTAAAATGATATATATATATATATATATATATATATATATATATATATATATATATATATATATATAGGGGATAGCTTGGCTACAATTTTTGTAGCCAATTGACTACAATCCTTCATTAAAAATACACTAACATTGATTCAGGGACCCACAGTAAAGAATCAGGACCGACAAAAATAATCAGGGACCCACATTTTTAGTATAAAATTGTAGCTAATTGGCTACAATTAATTGTAGCTAATATATTCCCATATATATATATATATATATATATATATATATATATATATATATATATATATATATATATATAGAGAGAGAGAGAGAGTTAGGATCAAATAAGAAGATTACTTAAAATAAGAAGAACTATAACCGCAAATCCGAGATGCACCGAGCTAAATTAGATGCATCCCTATAATCTTAGATCCATTATAACGCACAATAATGTGTTTTTTAGCTTTTAATCAGATGCATATACGTATATTAGATGCATTTCATGATTTCTCTTGTTTTTTGTTCCTCTGCACGTGCCGAAATCATGAAAATCAATTTGCACCATCTATATATCAAATTAACTTTCGAAACTCAAGATGTTGCATCTATATGAATAGAAATGCATCTAATGCAAGTCGTTGCATCTCAAATGCGTGCTTTTGGTCACTTCTCAGCACTTCTTATTTTAATTTACTTCTCACTGGATCCTTACTCTATATATATATATATATTTTTTGATAGAAAAATTATCATGGATCTGTGATGATGTGGTGTTAAATCATCTCGAAAGATTTGAAGCAATTATTATCAAACACCTAGTCTGAGATCTTATGAGTAGTTAGAAGGTAATTGATGCCTTGATTCATGATTTTCAAGTTGTTTCAGTTTTGAGTTTGAAACAGAAAGATCTGTGATGAGTATTCGTGGCTAGACCCAGCATGGTCTTGGTGTATTCAATAATACACACGAAATATTCTGAGATATTAAGTGAGTCTAGAGTCAAGATGTTGTATTTAGATGTAAAGTGATGATCTTAATATGTTATACGAGTTTGGTTGAGATGATTGTTTGAATCTGGATGAAGATAATTGATGAGGAGTAATATTAAACATATATCGAAAGCGTTTGAGCATATATTTGACCAAACCTCACCTTTTTGAGCCCTCAAAATGCATGTTTTACACAAACTGCTTTATTCATGTGACAAATCGCTTTCATATATTACAGACAAGTCGCCTTTTTTTTTAAACCATATCATGACAGACCTCTTTTAGACACAAGTCGCTTTAAATATTTTTGACTCAAAAGTCAAAAAGAACCACAACTCGCTTCCACAAGTCGCTTTAAATATTTTTGACTCAAAAGTCAAAAAACAAAAAAACCACAACTCGCTTCATAGACTTTGAATCTGGACAGGAAAAGAAAACTCGCATAGGAAAAAAACGAATCTGGACATAACATTGACAACTCGCTTATAACAAGAACTGGATGGACAAACTCAGAAATTTTCAATATCATTAAAAACCAAATCTGCTTAAGACTTATCCAGTATAGTACGACCAATTAAGAACCATATATCAATCATAAAAGTGACCATGTTCAAACAGTTTTAACACCCAACAAAATCAGATTCAACACAAGCATAACAACATCAAACCGCATATACGAACCAAAACAAACAAACAAATCATCAAAACAACAAAACCTTGGCTCTGGTACCATTTGTAGGATATTAAATAATATGTTTTTTAGATGATTCGGGTGGTCTAGGATTATGATTATGCAAGTAACCATTTTAGAGAGATTAAGAGAGTTAAGAGGGTGTTTTCTAGAGAGAGAAACTAATTAATGAAAGGTTAGATTAATGAAAAGCACCACCCTTCCCTTAGTGGGAAGTGTATTTATAGTTACAAACTAAACGACCTCCTGACGGCCTGTGGATCAGGTATACAATGGGTAAAGACCCGTCCTTCCTCCACGGTGTTACTCTAAACTAATCTACGCTACAAACTAACTAATTAACTACTAAATAACGTAAATAACTACAAGTCTACGAGCTAACATATGCTAGACTATAATTGGGGTGACCGACACTTTCACATGGAATTTCCAATTCCTAACAAAATCTATCTTCTGTTAACCGAAGCTATCACATACAAAAATCTCGATTATTTCCTTCAGCATAATTACCCTTGGTCAATTTTGGAGTCGACCGACCCAGTTAGACCCTCATGCTGCAATGGCGGCGACTCGATCGGGACAACGGCGATCGAACTGGTCGACCGACCATTGTGGGTAGCCTAATGGCATCATTTTTAAGTGCTTGTCTATGTATCTTGATTAGATTGTATATTGTGGTTAAATGGTTGTATATTTTGGTGAAGTGGGAAATTAAATAGTGTATTAATTATATGTGTTGAATGGTGTTTTTTGCGTTGTATTTATGCTTCAAATAGTTTGGACATTGTGTTTTATGATTTATACATTTTATCAAATGAGTGTTTTAAATATGACATTAATTACAAATATTGACCAGTCAATATGTGTAGTGTTTATGCATAAATTAATTGTACATATACCTTAAGTAGTTGTATTTGCTTAAAATCTATATATGAAAGTTTTACAAAATTGAAAAAAAAATAATATTAAATATTTTATAAGTTGTTGCTAAATACTTTATAAGTAGTATAGATAAACTTAAATAGTCAACTCGCGTGAGATTGATCTTCTTTTTATCCCTTCATATTTGCAAAAAACGTGAAATTTGCAAGAACAATCCATCCAAAGAAGACGAACTGAAGTATATCTTTTATATAATAAAACAAAACCCTTAGTGGGAATTCTTCATTTCAAAAAATCAATTCATACCTTATTTGGTAATACTTTTTAGTTATTATTTATTTATTTAGAGATAATTATTAAACAAAACACTAAATATTTCCTGTTTTTACATAAATTAAACAAAATTCGTTTTCATATAAAAGATGTAGAAAAGTTCATAAAATACACATGTACTTGCAATGTAATATCTAATACTTTTGGACTAGATTGTAAAATAGAAAAATAAAACACGTTATGCCTACCCACCCTAACCATAACTAGAGCATCGGTTGGACTTCCTCATGGGAGCATGCAGGTATGTGGTTTGGTTAGTTCTATTGTTTACTTTAGTAAATTAATTGTTTGATAATCTGATTTCGATTGAATTTGTTGAATTATTGGTGGAAGTGTGTTTAGTTTCCTTAAATTTATCTAATCCTTAAACTGTTGTATATACATGATCTTTAAGTGTGATGTAACTTTGTGATTGAATAATGTCATAAGCAACAATCTAATTCAATATCCCTTTATAATACCATCTAGGTCTCAGATCTATTTAAGTTTAATGTTGGTTTGTTAATAGCACAAAGTTACTTGGTCAAAGTTAAGGTGCACCCTTTTTTATTATGTTTTAATGTTGGTTTGTTAAGTTTTGATTTTTTGTGTTTTGATCATATTTATTATAGTTTAAGTGTAAATGTTGAAGTGATTGGGGAATGTTTATTATAGTTTAAGGAATGACTATTTTTTCATTAGTTAATAGGTAAATAGAAAGAACCAGGTTTGGTATACTTATTGATGTCATGGTTATACAAGTGATTACAATGTAGTCATCAAGTTGTTCTTATAAATGTTTTCGATGTTTGTGATAAAGTTCAATGGCAAGTAAGCTTTTATTTTTTTAATAAATGTGGTCATAGTGTTCTCGCTGGCCCAATTCAAATAGTAGCTACTTATATTGAAAAGGTTCATAATATGAGAAAGTTAGTACAACTGGTACAAACATGATTTTCATGAGCCCATCAACTTCTTTAAAGAAAATTATTTTAAAGTTAAGAGGATTAACAACATTACAGAGGAGACTTCCTTTACAAACTTTGTGACGTTGTGTATATGTGCAGCATGAGTAACTGTAAACTTGAAAGAATGTGGGTTCACTACTGAGGCTCAATATTATTTATAGAGAATTATTAGTGCATAGGCTACTGAAACAATAACCACTGAAAGATCTTATGTATAGACGGGAAATATGCCGAGAACGGCGAGAAGAATAGAAAATTTCATACATATAACAGCGACCGAAGAAATCATTAAAAACCAAGTGATGATTGTTATTACATATATGTAAGAGTGACTTTCTGTAGCAGGTAACAAGTCAAAACATTTGTTTTAGGTAATAATTGAATAATTATTATTTTTTTGATTCAGATATAAAAGAAAAACATGGCTAAATATCTCTTGATTTAGTCAAAATTAAATGATTTTCGTTTTTTAATTCTTCGAACCCCAAAGTGAAGATTCCTATTTCATTCCCATATTCATATACGAAAATTCCATTTGAAGAAACAAAGTTGGCAAATTTATGGAAGTTTCGCTATTAAACCCTAATTCAAGATCATCTTTGAACATGGTTTTCTTCTCAAATTCCTTGGTAATTTTAGTGGTAGTATAATTACTATGGATATGGCATTGATCACCATTGTTTAATTTTGGTAGAGATGTCTTATGAATTAACATGTTCCTGTATTTTTTACCTTTTTTTAATATTATATTCTTTGATATGGACTTTTTCTGCCATTATAATAAATCTTCAGGTTCACGAGATTAAAATAGCCATGAACAAAGGCCTTTGTAGATAGATTGGAAGTTGGAACAAGTTTCATACAAATATGAAACAATACTATTGTTTAAGATCTGTTATTTTATCTATCTTCACGTTAAAGTCTTGGTGATGTATATATTGGAAAGTGCTATTGAGATAATATCGATGAAAATAGATATTTGATTTTGAAGCTAAAATCTATGCCAAGTACGGTGTGTGGACAATTGTGAATGATATGGTAGGTATGTAAGACGTTTTCCTTATTTTTCCAACAACATTGTTCTGACTAAATAATATAGGCATCGACAGAAGTTCATTGTATTATCATTATTGATAAACATAATTATATTAGTAACCTATAGTTCTCCATATGTTATAAGCTAGCTTCTTTGATAAAACTTACTTCATACAAATTTACGACAGATTGCTTCAACTGTTGATTGGTTATGCAAGTTATCAAGTGCTATTGTAGTACCTTAATTAGGAATGTATATAGAAAGATCTTACTTTAAATAAAGTTAAGTCGTATATATATAGGTCCTATTCATATAAGCTAGAGATTCTATTGTACGTATTTCCTACGAGATACTTTTATATCTACATTATGATTGTGATATCCTTAGGTTTGGTACTAATTACACCATGACTAATATAGTATAATAGAATATAACTTTGAAATTCGCTGACCATTATATGATTGTAGAAGGTTATATCTTATGCTTTGATAATCTTCCATTTTTGTCTAACTGGTTAATATTTGTGTGTCATCATCTTTGATTTACACTTTTCAAAATATATTAGTTGATGATTTTCTTTCTGTGGTGTAGATGTACTCACAAACTGTGAAGTACATAAATCCAATTATCTTCCCACGAACAAAGGAAACCTTCTTTGCTCATGGTCAAGCATGAACCATATTGTCCTTGATGAACTAAAAGCTCGGTGATATAGAACATCAGAATATGCTTCACAAGGAAAATATTGATGGCTACGTTGCCATTCATCAGTTTCTGGTAAATCATGTGCTTGAGTGGGTCTTCCTTCTGCATGCTAGAGATAAATTGTTAATCTTTTATGGTTTTTTAAACGCCCAAAAATTTTTTTCTTTACACAACATACTATGCTTTATATCAGACTCATACACCGTATAAATCTTAACCACAATGCCATAACTGACACACTAGAAATGCTTTTTTAACTGGAAACCACAATGCCAAACATTCCCTCATTATCTATGACTTAAAATTTCAATGCCAAATGCCCACTAATTGGGGGAAATTTCTGTTACTTACTCATATTTTGGTTTTTAACAACTTTGAATAACTAAAAAGTACATAATTTGTGTTGAAAAAAAGCAATCCTAAACACCCCTTCTACCAAAAGTACATTTAGTAACCACTCCTAATCTAGGCACAATTTAAAGTTGTCTAGGGGTATTTAATTTTTTCCCCAGCAAAATTTCATACAAAAATCAATGTGTCAAATTTACAAATAAAGAAAATATTGAAAAGCGGGTGTTAGTTTAGAAAGATCCGGGCTAAACTGAAAAATAACCAACGAAAACATATCCGTGTATCAGTTTCATCCATTCAAGGTACAACAAGATTTTCATGTACCCTTCTTCACAACAAGATTCTCATCTAAAGTATAAACACGGTTGGTTCCGATGACCTCTGGCGAGTCACAGGATTTATGTTACCTAATCAGACTCGGTTAATTCTACTTACGTTTCATTGTTTGATAAGATACGGATCTTATTTTGACTAATAAGTTGCCATTAGAGCAGTTTGTTAATGTTGAGAGGGTTGAGTTTGATAGTCCAGTTCTGCGTGTGAGTGGTGTGAGACCGATTGGCCACGACATCCGTTTTTTGGATGTCCGGAGCAGTTGATTGCAAGGATTTTAAGTAGCAAGAGGGAGTTTATGATTCAAAGTGGGTTGGATTTGGATGGGTAATGGGATGGATGGTCGTGTTCAGGAGTCGAAGGAGGTTTAAAATGAGGTTTATTTTTTTTTTGTTATTTGTTGTTTTTTATATGGTTAATTCTATACATGATTGTGGTAAACTGTGTATCTTTGTTAACATTTTAAGCTGATTATGTGTTAAGTTTGACTGGATTTAAAAATTATAGTATTGCGTTTGTAAACAGCTTGTGCGTACCTGCCTATTTGAGTGTTTGGATGGAGAAAACTGGTTTGGATGAAGAAAATAGATTATTCGGATTTCGAGTTTGGATGTAGAAAACTACTTGGGATGAAGAAATCATTATATGCTTATTTTGCTTATTGGATTGTTTGGTTGAAGAAAATGGCTAATGCATATTTGTTTATTTTTGGAAAAATGTACACACTTATTCAAGATTTCAAACACCTTTGTATTGTGCATTTTAACAATTTCACTACTCCTCTTTGTTCTGGAAAACAATTATGTTTGGGTTTTCATAAATACTCTTATTTATTTAATTTTGTAGGCGCTTGATACATTCATTATAAATTATAAATATTATTAAACCACGTCGGAAACGACGTCGGTTTTGGTTTTGCAAAAATTGAACGAAACGACAATTAACGCCCAAATTTATAAGGCAAAACGACATTCGTGAAACGACGTCGTTTCGCGAAGTTTTTAAAAAAGACAGAAAAGACCCCTGAACTCAGCGACGCTTTGCAAAACCGGTACATGACTTTTTACATTTTCACAAATTTCAAAACCAGTCCCTTACCTTTTTATATTTTCACAAAGTTTGAAAAAAAAAGGCTATAAGTACCCCCGAACTATGCGACATTTACATAAATATTATCACACATAATTTACACACCCCACATATAACAAAACTCATATACCATACGTGAAAAAAAAATCCCAACGAAATATGCGACATTTACATAAAGATTATCGCACATAATTTACACACCCCGTTGTAAAAATGGTGAAATGTACCTCCTAACGATATGACACTTTTTAAACTCAATCCTAAACTTTATTCGTTAAATTTTTCTTAAAAAAAAAAGAAAACTTTAAAACACACCCGTTAAACAAACTTAAGGTCAACGTTCATATTCCGAACCAACTATCATCATAGAAATGTGTTATAGGAAATGAATATACCCACATTTACATAAAGATTTTTGCACACAAGTTAGACACCACACATATAACAAAACTCATATAGCATAAAAAATTAAATGCAAAAAACCCGCCGCAACGCGCGGGTGCATAGACTCGTTATATTTCAAGAAGCACACATATACAGAAGTGTTGTGACTACATAATACTATAACTTAGTGTATAAAGTTTTGTTAGAAATAGTACTTTGATTTACCAAAAAACCATATAGCATCTTTATTTCATTGGAGTGGTTGTCCTTTCCACTCATTTATATAATTCTAACAAAAACTGCAAACCGATAGTAACGCTTGATTAGTACAATTTTGGAGATGTTAATTGTAGATATTTTCTTAACTTTGCTGAACAGGGAAGGAACAGACAAGTACTTGCACCAAGAAAGAATGTAAACAGTTTTAAAGAATCAACAAAGGCTAAGGAAAGCCCAGGTATGAAGCCAAAGAGGTCGATATCAGCATATAAAAAGAATGTTGTTGAAAGGGAATCTTCACTGGCTGCAAAAGCTAAAAGATCAACTTTTCCTGTCCCATCAAAGCGTTTGGTTCCTAGCTAGGTTGTGGCTAAAGAGGATAACCGGAAGGCTGCAAGAGAGCATGCTATTATGATGCCTTTAAGATATAGGCAGCCTTCGCCTAATGGACGGAAAGTGGCATCTCCAAGTACAAGGAGAATGTCGATGTCGCCAGGAAGGAGGTTGTCTGGTGGAGTTAAAGTTTCTCCTGCCACGGACTCTGTTAACAAGAAAAAGATGTATATTAAGGAGGTCGTGCATATGTATATGTATAACATGTTGAATTGTATATATGGAGGGAAGGAAGTATTCACAAGTGGAATCGACAAAGTTGTTTTGAAAGTACAAGTATCTGGATACAATCTGGAGAACAACTACCACATATTATGATGAAGATGTAATCAAGTTTGTCATTGCAAAACACACAATTGATAAGGTATGTATATTACATATATAAATTACAATAACTTTTTCTTCAATTGATTTGAATGTTAATCATAAAAATTCCAATGTCTATCAGGAAAAGCAGCCTATTTATGACGATCAAAACACTAATTCATAAGTTTAGGGAAATATCTATTAGGAGAAGCAGTCTATTTGTGATGATGAAAACACTTCTTCACAAGTTGGAAGTAAACAGAAAAAACATGATGGAGAAACAAAAATAACCAAGATCGCAAAGACTAATGAAGATTGAACCTATTAGACTTGATGTTTACGATTACATAGTTTCTTTTTTACTTTAAGTTTATTTAAATACTGGGAATTTTATATTTTAATATTCTAGGTGATTTTTTGTTTTATTTGATTTCAGAAGGATTAAATTGTTTTTCCATATCTTTTTGGTCCAACTATTTTGAATTTAAAAGATAAATAATGGTTTTGAAAACATGATCAGAAAGATTTGTTACCAGGCAGGATGGCGTGAGTATAGTAACTCTAAAGTTGAAGAAAAGGTAAAAAGTGGATCAGTGGTAAAGAAATCCAAATACGAGTCATATGATGAGAAATTCTGACTCATATGGACTTTGACGACATACAATATTCTAACGAGCTCACGGGATTTAAACTATTAACAAACCAAAACTTGGTAAAAAAAAACTATATTGTCAAAAAGGTTACGACAGGTAATATGCAATTAGGCTCTGTTTATATTTTCACATAATGGATTGTGCTTGACATATGTAATGCTAACAGATTACATAGGACATGTTGAGGTTATATAATAAAAGAACTACATCATTTCGGAGTGATTTTGCAAAATCATTCTTATTAGAAAAAAATTGGACTAATAAAAGAGATCGATTTGGATACATATAGGCGAAATCAAGCAAAATGATTGACCAATAAAAAGTCAAAATTTAATTGATTTTGGTCAAACCTTAATAAATTTGATAGAGAATTTGGTTTAATAAAAAAACATATAAAAATATAGGTTTTATATATATATATATATATATATATATATATATATATATATATATATATATATATATATATATATGAACCTTTATTAAGAAACCTAATTAAAACAAAAAAAAAATAAACTCTTTATTTTGAACAGCTAAAAAAACATTAATAAAAAATTTAGAAAAAACCCCATCATTATCTATACTACATATCTATACTACATATAATAGAAAAACAATCAAAGTTGAAAGTTGAAAATTTTAATTGGTCAATGGAGAGAGAAATTCATAGTGTAATTAATACCCCTATTAAAACACCCCGTTACTTAAAAGTACAATAGTTTATTCACATTGTACAACCAATTAAAAACACATTTACCAAATTAAAAACAACCAATTAAAACACTTCTTAATAAAAAGTACAATAAAAATTTCATAACGTAGAATTTAAAGAAGCTACAACATAATCCAAAATATAAAATAATTAAATACACTAATTAATGGTATTTTTAAAACACCCTAAAATGAAAAGTACATGTTATTATACACATTATACTAATTAATAAAACACACAAAACTTCATACAAGCTAACAAGTTGATAGTACATATACTTTTGAAAACCGGACCGAACCGGACCAACGTGTTCAACTGGGAACCGGTGTCGCTACTGGTTCGGCTAACCAATTAAAGCTCTCCGAAAATGAACCAGAGAGGACCCATTGAAACCGATACAAATTGGTGAATCAAGTCTCATCGAGATCTATTTCTCCGGTTAATCGTCACTGGGTACCCGCCGCCGCGGGTACCCTGCTATATATACTATATATAAAAGAAAAAACAAAAAGTAAAAAGTGAAAAGTTGAAACTAAAAGAGTAAATGTTGAAGACATATATTTCAGAAGGAAACTATTAATACACATAGAAAATCGGTTGACCCGGGACGCCCTCAAACCCTGCGGGTTGACCCGATTTAATTTGACTTGTTTTCGACCCAACCTGTCGGGTTGACTCGGTTTAAATCGACCTATTTTTTTACCGAAATGGTTCAACCGGTTGAACCACCCGGGTCGAACCGGGTTTCAAATTTGACAAAATTATATGAGAAATGATGAAGTAGTTGTGGAACCCGTGATAAATTTGGAAAAATGAGAGACCAAGTAATTGTAGTTTTTTGTTGTTTATTTTGCTTTGACACATGTACTTTGTCATTTGTATAATGTTATTTTGAAAAATGTTGGTCTTGCACCAGTTAGGGGACTAGCATATATAAATCGTCTTTTAATGCTTGAATCTATTATTACTAAAATCTTAATAACTTAAACAATCCTATTAGAAAATATACTCCCACACTTAGATTGACTCCACATAATTTTCTTGAAAACTGTATATTTCTGCTGTTATGCAACCACGCATCAGAATTATAGTTATTCAAAAATGATTTTCTAACGCTACAAATACATTTTGTTGAAAGAAACTTATGGTCGTCGAAATTTAGCAGAAAACTAGACACCGCTGCCGCTAGGCGCGGGTACTCGTCTAGTAATAGAAAAACGGTCAAAGGTGAAAAGTTGAAAAATTGAATTGTTGAAATTGGTCAAATGAGAGAGAAATGCATAGTGTAATTAATACTCTTACTAAAACACCTCATTACTTAAAGTACAATAATTTATTCACTTTGTACAACTAATTAAAATCACATATACCAAATTAAAAACAACCAATTATAACATTATTTACTAAAAAATACAATAAAATTTTCATAACGTACAATTTAAAGAAGCTACAACATAATTCAAAATATAAAATAATTAAACACACAAATTAATGATATTTTTAAAACACCCTAAAATAAAAAGTGCATGTTATTATACACATTATACAAATTAATAAAACACACAAAACTTAATACAAGCTAACAAGTTGATGTTACATATAGTTTTGAAAATCGGACCGGACCAACGTGTTCAACTGGGAACCGGTGTCGCCACCGGTTCGGCTAACCAATTAAAGCCATCTGAAAACGAACCAGAGAGGACCCATTGAAACCGATATAAACTGATGAATCAGGTCTCATCGAGATCTATTTATGCGGTTAATCGTCACAGGATACTCGCCGCCAAAACGCGTGAGTACCCTGCTATATACTATATATAAAGGAAAAATCAAAAATAAAAAGTGAAAAGTTGAAACTAAAAGTGAAAATGTTGAAGATATATATTTTAAAAGGAAACTATTAATACACATCGAAAACCGGGTTGACCCGGGACGCTTCAAACCCGGCGGATTGACCCGATTTAATTTGACTTGGTTTCGACCCAACCCTTCGGGTTGACTCGGTTTAAATCGACTTGTTTTTTTTTACCGGAACGGTTCAACCGGTCGAACCACCGGGTCGAACCAGGTTTCAAATTTGACAAAATTATATGAGAAATGATGAAGTAGTTGTGGAACCCGTGACAAATTTGGAAAAATGATGGACCAAGTAATTGTAGTTTTTTGTTGTTTATTTTGCTTGGACACATGTACGTTGTCATTTGTATAATGTTATTTTGAAAAATGTTGGTCTTACACCACTTAAGAGACTAGCATATATGAATCGTGATGAGTGTCTAAATACTCATCATTTTTATACCTTTTAAACTGCAAAATCATCTGAAAACACTCAGAAACACATCAAAATGATCAAAATATCACAAATTAGTGTTTTATGTGTTTTAAATGCAAAAATATCTAAATCAGATGAAAAATGTATCAAGTTTGCAAAATTGGCAGTTTTAGTCCCCCAAGTTTTAAAAGTTGTCAAATCTAGTCCCTGGAATATCAAAATGTGGAAATTTATCATTCAAGGTCCCTGAAGTATTTTAAGTTGTTAAAAATGATCTTTGAATGATTCTTTGGTAAATTGGCAAGAAAAGTCCCTAAACTTTGAAATTTTGCAAAATTAGTCCTTGGACTTTTTAAAAATGGATTTTGTGCAAAAAAATGGTCCTTGCTCTATAAATGTTTATCATGTTTAGTCCTTGTGAGAGCATTGGAAATAGTGCACTTTCAGTCCTTGGGGTTTGGTTAATTTACACTTTTGGTCCTTATTGTTACCACTTAACCAAACGGATCCCATTTCATATATCTAGCCCAAATCCAATCCCAACACAAAGCCCAGCCCAGCACCTTTGTATAAACCCGACCCAACCCCGCCTAATAATACAACCCCGGTCAAAATAGTCAAAGGCGCTAAAACTGCTTCTACTGTTCATCATCCTCACAAAGCCTGAAAACCAGATACCAGAGTGGTTTCTTCACCACTTGCAACCACCTTTTCAGCCACCCTTATCCTACCTTGTCCCCTCCTCCAACACATCCCTCCAAACTTCATTAATGCTCTAAAACCTGCCTTAACACCTTTTGGCGCCAAAATGACATGTGTACAATTTTGAGGATCCAATGGCTCAAAACCAAGTGGGAACTATTCAGACATGAGAGAGAATCAAGTGGGAGTATAAAAGAAGGAAGAAGGAAGCTTGAAAGAGTAGTAAGCTAGTTTTTAATTTTTCTTCAATGTCGTTTTTTTTTATTATTGTCTTAGTTTAAGTTAAAATGGTGTAATTTCAGTTTTATTGTATCAATTTCAAGTTTACTAATCTTTGTAAGTCACTTTTGAGTATCAATTTCAGTTGTGCTAAATTTCCAAATTTATGAGTTTACTGTTGAGATTCTCAGTTTCAAAATCTTCTGTCCAAGTTGTTGTTTGCTTGTTTTAAGCTTAAAAAAGTTTAGTTAATGTCTCTATAAGCTTTTTATAAGATTACAATTCATTTTTAAGCAAATGTGTTACATGGTCAACAGAAGTCAACTCTGAGCTTCATATGGGTTTGGTAATGAACAAAGGTGATGCAGAGGTGATAATGGGTTAAACTAGCTTAGAATAGATTAGGTTTGGGTTTGGTGTTGGCCTGCATAAGCTGGACACATGTGAGTACTTGTTTCATTTTTACATTTTCAATCAAATTTGCATATTTTGCTTGTGTATGCATCTGTGGTCACAACTGTTTTTAACATGTCTAAATAGTTGTAATATGGTCATGATAGCTCAGTTTGATCACTGGTATAAACTGGTTTAGTAGTTAGATCAATTTCAGTTGGTTAACAGTTATCTATAAGGGTGTTTGGATTTGCTGTTTTATCAGTTGTTTAGGGTGGTTAAGTCCATAAGTCCTGTTGGTCCAAGCTTGTTTCGTCTAATTGAGCCCTTATCTGTCTTGCTCTTATACCCACACACCACCAAAGTCAACTTTACATTAGAAAGATCTCAACAGTTTATCTGTTGGAATTTTGAGAAGCAAATCTCTTGTTTTGTGTTTAAAAGTTACAAACAAAGCTTGCAGAAGTTCCATTTATTCATATAACATCAATCTTAATACTTAAAATCAGTAGCAAAGTTAAGAAAAGTCAAAGTTTGAGTTCTTGTTCAAAAGTCAAAAACTGAAAATCTGTTTTTGAGCCAAATACAAGGATTTTTCTTGAATTCATCTTTGGGTCTTATCAAGTGGGATTTGGCATTTTAGAAACTTCAGTTGGTGTTCTTGCTTATCACCATTTTAGCATATTTTTACAATTTTTATAAAGGCTTCAAAACAGCTCATCTTTCAGGCCCAAAATGCCCTGCTCCATGGGTCAGCTGATACTGAGTTTTTCTCAGACTTTGTGCAACTTGCACAGGGCTCAATAGAGCTTCTCAGAGTCTAAGTTTTGGTTTACAGTTAACCACCCAGGTCCTCTTGAGGTTCCAATTTGTGGTTTTCCTTTTGAGCTTATTTTTAAGCTTGTGCTTATGTCTTAAGTTAGCACCCTAGATCTGATTTTGCACAAAAGCTCAAACATCAATTCTGTTCTAGATTGCTAATCAGAGGTTCAAGCCTGTTGATTCTCATTGCATTTTGGTCATTGTAGCATATTTAGGCTTCTGTAAACAGTTGGTTCCTTTTGGTGAGCTTTTAGCTTATCGAGTGCTTATTTCAATAAGCACTTCTATAGCAGTTCCATAATCTTACACATAAGCACCTGTTTTTCCATTTTTATTATATTCCTAATATTATTTTAGACTTTTCCTGAAATTTTCAGATTTTTCTAAGTTGTTTTGCTATTTTTCTTAATTTAAATTAGTTTTTAATCCTTTTTAAATAGCATTTAATACAAAAAATTAAGAAAAAGCTTAAAAAAATATGTTTTCTATTTTCTTAGGTTAAGATAAATATAAAAGTAATAAAAAGTATTTTTCCTTAATTTTCTTAGTTTAAAAAGTATTTTTTAGCATTTTAATTAGTTTTAAATAGTTTTAAATTAGTAATAAATATATAAAAAGTCTAAAAAATATATTTTCTGTTTTAAAATTAGTTTTATCATATTTTAGACTTTTCTAAGTTATAATTTCATTTTTCTAGGTTAATTTTGTATTTTCTTGTATTTTAGTGCATTTTAAATATTTAATAATTAGTTTTTAATTAATAATAATTACATAAATAGTTTTAAAAATAATTTTTCTTTTCTAATAATTTTCTTATATAATTAGGATTGTAAAAATGTATTTTCTATATCCGTAGGTATTTTCCTTCTTTATTTTCACGTTTTATTTTGTACGTTAACGTAGTTTTTAATTTAAACGTGCGTTTTAGGTTTTAAACGTTCATCACTTTAAATATAGTGATAGCGTTTATTTAATATCTTTTATCTTTTTAATTTTCTTAATTTGTATTTAAGTCGCTTTTATTTATTAACTTTTTCTTTAGTGTAATTATCCTATCCAAATCCTTTCTGATCGCTATCATTAGTGATCATTCTACCGTCTGAATCAGTGTTTGCACACCATTGAGTCTCCGTGGGACATAACGACCCGGGAATCCCCTGTATTCTCTGATCTTCATTGCATTTGTGTTTAAGCTGTTTTAAGTCTGTTAGACTTAACGGTTTTGCGCAGATCAAATCGTCTTTTAAAAGTTAATATATATTGTATAGCCCTTTGTCCGGTATATCAATAATGTTATGTAAGTTTACTAGAATCACAAAAATTAAATAGTATTGTTATCTTTAGCGATACTTATTTGTACCCCAAATAAATAGCTTTGAACAATGGTTAAATATCTATGCAAATTGATAGTAAAAGATAATCTTACTACGGTGATATTAAATTTGTAAGGTTACAAGTTTAAAAGCCACATACCAAATAATAAACGCTACACATGTAAAAACAAATAGTTATCACTGCATAAATTACCGACAAAACAATAAAAGGCGGTCACACACGTTGGTTATACCTCTAAACTACAATATAATATTGCCAACTACATAATACCGTTGCTTTTTGTAATGCTTGAATATATTATTACTAAAATCTTAATAACTTAAAAGTTAAAACAATCCTATTAGAAATATACTCCCACACTTAGATCGACTCCACATAATTTTCTTGAAAATTATATATTTCTGCTGCTATGCAAACACGTATCAGAATTATAATTATTCGAAAATGTCTGACGCTACAAATATAGTTTGTTGAAAAAAACTTATGGGTCGTCGGAATTTTGCAGAAAACTAGATACCGTTGCCGCTAGGCGCGGGTACTCGTCTATAACTGTTAAATTATAAAAAATTTGGTTTGACATTTTGTGGTTCAAGAGTCAACTTCTTGAGAGATGACTTGGTCAAATCATTAAAGAAAATTAATACAAGCAACCAATATATTTGATTCCTATTTAAGAAGTTGGTAATTTGATTGTTCATATCTTTGACTTATTTAACATTTGACGTAAGCAATGATCACCGTTTTTTTTTCTATTTTCTTAAACGGCAATTAACTATTTCACATGTTATAAGCAAGAATTGAACTTAGGGCATCCACTATGGTGGTTTATGAAAAGGTTTATAAAGTTATGAAGAGGTCTAAAAACTTGTAAACCATAGTGAACATCTATTTCAAGCTTATGTGGCATGAAAAGGTATAGGATATTAAAACTTTTTATAATTTAATGCATTTGAATTATGTGAGGTGTTTATAAAATTTGAAAAGGTTTATACATAGTGGGGATAGGTTTATAAAATCAAAAGCTTTATAAATTAATGTCAAAACACAATTATAAACCTTTAAAAAGGTTTACCATAGTGGATGTCCTTACAACCATTTGGTTAGAAAGTTTCTCATATAAAAAGGGTACCAATGAGACACAAGCTCTTTGGTTCATCACTGGCCTTATGATTCTTCTGAGTTTGGGCCCAAATGAACCGAACGAAAACGGTCAGAGCCGTATTCATGTTCGTTCGATTAATTTTAACCAGACAAATAAACGGACGCCATCGTGTAAACGGATGAAATTTCTTGTTCATATTCGTTTATTAAGAAAATATATTTGTTTATTTTTGTTTATTAAAACACTAAATGAATAAATATAAATGAACGTAGATAATTAAAAATAAAATTTACAAAACTATACATAATAATTTGTAATATAAGTGTTCTTTTGCTGAAATAAACTGATTTTCTAAAAATATATGATATACGAACTAAACAAAGAAATCAACATAAATGAACGTTAACGAACGTATAATCAGATGTTCACGAACATAAATGAATTCATGTTCGTTCATTTAGCTAAACGAACAAAAATCTTGTTCATATAGTCCATTTAATAAATAAATGAACATAAATAATTTTTTGCAAAACGATTTATAAACACCAAATGTTTAATTCGTTTACACTCTACTTCTAATTGTCCCATATTTCCCCGAACCCTTGGTCCATGCTATAAAATTTCCACTTTTTTGTTAAAGACATCAACACAATGCACAATCTCACACCAACACATCAGTTTACATATTTTTTTTCCCGAAACTTGAATCGACAAGCTCTCTTAGTTAAGTACTTAACTTTATCACCGTTACCGTTAAATCAAAGATCTTTTGGACAACAATCGGTATAAAACTCATTCGTGTTATTCTTGAAAACCATGTAACATGATACATTAAGGAATAATGGAATATATTGCGATTCCTAACTAATCTATACAACATAAAATGGAAAAACAGTCAAAGTGAAAAAGTGGAAAAGTGAAAAAGTTTAATGGTCAAATGAGAGAGAAGTATATTTGTGTAATTAATACTCTTATTAAAACACCCCATTACTTAAAAGTACAATAATTTATTCACATTGTACAACCAATTAAAAGCATATCTACCAAATTAAAAACAACCAATTAAAACACCCCTTATTAAAAAGTACAATGAAATTTTCACAATGTACAATTTAAACAAGCTACAACATAATTCTAAATATAAAATAATTAAACAAACTAATTAATGTTATTTTTAAAACACCCTAAAATGAAAAGTACATGTTATTATACACATTATACAAATTAATAAAACACACAAAGCTTCATACAAGCTAACAAGTTGATGGTACATATAGTTTTAAAAATCGGACCGGACCAACGGGTTCAACCGGAAACCGGTGTCGCCATCGGTTCGGCTAACCAATAACAGCCATCCGGAAACGAACTAGAGAGGCCCCGTTAAAACCGATACAAAGTGGTGAATCAGGTCTCATCGATATCTATTTCTCTGGTTAATAGTCACATGGTACTCGCCGCCGCAACGCGCGGGTACCCTGCTATATTATATATAAAGGAAAAACCAAAAAGTAAAAAGTAAAAATTTGAAACTATTAACACATATTGAAAACCGGGTTGACACATTACGCTTCAAATACAGTGGGTTGACCCTGTTTAATTTGACCCGTTTTGACCCAACATGTCATATTGACTCGGTTTAAATCGACCCGTTTTTCGACGGAAACGGTTCAACCGGTTGAACCACCCGGGTCGAACCGGGCTTCAAAACGTTATGTTTAATCCCCAAATCTTCAAACTTTTTTTATTTTTCGTTTAGAACCCATAAACTTTTTTTAACACAAAACGATCTGTCGCTATATAAATATATTATCTATAAGTTTTTCTTCAAAAACAATTATAATGTTTTACAATTATGAGAAAATATGTGCCCGTTAGTGCACATTTAACTTTTCAATATGCTAAATACGCTCATTTAAAAAAAAGATGGGGCTAAATGTGCCCAAATCTTTTACAAAATAGCCAAAATTAACCAATTTTAATTTTATTTTGGGCTAATCATATTCACGCTAATTTTAGTCACCATTAATCCCATCCTTGTTAGTTTTTACGCAACAAGTAACGTGTGTTGTTAGTTTTTATCCTATAACTGATGTAATGTTTACTTTCATTTTCATTAAATGATTTTATATGTTGTTTGATAAATGTTAAGAATTTTGTCTAGACTTTAATTATCGTATAGTACAACCGTTTGCAATTGCATTTTCATTGGTTCACGTTCTATTTTAAACGCTACACAAAACACTCACCACAATATCACAAATCATTAATTATCTTACGCTAGAAACAGCTGCCGCTAAGCGCGGGTACTCATCTAGTCATTATTATGAGTTTTGGAGGGCGCATGAAATCTTTCATCTGCCTTACTTGACTTTTCGAAAGGCTTTTTATTATTTTGAAAAAATTTTGGATGACTTTTTATTATTGTAAAACATAGCTTTTTAAAAGCTTTATTTAAAATCTTGGAGTTCTTCAAATGGTTGAAACATTAATTGACAAAATTGTTGTATTTGTTAAATTTTCATTTTACACCCATCATTAAAGATGAAAAAGCTATTGCAAAAGCTTTTTGCATCGGAGTGATAGGTTTTTGCAAAAGTTTCTTATACCTATCAATTAATTGTATGAAATGCATCAAACTTTTTATGGGTATGTTTGGCATACGAAATTATTAAAAAATTATGCTAATTTTTTAAAAAAAATAAGCTACTTTAAATATAATTCTTGCTTGCTAGACATAACTTATAAGAGATTATTAAAAAAAATTATCACTAATAATCTTTGAAAATCAAATGCTACTTCATGTACCTTATAAAAATAATATATTTTTAAAATTTCTCTCCGTCACCATCTATTGCTCTATCTCCAGTTACAACAATATTTATTTTTATCAAACATACTCTATTGAATTAATGCATTGCTCATACTCTTATATAAAAAGTATGTTTGGTGGAGCGGTGTGGAGCTTTTTGAAGCGATAAACAAACAGTGAGCAATGAAGTGATGAGCTTTGCTATTTTTTAAAAATGTTTATTTTTCCAATGTTTTTTTAAAAAGCTGTAAACGGTGAACGATAAACTTTAGCTACTGCTCACAGCTCACTATTACTCATTACTACTACTCATTACTATTTTTTCCAAACAAACCCAAACTCTAAAGAAGTCAAATCTCGAATATTTTATATATCATGACACTCATATGCTATCCCATCGTATCATTAATTTATATATATATATTTTTACTGGCTTTGTCGACCATGAAATAAATAATGGATCGTGATTCGTGAATAAACCATGTTAACTTAATGCTAAATTAAACACATTGTTTTGATGTACGACTTTGCTATTTAAAGTTAGCTAACTTATCCTAGAACGTTTATCATTTTCATTTGTGCTATCCGAGCAGTGTTATTATTTGTGTTTATTGCTTCAAATTATCGCAAGTTGTATACAAAAAAATATATTACTTGAGTTAAAAAAATAAAACTGTTACTAAATGGTAATTATAGAAGCAAAAGTTATTCCAAAAAAAAATTTAAATGAAAAAAACAATTAATGAATTATTTATAGTTCAACACTAACTATCCACCTTTTTTCAAATTTGTTGAACATCTTATCTCAATACTTGATGCCCTCCATTTAAATAACACGAATTATCGAATCCAGAGATATTTTTTTTAAGCACAATGACAAATGTATACATCTATCCCTGATATTGAGTTCCCAACAGCACGTCTTGATATGAAATATATATTGAATAATTTGATCTAGTCATAGTGTTTATCTATATTATGTTTTAAGTACAATAAAATTTCATACAAGTAACCACTATTCTCCTTTACTCCATATCGTATAATTTTTATAAGCCCGTAACAATTTTTTTGCAAGGGAATTGATGTCAAGGCATTATCAAATGGCTATTCAAAACACGAAGAGATCAAGCCACCCAATAAAATTACGTTTTCATACTAACAAACCTTTATATTGTTTAGACCATTTCAACACTATCGATAATATAAGAGAGCAAAAATACTATTAAAAAAACCCTATTAGACGATAATCTTAGTAAACAAAAACATAATCTAATAATGTTCATCCGATAGTCAACTTTCCAAGAGGCAAGTGCCAACAACGTTTTTTAGATTCGTGAATATATGTCTTTAAGATTTGTGATGATAATTATGTAACGAGAGGACGTTACTAAACACAGAACCAAATTTGTGATCTTAATTACGACACATACTACATGAACTAGTTATGTCCACGTGAGTATGTAATAGTCTTCGCGCGGAAAAATTGTAACTAAAATTAGACTTTAACATATAAACCTATTGGACATTATACATCAAGAATGCAACTTAGTCGAAATAGGACACATATATGTTTGAAGTTTTTTGTGTGATTCGTATTACTTTTCTTTTTCCTGGTATTATATCTGTATTTTTTTTATTTTGACGTCATGCACTACATCTTCCATCTGGAAATAAATAGTCAAACTCACTAAAAGTCACATACAATGGACCACCCATTATATGACTCGGTGGTTACTATGATAGTTGTTGGATTACGGGATTGGATCCACTTGTTTGAACCATTAATGGGCCGGCGCACTTAAGTAAACCCCGCGTCCCCGCCTGCTACCATTTGAACCTGTTGACCAACTTTTATTCAACTTAGGCTATACTAATATAATTATCTTATTCTGTTGCAAAAGGAAATCATATAAAATCAAACATTTAAAATATTTCGCTTTATAAAAAGAAAAATAATTTATATATCTAAAAATATGATCAAACTTGAGTTTAAATTAATAAAACAACGATTTATTGGTTTTTGAAAAAATAAATCTTTTAAATATAAGCATACATTTAAATATATCAGTTAGTAATAGCAATCAATGCTCTGATAAAAAATCTCATCTTACGATTTATTTTTTGCTTAATAATAAGTATCCTTCATTTTTTATATATGAATAGTAACACTAATTTCTTATTTTGATATTCTTATCAAAATTTACATTAATTATTCGTTTTTAATTTTATGATAAAAATAAAACTAAAAATGATTCTTTATTAATTAAAACTTGCATTAATAATAACATAATTTGTTATATTATTTTTAGACAATATTTTCGAAACTGATGGAATAGTTATATTTTATTTTTAGACAATATTTTCGAAACTGATGGAATAGTTAAATAGCATGTATATATATCAACTATCAACTAAAGAATATCTCAATCACTATCAATATTCGCTTGGTTATATTATTCTAAATGTTAGGTTTTAAAAATACGATGTATTCCTATGCATTTCTCAACTATTCACTACTATAAATACCATTGTAAAACCTTCTTTGTAATACACAACTAAACCATGTCTTCACTTATCTCTTTTTCACTTACGTTATTCATTTGTTGTTTTTCTTGTTTCGAACTATCAAACGGAGCTTCCGATCCTGATTCGATCTACAGCTCTTTTCTCCAATGCCTTCCGGCACAATCAACTCAACCTGACCCGACTCTTTCCAGTATCGTTTACAGCTCTACTTCCAACTCATCCTCCTACACATCCGTCCTACAAGAGTACATCAAAAACCGTCGTTTTAACACCACATCCACGCCCAAACCCGTCCTTATCATCACCCCGACTAAAGAATCCCACATCCAAGCCACTGTCCTATGCGCGAAAAAACTTAATGTCCAAATTAAGATACGTAGTGGCGGACATGATTATGAAGGAATCTCGTACATTTCATCCGAGAAAACCTTCATCGTACTAGACATGTTTAATTTCCGTACGATAAATGTTAATATTGCCACCGAAACTGCGGTTGTTCAAGCAGGAGCTCAGCTCGGCGAGCTTTATTATCGAATATGGCAAAAGAGTAAAGTGCATGGGTTCCCTGCTGGAGTGTGTCAAACAGTTGGTGTTGGTGGACATTTAAGTGGTGGAGGTTATGGTACCATGCTTCGAAAATACGGGCTAACAGTTGATCACGTGATTGACGCTCGAATTGTGGATGTTAAAGGTCGGGTTTTGGATAGGAAATCTATGGGTGAGGATCTATTTTGGGCGATACGTGGTGGAGGTGGGGCTAGTTTTGGTGTTATAATATCGTACACTATTAAACTAGTCGCGGTCCCGAAAGTAAATACTATTTTTCGGGTAATGAAAACGGCTGAAGAAAACGCAACGGATCTTGTTTATAAATGGCAACAAGTTGTGCCTAAAATCGACAACGATTTGTTCATAAGAGTCCTATTGCAACCAGTGACGATTAACAAACGAAAGACCGTTCGAGCTTCATTTATAGCACATTATTTGGGTGACTCTGATAGTTTGGTGGCTTTAATGAAAAAAGACTTTCCAGAATTGGGGTTAAGAAAAGAAGATTGTATTGAAGTAAGCTGGATTGAATCAGTTCTTTATTGGGCTAATTTCGATCTAAACACGACCAAACCAGAAATCCTTCTCGACCGCCATTCGGACAATGTAAACTTCTTAAAAAGAAAGTCGGATTACGTTCAAACCCCAATACCAAAATCAGGGCTTAAGGCGATATTCAAAAAATTAAATGATCTAGGAAAAGTTGGTTTTGTTTTTAACCCTTACGGTGGGAGAATGAATGAAGTTGCGTCAGATGCAACTCCATTCCCTCATCGAGCTGGAAACTTGTACAAGATCCAGTACTCGGTGAATTGGAATGATGAAGACCCTAAACTCGAGAAGGATTATCTAAACCAAAGTAGGGTTTTGTATAAATTCATGACAAACTATGTGTCGAAGAATCCAAGAGGCGCGTTCTTGAATTATAGAGATTTGGACATTGGTGTGATGACAGGAACCGGCAAGAATGCTTACAATTCCGCGAAGATTTATGGGGAAAAATATTTCATGGGAAACTTCGCTAGATTGGTGAAAGTTAAGGCAAATGTTGATCCGGACAACTTCTTTCGGAATGAACAAAGTATCCCTGTACTTACTGGGAAAAGCACAAGCAAATCTAGGAAGTTAACAGCATTAGTATAGATAAAACATTTAAATCGGGATATTCTTTTTCGGTAAACAATAGTTTTAACGATATTGTTATTTTATGTACTATTTGTTTTCTAGTATTAGGAAGTTTTTTTTAATGGTAATACTTGTTTTTTAGTATAAGGAAGTTTTTTTAATGGTAATATATATATATATATATATATATATATATATATATATATATATATATATATATATATATATATATGTAGGGGACTTTTATTTTGAGAACCATGTTAAGTGCGAGAACTGCGAGAACCCCTTATGTACTCCTAGAAATGCATATTGTGCAACATATCAATGCAACATAGCATTTTTGAATTATTAAACCTTTTTATTTAATAAAAAAGGGTATAATAGTAAAAGTCAATTTTATATTAATTTTTATTTTTTAAAAAACATTCAATTTTCGGTTTTTTTTAATAATTGATTTTGCGTTTTTTTTTTTTTTTTTTTTTTTTTTTTTTTTTTTTGAACATGCATTTTTTTAAACTGATTTAGCGCCTATGTGTTTATGAATTAATTTTATTATTTTGGTTTTTGGAATAGTTTTTTCGACATACATGTTTTTCATAGTGAAGTGCATACATGTTTTCTAGATAAGTAAGTTTATATGAAACCAGGAACATACATGTTAAATACAAAATCAATATCGATTGATATACAATTAAATACAAATTTCTAAGAAGCAGAAATACATGAATCTAATCGATCTATACACGTGTGTACAAGTAATATTTAACGCAAATAGATATATGTGCACACGCCTTGTTATCAACATTTTCAGAAGTCGGACATATATGCACACTCGTAGTTGTCGAAGTTCAGAAGTTGGACATATGTGCACGCTCCTTTTCAATGTTTCAGAAGACGGAAAAATGTACACACTCGTTGTCATCATTCTTTTAATTCAGCTACATCTGATACAAAGAAAAGTATAAAAATTAGGAAAAATAAACGCAAACTAATATACACACGTATAAACACATGTATGAAGGTGATAACGCTCAAATTGTGCATGTTTTTAGTAGCGTTATCCGTGTTTTTATGTATGTTATTTGGTTATAATCATATGCTTTTGTTGCTTAATCGTATCAAAGTGCGTTTGCTAGTTCATTTGTAGCCAAGTACAGGAAAGTGGAGAAAAAAGAAGGAAAAAGAAGTAAAAAACGAAGATTTCTCCAAATACGAAGAGTTCCCGTCAAAAGAAAGACTTGCGGAGTATATTCGAGAAGATAAAGTCATCAAGATGGTGGTCCAAAGACTCAAGAATAAAGTTCAAGAAGGAAAACGAGAAAGAAATGAAGAAAAGAAGCTTAAACGAAAAGATATTGGAAGCCTCGTTGTTCCCGACACACCTTCACCATTTTGGCCATAACTTTTGCATACGGACTCCGTTTGACCCCCCGTTCGCGGCCACGGAAAGCTAAGAGAAAGATCTACAACTTTGCAGTTTATGACTTTTTGTTATTTTGCTCCAACCGATCGGTCGAGCCCCGCAACCGGATCCGGTTGGAGAATGGTCACGTAGACCAACCGAACGGTTGGAGCTCATTTCATACACCAAAACTTGAGAGATCTTCTCTTACACCTATATTACCACCACTACTACTCTCTCAAAGCTTAAATTCGTTCATAAAGTTCCAGGAAACTTTGGAGGTCCAAGAAGTCATCATTTGGAGGTCAAACCATCAAGAAGTCATCCTCAATCCTTTGGGAATCATTACTACACCATTTGTAATCTCATTTCAATCATTGTAAGACCTTTAATCATGTTTTCTAATGTTCAAAGTTCTGAGTTTATGTTTATGTTTGCTATGAGTGGCTAGTTTCTTTATGCACTTGCTTAAATGATGTTGATTATCATATGATTAGTTAGTGGTTGTGTTAACATGTTTTAATTCAATTTCAAGTTGATTCTAAGATCCAATTGTGCTAAAGTTTCATAGTGACATTTGTTAATCAAGTTTGGCTAATTGATAGTAATCGTTGGGGTCGAAAGAACTTCGTGTTGTTCAACTAGTCATAATCATTTTGTCTATGGATGATTGTTTTTACCCATTATTCTTGATTATACAAAGGAACTAAGGTGTGGTTGTAATAGAAACGCTTTTTGATTATCAAATTGGATTGGTTGGAAACATCTAAATGGTCGTAAGATTAGTTGTTGAGAATCAATTGTAGCCTTTTGTCTATGATCGGTTACCTTTTGTATTGACCATTTCTTAAGCAATTTGATGAACAAGTGGATGTTTTTGTGTTTAAGTTTATGTATGTAGACTTATGAAACTTGAATTGATCTTGAATTGATTGGTTAAACTTAATGCTTGTTTTTATAAACTAAACTTTTGATCATGGTTTAACTTGTAAGAACAATAGATTAGTACACCAACTAATTATCATAACCAACATGTTAAGAGGTTAACAAAATCACATTAATCTATGATATGAAACTAGTTTAAGCAAGTGTAGTTTTTAATCATCTGAATTTCATTATATCTATTTGCTTTGTTATATGTTTTGGATAGACTCCGTTAATTCAAACTTGTGCTTAGATTCACTCAAATCCCTGCGAACGATCCCGACTTACCTTCATAATCTTGCTATAACGGACGAGTATACTTGCTCGTATGTGTTATTGGTAATATTGGTAATTCACCTTTTATAAATTTAAAACTTGCACCAACCGGGCACATCAAGTTTTTGGCGCCGCTGCCGGGGATTTGATTGTGTTTCAACAAGTTTTTGAATTTCCCTAAGTCGATTCAACCCAAAAAAAAAAAAAAAAAAAAAAAAAAAAAAAAAAAAAAAAAAAAACTCAGAAACCTTAACCGGATCCGGTTGCCCCTCAACCGAATCGGTTACGAGTTTGCCCATTCATCAGTTCGTATAGCCGATCGGTATGGCTTCGTAACCGATTCGGCTAGACATCAAAACCAAATCCAACCGGATCGGCTGGAATCCCAGCCGATCGGTTTCACCATTCTGTCAAAATAAAAAATAAATAAATAAATAAATAAAATTTGTGTTTTCCTTGTTTGTTTGTTTGTTTGGTAGATTATTTTAAAAAAAAATTATAATAAAATAAAAAAAAAAAATTCCCTCGAAAGTAAGGCTCACCCATTGGAAACAAACTGTGTGAGAGGTATAAGGCGGGTCTCTCTGATTCCCTAAAGAAGTTGGGTTTTTAATATGCTTCGCGCTGACCTGCTTCTCCGCTTCTTTGTGCGTTTCAATGGAGCTACAGAGAACCCTTGGGAAAAGAAAAAAAAAGTCATAACTAGTTTTCTTTTTAAATAAAAAAAATAAAAAGCGTCTTAAAGTTATTTAGTTTATTTCTTTCAAGTCATTTTTCTAAAAATAAAAATACAAAAAGATTTTTCTTCATGTTCGTTTTCATTATTTTTATCTTTTTATTTTTTCTTTTTAAAATATTTTGTGAATCGCTTTGGGTTTTTATAAACTCACACTCTTGGAGTGATCAACTCGTTAGTCCACTCTACGAGCTTAAATGTCAAATCGAAAAAAGGACTAAACCCAAACCTTATCTGAAACCACCGTTCATCGAGGAACTTTTTGTCGTAATCGACATATTCGAAGAGAAAGTCAAACCTCCACCCGATTCCCCTACCATAATCGTCATTGATCCCGATGACCAACCCATGTGGTCAAGCACTAGGACCGTTGCACCAACACCTAGTTCCGCTGTTATTCAAAAGCCTCTTCACAATAATTTCCATATCAAAGGTACCCACATGCAAATGATTCGGGAGAATCAATTTGATGGGAGAATCCGATCCGATTCTCACCGACACATAGCCGATTTTCTTGAGATTAGTAACCTATTCCAATATGGTGAAAATCAAGAGGAAGTGGTTAAATTGAGGACTTTTCCTTTCTCATTAACCGGAGAAGCCAAGATTTGGTTGAACGAGTTAAATGAAGGAACGATTACTACGTGGGAAGAGATGAGAGAAGCTTTTATTAGCCGATACTTTTCTCCCGCTAAGTTTAAACGTCTCCTGAATGACATTCACAAGTTTCACCAAATCGATCATGAAATTCTCGTTAACGCTTGGCTCCGCATGAAAGATATGCTTCGCATTTGTCATGGACACGGTCTAACCAAAGGAGCGATAATTCAAATATTCTATCACGGTTTAGACGATCCAACTCGAGGAAATCTCGACGCCGGAGGAATCTTCCTCTATAAAACTCCAAACGAAGCTTTCAAAATCCTCGAGGACAAGGTCCAACTCAAGCTTGATCTCTCAGAAAAATCTATGATCAATTCCAATACGAAAGCCGTTTTTCCGCCGGTGGAAGCAACATCAATACCGATCATGTCTTATTGATCGAGAAATTAGAAGCTCTCTCAACAAACATCAACGCCAAATTCATAAGCATACGGAGAGAGATGATGGAACTGCGAAATAATCACCACGCTTCAAACCACGATGTTGAGGATGGCATGCCGATGTGTGATCCCATGGAAGCGAACCAAGTTCAACATGAAGGATATCACGGAAGATATCACAACCAAAATTCCAGAAATTCGTACTCCTTTCCATACCACAACCCAACCCAAAACTATTCTCGATATCAGCCACATCCATCACAACATTTCAATACACCTAAAACCTCACCGGAGGAGATGATGAGAGAGTGGATGGCCAGTCAAGCGAAAGCCAATGAGAATATAACGAACTTGCTGGTTGAATTGGAACGTAAAGTCGATCAAGGAAGAAGGAACCAACAAGCGATAATCCAAGACTTGGAGAGGAGGATAGAAAGATTAAGTAAGGAGCAGGAAGTCCACCATGCTGAATCTCTTCCTTACACCACAGATACCAACTCGAGACATGAATTTGTCTACACACCACCCTTAATTCGAAACGATAACGATAAAAGTGAGGTTGAATTTATCGAAGAGGACGAGACCGAGCGTATTCCAACCACGCTAAATCCGAACCAAATCAAGTCTAACTCACCAACCGTGTTACCTTTTCTTGAGGATTGCACCATGCATATCCCAACCACTCAATTACAAAGTTTTGAACACCATGTTGGTGATAAGAAGTTCAACGAAATTGGAGGCAACTGGAATGGAGAACTGGAAAGAAAGATAGAAGAATGGTCTGAACCACAAGATCCAGTCTTTTTAAATCAAAACGGTAGGACTAAGCCATCTCCTACAACTCACCTTGGGAATGTGGATGCAATATTCACTGGGAGGGGAAAGTCCGATGATCCTCCGAAAAATCAAAAAGATCCGCCACCTGTCCTCATTTCTAATGAGATCGACCAAACGTTTGAAATAACGAAGAAGGAATATCACATGGTCAAACCAAAAGAATCAAATGTATCTCCATCGTTCGTGGAGTACAAACCAAAGATCCCATACCCTCAACGTTTAAGAACTGAAATTCCCCATTTGAACCGTATTGTCAAAGTATCCTAATCCGGGGAAGATTCGAGTCAGGCTGATGACTCGGTAATAAAACAAGCGCTTCTCGGGAGGCAACCCGTGTGTTTCAGATTTGATTTTCTGTGGTCACTCCCCAAAGTTTAAACCTTTGGTTGAACTTAAGTGTGGGGGGGTGCCATCCTTTTAATAAAACATTTTGTTTGTTTATAAGATTGTGTGCAGGTGATGATTTCTCTAGTGGACGCTAGGAATGAAGAAAGAATTTTAAGCTGATAAACTCGTTGACATATCTGGTTTCATCTCTATTTTCCCTATTTCTATACTTTGAAGTTCGTTTTTCATTGAGGACAATGTCTAACTTAAGTGTGGGGGGTGAATAGGAAAAATTAGAGTTTTCATGCTTAAATTTAAAATTTTGTTTGCCCTTGTGATCTAGTTGTTTTCACACTTTTAGGATTATCTATTAGAATAACTGGATCATTCCACTGGTAAAAATTGGTAATATTTGAAACTTCGAGATGTGTTCCGATTACTATTGCAATCCATTCTGGGATCGATAAACATTTGCTAGCACATATTATACCCTTTCCACTAAATTGTGAGGATTTAAGCCTATTTCATATATAGCATACATCTTTTATGCTTAGATCTTTTTGCTATGAGTGTGCCGGTGATTTTATTTATTCTAGAACTTGTGCTTGTAAATCATTACCAGACCGCAGTGAGATTGCATTCGTGCGATATAAGTGAATTCGTGTGATAAAGAGGCACCTTAGGATTTAACCCAAATGGCCTTCCATTTTACATCTAATGATTTATTAGCTAGCCACATTGGTTAGTTAACCTCCCACATGGACCCATTTATAGTGCTCATTTTTAGCACTAGATACCCCTAGTTACACCTTCTGAGCCATCCCTTTCATTTTTGCTTCACCCAGAAAATACAAAAAGATTTTACACTTTAAACCTTAGCCTATCCCGTATCAATGTCTAAACGGTTGGTTGCTAGTCGCCTGAAAAGTGAAGATTGTTCAAATGATTATGAGTACCACATACTATGTGATTGATTGATTGAGCCATACGTTATGTTATATGTTCAAAAAAAAAAAAAAAAAAAAAATTGTGTTGAAAGTATGGAAATAATAGTTAATGTGCTATGATCGAAGAACAATTGTCATGGCAAAGCAAAAAGCTGTGGAAAGTGGAAAAGAAGAAAGCAAAGCTATAATCGTTTATTTGGTTCGTGGAATGTTTGGTAGCTAGCAACATGGGTATTAGACTTGATTTCATTTTTATTTTAACACCAATTTCATTAACATTCCCATGCCTTATCCATACCCTTAACCCTTAGCCATATCATTATAACCCGAATA
Source organism: Chrysanthemum seticuspe (assembly GCA_019973895.1). Taxonomy (NCBI): domain Eukaryota; kingdom Viridiplantae; phylum Streptophyta; class Magnoliopsida; order Asterales; family Asteraceae; genus Chrysanthemum; species Chrysanthemum seticuspe. The sequence continues at coordinate 142,457,442 of BPTQ01000008.1, forward strand.
AAAGCCCTCTTTAGATGTTTTTACTTGGTGCTCACGCCACGTTGGTGGAGTTTTGTTTCTTGTACAAGCTTATGGTAATAATCTAATCATGACTGAGCAATGAGTGTGATTTATCTTGTTACTCCACTAAAAACGAGTGATTGAGTGAATTATACTCCGTTATTTTTCGTGAGGTGTTTTGAAATGTTAATCATGCGAGAAAATCATTGGATATTGTCAAACATCTTGATATTTCACCTTTATAAAGCATAATTGATGAATCCTCTCACGTATTTACACTTGGTTGATTTGCATCACATTTTTCATAATCACAATCTTGTACCAGTGGATGTTTTTTCCTAGATTTGCTTGAGGGCAAGCAAAGTTCAAGTGTGGGGGAATTTGATAACGCTCAAATTGTGCATGTTTTTAGTAGCGTTATCCGTGTTTTTATGTATGTTATTTGGTTATAATCATATGCTTTTGTTGCTTAATCGTATCAAAGTGCGTTTGCTAGTTCATTTGTAGCCAAGTACAGGAAAGTGGAGAAAAAGACGGAAAAAGAAGTAAAATACGAAGATTTCTCCAAATACGAAGAGTTCCCGTCAAAAGAAAGACTTGCGGAGTATATTCGAGAAGATAAAGTCATCAAGATGGTGGTCCAAAGACTCAAGAATAAAGTTCAAGAAGGAAAACGAGAAAGAAATGAAGAAAAGAAGCTTAAACGAAAAGATATTGGAAGCCTCGTTGTTCCCGACACACCTTCACCATTTTGGCCATAACTTTTGCATACGGACTCTGTTTGACCCCCCGTTTGCGGCCACGGAAAGCTAAGAGAAAGATATACAACTTTGCAGCTTATGACTTTTTGTGATTTTGCTCCAACCGATCGGTCGAGCCCCGCAACCGGATTCGGTTGGAGAATGGTCACGTAGACCAACCGAACGGTTGGAGCTCAACCGGATCCGGTTGGAGGTCCTGTTTCAGCCATTTTTCCACTACTAAGACTCCAAACTTGTTCCAAACGATTCTAGTCCATTCCTACATGTCTTCTAGTCCCTTCCAAGCTCCTTGGTGACCAAGAAATGCATTTATAACCCCTAGCCTTGGAAGTAGCATAAATAGAGGCCTTTGCATCCTCATTTCATACACCAAAACTTGAGAGATCTTCTCTCACACCTATATTACCACCACTACTACTCTCTCAAAGCTTAAATTCGTTCATAAAGTTCCAGGAAACTTTGGAGGTCCAAGAAGTCATCATTTGGAGGTCAAACCATCAAGAAGTCATCCTCAATCCTTTGGGAATCATTACTACACCATTTGTAATCTCATTTGAATCATTGTAAGACCTTTAATCATGTTTTCTAATGTTCAAAGTTCTGAGTTTATGTTTATGTTTGCTATGAGTGGCTAGTTTCTTTATGCACTTGCTTAAATGATGTTGATTATCATATGATTAGTTAGTGGTTGTGTTAACATGTTTTAATTCAATTTCAAGTTGATTCTAAGATCCAATTGTGCTAAAGTTTCATAGTGACATTTGTTAATCAAGTTTGGCTAATTGATAGTAATCGTTGGGGTCGAAAGAACTTCGTGTTGTTCAACTAGTCATAATCATTTTGTCTATGGATGATTGTTTTTACCCATTATTCTTGATTATACAAAGGAACTAAGGTGTGGTTGTAATAGAAACGCTTTTTGATTATCAAATTGGATTGGTTGGAAACATCTAAATGGTCGTAAGATTAGTTGTTGAGAATCAATTTTAGCCTTTTGTCTATGATCGGTTACCTTTTGTATTGACCATTTCTTAAGCAATTTGATGAACAAGTGGATGTTTTTGTGTTTAAGTTTATGTATGTAGACTTATGAAACTTGAATTGATCTTGAATTGATTGGTTAAACTTGATGCTTGTTTTTATAAACTAAACTTTTGATCATGGTTTAACTTGTAAGAACAATAGATTAGTACACCAACTAATTATCATAACCAACATGTTAAGAGGTTAACACAATCACATTAATCTATGATATGAAACTAGTTTAAGCAAGTGTAGTTTTTAATCATCTGAATTTCATTATATCTATTTGCTTTGTTATATGTTTTGGATAGACTCCGTTAATTCAAACTTGTGCTTAGATTCACTCAAATCCCTGCGAACGATCCCGACTTACCTTCATAATCTTGCTATAACGGACGAGTATACTTGCTCGTATGTGTTATTGGTAATATTGGTAATTCACCTTTTATAAATTTAAAACTTGCACCAACCGGGCACATCAGAAGGCCTAAATTTAATTTTTTTTTTATTTATGTTTTTGAAATAATATTTTTATGTTTTTCAAATAGTAAAGTGCCTATGTGTTTTCTAGATAATGTAAATTTATCATAAACAAATAACATACATGTTAAAAGGAAAATAAAGAAGCTATAACCATTAAACTAAAATTATTTGTATAACCACGTTAAAAACATACATGTTAAACCAAGAACATACATGTTAAATATATGCTAAACCAAGAACAAACATGTTAAACCAAGAACAAACATGTTTAAAACATACATGTTGTAACGCCCCAACCCGACAAGGGTAAAAGAATCACAAGTAATGGTGTCATATCAAAGCAAACATAAATAACCAAAAGAAATCTTAATATAAATACTGAAATAAATCAAGTCAAAATGACTTCAATACATAGGTCCCAGCGGAAAAATAAACTCCAAATAAAATATCTGAAATATTAAGTCTTAAATGGCATCATAAGATCAAAGCTAAATATCTCTAAGGTAAGTCCACTCAGCACTCATCCCAAAGCAAAACCCAGCTCCAATGCTTAGATACCTGCCGCGGAAGAAAAGAAATGCGGCTGAGCTTCAAAAGCCCAGTGAACAGATATACAAGCAAAGCGAATACGAAACGAAAACGAATACGAAATAAAGTGAAAGAAAAGATAGTAAAATCATAATCATTTCAAAATATAAATCAGAATAATAGAATAAGTTTTATAGTTAACTACCTCGAGCCCAGACACACCTATATCAGATTATAATCATATTCATATTCACACAAGGCAACATTTGTAGGGGAGACCTACCAGAGTTATGAAGGACGTGCATGCACGCAGCATCAATCATCAGATAACATACATCATATAGCATATAACATATAACATATAACATATAGCAGATAACAGATAACAGATCTAGGATGCACCCATACGCCCCACAAACATATATTGGTAATATAATATAACTTGAGCTCATAACAGATAACAGATAAGGGACGTGGCAGAACTTCACTCTACTGCCCTAGAGTCATGTCAGAAGTGCATCACTGACACGGACATGGAACCCCCATGACTAGTTATTATTTTGGCTCGGGTGTCAAACTATCTTAGGTCAAATCAGAATGTCATAACTGACACAGATCATACTTTATCAAAGATTTATCATGTTTTCAAATCAAGGTTTCATATCATATAGTTCAAAATCAGATGTTTTATAATTCAAAAATCAAAGTTCAGATAAGCAACAGCTCAAACAAACAAAATAGGGTTCATAGCAAAGGCTTAGGAAATCCTAATATAAAAGCTAACGAAAAGAAAACGTTATAAGGAACCTTTACTGAAAAGGTCAGAATATCTGTACCTTATTCCAAAGCAAATGATCGAAAAGCAGAAACATGGAAAGCAAAGGATTACTCCTTCTTCACAGAACCTATACACATTAACGGTCGTACATGTTATTTATGATTCCATAATCGTCGAAATGATCTTTTAATATTTGGTGATTATACTCAATGTATTCAGTGATCTTAATACTTTAGGGTTTTATAATTAAATAAGACTTAAGTGTTTTATAAACAATATCGTAGATTAAGGTTCATTATATCATTTATTAAAGTTTAGGGTTAAATGTGAAAATAGTTTAAACGTCATAACTCACACATGAAATAACGAATTAATATACTTAGCTTCAAACCCTAATCGATTTTCATTTATGTTCTAGGGTTTTCTCATTCTTTTAATATCATATCCACGTGCATTTACTTTATATGTTACGTCATTTAATGACTCATTACTCTTTTTATTTACTCAACACGTTCATGTCTTAATCATATGTTACTCATATATATGTTATACGTCAACTTTTATATCCATGCACTATAGCTTCGTATAGATATGACCACGTACTACGTTTGCATATCAACAAGCTCACTTGACTTATAATAACGCACGCATGGTTCACAAACCATTTAGGGTTCGGTTCACACTTCAAACTAGGGTTTAGGTTTACATGATCCCTTACTCGTTTAATACACATTCAAAACTCTTATATGGTTCGGTTTATCTTATAGGGTTCGGCTAACATGTTTTAAGCAATACCTTAACTCTCGACGTACTTTACATATTCAAGTTCACATGTTATATAAGGTCCGAATATATATATATATGGTTCGGTTATATATATAGCTTGACATACTTATGATCCGATTCACAAAACATATTCAATACATGTTCTCTTTAATAATTATTAGGTTCAAATCATTATGGTTTACCTTGTTTGGTTTCGTACGACTCGGCCACAAAAGAAAACACAAGACTCAACTAAACGAAACATATTACAATAAATATTAACGTAAGTTGTAACAAAGGAAGACGAATAAACACGTTTATACCTTAGCTTGTTGGAAACAAAGCTCTCGACACCAAGGTCTAGGGTTCGGCCGAATGGAAGAAAAGAAAAGAGAGAGGCAACAAAACTAGGGTTTCAATTTCATGTAAATGTAGTGTATATATAGCTAGTCATTTTCGGTTTGGGCTTTTGAGGGGGTTGGGTTTCGGCTTGGGTCCAACCGAACACAAAACAAACACACGCCCTTGGGCTCTCTGCTCTTGATCCAAACGAAACAATGCAAACGCGGCCCAACATATTAGCGAAACGTTTAAATCTTTCGTCGTACCAAAATCGATCACGTACACACATTCGTTAAGTTTTAATTATTCGTAAGTTTAGTTTTAATTTCGTTAAATGATATAAATGTATTTTACGTATTTTATAAATTTCGATTCCAAGGGTATTTTAGTCTTTAATCATGTTTTAGATTTTCAGGTTTTACAATTCTTCCCCTCTAAGAAAAATTTTCGTCCTCGAAAATTGAAATGAAACGAAACGAAAACGAAATGAGAACATACCAACTATTCAAAGAAATGAGGATAACTAGCTCGCATCGACTCCTCGGTTTCCCAAGTAGCCTCACGCTCCGGGTGATTTTTCCAAAGAATCTTAACGAATGGAATGACTTTATTTCTCATGACTCTTTCTTGCCTTTCTAAAATAGCTTCCGGTTCTTCAGATAAAAACATATCGGATTGAATTTGATCAAACGGATAAGAAGCAACGTGTAACGGATGATAGTTATATCCCCTTAGGAGTGATACATGGAACACATCATGAACATGCGATAACTGAGGCGGAAGTGCTAATCGATACGAAACTTCTCCTATACGTTCCAGAATTTCAAACGGACCGATGAATTGAGGACTGAGCTTGCCCTTTGTTGGATATTAGTTTTCACATACACATCAAACCATAACACAAAGTGGCGTATAGATGGAATTCTAGAGAGAGAAAGTTAGAGGTTTAGGGAACTTAGTGAGAGAAAGTGAAAGATATTATTATGAGCTCCAACTCTCTACCTTGGAAGGTAGAGAGTATTTATAGTCTTACATAAAACGCCACACCTCGGGCTGTGGATCAGGCATACAGTGGGTAAAGACCCGTCCGTCCTCCACGGTGTTACTTAACTAAATACTACTTAACTTAAAATAACTACGACTACGAGCTTTCTAACGATTACATATACTTGAGGTGACCGACTCTTTAATACCTGGAATTTCTAATTCCTAACAATCTCCCCCTAAGGGAGGTCACCTCAATCATGTACCAAAATTACATTGAATACAAATAGATATTACATTAAAACATTGATCTTGCATTCTTGATGTAGTGCTTTGCTTCGAAGCTCGTAGTCATTGATTCTTCACATTGCATGTTTGGTTACTCCAGGTGGAGGTCTTTTACTGATCCACGTGATAATAAATATGAGCCAGCTTTTGAGATCATCAGATATCAAGAATCTCTGAGACATCCATTGTGGTGTTGTGACTTTGGGACTGACATGTTCACATTCTGGATCATGATATCTTCTCATCAGAGTTGCGGAAGCTTTAGTTGATTCATGATATTGGCAGCAGCGTAGCAGAAGCATGGAGTGAAAATATCAGAGTCATTGATGCACTAATCATGATTTCTTTTGAGTTGAATGTGATAAGTGAGCATGCGGCTATGGATTGAGCGCTTCATTCTGATCAGCTGCAAACGTCGGGCGTACCTGCATACAACAGTTAGCAATAAATCGCACGAAAGTGTCTTTGATCACTTTCGTTGAATTGAGGTACACGGCCCACGGTTCCCCGTTGATCAGTACAAGTACTGCCTGTGATCAGGTATAATTCCGAAGAATTTCCTTGACAGGGTTTCGCAGCTGCTCTAGCTGTTCTCAAACCAGAACGTCTCAAAGAAGACAACACGGAGTGAGTGAACCAGCGAATTTTAAGTCCACTGATTGATGAAAAGAGATTTGAAAAACAATCGTGTATTGCTCAATAGAAATTGTTTTTGCAATACAACGAAGGTTTTATTGAAAATCAATTATCAATCATAAAAACACCTTTTGGTTTGAAAAATGAGTACACGGTCAATGTGCTAAAGAAAAGAGTTGTTAAGCACAAAGACCGGTTTTTCAAAGGTATCCGTCAATCCATATCCTGAACCAGGATTGATTCAAGAGATTGAATCGCCTCATTGTTTCTGTTCAGTTGTCACATGGTTGATCTATATAATAGATCTCACATGCCACCTACCAGGAGCTTGTTTGATGATGGCTCCAGAAGGCTTTCCATCTTCATTGTGAATATGATAACACATCACTCAGATGTTCTGGCAATACCACAAGGATAATGCGTAGGACTCAAGATATAATCTCTCTTTCCACATTGTGTGAAACAGAGAGTCTTCATTGAAAGTGTCCTAATGAGATTTATTGATGATCTCGTGGCTCTAGACTCAATTTGTGCATATTTGGATCCTGTGCCGGAGACTAGGGAGAGGGTCTCCTTCTTCAATATCAACAATCTCTAAGAGAAAGTCGATAGATAATGTCGGTTCCCCGTGAGAATGAAACAAGTCCTTTAAAGAGGAACTTGAGTGGTTTGGAAAGTTGAAGTGCAGTGCGTCACTGGGTCCATGACGTCTTTGTCTTCAATACCGATGTTACCATCAGTAGCATATGAATTGAACCCGGTTTCTGCCCTAAGGTTGAATAAATGGAGGGCTATTTGTTTACACCCTTTTCTCATTCAATTCTTTTTAATTCTTCAACCCCTTCAGTGCTTACCGAGACTTCATAACTAGAACCTTGTTGGGTTTATTCCAGTACTAGCTCAGTCTCAGTCTGCACTCTTCCCGTATCTCACATTTCTCCTTTTTTCAATATACCTAAGGACTCTACACTATCTAGTGGATTGTCCCTGGGTAGATCCCTCCGGCTCTGGCGGATCTTGGAAACAAAAACCTAACCTTATCATCCTTATATCACCGTACATAAAGTAAAGTTGGTCGGTCTATTAGGTATTTGTTCATCTGCCGTTGGAACCAATTGAAAACCATTTGAAAATCAATTCAGATACTTATGATATATTATCAAAGCATTTTGTACCTGACATTGTTTTTGATATTTTTAGAAAAAGTGCTCCCCCTCAACATGTGCATCAAATGTTTGAAATCGTTTTGCACATGGAGGCAAGAGGAAGAAATTACTTCTTTGATTACCATTTTTCTAAAAGATATCACCATCACTTCCTTGATCAAATCAAGTAGATAAAGCATTTTCAGGAAGGATGAGGTTTCCATGAATTTGCTCCCCCTCAATATGTGCCTCGAGGTTTGAAAAGAGTTTTGCACATACTAGAGGGAACCTGCACATTGAGATAAATGATCACGTTACAAATCATAGGTTTAAGATAGATGCTCCCCCTCAACATGTGCATTGAAAAAATTGAAATCGTTTGTCACATGTGGGAAGGACAGCATGTACATCCTTATAAAACCATTTACCGAATAATCAGTTTAAATCCAATTTAAATCACACATTCTCCCCCGATCACAATTATCAAATCATTTGAGATTTGTGATCTCTTATAAATTTAAATTTATTTTGAAAGCTTTTGAGGAGAATTGTGACATGATTATGAAAGCGTTTTAACTGATACGGATCGGATTTTAAAACTTTAAACTCCATTGATAAAACATGCATGTACATCTTTTGAAAACAATTTAATGCCAAATAACTTTTTAATTTAATTGAAATCATTCTCCCCCTCAATCAATGACATAGGTTGTTGATTGAGAGATAGATATTTTGACAAATAAGTCCTGATGATTATCAAAAATAGAGACCGAGTTATTTTTCAAAGCATTTAGTTTTCACCAGATAAATGTTTATAGAATCAGAGCATGGAATTTGAAAACATGGTAAAACATGGCTCTGTTCTTTCTTTTAAAACCGGGTTATTGCCTGAAAATGACAATAAACCATTTTTTCTCTTTCTCCCAATTTTTTTTTTTTTTTTTTTTTTTTTTTAAGAATTTGAACAACATCTAAAGTCCCGTGTCATTCTTTGAATGAAATCACAAAGACCGTAGATATTATCGAATCGAGAAAAACATGACAAATTGACAATATTTTTTTAAGATTTTTTTTTTTTTTTTTTTTTTTTTCGAATTTTTCAGATTTTTATGGATTTTGAAATTTTTATAATTTTCTATTTTGTTTTTCGAATAAATATTTACAAGAGATAGATGAAGGAAACCTTTTACTCCTCGTCTTCCTCCTGAAGACGTTTGAGTGTTTCTGGTTGAAGGCTTTTCAAGCCAAGTCGTGGAAGAATAAACTCAAAACGTTCTCTTGGAAGAGCTTTGGTGAAGATGTCAGCTAACTGATATTCAGACCTCACAAAATAGAGTTCCACCACACCTTTTTCTACTTGTTCTCTGATGAAATGATGTCGAATGTCGATATGCTTTGCTCTTGAGTGTTGAACATTGTTGCATGAGAGAGCAATAGCACTTTTATTATCACAGTACAGAGGGATTTTGTTGAATACGAAGCCATAGTCAGATAATTGAGATCTCATCCATAAGATTTGAGCACAACAGGATGACATGGCTATGTATTCAGCCTCTGTAGAGGAAATAGAAGTACTCATTTGCTTCTTTGAAGACCAGCTCACAAGCTTATCACCCAAAAACTGAGCACCTCCAGATGTACTTCGACGAGTATCTTGACAACCTGCATGATCAGCATCTGCATAGGCCGTTAGTGACATACCGGTGTCCTTCGGGTACCAAAGACCCATATTGATGGTTCCTTGGAGATACCGAAAGACCCGTTTAACTGCTTCAAGGTGCTTTTTAGTAGGCTTAGCCTGGTATCTAGCACACATGCAAACAACGAACAAGATGTCTGGTCTACTAGCAGTGAGGTACATCAGGGACCCAATCATACTACGATATTTCGTTTGGTCAATCATGATCCCTGAGTGGTCCTCATCTAATTTGGTTCGGTCAATCATGGGGGTGTCAACAGGGTCACTTGAACCAAATCCAAATTTCTTTAAAATCTCTCTTGCATATTTAGATTGATTTATGAAAATGCCTCCGGGACTTTGTGAAATTTGTAATCCCAAGAAAAATGACATTTGTCCCATCATTGACATTTGACACTTTGAACTCATTTCATTTGAAAAACGATCACATTCCATTGGGTCTGTCGAGGCAAAAATAATATCATCAACATAAATTTGAACATGAGTTAAATGTTTGCCTGACTTCCTGGTGAACAATGTAGGATCAACTGCTCCTTTGCTGAATCCGGTTGATAGAAGAAACTTTGACAGTGTATCATACCATGCCCTTGGAGCTTGCTTTAAACCGTAAAGATCCTTCTTCAGACGATAAATGTGAGTAGGATGCTCTTGATTCACAAATCCTTCAGGTTGGCTGACGTAGACGACTTCTTTAAGATCTCCGTTCAGAAATGCCGTTTTCACATCCATCTGATAGACTACCATGTTCTTACTAGCAGCATTAGCCAGATAGATTCTGATTGCCTCGATTCGAGCAACAGGGGCAAAAGATTCTTCAAAATCAATACCCTCCTCTTGACGGTATCCTTTAGCAACTAATCGAGCCTTGTTCTTCAACACATCACCATGCTCATCAAGTTTCACTTTGAAGATCCATTTAAGAGCTATAATCATAGCACAGTCTGGAGCAGGTACTAACTCCCATACATCAAGTCGATCAAACTCATGAATTTCATCTTGCATGGCATTGAACCAGCTATCTTCATTCATGGCGGTTTTAACATCTTTTGGTTCGATCTTAGATAGTACGGAGTTGAAGAAGCACCATAAGGCATCGGTTGCAAGTTGTTTCCGGGTTGATACAGGACGAGAGGGATTTCCAATGATGTTGCCTAATGGATAATCGTGAGTCCATTTTCTGAGGTGTTCATGTGGCAGTTGTTGAGGGACTAAGGTAGCTGAGTCGATGTCTCCTGAAGAGGATGGTTCAGATGATGATTCAGGAGCAAATTTGTTTTCAAATGGAGCATCTTCAGGAGTAGCAAAGGGATTAACTTCATCATTGAAGCCAGAAACATTTCCATGATGTACATTTGAAGAATGATGATTTGTTGAAGAGACTGAAGGATCAGCAGCAGGTGCTTCTTGACCTAAAGATATTGAGACTGAGGGATTGCCTTCATTCACAGGAATATGAGTAGCCTCTGTTGTAGGAATCGACACCTCATTAGTACTTGGATCATAAAGTTCATCAAACATAGGATCAAACAATTTATTTAAATCATCTTCAGATGGAGGTACATATGGAGTTTCTTGAGAAGAGTTTGGAACAAGAGATGAACCAATGGGACTGTTTTGAAGTGCGGGTCCTGAGCTGGAGTGTCCAGGAGCCATTTGACCGGTCAGCTCATCAAACGTAGCATGAATTGTTTCCATGATATTTCGGGTTCTTTTGTTGTAGATTCGGTATCCCTTTTTGTTTGATGCATATCCTACAAATACTCCAATGTCAGCTTTAGCCCTAAGTTTGCCTAAGTCTTGACCCTCATTGGTTGGATAACACAATGCACCAAACACACGAAGGAAAGAGAGATTAGGTTTTCTGTTGTGGACAAGTTCATATGGAGTTTTTCCATGTACAGTGTGAATTAGGGAACGATTTTGTGTGTAGCATGCAGTGGCAATTGCTTCAGCCCAGAGAAACATTGGAACCTTTGAGTAAATCAGCATTGTTCTAGCGGCTTCAACAAGAGTTCGATTTCGTCTTTCAACTACACCGTTCTGTTGAGGAGTTCGTGGAACACTTCTTTGATGGCTGATTCCAACGCTTTCATAGAATTCACTAAGTTGTTTGTTGACAAACTCAGTTCCATTGTCTGTTCTGATAATTCTGACAGTTTTGTTAAGTCGAACATGCAGCTGTTTGATGAGTTTGATGATGATATCAGGAGTTTCAACCTTTGTCCTTAAGAACTTGACCCAGGTGAATCTAGAGTAATCATTAACCACAACTAACACATATTTCTTCCCAAAGATATTCTGCACCCTCATTGGTCCACATAAATCCATATGAATCATATGAAGAACTTCTGTGACAGAGTTAGTAGGTTTGGGTTTGTGGGCAAACTTTTTGCTTTTACCCAATTGGCATGCTGAACAAAGATGATCCTTTTCATACTTTAGTCTAGGTAAACCTACAACTAAGTCCTTTCTGGAAAGATCGTTGATGGTGCCGAAGTTCAAGTGATTGAGACGACGATACCATAACCATGACTTTGTTTTTGAAGCCTTTGATAACAAGCAGATTGGAGAAGCCCTCATCATGTCATCGATAGAGATGGTGTAAAGATTTGAGCCACGAGTTCCTTTTAACAGTTCCTTACCATTAAGATCTCTAACAAAGCAGGTATGTTTTCTGAAGGCTACTTCTAGATCAGAATCACAGAATTGACCAACAGAGAACAGATTATGACCCAAACCTTCCACATAGTAAACTCTAGAGATGACACTATCACCAACAACATAATCTCCATAACCCATAATAGCACCGAAATGATCATTACCAAATCTAACAGTCCCGATGAATTTGCTCACGAAGTTCATGAGCCGCGACCGGTCTCCAGTCATATGCTTGGAACAGCCTGAGTCCAGGTACCACAGAACGATTTGAACGATCTGCAGTTGAACACAGACAAGAATGGATAATTGGATAATTGGGATCCCCATGCAAGAATGGTTCCATTTGGTTAGTAACAATGTTTGGAACACCCACATCATAAATAGAAGCATTCATATCGGAAAGTGAGGCAATGGAATCATTGTGAATAGATGCAGTACTAGTGTCTGTATTAGCCCTGTTCACAGTGTGATCACTTCTTAAGGGAATAGTTCTACCAGTAGGTATCCATTTTCTAGTGGGCATTATCTGATTAGTCTTATGACCAACAGGTATCCAATAAAAGCCTATTTTAATGAATGTTCTTCCTGTGGGTTTCCACTGTTTTCTAACTTTCTTTCGTTTTTGCCTTTTAGCCTTCTTAGCATGAATTTTTGCATTAACAATATTAACTGGACAATTAACATCATTAGGCAGAACATTAACACCACATTCATGATTAGAAACAGAATTCAAGCAGACATCAGTACAGGGTTTGCAAATAGTATCGGAATTCGAATTAATTACAGTACGCCTATGGCTAATACTAGAATCAACACGATTCGTTTTATTCAATTCAAGCTTAAAGTTCCTAGATTGTTCTTCTACTGTCTTCCAGTGCACATTCTTAGCTTGAGAGGTCCTATCATTCCTTGTATTGTCTTGAGACTTTGACCTGCTCCGTTTAATGTCACTGATTACTCCTGTAGAGGGAATGGGAACATTAGTTGGTTTAACTACTCTTTGCGTCACTTGTTTAGATGTACTGGGGTCTGAACTACATGCAGGTGCACTAAGGTTCACTTTCTTAAAACTAGAGGTACTGAGATTTGTACTCCTAGAAGGCACACTTGAGTTCTCTTTTTCTCCTTATCATCAAGCTCATCATACATTTTAGGTCTGTCCATTCCGTAAACAGGAGTACCATCTTCATTAGTATCAAGTATGTCTCTAGTCGTCTCAACTCGATATGGTCCTTCATCAATGGATTTGAGAATGTTGACACCATTTTCCTTTCCAAGGCAGTACAATCTGATTCGTTGAGCCCAAGAATCGTAGTCAGTTCTGTCAAGCATGGGTGGACGAGTATCTGACCCAGCTGCTTGAATATCCTCTGCAACAGTGGAGATGATAGTAGGAACGTTGGTAGACATGTTAACAGATAATACGGGATTTTATAACTCTATGATTAAACCGAGAAATAGATTCTTTCACGGGATTTTACTAAATCAAGAGAAAACCGTAAACAATCACCCAAGTCGCTAGAAGATAATGCACTAAGTCGCTAACACTTAATTCGCTACACCACTAAGTCGCTAGAGTCCCAAGTCGCTAAGTAGTAACTCGCTAAGCCTCATGTCGCTAGCAAAATTTTGGCAGCAATTTGCTACTCAAGTCGCTAAAGATACAAGTCGCTAAAGAGCAACTCGCTACAGACCAAGTCGCTACCACCAAGTCGCTACCCGTAGTGGAGAGTCCACTACTTGTACTGTAAATCGCTAGATCTAAGTCGCTAGGTCTAAAACTGTAACTCGCTACAAATTTGTAAAGCAAGTCGCTACGAAGAAAGTAATCCGTGAGTTAAGTCGCTAGCAAGAAAAAACCACATAAACATCACTTTTCAATCCAAAAACAACCCAACCAAGATGATTTAAGCTTACCAAATGAAAACCTACACACTTGTGATGATTCTAAACATAAAAGTACTAACAAAATCCAAACTTTAACACAAGAAATCAACCAAATGATGCAAAAACCACTAAACTTTTTCAAACTCAAAAACCACCTAAAAACCACTAGAAATCCAAAGATGTGCAAGATATGATCTAACCATGGCTCTTGATACCAATTGTTGGATATTAGTTTTCACATACACATCAAACCATAACACAAAGTGGCGTATAGATGGAATTCTAGAGAGAGAAAGTTAGAGGTTTAGGGAACTTAGTGAGAGAAAGTGAAAGATATTATTATGAGCTCCAACTCTCTACCTTGGAAGGTAGAGAGTATTTATAGTCTTAAATCAAACGCCACACCTCGGGCTGTGGATCAGGCATACAGTGGGTAAAGACCCGTCCGTCCTCCACGGTGTTACTTAACTAAATACTACTTAACTTAAAATAACTACGACTACGAGTTTTCTAACGATTACATATACTTGAGGTGACCGACTCTTTAATACCTGGAATTTCTAATTCCTAACAATTGATTCCAAAACGTTTCACACCTCTAAACGGCGAAACTTTCAAAAATACACGATCTCCAACCCGAAATTCTAAATCACGACGATGCTTGTCGGCATAACTTTTCTGACGAGACCTAGCTTCCTTCAGCTTTTCTCTAGCAATAGCTACTTTCTCATTAGTGATCTCAATCATTTCTGGACCTTCAATTAAGCGTTCACCTACTTCATCCCAACAAGTAGGTGTTCTACATTTCCTCCTATAAAGAAGTTCAAACGGTGCTGCCTTAATGCTAGCATGCCAACTGTTGTTGTATGCAAACTCTACTAAACACAAATATTCATCCCAACTGCCAGTCCATTCCAAAGCACAAGCCCTTAGCATGTCCTCTAAGGTCTGAATAGTCCTCTCTGACTGACCATCTGTTTGAGGATGAAATGCCGTACTAAAATTAAGTCGAGTACCCCAAGCTTTCTGCAAACCTTTCCAGAAACGAGAAGTAAAACGCGGATCTCTGTCGGACACAATAGATGCCAGAGTACCATGAAGTCTAACGATCTCTTGCTGAAAAATCTCCGCCAATCTCCCAATACCATAATCCTTTCTGATTGGTAAGAAATGAGCAGATTTGGTTAGTCGATCAACAACTACCCAAATCGCATCATGCTTCTTCCGAGTAAGAGGTAATCCAGTCACAAAATCCATAGATATCTTATCCCACTTCCATGTTGGAATATCCAATGGCTGTAACAATCCACTAGCCCTTTGATGTTCAGTCTTAACCTGCTGACAAACCATACACTTCGACACAAACGTCGCCACATCTTGCTTCATGCCATTCCACCAAAAGTACTGCTTCAAATCCCTATACATCTTGGTAGAACCAGGATGGATAGTGAAAGGAGAACTATGAGCTTCAGTCATAACTTTCTCACGAAATACCGGATCATTGGGAACACAAAGCCTATCTTCATACCATACAATTCCGTCATTATCAACCTTAAACTCCGTCTGCTTACCTTCTTCAACATTTTGCGCCACGGCCCACAACTCACCATCATCTTTATGAGCTTCTTTAATTTGCAGTATAAGGTTCGACTCCACCTTCATACTAGCCCAGTATCCATCAAAACCTCGTACGCATAGCTCAATATCCAAACTCTCTAAGTCACGAAAAATCCTAGGTTCAATCTCGATACTTGCAAGAATGCCTGATTTCCGGCTAAGTGCGTCAGCAACTACATTAGCCTTACCTGGATGGTACTGAATGTTGGTGTCATAATCCTTAAGAAGTTCTAACCATCTTCTTTGTCTCATGTTAAGTTCCTTCTGAGTGAAAATATACTTGAGACTCTTATGATCAGTGAATATATCACACGTCTCTCCATACAAGTAATGTCTCCAGATCTTCAACGCGAACACCACTGCAGCTAACTCAAGGTCATGAGTTGGGTAATTCTCTTCATAAGGTTTTAGCTGCCTCGAAGCATAAGCTATTACCTTTCCATGTTGCATCAAAACACAGCCTAATCCTTTCTTAGATGCATCACTGTAAATTTGAAATCCTCCAGAACCAGATGGAAGAGTCAAAATAGGAGCGGACACCAATCTCCGTTTCAACTCTTCAAAACTCTTCTCTCGTTCATCCGTCCATACAAACTTTTCACCTTTTTTCATCAGTTGGGTTAGGGGTAGAGCTAAGCGAGAGAAACCTTCAACAAAACGTCGGTAGTAACCAGCAAGTCCTAGAAAACTCCTGACCACAGTCACTGTCGTAGGTCTTGGCCATTTAGTGATAGCCTCAACTTTAGACGGATCCATGGTGATACCATCAGCAGATACAATATGACCAAGGAAAGCGACTTGTCTTAACCAAAACTCGCACTTCGAAAATTTGGCGTACAACTTCTTCTTCCTCAAAATCTCCAAAACTATCCGGAGATGTTCTTCATGCTCTTCTTCAGACTTGGAGTAAACTAAAATGTCGTCGATGAAAACGATAACGAACTTATCGAGGAACTCATGGAAAACACGATTCATTAGGTCCATAAACACAGCAGGCGCATTTGTCAAACCAAAAGGCATAACGAGGAATTCGTAATGACCATATCTGGTACGAAACGCGGTCTTAGGAACATCTTGCTCCTTCACACGTAGCTGATGATAACCAGATCTCAGATCAATCTTCGAAAAGAACTTAGCTCCTTGCAGTTGATCAAACAAATCATCAATACGCGGCAGAGGATAACGGTTACGAATGGTAATACGATTGAGTTCACGGTAGTCGATACATAGACGCATGCTTCCATCCTTCTTCTTCACAAACAAAACAGGTGCACCCCATGGAGAAACACTGGGTCAAATAAATCCATTTTCTATCATCTCTTGCAGCTGTTCCTTCAACTCCTTCAGTTCTATAGGTGCCATACGATACGGAGCCTTCGAAATCGGTTCAGCACCAGGAATTAACTCAATGCTAAACTCAACTTCTCTAGCTGGGGGAAGACCAGGGAGTTCATCGGGAAAAACGTCGGTGAATTCACAAACAACAGAAAGATTTTCAATGTTAGGACTCTCCAAAGATGTGTCCTTAACAGATGCCAGAAAACCTTGGCACCCATGAGCAATCATGGTCCGTGCCTTCATAGCGGAAATGAGCTTAACAGATTTGAGAGGTTGAGAACCATGATAAACGAATTCAGGATGTTTTACGTCTCCAAAGATCACCGTTCTAGAATAGCAGTCAATTGAAGCTCTATGATAAGCCAACCAATCCATGCCTAGAATGATATCAAAGTCGACCATATCGAGAGGATACAGATTTGCAAAGCGAATACGATCATCAAAACGAAGAGGACACTTAACGTATTTATGATCAATGATTATGTGGTTTTTCATAGGCGTAGAAATCGATAAGTGATTTGTTAATGGTTTGGGCTTCATATTAAGTTTCTTAGCAACCATGAAAGATATAATGGAGTGTGTGGCACCGGTATCAAATAAAACGAAGACAGAATAATCATCAATGAAAAGAGTGCCCGTAATGGTACCTGAAGTGCGCTCCGCCTGATTCCGAGTAGTAGCATAAACACGTCCAGTAGTAGTTGGCGGCTTGATGTAGTTTCCAGGAATCACCGGGTTCTTCTTAGGGCAATCCTTGATCTTGTGAGCAGTAGAACCACAAGAGAAACATCCACCAGTGGCCTTGAAACACTGTCCCGGATGAGCCTTTCCACAAGTAGTACAGATAGGTGGGGGAGGCAAAACCTCAGCTGTCCTTTGCTGACCAGAAGATCCTGAAGCACGACCCTGATTTGATCCTCGAGCTGACTGATCCTTGTTGTAACGATGGTTATTGTTACCTTGGTTCTGACGATCATTCCCATTCCTACCAGCATTTCTATTATCTTGATTCCTCGCCTCAGGGCGCCCAGAGTCAACATTCCTTCCTGACTGACCCCGCTGATCATAACTCCTATCCATTTGACCCCTCGAATCATAACTCCTGCCAGAATTTCCCTTATAATCATTGCCTTGAGTCCTACCTTGAATCCGATCACCATCGCGATTACGCTTGTTGGAACCCGAAACCTCATGAAAGATCTCAATGTTACGAGCTGCGTCATTGCAGGCCGACACATTCTCATACTCAATATTAAGCAGTCGGTCCAACACCCACTTCTTCAGTCCCCACTTGAAGTGCTTAGCTTGACGCCTACCATCTCCAGCAATCGTTCCCACAAAACTTACCAACCTCATAAACCTACTCATGTACTCATTGGAATTCTCATGATCAAGCTGGTAGATTGCCTGATAATCCCTCTCATACCTTTGCTGCTCAGCATCAGGGAAGTAACGGTTATAGAAGATAGTCCGAAACTCAGTCCAGGTACAAGTAATAGCAAAAGCATCTCCTCCTCTTGCTTGTTTGAGTGCCTTCCACCAATTTAAAGCATCACCTTCCAATTTGAATGCAGCCAAACGAGTCTTAAACTCGTCTCCACAACCCAGTACTTCAAACAGCTTCTCAATATGAGTGATCCAGTCCTCGGCCTCAGTGGGAGTAGCAGCAGTGCTAAACGAAAGAGGCTTGAGCTTACCGAAACGCTCGAGCCAAGTGTGAATGCCGACGGGTTGATTTCCTCCACCACTACCCGAAGCACCAGTCTGATTACGAATGTTGTTGATCACCTGTTCCATCATCTCAGGTGTAGTAAGACCACGGAAAAGAGTGTTGAGGGCATTAGCAATCGCAGCATCAATGTTAGTAGCATCATCGTCTCCATCCACGCTACCGGTAGTACGAGTTCGAACCATCTGAACGATATTCAAACGATTAGCAAAATGAACAAAGGTGAGATACGAAATGGAAGTACGCAGAAGGAATCCTAAAGTCTACCCAAATCCTCACAGGTCATAACCTAAGCTCTAAGGGTCTCAAAACCTAGGCTCCATATGTCACAGGTCCTGACTACAAGTCGTAAACCTGGGCTCTGATGCCATAAATTGTAACGCCCCAACCCGACAAGGGTAAAGGAATCACAAGTAATGGTGTCATATCAAAGCAAACATAAATATCCAAAAGAAATCTTAATATAAATACTGAAATAAATCAAGTCAAAATGACTTCAATACATAGGTCCCAGCGGAAAAATAAACTCCAAATAAAATATCTGAAATATTAAGTCTTAAATGGCATCATAAGATCAAAGCTAAATATCTCTAAGGTAAGTCCACTCAGCACTCATCCCAAAGCAAAACCCAGCTCCAATGCTTAGATACCTGCCGCGGAAGAAAAGAAATGCGGCTGAGCTTCAAAAGCCCAGTGAACAGATATACAAGCAAAGCGAATATGAAACGAAAACGAATACGAAATAAAGTGAAAGAAAAGATAGTAAAATCATAATCATTTCAAAATATAAATCAGAATAATAGAATAATTTTTATAGTTAACTACCTCGAGCCCAGACACACCTATATCAGATCATAATCATATTCATATTCACACAAGGCAACATTTGTAGGGGAGACCTACCAGAGTTATGAAGGACGTGCATGCACGCAGCATCAATCATCAGATAACATACAGCATATAGCATATAACATATAACATATAACATATAACAGATAACAGATAACAGATCTAGGATGCACCCATACGCCCCACAAACATATATTGGTAATATAATATAACTTGAGCTCATAACAGATAAAAGATAAGGGACGTGGCAAAACTTCACTCTACTGCCCTAGAGTCATGTCAGAAGTGCATCACTGACACGGACATGGAACCCCCATGACTAGTTATTATTTTGGCTCGGGTGTCAAACTATCTTAGGTCAAATCAGAATGTCATAACTGACACAGATCATACTTTATCAAAGATTTATCATGTTTTCAAATCAAGGTTTTCATATCATATAGTTCAAAATCAGATGTTTTATAATTCAAAAATCAAAGTTCAGATAAGCAACAGCTCAAACAAACAACATAGGGTTCATAGCAAAGGCTTAGGAAATCCTAATATAAAAGCTAACGAAAAGAAAACGTTATAAGGAACCTTTACTGAAAAGGTCAGAATATCTGTACCTTATTCCAGAGCAAATGATCGAAAAGCAGAAACACGGAAAGCAAAGGATTACTCCTTCTTCACAGAACCTATACACATTAACGGTCGTACATGTTATTTATGATTCCATAATCGTCGAAATGATCTTTTAATATTTGGTGATTATACTCAATGTATTCAGTGATCTTAATACTTTAGGGTTTTATAATTAAATAAGACTTAAGTGTTTTATAAACAATATCGTAGATTAAGGTTCATTATATCATTTATTAAAGTTTAGGGTTAAATGTGAAAATAGTTTAAACGTCATAACTCACACATGAAATAACGAATTAATATACTTAGCTTCAAACCCTAATCGATTTTCATTTATGTTCTAGGGTTTTCTCATTCTTTTAATATCATATCCACGTGCATTTACTTTATATGTTACGTCATTTAATGACTCATTACTCTTGTTATTTACTCAACACGTTCATGTCTTAATCATATGTTACTCATATATATGTTATACGTCAAATTTTATATCCATGCACTATAGCTTCGTATAGATATGACCACGTACTACGTTTACATATCAACAAGCTCACTTGACTTATAATAACGCACGCATGGTTCACAAACCATTTAGGGTTCGGTTCACACTTCAAACTAGGGTTTAGGTTTACATGATCCCTTACTCGTTTAATACACATTCAAAACTCTTATATGGTTCGGTTTATCTTATAGGGTTCGGCTAACATGTTTTAAGCAATACCTTAACTCTCGACGTACTTTACATATTCAAGTTCACATGTTATATAAGGTCTGAATATATATATATATATATGGTTAGGCTATATATATAGCTTGACATACTTATGATCCGATTCACAAAACATATTCAATACATGTTCTCTTTAATAATTATTAGGTTCAAATCATTATGGTTTGCCTTGTTTGGTTTCGTACGACTCGGCCACGAAAGAAAACACAAGACTCGACTAAACGAAACATATTACAATAAATATTAACGTAAGGTGTAACAAAGGAAGACGAATAAACACGTTTATACCTTAGCTTGTTGGAAACAAAGCTCTCGACACCAAGGTCTAGGGTTCGGCCGAATGGAAGAAAAGAAAAGAGAGAGGCAACAAAACTAGGGTTTCAATTTCATGTAAATGTAGTGTATATATAGCTAGTCATTTTCGGTTTGGGCTTTTGAGGGGGTTGGGTTTCGGCTTGGGTCCAACCGAACACAAAACAAACACACGCCCTTGGGCTCTCGGCTCTTGATCCAAACGAAACAATGCAAACGCGGCCCAACATATTAGCGAAACGTTTAAATCTTTCGTCGTACCAAAATCGATCACGTACACACATTCGTTAAGTTTTAATTATTCGTAAGTTTAGTTTTAATTTCGTTAAATGATATAAATGTATTTTACGTATTTTATAAATTTCGATTCCAAGGGTATTTTAGTCTTTAATCATGTTTTAGATTTTCAGGTTTTACACATGTTAAACCAATAACATATATGTTAAACATACTTACATCTTAGCCCGTTAGCCCGTTTAGATATACTACTACACTAACATGCTATATCTTCCTCATCATTAAGCCATTGTACATCTCTCGTAGCCTAGGAAAAGAATCAGTATTCAAAGTTACTAATCTTTATATATGAACATGTTATCAGTTAAAAGTTGTTGTGTAAAAGTAACTAAGTTATACAAATACAAGTACTTTGATTCCTTGATAACTAATAAAACACAACTACTACAGATACTTGTTAACCAGACTTTTGCTACTTCAAATCACAGAAAGTACTTTAACCAAACATTCAAAAAAATTAAATATCTCAATATCAAATCTCAGCCTATCTAAAAAGATGAGTATTACAAATCATAGCATGTACCACTTTACACCTTGAACGCATAATGTTATACTTTTTAATGGTACAAATATCAACAGATTTACAACTAAGATTATATTAGTATTATAAATGCATACTCAGGTAGATATGAGTATTAAAGTGAACTTTTGATTGCTTAAAATTACAAACGAACCAAAGAAAAGGTTGAAAATCCGTTTTATATCAATTAAAATGAACATTTGATTACTTAAATCTATAAACACACCTAATTACTCAGTTAGCAATCATGTTCAAAATAATAACAAAAGCCCCTAAAAAACAGCTATTTACATCACAGAAACACAAATGTCTAGTTCGATTTCTTTTGTTTACGTATGAAAATGACCAGAAAACCACAAGGCAACAAGTAAGTAGCATTTAACACCCTTTACACATGTGACTACACAATAAATTACATTATATCAATCTAATAAATACCTGATCAGATGCATCATTAAAGGACGGGGGTGGTTCTTTGTCTTTGTTTACACCAAAGGTTCTCATCGTCCTTCTTTTACTTTCAAAATTAGTTTTTAAAAATTAGTTCCGACGACGTCGTGAAGAAAAAAAGAGCGACTCTCAGATCTGGGAAATAGGGAGAGAGATCCGATTTGGGGGGAGTTAGCAGAAGAAGTTTTGGGAAGGAGGCGGTAGTTTTTTTTTAGGTTTAAGCAAATCACTTAGTTACTCCGTAATATTTGTGGAGATGGAAGTTTTAAAAAAAGTATAATTGTGATATCCCTTAATTACCCTTATCCTAGTTACACATATCTCCTTATCTTTTAGTTATTTACATAATTGGCACAAGTCATCTCATCCATTGATAAATGATCTAACGGTTCAAATGAGGTTCTCGCACTTAACAGGGTTCTCAAAATAAAGATACATTATATATATATATATATATATATATATATATATATATATATATATATATATATATATATAGGGGGCCTTTATTTTGAGAACCTTGTTAAGTGCGAGAACTGCGAGAACCCCTTATGTACTCCAAGTAATGCATATTGTGCAACATATCAATGCAACATAGCATTTTTGAATTATTAAACTATTTTATTTAATCCAAAAGGGTATAATAGTAAAAGTCAATTTTATGTTATTTTTTATTTTTTAAAAAAAGACATATTTTTTAAAAACATTCAATTTCCGTTTTTTTTTTTTTTTTTTTTTTTTTTTTTTTTTACGTTTTTTTTTTTTTTTGAACATGCATGTTTTAAAACTGATTTAGTGCATATGTGTTTTTATGAATTAATTTTTCAAATTCGAACAGGTACACACAATACAATAGAATTCAAAATAAAATTTTCATTAATTATAACCGATAATAAAAAAGATCCGAACTGCAAGAACCTTCCGCACGTATGTATGACCTTCATGTATATACAAGAACCTTCCGCACGTACATACAAAAACCTTCTGTACGTGTGTATACAAAACACGTGTATACAGGCAAATGCAATTGATATCAATCACGTGTTCACATTTCTATCTAATATAAGTACATAAAGAATAATATTTAATATAAAATTAACATAAAGTTAGATATAGCTTAAAACAAAGATTGTAATACAAGAACCAACAATATTCAATGTACTAGATTTTTGTGTATACGCGTAAAAGTAAACTTTTTGTACATACAGCTTTTTTAATAAAGTTTTTGGTTTTATTATTTTAATTAAGTATTTTTGTGTATACGTGATTTAGTCAAAATTTTGTACGTACAAGTTTTTTTTTTTTTT